>CM070519.1:24043927-24643927 GCA_036346375.1 Guadua angustifolia
TAGTGTGCTCAAACACGAGCTGATGTAAGAAAGGACACGTGGCGAGGTGCGGCGTTATCCACGTGGCTTACTACGGTGGCAACACACGATAGAAGCATAGCCGTTCAGATCAGATCAGACGGTAGCAACTATGGGGAAAAGCGAAGCGTTAGGGTGACGCGGCTACTGCAACGGGCGACACACGGTAAGACCTATGCCACCAAATCTAGATCCTAAGGCCCAGATGGCACAACAGTTTGGAACCCGAACAACACTCGACATGACACGACTGGCGCGGTGCCGATGTGATCTCGCTCGTCTCGTTCCAGATCAGATGGTTGATGACGGGGATGAGGTTTGGGACACACGGCGCATCGCAGACATGGCCACGTGGCTAGATTGTGACCCTGCACAGAAGATCAGATGGCTCAGATCTAAGTGACGCAACTAGCGATGAGGCTACCTCGGTGCGTGATACGTGGAGGCCATCCAACGGTGCTTACCAAATCTGACGATCGACAGAGCTCGTGGTGATGGTGATGGCACGATGGGGCTGGTTCATCAGAGATGAAGAAGACGACGCAGCCAACGGCGTTTCAGGGGATCTCTGGCACATTATCTGGCACGTCCGACATGTCTTGATGCGGCAAACACATAAGCACCAACGGCAAAGGTGGAGACGGCTCGACGGCGGTGAAAGCGCACAAAAATAGCGGTGGCAGAGGCGGCCAACTTCAGTGACTCTTGCAGGCGAACGGTGGCCCTTTGACGGGCATGCGCTAGGGCAACAGGTGTGGCTCGTCTCGAGCTTCACGCTACACAGGGCGGCACCTTAAATAGCCGCCTCGACTAGCGTGTACAAGGTAGAAACCGATCCTAAGTTCTAGGAATTACGGCGACGCGATGGATTCGGACAGATCCAACGGCCGACGCGGGCACGCATCATGGGCGATATGCGGACGGCAGACGACGATTCGTAACGCCAGACGCCTAAACGCCAAGCATCCGATTGAATCTGGCCACCGTAGAGGGTAGGTTGCCATGGGCTGGCTTGCGGATCGATGTGTGAAGGAAACGGGCGAACTGATGGGTTTCGGTCCAAACACTATGCAGCTAATTTTAAAAGCTTTTGTAATAAATATAATTCCCAAAAATAGATAAAGCCCAAATAAATAGAAAAAATATTAGAAAAATTCTAGAAAATATTGTAAGGCATTTAGAACTCAAATAAAATGTTTCCAACAAAAGATTATTAACAATTTTTGAACAAATAAATAAAAATGACAAGAGTCTTATTTTCATAAATACAAAATGATTTAAATTAAATCCAAAAAATTCTTAAAAACAAAAAATGTAGAATAATTTTAAGAAATACAAAAACTAGGGTGTTACAATAACCGTCCATAATGTGTTTCTATCACAGATGGTTTTAAACCGTCTGTGATGATCAGTTATTCCAGACTCTTTTTTCATATAGACAATTCTAAAGCCGTGCTGAAGGTTTAACCGTCTGTGATTTTCTACAACGTGGCAGTGAACGTGACCTATCCATGATGAAACATCTGCGCATGGTTCATGGCCAGCCAACTATCTCATACATTTCAAGGGTAATAGACTAATCGTGTTCAGAATTGTATGGTCGCGGAGCACAGGGTATTGGTTCTTGGATTGTGTCAGAGTTTGATTGATTCGTGTGAAAGAATAATTGGTTGCTCGTTGAACGTACGGCTGGAGGCGGGCGACTGCTACTATCTGGAGGTGGCCAACATGAGTTGGCATCATGCCGTCAGACGATTACACGTGATCCGAGCTGACGGCGATCAACCGTCCGGGGTTGTCCAAGGTGCGTGCCGCGTTTGCCGACGCGCAGTGCGCTGTTTGGAGCGCCGAGCTGTGGCCGTCGTGCACATCACAGACTCGGGCCTCGGCCGCGGCGAGGTCAAGGACGACGAGGCTGGCATCGTGGACAACAACCGGCACCTTAGCAACCTGCTGCATGCAGACCACGCTACGGCCGCGCGCAATGGCGAACCTGACGCACGAGGAGCGCTGGTTGCACCATATGAAGTTCGACAGCCGCGATTGTGATGCCACGGCGCCCACGGTGTCAGCCTGCCTTCATGGAGGTCTCCGGCCGACGTCGCACATGCTGGCATGCGCCAGCCACAGGTATATACGCCATTCACCGCCGTCGTGATCCGGTTCAAGGATCGGCAAGTTGCTATTCAGGTACTAAAGCCGTGGCATGTGCATATCCCCATAGGATTTGGTCATTTGGACCAAGTTATTAACCCACTTTGCTATTACAAATTTACAAGGTTGATTTTGTTTTCCGAAATGGAACCAACGGAAGTACTTTCTAAAGTGATGGAGGCTACCAGTGTTTAGTTTCGCGTACAAAATGTATATCAAGTTAAGGGAAATGGTTCCGTGCGGTCAATGTGGGGATTGTAACTTAAGTAGTCTCCACAGGCGAGAACCGTCTGATCGACGCAGCAGACGGTTCGAATCAACTCAGAATCAGATAAACAATGTTTTGCTAAAGTGTCAGTGAAAAATCTGTACGATATTTTTAGCCAATCCAAATAATCTATTTTCGATTAAACTGTCCTGCAGGACTACCGGCCCCCCCCCCCGGTCGGCCCATGTAGAGAGCCAGCGCCGACTCGTCTTCTCCCGTCACAATACGTCGTTTAGGCAGACGTCTTCTCGCGTCACAACTCGCAAGTCGCAGGGCCAAGCGCCCAAGGCCAAACGACGTCTTGCCTTCTTCGGCGTGACTCCGGCCGGCCAATCGCGATCAGCGCAGGAAGTTAGCCAAACCTCGATGCAAAAGGCAAGGCAAGTATACATATCAGCCGAACTTTTCTGGTGTTATGTTTCTTCAATCTTCATTGTTAGTCATCTCTAATGTCTTCTATTTCTTCTCAGCAGTACAATGAATTTAGCCCTTGCTGCAACTGAAAATGATGTAGGAAAAAACATAATGAATAAATTTTTTAGCCATGAATAATAGTACAAATGCCGAGAGATTCATTTTCTAACTTTGATCATGGTAGTCTTATTCGACTCTCAGAGATATATTATGATGATTTCTCAGCAACTGATCATGTAGTTCTAGAAGAACAACTTCACTTGTTTCTTATTGATATGAGAAGAGACGAATTCTCAAGTTGTGATGACCTTGCTACTCTTGCTGTGAAGATGGTTGAAACAAAGAAGCACGTGGTTTATCTATTGGTTTATCGACTGATTGAATTAGCATTTATTTTACCGGTGGGCACAGCTACAGTTGAAAAGGCTTTCTCGGCAATGAAGATTATCAAGACAGATTTACATAATAAAATAAGTGACGACTGGCTGAATGATCTCATGATTTGTTATATTGAGCGAGATGTGTTTGCAAAGATAGATATGGAAGATATTTTACAGCATTTTTAGAACGTGAGGACTCACAAATATCAACTATCGTCTCTTGTGAAATAATAAGTGGTACATTCCCTAAATCCTTACAAGTTATAAGTGTTACATATTGTACTTACTATATATTAAACTTTGAATATCAATCATTAGTAGAGGTTCATTTTATTCTTAGGCCCCCTCCTTTAGAAATTTCTAGCTCCGCCACTGTATACTTCCATGCACGTGATGTGAAATTGCAAGGATCAGTTTGAGTGGACGGGAACTCAACTGACGTTGCGGGGACTGCACCGGAACCGTTTTCCTTAACATGATATGACGTGTTTATTTGAGATTCTGTCGCATCGAACGGCCAATTGGCTATAATATCCACCGCAGATGAGGCTTTATATCTTTTGACGCATCCCTCTATTCTGGCTAGTTGATCGACTTGATTCATTACATATGTCTCTGAAAGAAAATTGCTATTTGATGTAAGGTTTTATATCTCCTTACAATACACGAATTCTACTAGTATAACTTAGAAGCTTATATATTTTTTAGAATGAATTAGAGATTAAATTTAGCTTGTGCACTACAAGTCCATTATACTCTTCCTAATGACTGGACGTTGTAGTCCATAATACTCCTCTAATGACTGGACGGTTAGATTTAAACTTTCAAATTGCAAGGCTTGTTTGGAATATGATAATTGCATTTCAAACAATTCAATTCGTATTTTCTTTGAGAGAATTCTGTTCCATGTGAATCGAAAAAAAAATTCTCTTGTACCAAACCCACACTAAGCTGAATAGGCCCAATGCAAGATACTGATCAACTCCAGCTTCCCAGGCTCCCTCTTGTCTTGTGCTGCAAAATTTTCAGGCCCAGAGCAAAATGCTCACGAGTTTTCCGTTCCTTTATTTTCACGCAGCCGCCAAAAACTTTCTTATTCCCGCCGCGCGCCTGGTTCAGAAAAAAAAAAAAACCGAAATCCGCTTGAAAATTCCCGTATTACCATCCGAAATAAATAGGGTACCTATTAGACAACAGTGTACTCGGAGCTCTTCCAAAGTTCCAATGGTACAGGTGTTTCAAGAACTGAAAGTTGAAGTTCCAGAGTATCGAATATTAAACTTGAAGTTTCAAACTAGTTTTAAGTTATGAAACTTGAAGTTTGAATTAATTCATGTTTCAGATTGAAAATTCAGATGTGAGTACTCAAGCAAGCTTCAAAGGTTGTAATTAGACCTGGGAATTGGGCCGGGCCTTAGTGGGCCAGCACGACCCGACACGAAAAAATATGGGTCGAAGCACGACCCGGCATGAAAAAAATAGGCCGGGCTGGCACGGCCCGAATTGTGTGCCGGGCCGGGCCTAAAAACCTGGCACGATGGGCCACCCGGCACGGCCCGACCATATGGGCCGTGCTTGGGCCGGACGGCCCGAATTTGTAATTTGTATTTTTCAGGATTTTTCTTTGCTCATATAAATTTATACTCTACATGAAAGTTGTAGAGAATTTCAAGGCGCATCTTTTTCATGTAGATAACTTTTCCATTTGAGCAACGTATGAATCTCTACTAATATAAATTTACAGTTGGCGGCGACAGTCCGTTCTTCCTAGCCCTCCATATCTCCAATAATGGCCGGTCATTATAGCTAATTATTCTTTCCTGATTTACAACCAGTCATATCTCTCTAAATATGGCTGATTATTATATCAAAATCCCTGATTATTGCTGATAATTAATAGCCGGTCAATCATTACTTTTGTACTTTATATATGCTATACAGTTTTCACAGAATCAATCAAGGGAATCCATTCAAGATCTCCTATATCGTGCCGTCACGGCGAATAAACTCGATAAACTGATCAATAAGTGACGGATCGACATACATGGCCGCGAGGCGCAGAGGTCGAGCGCCGCTGATTAGTAGTAATCGCGGCGAAGGTAACGAATACGATGTCCACCGAGTGCCGTGACCCCAGCGCCAGCCAGTTGGACGTGAACAAAGTGTACGACGCTTCGACGCGGTTGCCTGGCGACACCAGTGGGACGTCGTCGATGGTGAGAGAGAGTCATTGGCATAACCCTTGGAGATAAACAAGTTAGTTAAACGTCGTAAGAGAGAGGAACGACGCGGCGACGCATGGCGTGGCAGGCGCCCACGCTGTGCGCCTCGACGCTGATGTTTTCTGGTTCACCTTTATGAACTCCGGCATCATGGCTGGTGAAGCCAGTGATGGCTAAATACGCTAGAGGTATGGAGATGAGTAGGGCAAAAGCGAGATGGTCATCTCGAAGGAAAATGAACCGCTCGGCGAGAGCGGACCATCGCCAAGCGGAGAAGAGAGCGGCGCGAGGGCGTGGCGATCCGTAAGACGCGAGGTGCAAAGATTGGGTGGCGGTGGCCGCTTTCTGGCGATCGACCACGCGGCCATGGCATGCGTGGCGAAGTGACGGCGGAAGACGGACAACAAGTCGGCGCCATGCGGGCATAGGAGAGGAAGAGGAACGCAAGCTGGTAATATAAATTTCAAAAAGGGATAAAAATGATTGATGGATTTTTGAGATTGGTAATATATATTGCTACGTATAATATATTTGGTTTCAATTCATATCGGAGAAGAAACTATAAAAACTTTTGTAATCGGGAGAAATAAATGTTTGATCTTGTTGCATAATTTTCTTTTATTGCTTGACCTTTATGTTTTGTTACCAATTTTATTTTTCGTAGCAACGCACGGGCATTGATCTAGTTTATAAAAAAATATTTAGTGCGATATGTAGTTTCGGACCGACGCCACATCTCTCGGTAATCTGTATTTTTCAGTGTCTTCCTTTACTCATATGAATTTATATTCTACATGAAAGTTGTAGAGAATTTCGAGACACATCTTTTTCATGTAGACAACTTTTCCATTTGAGCAATGTATGAATTTATAAAAAAATATTTAGTGCACTGTATAGTTTCGGACCGACGCCACATCTCTCGGTAATCTGCATTTTTCAGGGTCTTCCTTTGCTCATATGAATTTATATTCTACATGAAAGTTGTAGAGAATTTTGAGACACATCTTTTTCATCTAGACAACTTTTTATTTGAACAACGTATGAATTTATAAAAATATTTAGTGTGCTGCGTTCTCTCTAGTGCCATGTTAAGGCCGGCTGCTCGATAAAGAGTCTGGCGTGCCTTTGGGCGTGCGGCCTTGATTTTGCCGTCGTGCTGGGTCTGCCCGCATGAAGAAATGACTGGCCGTGTTGGTCTGCTTCACGCTTGAGTTCAAGCACGCACCCAAGTCCCACCTCTAGTTGTAATCGTTTCAGAGTCCAGACAAGTTCCGTGGAAGTTTCGAAAATTCAACCAAGTTACAAACAAGCTTCAGGCAAGTTTCAATGAGTTGCAAAAATTCAGGCTAATTCAAACAAGTTTTAGGCAAGTCTCACAAAAGTACCAAAATTCGAGCTGGTTTCAAACAAGTCTCACGAAAGTACCAAAAATTCAAGCTAGTTTCAAGTAAGTTTCAAAAATTGCAAGTTTTAGGCAAGCTTTACTAAGTTTTAAAAATCCAAGGTAGTTTCAAACATGTTTTCGACAAATTTGATGAAAGTTTCAAAAATTTGAGTTAGTTTCAAGCAAGTTTCATTAAAGTTTCAAAAATTCAAGCTAGTTTGAGGCATGTTTTAGACAAGTTACACAAAAATACCAAAAATTCGAGCTAGTTTCAGACAAGTTTGACAGAAGTTTCAAACATGTTTCACTAGGTTCAAGCATGTTTCAGGAAAAATTCATGAAAGTTTCAAAAAATTCAAGCTTCACGTGGTTTCAATAGAGTTTTGGGCTACAATGGCTGCATGCACTAACTTGCCGTATCTGCTCGCCACTCGTCCTGTCTGATTTACAACGCCCGTAACCCATGACCTCAGCCTCCACCGTTTTCCACCCTGCACTCGTCCACGGTGACCAATGCTGCTAGTATGGTTTGATTTGACATGATCTCCGCAGTTAACATGGACACCTGCACGCATACCCATTGTTGTGAGATGCCTCCACACACATACACCCGTAGACACGACCTCCATCGCCTCCATGGTCCCATCCGCACACTGCAAGGTTTTAAAATAATGATAGAGAGAAGTATCTCCCTAACTTGTAGGTGTTAGTTCTACCACGGCAAAAGCTCAACCAGAGGATGAGAGGGGGGAGTTGGCTACCAAATATCGGTGGCGATCTTCTGCCCACTAATGATACCGTGGTTTTTTTACACGAATTTGGAAATTTTTAGTTCGGTGTGGGAGAGAGGAGAGAGGAAGGGAAGCATTTCGTCATAGTGAACCTCTGTGAGTCATGACCGCAAGCGTTAGGCATAACAAAGCTTTAAGATTTGTGCATCAGGAGTTGAATTATTAACTAATTTGGCCCTCTCGTTCACTTTTTTTTTTAAATAGCTCCCTCCCAAAATTGTTTGCAAAACTAACCCCCCCCGATCTGTTGTACTATAGAGCGTAAAGGTACCTCCCACGTCCATCATCGCACCTGTCGCGCCCCCTCTCACGGCAAGGCGATCTCTCGCGCTACATAACTGCGGCACGTCCACCTGTCGCGCCTCCAGCCCACGGTAATTCTTGGCCTCCCGTACGTGCTCACAATGACGCTCACCTGCTGCGCCACGCATACGTAGCATGCCGCCTCCAGCAGTCCCTTAACGTGAAAGTTGTCAGGTGTCATGTCCTAGTCCTTCTACGTGGGGAATAGTGCTATTTTTAAAAAAAATTCAGAAAGATGTTATTTTTTAAAAAAAAGAGAACACGCCAAAACAGTAAAAATTTCTCGGGGGTTAGATGGCCACGTGTGTTAGACGGGGCAAAGCATTAGGATTTGTGCACATGTCAATGAAGGTATAATTACTCACTACAAGTTCCCATGTGTCATTAAGACTTGTGCAAAATCCTAAAATTCAGAAGAATTACCTTGTCTTGAAAAGTAACCCTACTTTGCCTTCTACCCTCAATCCTTGTTAGATACCCATAGAACTTGTTCACATTCTCCAGAATACCTCCGTCGATGCAAAAGCGAACTCTGGCTCCATTCTGATGTGAAGTCCTTGTTGGTGTGGTAGTACTCAAAAATTCTCTTCCAAAAAGTACCACCCTTCTGATTAGTGCCACTCATAGGATCCGTACTAATATTTAACCATGCTGACACAAGCAATTTATCCTCCTTTTCGCTGAAATTTTTTGAACTTTTCTAGTTTGGTCTTGATGAAGGAGTACTCTCAACAACGGGTGCTGGCTACTCCTCAGGCAAGGTGGGAGTACTCTCAACAACGGGTGCTGGCTACTCCTCAGGCAAGGTATTAAAGTCCTCCAAAAACAGGTTATTGTTGCCCTCATCCATCAAGAATGGTGGAAGCATGTCTGATAAGAAGCAAATAAAATTCACTTTTCAAACCCTAGTATGAGGCACTGAGGATGGTGGATGCATGTTTAATCTTCTGAAGCGAATAAAAATCATGTACTGCTTCGAAAAATTTCATTCCTAAACATTATATATACCATTGCATCTCGCATTCCTCAATAACACAGTACTAGGAAGTTGGAGATCTAGCATATTGTCTGCATTAGGGAAATATAACTCAATTTCCAGGAGTTCGCAGTGTTCTAGTAATTCCAGTATCAACTAACTACTATTGATGTAAGATGAAACTAGGTTGCTCCTTTTCAACACAACTGACAAATAACATAGATTGCATAGAAGAACTTCAGCAAACAAGAAACATGATTCTACAGGGAGGTAACGCCAATCTAACTTCAAGTAGCAGCATCAAAGTTTAGCTAAATTTAAGATAATTTTAGAGGTGCAATTTAAGATACATACCCTGCACGAGCCGTCTAGCCTGCAAATTCACAAAGTGAGGTAGGATTGGGACCTTCGAACCCTTCTGCTACCCTCGTTCCTTGCGGCTGCAATGCCCCTACGGCCTCGCGGCAGTTCGGTCCTCCCCTCGTGGCGGCGGTGCCGGCCCTCTCGTTGCGGCGGTGGCGCTCTAGCGGATGCGGCCGGCTCCTCGCCTATAGGTGCAAAAGGACCTCTCGACGAGCCGTCCGGCCTCCACCGCGCCAAAATGCGGTGCCAGCCCTCTTGCCGCGGTGGCGGCGCTCCGCGCGCGAGGTACCGAGATAGAGTGGAATGCCGGAAGGGGTGGAGGGTGGAGCTCGGCTAGGATGGCGCGAATGAATTTCTCTACGCGGGAGAAGGAAAAACATCTACGCGGGTGTGGATTGGGAAAGCACGGGAGCGGCAAATATCTGGCCACTTCGGCCAGCAATTTTGGGCGCGCGGAGAAAAAGGGAGTCAGGTAGGGCGACTGTTGGAGCGGTATTTTCCTCATTTGTTTCCAAAAAATGGTTTTGAAAGTAAGATAAGGAACTGTTGGAGATGCTCTAAGTTAGATGAGATGGATTGCCTATCCCGTCGAGAAAAAAATGTACCGTTTAATAGTTTTTGTCGGTAAGTCAGCGTAAAAAAAAGGCACGCAAAACCCTCGTCAGCTGCTCGTGAGCGAGAGAAAGACAGGAAGCGCGGTGAGGCGAAGCATTCGGGTAAGTTAGGGTTTGATCTCCTTGCTTCGCTGGTTTACTGATAGCGTGGCGTGGTGGTGGTTGTGGTGCTGGTAGGGGGCGTAGGAGGTGCTGCGGGATGGAGAGATGGTGGGGAAGGGAGGGAAGGGGCTGCTTGCGGCGAAGACGATGGCGGGCAAGGCCGTCGCCGACAAGGACAAGAAGAAGGGGCGCCTGTGTCCCGCTCCTCGCGCACCGGGATCCAGGTTCTGTTCCCCGCTCCCCTCCCTTTCTTGCCTAAAAATTGAAATGATAGGTTTCTTTGATCGTTCTGGGTGGAAAAGGTTCGGTTTTAGGCTTGTTCTTGACTACAATTTGTTAGATCTGCGATCAGTTTCGCTGTTTCTTGCCGTGGAATTTCGTTCTTCAGGAGATGTTTTCTTTCTTTTTGGAAATACATTAGTTGGACAGATCATATATACGAGCATCTACGATCTTCTGGTATATTGGCTTCAGAATTCAGTCCCCCTCGCCTCTTGCCTTTAGGTTGTGTTTCCCTGTTAAACCCTGTTTATGCGAGGGCTAAAACTAGTCACTAGCATTAATTTTTCATCAATCCTGTACGTAAGTTAGCGTTTTCCATTTTGTCAGCTCATCAAACTTCCTCTATAGCGCATTGAACTTTCTCTGTTGGTTCTGATCGTACAGTCTCTTGAATAGTTTTGTAAGCTCTTTATTCTTGAACTGCTTGAATAAGTTAGCACCTATGTGGCCATGCATGTGGCTCATCTAGCACTTGCTGTAACTACACAATCGCCTTTAACAGCTTAGAATGCTGATCGTGTATAACACAAACTCCAGGCTATTGACCGATGATGCTCGCTTTAACGTTTCTTAGAAACTAGAGTCAGCTGTCGGTGTTCTCACCCTCCACAAATGCTAGGGCTATGGGAAGAATCTAGTTGTTGCCATTTACTCCTATGGCATTCAATATCTGGCCCTTATACTTTCTAGTTAGAAATGTCCTATCCACACAAAGCAATGGACAATAATGTTTGAAGGCATTGATACATGCACGAAAGCAAAGAATGCGTGCTTCAGTACCATTTTCCCAAGGGAGCGCTGCGAATGCTGCTCACAAATATCGATATAAATCCCAACATTTCTTTCCTTGATCATTTCATGCATATCTGGTAAATTCTGATAGGAGTCTTCGTATGTTTTGAACCTTACTTCTAAGGCCTTCTTCGCTCTCCATACCTTGGCATAGCTTATGATGTACTAGAACCTCTACTCTATTGCAAGTATGATGGCATGTGGCTCCAAATCCAGATGGCCCACAATCTCTCCGTACATTGCATTCACAACAAAGCTTGATGAGATATTTCTATGCGACTGTATAGACTCCGTCAACACGTATGTGTGTGAGACGACTATAGAACACTTTCAAATGGTATCCCGCTTAGGCTGGTAGGTATGGACACACCATGGGCAACTGTCCATCTCGCATCTCACATCGTAAACCCATGGATCTGACTTGATAACATTAAAGGTTCTCCATAGCGACACTGCCCATGCTATTACTACTTCCTGCATCTCCCACTTACTCTTGTAAAATGCTCCATACCTCACCTCATTATGATCATACTCCCAAGCAACGTCTTCATCTTCGCTGTCCACCAACTTATCAAACTGATACTCCTCAAACTCTGCAAAGAAAGGCTCTTCATCACCTTCTTTATTAGATAACACCTCATAGTCACAGCTCTTAGACTCTATCGCTTACACCAACACTTCAATATGCTCTCCCTCGTCTACCACAATCATCGGTTACTGCACCACCGGCAATGCAACATCAACTTCCTCATTTTGCACTCTCTCCTGACCGGAACTCACATCCTGCCTCACAAAGTATTCTGCATTTCGGCTACTCTCCGCAACTTCCTCCGGTTCATCACCAATAGCCTCCTCCTACGTCACATGTCCAGCATCGATTTTTTAAAATGCTTGCACTAATAACACTAATGGCCATTTTTCTCATTTGCCAATCTTACATATGAGTTCCACGACTTCGATCCCTTCAGTTCAACTAACTCTTAGTATGTGCAGTCTTGTCTCCGATAGCCTACTCTGTGCAACTTGAGATCGTGCAACTCACGGTCCAACGAAAACAGGTGATACACCCACCTAGTAACCGTACCCTATGGACGCTCCCATGCACGTGATAGGCTAACCATCACACTTGAAAAATAATCTAGTTCCACCCATTGGGCACCCATGTATTATTACGTGCACAATGTAACACCATCTTGTCTACTCTACGCTACATGAAACTTGTACTGCAAACATTCATAAATTTATTTTATTAGAACTACATACTACCCAACATAATTTTCACAATTTTTCATGCCTAATCCGATCCATCCTATACATTACAAATACTATTACAAATCTTAAAACACCTACCTAACTACGCAACTGTAATTAATTTGTTCGCTAACTAATATTTCAAAATGTAATTGATAGAAGCAAAAATTATAACTACAACGTTGCCAATGATTTCTTCTTCCTTCTCATCCCCTTCCTCCTCCCCTTCTTCCTCCTCTTCCCCCTTTTGTACTTCTCCCCCCTCTCCCTTTCTTTTTCTCGCTGGTAGATGTGAGAAAACACAGTCATTTTGGCTGAGCACATGCTCGGCTAGCTTTTAGCGCCCCTCTAGCACCCTGCTACTATTGGCAACAGTGCCTCTATCACCGTTTGAAATAGCGGCAAGACTCTATCACCGTTTCAACCTGCGATAGAGAGGCTGTTGCCATTTCAACTTGCAACAATAGGATATTTCTATAAAATTTTGTTGCGGCATATTATTTCTGTAATTTTTTTAGAAAAATATTTTTAAAAAAGATTCCTTCGTGTGAGGGGTGCACAACCACTTGTTAACCTTTACTGTTCGAGCAGTACGCTGTAGGCTCCCTCAGTATCATGAAGAAGTGTTCGCTATTCACCTGACTTAAATTCTTCTAGCAGGTGTTTGTGAAGGCTGCACACATTTGTACTGTATTAAGGGCTTGTGCACAAGTAGTTTAGGGGATGTAATATTCAGTCTTAGCTTCATATTGGGACATATTTCTCAGAAGTAACTTATGCCGTGGTACAGATTTGCGCAATTGCAAGGATTCATAATTCATTAGATATCTATTCGTGCTGTCATCGTAGATAGAAGCGAATATCTTGTCATTGTCTTGCTTTTGTGAAATTTGGATGGCCATATATGATATATCAGATTACTGACTTGCAACTTGCTTCTATCATGGCAACATTGCAGTTCCCAGTGGGCCGTATCCACAGGCAGCTTAAGTTGAGGGTCTCCGCGAATGGTCGTGTTGGCGCCACCGCTGCGGTGTAGTCTGCAGCAATCCTTGAGTACCTGACTGCTGAGGTCCTGGAGCTGGCCGGCAACGCAGGCAAGGATCTCAAGGTGAAGCGTATCACTCCGCCCCACCTTCAGCTTGCGATCCGCGGTGACGAGGAGCTCGACACCCTCATCAAGGGTACCATTTCTGGTGGCGGTGTCATTCCTCGCATCCACAAGTCCTTCATCAACAAGACCTCCAAGGAGTGAACACATCGTCCTTGTGTAGCCTGTGCTTATGGAGTTGACGTTTGAATGTTTGATGTAAGGGTCTTAGTGACCCCGTTATGTTCTAATGTCAGTTAGGTATGGTTTTCAAAACTTGAATTAGATGCTGCTGAACATTTCTGTTAGGGCTAGCTTTAGTAATTGGTAGGGAAGACTTGCAGCAGGTACTATTGTGATGTGAAATTGCTTATATTTTGTCTATCCTAAACTAGCTAATCCTCCGGTATTCATCTCAATGATCAGGTAATCAGGTTAACATGTGATCATTTGTTGTTATCGGATTAATGTTATAGAGGTGTTTCTATGCTTTTTTTTTTACAGTTGCACAAATATTAAAGCATAAATGAATGGTAAATGGTGATTACTTATCCATTCGTTTGATTTAAGATTTGTACAACTTGTATTGAGAGGAAAGTATTGAAGCACTGCTCTTAATGTTACTATTGTTGTAGGCCCATCAACGAAGCGATTGCACCTGGGGTTTAACGTCATTTGTATGTTATTTGTGTTCCTAAACATAATGGTTAAAGGCTTACTAACGCTGTTGAGTTTGTGATCAATTACTAGACCTTTTCAGTTGTGGGTGGCTGCCACATACTGATTCAACTGATTCAGTGAATCTCAATTCAGAATTCAGATCCAGTGGTCATGTGAAAATCCTCCTACATGTTTAGACTTCTGACAACTGCTGTTGAGTTTTTGATCAATTACTAGACCTTTTTCTATTGAGTCTGTGATATACTGATTCAATTCAGAATTCAGATCAAGTGGTCATGTGAAATTCGTCCCTACATGTTTAAACTTCTCAGTTCTGACCATCTTGTATATTGATAATTGCAATAGGCAGCTAATAGGTCTTCGTCATGTAGTTTATTGGTTTAACCTGTGAACTGTGATCATGGCTAGCTATGGATTGATGTTGTCTTGAATTGTTGTTGCACCTGTCAATACCAGATTACCAGGTAAGGTTTCAGTCAGTCTATTATACTGCGTATCTTTGTAATTGCAGTTTCAAGGATATTTGGGGCCTCTATGGAAAACAATTCGGTTTCTTACTGTATACACCTATTTCCTGTCAGCAGTTGGTGGACTGGAGATGGACCAGGTACTCACTGATACAACAGCAGTTGCGAGGTAGGTACTTGAAACTTCTCACAAGTTTTGTCTGGATACAAGATTTGCGTTGGTTTTCTGTTTGGACTAATTCAGTCGGCCTAGATCAACATGGACAGGAAATTTACTCTTCTTTTTACCTGTAAATCTGTGACACTAGTCTAGAGTTTGCATATTATATGATTCGTCTCTACTGCATCTAGATTACTTTTTACCAAGCGTAGTTCATCCTCCCCTCCTGTGTCGAGCTTCTAAAAGACAGCGCATTTTAATACATCCCTAAACTTTAAAAACATGGTAGCATTGGATTCATTCTGATGAACTTTGCTAGAAAAGCTGGAAAAGGATGGTCAAACTGAATTATTCAAGAGACTTCGGACGGTGTAACAACTGAGAAAGACCGAGCAATGCAAGATTTAATTAATGACAAGATGGAAGCTTGCAAAGAAGATAGGAAGCAACTAAGCTGCAAAATTGTCAAAAAGTTTCATTCGGGAGTCTAGCAAAATGTAAGCACTTTCACAAACAAGGGTCTATGCAGTGTGATACAAGCAAAGGCAAAAACCCAATAAGATTCTAAAGCAGTTTTCTGATAGAAACATTAGGAAACTTTGTCTAAGATTATTTCAGTTTTACAAACCTAAATATGACCTGATCCTTGTGCTGAACACCTGGAACGAACAATTTCTTGTGACCTTACAGCTGGATTTTCAGTCAAGAAACCCAACCAGAGTAAACATTCAGGAACATTGTGTAGGTCTCTTTCCAGAGTTCAAACCTCATGCCCCAATCCTGCCGAACACTTGGGACAAATATTATCTTGTGACTTACAGTCAGACTTGCAGCCAATGAGGGTTCTTGCTTCCGGATTCCCATATCGATCTGTCAAATATACGCGTGCTAGCCCGTAGCATGAGTATTGCATTCAGGCTGAGATTCAGGAGTCATGCTGGGGAAGTATATTCATATTGCTTTGAAGAAACTACTGCTCTTGTTCCCTTGGTCAAATTATTCCTAGGTATGTTTCCTGTGAATATAAATATCAGATGCATTGCTGTTTACACGGTTTTTTGCAGTCAAATTACACATTCTATATAAAAACATGCTCTCACTGTTTCCATTTGAAAATTTGTCGCTCGAGAAAAAGCACTGTAACATCTTTCACGCTTTGTAGACCTGTACCGAAACATCTACTTCTTTTGACATGTGTAATACTTGCATAGATGCAGTCTAAAGTTGCATTCACATCTTTCTGTACCAAAATTTGAGTAATTGAGTATGTTGCACATCAAAGCCAAATTGGTAACTACTGCAATACTGATGAAGCACAACAAGTATAATATGATTTAATTTCTCAATAACAATGTACCAAAGAATCACCTACGCTATGTGAAATATGAACAATGCAATGTTGATGACATAGATTGATCCTGATGCCTAAAACAATTTTTTCCTTGTCAATATCTCATGAACTGGTCGATCCGGCACGGGGATGAACTTGACGGCCCACCCGATAGGCCACGACATGGCGGCGATGGCGACGCAGGCACCCCACTGCCCCCAGCCGAGTCTCTCCGTGCCGGCAAACCTGGTCAGCACCTCCACCATCACCACCTGCAGGGCGAGAGTCACCGCGACGATGGCGAGGAACATCCTGTTCTTGAGGACCCCGGCGAAGACGTTCTTCTTCTCGATCTCCCGCGCGTTGAACTCATTGAAGACCTGGCAGAGCACAAACGCGTTGAAGATCATTGTGCCGTTGGCCTTCTCGTCAGTGCCGAAGGCGTCGCGGCCGCGGTATTGGAGCGCCAGGAGCACGGCGACCTGGAATGCCGCCTGCGCGGCGAGGTTCCGCCACATGGCGTTGCTGATGAGCGGCGCCGTGCGGCCAATGGGCGGGCGCTGCATGAGCGTCTTGGTGGGCGTGTCCGTCGCCAGTGCCAGCGCGCCCATGGTGTCCATGATCAGGTTGACCCACAGCAGCTGCACGGTGGTCAGCGGCATTTTGCCGGTGGTGATCGCAGAGACGAAGTTGATGATGAGCGCGGCGACGTTGACGGTGAGCTGGAACTGGATGAACTTCTGTATGTTGTTGTAGACGCATCGGCCCCAGCGGGTAGCTGTCACGACTGTGTCGAAGTTGTCATTGAGGATGATGATGTCGGAGCTCTCCTTGGCGACCTCCGTGCCCTGGATGCCCATGGACAGGCCCACGTCGGCCTCCTTGAGCGCCGGCGCGTCGTTGGTGCCGTCGCCGGTAACGGCCACCACATGGCCCTTCTGCTTCAGCCGCTGCACCAACACTAGCTTGTCCAGGGGCAAGGAACGCGCCATGACGCGGATGTTGTCGACGATCTCGAGCTGCTGCTCCGGCGACATGGCGCGGAACTTGTGCCCCTCGATAACGATGCCGTTGGGGTCGTTTCTCGAGATAATGCCGCACTCCTTGGCGATGGCGTGGGCTGTGAGCATGTTGTCGCCAGTGACCATCTTGACGGCGACTCCCGCCTTCGTGCAGGCTTCGATGGCGGTCTTCACCTCTGGCCGGCAAGGGTCTTTCAAGCCGAAGCCTAGCAATGTCAACTCCTCGTCGTCGATCGTTGATTGCTTACCATTGACTTGCTTGTACGCTAAGGCGATGCACCGGAGGCTGGCCACCGCCATGTCGTTGATGACCTTCTCAAGGTTCTTCCTCTGCTCGACGCCGAGCTCAAGCGCCGCTCCGTCTGTGTCGACGTACGTTGAGCAGTTCGCCAAGATCATCTCGGCGGCGCCTTTCCAGTGCGCAATCAACGCGCCGGTGGCGTTGTCCCTGATCATCACACCGCTGCGCTTCTTGTCGGAGTTGAACGCCTCGACGTGCACCACGCTGCAGCTCCTCTTTAGTGCGTCCATGTTCATGCCGAGCTCTGCCACGGCCCACGACAGCAGCGCCTTCTCCGTCGGGCTGCCAGATATCTCCAGTGGAGACACATTGTCCGGCTTGTACACGCTTCCGGTGGTGTTGAGCCCGGCTCCCTGGCACAACAAGCTGACGACGGTGCTGGCGACTGCGCGCCGCCGGCTTTGGCCGGTCGGTGCCGACCCAAAACTCGGTTACCTTCATCTGGTTCAGCGTGAGCGTTCCGGTCTTGTCGGTGCAGATGGCGGTGACAGAGCCCATCGTCTCGCACGCCGATAGACGGCGCACCAGCGCATGCTCCTTCACCATCCGCTTCATGGAGAATGCGAGCGTCAGAGTCACAGCGAGCGGGAGGCCCTCGGGGATGGCGACAACAATGATCGTCACGGCTTGCTGGAATATTCGGACGAGCGCGCTGAACACCGCGTTGAATGTGACGTGGCCCTTGTCGAACAGCGGCTTGCCCTGATCGTCCCTGGTACTGCCGGTGAAGTGGCGCGCGGTGAGCACGGTGAAGACGAGCACCGCAACGACGATGCCAATCTTGCCGATGCTCGACGTGAGGCCCTCGAGGCGCTCCTGGAGCGGCGTCGGATCGGTGTTCTCCCGGGTGATGCTGCTCATCATCTCGCCCCAGGCAGTGTCCGTCCCGACAGCAGTGACGAGCATGCGGCCGTAGCCGTCGACGACCTTGACGCCGGAGGCCAGGAAGGGGTTCTTCTCGGCGTCGACCTCGATCGGATGGGGCTCGCCGGTCATGCTCGACTCGTCCACCTGCAGCGCGTGGTCCTCCAGGAACACCCCGTCCGCTGGCACGACGTCGCCGATCTTCAGCACCACCACGTCGCCGACGACGATGTCGAATATGGAGACCTCCTGCCTCCGGGCAGCGCGGACGACGGTGACGGCGATGTTGTCCGACTCGCTTGCCAGCTTGTCGAACCGCTTGGCCTGGCCATGGTTGCTGACCGCGGACACGGCCGCGACGAGGAACACGGCGAGGAAGATGCTGACGCCGTCGTACCACCCGTCCTTGAGGCCGTGCTCCTTGATGCCGAAGCCCAGGGAGACGACGGCACACACGAGGAGCACGACGAGGAAGACGTCGCCGAGCGCGTCCCAGACGTGGCTCCAGAAGCTCTTGGGCTTGGGCTTCGGGTACGTGTTCACGCCGAACGCCTCCCGGCGCTGGCGCACGTCGCTGCCGTCACCGCAGATGCCGGTCTCCGCGTTGGACCCCAGTGCGGCGGCAATGCCGGCGCCGCCTCCGAGGCGGCGGAAGCGGTCTTCGCTCCTGTCCTTGACCAGGCCCTTGAAGTGCTCGTCGTCGGCCGCGACAGAGAATGCCGCCTTCGGCGTCCCACCATTGCCCGAGTCGGCGTCGGAGTCGTCGCTGTGGTTGATCTTGATGGCGACGTAGGAGGGGCTCCGGCGCAGGATGCCGGTTGAGAGGAAATTGAGTCGCGCCAGCCTGTGGCACGTCCGGATGACGTTCATCACCTTCCGCCACTGCTTCTCCGGCCGCCAGGGGGACATGGTGGACCGGCCGGCGGTGATCAACAAGTCAGCGCACTCCATAGAGTCGCCGCAGCCAAGGATCAAACTAAGAGCTGCAAACGAATCACGTAAAAAGGCAAACCAAACAAGACAGAATCGCAGCGCGCGAGAAATACCGCAGGTTAATTAATCGCGCGATCGACCGATCGACTCACCGCTCGTGCTGACAATGCAATTAATCCTTGAATCGGTGCAACGACGACACCGGAATAATATATGATCCTTTTGTGTCTCGATGGTAAGGCACGTACAGATTTTTCGACTCGCCGATTGGCTCCAATGGCTAGCTTCAAAGCCTAATGCGTCTACTTATATAGTGGTAGAAAGGAAGCTGCTGGGAAACTGTCACGAATAGTGGTCATTTTGGATATAAAACATAGGTTTAACTACTTAAATCTACTATAATATATTTATAAAACCAAATAAAATTATAATACGATATAGTTGATAAATATGGTTTGGTACATACAATTTTTTTATTAAACACGGTAATTGAAATGCGATACTTAAAATATACCAAATAGAACCTCGGTTCAGTATTGATAAATACCATAACTGTATTGATAAATACCATATTTACTAGTCGTTTTGGACATCGATACGGTTTCTAATACATACTTTTGACCATTACATTATCTAATTATATGTTAGTAAAAATTATTACACACATAAAACATTATTTTGACAAATCTAGTGACATTATTTTCCATGTGAAGTCATGCTTTAAACAAATTTAACCATTAGTTTATGTAATTATACGCATATTTTTATTTCAGTTTATTTTGATTTACTTACGGTTTTTATGAAAAAACCTTATCCAAAAATCAGATTTTTGTCGTACCGAACCGAATACTATAAACCATCAACACGCGTTGACAGGCTGGGTTCAGTTTTTCTGGTGCGTTTTTTCGGTTTAGTAAAAACCGTATACAGCCTTGTTCATCTCCGGGCTCGGCAAGGTAGATAGATATATAGGCAGCAGAGTACGGCGCACGACGGTGGCGCCATGTGTGGTGGCCCTCACGTCGCGTCCCCGGCGGTGCGGCGAGCTAGCTGTTCGATCGTCAGCCCAGGCTGGAGCAAGCATAGCGAAGCAATTGACTCGGCTCGATCGATTTCGTCGCCGCGTATATATGCTTCCCACCTGCCAGGTGCTAGTTAAATCACGAGCTTGCCACCAAGAAATATCCTCGCACATCGGATTAAATTTGGTAGCGCACGCGTGAAAATTTCATACAAAACTAGAGAAGGGCGTCATGCCAGGCCGGTCCGGTACGGATCTATCGTGCTTCGAGTATAAACCGTACCGGGCCGTGATGGCCTACTATGCTCACCGTGCCAAGCCTAGGCACAGTCCATTTGCGTTTCGTGCCTACTTCGTGCCATACCGGTCCAGGTCCGGCCCACTTATACTATTACTACAAGAGAAAATGATCACAGACTGATTTCTTTCTTTATCTATCTAAGACTTTCTTTTTCTCCGGTCGAAACAAAATCCTATTATGTTTATTCTTCTCGATTTCCTTGATTCAGTTGCTCCTTCCAGTCACATGCGTGCAATCATGCATTTACTCCTTGATTTGCTCACCCACACATACAACGCGTAGATGCATTCTCTTCATTTTCTCCCGTCCATCCAGAGTTTTCTTCATTTATTCCTTGATTTGCTCACCCACACATACAATACAGGTGCGTGCTTGTTTCGGGTCGTGCCAGCCCAAGCACGGCCCAGACTGTCGTGCCGGGCCGGACCGTCCATTGTGCCCGATTAGCGAGGCCGACACGCCTGATAATCTTGTGCCGTGCGGTCCGCCCATTTAGAACATTCAGCCGCCGGAACGTAGGTCGGACTGGATCGAGCGTGCCTCGTATCGGTTCAAAATAGCTGGTCCAGTGCCCACCTCTATACAAAACAACAGTTTAATTTTTGCAGGAACTAGAAAAGTTCTAGTGTTCAGGATGGGGTATTATCGGTTATGTTAGGTGATCCGAATGTGTCTTCTAAAATTTCACTCAGTGTTTGCGTAGTGCCCCTATAATTGCACTTATTAGCTGACGTGGTCTTCGTGAGATTGAGAAGGAATTAAATACGAGAACAATACCAATCTGGTAAGAGAATGACGCTAGCATTCGTAATTAAGGAAAAAAAGGAAGAACACACGTATATGTAGTTATAAAGGTATGTACAATAGTGTTGCCTTTAATTTCTCCGTTCGTATAATTTAATTCAACCCAACCAATACCTGCTTCCTCCTCCCACCCTCTCTAGCCGACGATCCCAGACAACTCAACATCGCCTGCCTCCTCTCATGCCACTCCCCACCTTCCTCTCCCTATCAGTCTCTACTCCTCCCCTCACTCCCAGCGCTGCTACAACTGTAAAATTTTTGCTTGTTGAGAACTAGCTACCGAATTAGCCAAACAAAAATAGAAACAACCTAATTAACCAAGTTAATTCGATTAGGTGAAATCGGTGTTTCAGTAAACCAAACACAACACGAAAAAATAAAGACAGATCTAGACATCTCCACCCTTAGAAATAGATCTAGACCTCTCCAATCTCCACCCTCCTAGGATCCTCCCTTGCTACAGCTCTGCTCGACGACAACGGCACCACTCCACCCAGCGGCGGTGCTCAGGGGCGGAGCTAGGCCTCGGGCCATCGGGGCTGGGCCCGAGGCCTAGCCCAACTCGTAGCCCCACAAAACCGCAACCGTCGTCTCGTCCTCCAGGCCCAAATCTGAATCCGCTGCCCCCAAAACCCTTGCCCTCGCGATCGCCATCGTTGCCGCCGCCTCGCTTGTTCCTTCTCGCTTCGTCAAGCGGCTTTGGGGGTGGTGCTGCGGTCCGGCGGCGATGGCAGCTCGAGCAGGGGCGCGCTGGCGGCGTATCTTATGTGAGCATGCCCATCACGACAATGACGAGCGTCGTGCTGCGTGGCGGTCGGCGCAAGGCCGTTTTCTCTGCGGTGCTACGCTCTACATGGTGAGATCGATACCGCCTGTTCCATTTTTTCAGTGTTTTTGTTTGTTCGTTCGTGCGTGCGAATGCCCGTTTTGATTTGTGGTAGGGCGACTGGTGTTTGACGAAATGCCTCCTTTGGCGGCGGAGCGAGATTTCGAGTTAGGGGGCCATGTGGACCAACTAAAATTATCGTAGTATCCATAAAAAAATATCATAGCAATATCGATGCATTTAAATTTAAAAATAGCATAACCATATATCCACATAAGAAAAATATGACATATTTTTTAGATTAAGAAACTTACATCTCTATTAACTTAAATTTAGTTCTACGACTACCTAGAAGATCATACAAGTCAATAAATTTATCTGAACTAATTTTTGCTGCTAGTTCATTTTCAATGTAAACTATCATGCAATGTCGAAGAAAGTCATCTCTTATTTTATTTCGAATGCGGGTCTTGACAAGTTTCATAACTGAAAATACTCGCTCTGTGGTTGCTGTTGACACCGGAAGAGTTATAACCAATCGTAACAGCCTATCAACCATTGAATAATGGGAAGTTTTACCTGTTTTATATAGTCCATTTGTTAAGTTAGTAAGAGAAATTAAGCATTGCATACATCAAACTGAGAAAAATGGAATCTTTACCTATTAAGAATGAATTAGATCTTTATTTGCTGTTTGCTAATACTAGCTACTACTAATTAATATATACTAAACCTTATTTTGATTAGGGGCCATGGCCTGCCCCCCCCCTTGGCTCCGCCCTACTCACCGGAGTGGTTCAAAAGATGTCGATTTGTTTAGTGCGCGATTTGTCAACGGAGGGAATGATATTTGTAGGATTTTTTGGGGGATGATGTGTATGGAGTGTCCGATTAGTGCACTTTGATGTGCGAATGGAGTAAGAGTAGATTCTTGGGATTTTAGTGAAGGCAAGAATGGAATAGTTAAGAAATATTGTGATTGATGGATTCTTTTGGTGCAATCTTTCCTTTGTTCATGCTCGGTGTTCAAAATTCGGTACTTGGCGGTGATATTGCGGTTGGCGGCTATAAACGCAATGAATTCAGCCCTTGGCGGCCTGTTTGGCGGCTGGGCCGAAATTGCGGGCCTTGGCGGTCCTTGGCGGTCCTTGGCAGGTCTTGGCGAGTGTGGGGATTGGCACAAAACTATGAGAGAGGCCATTTTGAACTACTGTTTACATGACCTAATGACCATGATTGAAAGATTCACGTCGTCGTCCTCAAAATAGGGTACACTAAGTCACTAACATAGTATTTACTACTTAGTTTATTACTTGATTAATTGAGTAGTATGTGTTCAAGTATTTTAGTTTAATATTCTACTTTAATATTTGATGTCTTGCAATTTGCAAATAACTAGAAAAGAAAACTAAAAATTTTTATTCATAATAAAATCAATAATATATATGAATTATATTAATTCTCGGCCGCCGAGAACCAAAACGCCGAGACCGTAATTGCGCATGTAAATACGGTCTTGGCGCTTAGCGGTGTCTAATCTGTCACGAATCCGCATCGAGCGAATTCTTGAACACTGCTTCATGCTCGATCATTTATCTTTGTTTATGAAACACTTCATTGAAGGCAAGATGCCGGAGGAGGTGGCTCGGTTGTTCCCAATTTCCGTTGTTCCCATTTTTATTTTGGATGAAAATTTGCAAGTTAAATGGTGGACATGTAAAAAATGTCGAGTCCTTCGTTCTCTAGGTCGATTAATTCCTAATATAGTGCGTGCAAGCTCTTTGTGATATTAATGCTAGGTGAGATGTATTCGATTGTAGAGGACAAAGTGTGTTTGTAATAATCTGATGGTTCTTTTGTAACGAAGGTTGGAAATTGTTGTATTCGATTGTAGAGGACAAAGCGCTAAATCTAAGGTGGTATTAATAGATACTAGTAACACTATTGCTTGTAATGAGGAGGGGTGGAAATAGGTCTTGCCACTGTATACAATTGTGGATACATTGCTTGTGATCGCTAAAAATGGAGTGTGCTATTAGTGCTCATGCTTAGTCCGAACCATGGCGATTTTCCATTTTGACTTGTCCTTTTATTAGCTGCTATTTTATTTAAGTTGCCTTTGTTAATATGTATGATTAGTACCACACGGCCACGCCCTGATCCGCCCTTCACTTAGTTTTCGGCCCGAGGTTTGACAGAATTCTAGCTCCGCCACTGGTGGTGCTCCTACCTTGCTGTGGCTCGGCCCCGCGACAGTAGCATCCCCCTAGGCAGCGTCACCTCCCCTGTTGCACACCACCTTTGGGAGCAGGAGGAGAAAAGAGTATATATATGTATATATATATATATATGTATATATATATATATATGGGAGTAACTACACCGGGAGTAAAAGATATTTTTAGCCTCTTTTCTACTCAGGAGTAATTCTCCTATGTAAATATTCTAGCGTATGGGGTATCTCGTCGACGGAGGGTATGTCTTGCGTAGTATCACTTAGTATATAAGATCATCTAGGTGGTATGTACATTTTTTCGAAGTGGTATGTATATTTTTTGGACATACTCCTTTTATGTGTATAAATGAAGGTATTTACAAAATACGCTAAAATCATGGACTCCCTTGCAATTTTTTCATATGGCTCACATTGAAGTATCTTATAATTAGTGTATGAGTATACCCAAAGTGATAAAGGAGTATTTCATGTTCGTTTAGGTAGTATTTCAAAGATGGGAGTAACTACACCGGGAGTAAAAGATATTTTTATATATATATATATATATATATATATATATATATATATATATATATATATATATATCCTATTCTATATGTTAGGTGTAGAATACGACATTTTATCTTATTTGTCGGTTTTTGATCGACCGAGCAGACGTTACTAATTAGCACTATATAATTTGCAACTGAACCTTGGAATATTAATCGTTTGGAATTAATGCATGCATGTGTGTGACCAAGAGATGCAAAAATGTATACATAAATCTGATTTCTACTTGTTTTAGCCATAACATTTTATTCGCATGTCCGATTCACGAACAAATTTCACCATTAGATTACTGATGACGAGGGAAACAACATAATATAAGTCTCACTAATAAACGTCGCATAAATCAAATTTTACTGCCAAATATACATCAATTTACTACTATATGATAGTAAAATCCATGTATACCGATAGCAACATCTATATATGGATAGTAAAATCTATTTTATACGCCGAGACTTATGTAAGTGTGTTGCTCTCATCATCGGTAAGCTACTGGTGAAAACGGTTTGTGAATCGAAGCTGACAGCAAAATGTTATGGCTAAATCAAAGAAATAGCATTTACATGTACAAACTACAAATGATATTTATTAGTCGGTACATGTATGCAAATATCTTCTGTAATGTATTTCTAGTCTGCACATGAATCTATATTCTTTGATTTGGCTATAACTTTTTATTGACAACTTTGATATATGAATGGTTTTCACTAATAGCTTACTTATGTCGAGAGCAATATAATAATATAAATCTCGCTAATAAATACTGTACGAATGAGTTTTTACTGCCATTTTATTGAATGTATTGTAATATTTTACTACCGCTCAAGCTGTTGGACTCTGGTATAGTAGTAAAATCTATGTATACCAATAGTAACATCTATGTATATGAATAGTAAAATCTATTTTATATGCCCAGAATTATTTCAATATGTTGCTCACATTGTCAGTAAGCTACCGATGAAAATGGTTTGTGAATCGGAGCTGTCAGTAAATGTTATGGCTAAATCAAAGAAAAAACATATACATATACAAACAATGAATGACGTTTACTAGTCGCCGCATGTATGCAAATGTCTTCTGTAACATATTTTTAGTCTGTGCATGAATCTGTATACTTTGATTTGGTTATAACTTTTATTGGCAGCTCCAATGCACAAACTGCTTTCACCAATATTTTACTGACGACGAGAGCAATATAATGATATAAGTCTCGCTAATAAATGCTGCACGAATGAGTTTTTACTGCCATTTTACCGATGCATCGTAACATTTTACTTGCGCATAGGCTGCTAGACCTCTGGTATATTAGTAAAATCTATGAATACCGATAGTAACATCTATGTATATGAATAGTAAAATCTGTTTTATGCACCGATACTTATATCAATGTGTTACTCTCATCGTCAGTAAGCTACTGGTGAAAACGATTTGTGAATTGGAGCTATCAGCAAAATGTTATGGCTAAATCAAAGAAAAAACATATATATATACAAACTACGAATAGCATTTATTAGTCGGCGCATGTATGTATTCACAGTAAACGGTTGTGTTCACATTAGCTAGTTCAACAACATGGGATTACGGCTTGCGCGTACAATAGCAAAACTACGCGCCAAGCCAGATTAAGCGTTCTGGAGTGTATACGTATGTATGAAGCATCTTTTCTACTCCCGGGAGTAATTACTTCCTATGTTACATCTCATAACGTAGAGAGTATCTCGTGCAACGGAGAGTGTGTACGTGTAGCATATGAGCATATGAGACTAGTTAGGTGGTATTTACATTTTAGAGGTGGTATGTATATTTTTTAGACATACTCCTTTTATATCCATATATAAAGGTATTTATAAAATACGCTAAAAACTATGTGCTCCTTGTAATTTTTTTCATGTGGTTAGCATTGGAATATCTTATAATTAGTTTATGAGTGTACCTAAAGTGATAAATGAGTATTTTAAATTTGTTTAGGTAGTATTTTAGAGGTGGGAGTAACTACACCCGAGTAGAAGGTATTTTTCCTATATATATATATAGGAAAATGATTCTATACTCTGGTGTATGTACTCCCACCTCTAATATCTTGTTTAAATGATATTTTATACCTCTTTATCCTTTTGAGTATACTCTAATACTAATTATAAGATACTCAAGTGAGTTTCTTGAAAAATTTCATTAAAATCCACCCTTTATAGCATAATTTGTTTACATATTTCTTATACATATAGAAAAGGGTATGTAGCAAAAAATAAAGGGTTTGATGAATTTTTTTAATCATATTGTATTGGAGTATCTTAGAATTATTATTAGAGTATACCGAAAGTGATAAAAGAGTATAAAACATTTATTTAAGTGGTATATTAGAGATGGGAGTCTGTACTCTCGGAGTACAAAAAGGCTTCCTCTATATATATATATATATATATATATATATATATATATATATATATATATAGGAAGCTGAAATGGGGCATCATGGTGCCTATGCACCATGATTTCAAATATGCAAATTCAAGCCATATTTAAATATATTTTTCAAAAATTTCAGTTGTAGGGAATATACCCATATTTAACAATTCAAATAAAACATATACCTTTGAAAAAATATACTCAAATGCAAAGATTTTGAACGTGTTTGGATCACATGCTTTGCTAATTTATATATAATAACATCACATACCTACAACCAAATTATCATAAAAAAGAGAAACTCTAGTTTGAATTTCAGTTCAAACTTGTTTGAACTAGTTAATAAACTTGTTAAACTCTGCATCCTAAAAAATTTCGCATAAAAACACATAGAGAAAATATCCTTTTTAGATCACGGTGCCCAGGCACCATAGTGCCCTAATTACTAATTAATTATACTATATATATATATGCACCATGATTTCAAATGAATTCAAGCCATATTTGAGTATATTTTTCAAAAATTTCGGTTGTAGGGTACATACCCATCTTAAACAATTCAAATGAAACACATACCTTTAAAAACATATACTCTAATTCAAAGATTTTGAGCGAGTTTAGATCACATGCTTTGCTAATTTATATATAAAATCAGCACATACCTACAATCAAACTATCATTAAAAGGAAACTCTTGTTTGAATTTCAATTCAAACTTGTTTGAACTATTTAGTAAACTGAAACTCACATCCTAGAAAATTTCAAAAAAATCGCATGAAAATACATAGAGAAAATATCTTTTTTAGATCATGGTGCCCTAAGTAATTATACTATATATATATATATATATAATATAGGAAAATGATTCCATACTCACGGGTGTATGTACTCTCACCTCTAATATCACGTCTAGTTTAAATGATGTTGTTATACCTCTTTATCCATTTGAGTATATTTTAATACTGATTATAAGATACTCCAAAGTGAGTTTCATGAAAATTTCATTAAAATCCACCCTTTATAGCACAATTTGTTTACACATTCCTTATACATATGGAAAAGAGTATGTAGCAAAAAATAAAGGGTCTAATGAAATTTTTTAATCATATTGTATTGGAGTATCTTAGAATTATTATTGGAGTATCTTGAAAGTGATAAAAGAGTATAAAGCGTTTATTTAAGTGGTATATTAGAGGTGGGAGTATGTACTCGAAGTCTGAGAAAAACTTCCTATATATATATATATATATATATATATATATATATATATATATATATATATATATAGATTATATAGAAGTAAAAGTGTCTAAGTGAGAGAGAGAGAGGTGTGTTTGGTGGAGCTCTAGCTCCACCAGATCTGTGGATCTAGTGGAGCTGGGTATTTCTAACTTCACCAGATCCGTGGAGCTGGAACTGTGAGTACATTAAGAGTGTTTAGATGGATCATCTTGTTTTCATTTTAGACTAAAAATATAAACTTAATTCACTTTATTTTAGCCTACAAGTTTTAGATCTCAGATGAAGCTAGAATCCGGAGCTCTACCAAATAGGCCCAAAGAGAGAGAGAGAGAGATCGAGTGTGGGGATGCTTGTGTCGTCATGTGTGTGTATTGCGTAGTTTAGGAATAGGAGTGGCCAAGTTGGTTTGGACCTTCCAATGATGTGAAGTTGTGGGGGTGTGGGTCTTGGCCTTACTAGTAGGCGATACATGGTAGGGTGCTTATATATCAGTTTTTTCTGGTGTAATAGGTTTTGAGAAGAAAATCTAAATCGCACATAGAAAACTAAATAGATAGGAAATAGCACTACTACGGATTATACCATCACAGACGGTTTGGAACCATCATCACAGACGGTTTTTTGAACCTTCTGTGACTATATGTCAGTGATATAACAACATATCATAGACGGTTTTCAAATCATCTGTGATATCAATATCACAGACGGTTCTAATTAGAAAATGTCTGTGATATCAATATGACAAACGGTTCTAATTAGAAAACGTCTATGATACTATAATATCACAGATAGTTTTATAATAGAATCACCTGTGATACTATAACATCACAAACGGCTTCTAAATATAACCATCACAGACAGTTATATTTAGAAACCGTCTGTGATATTTCTTACATCAAAGACAGCTGTAATATAAAACCGTCGTGATATCTACGGCGGTTTGAGTACATAACCGTCTATGATGTTCCATATCCTGAGCGGTTTTTCAAAACCGTCGTGATCATCGTCTGATATAAGCCTCGGCGTAGTAGTGGGCGCTCGGATATCTGGCGGGGCTGCGTCGAGCCCTATCTTTCTGAGGGGTCACCCGGGGGCTAGCTTCGATCTCCACTGGGCGAGTCGCCTCCTCGTCACCTTTGGAGATGAGAGCAATTACCGTACGGAAGTGGTGGACTTTGAGGTGCGCCGATTTGATCTTCCGTACAAGCATACCTTGGCCGACCGGCGTTGGTCAAGTTCATGGCGGCAACCCACTAAGCGTACATGGTGGTGAAGATACCAGGGCCTGGTGGCCCCATAGTCGTCCGGGTGGACAGGCCAAAAGCCTTGCGCTGCCATAAGTAGGCATTGGACCTAGCCGGCGCCACATGCTAAACAAGTTGATCTTTGCTGTTTGGGAGCCCTCCCTGAAGGCCCGTGCCTCACCTGGTTCATCCGGTGAGGTTCTCCCTGAGTGTGGCCGAGCCCGAGAACACTGTCAAGGTGGGCATCCACCTTGACACCAAATAGAAAAGTGCGCTCGTCACCTTCCTCCGGTCTAACTCCGACGTGTTTGCCTGGCAATCGTCCGACATGACTGGGGTACCCAAGGAGGTGATCGAGCACCGGCCGGCAATGCTTCCAGAGTGCACGGTCCGAAACAAAGGTGCGGAGACAAGCACCGAGGCGACAAGATACCATTCGGGAGGAAGCGGAGAAGGCTCTGTGCCGCAGGCATCATCGAAGTCTCATCCCGAGTGGCTTTTCAATCCCGTACTCGTCAAGAAGTCCAATGGGAAGTGGCAAATGTGCGTCGATTTTACCGACCTCAATAAGGCCTGCCCGAAGGATCCGTACCCCTTGCCGCGCATTGATCTCATCGTCGACTCTACGGCGGGGCGCGAGCTATTGTGCTTTCCGAATGCATACTCTGGGTACCATCAGATTAGCATGGCGGCGAGAGACGAAAAAAAGCGCTTTTGTAACCCCAATGGGCATTTATTGTTATATCAGAATGGCGTTTGGGTTAAAGAATGCTGGTTCTACTTATCGGCGTGCTATGCATACTTTCTTCTATCCATGAGATAGGGCGGAACCTCGAGGTCTACATCGATGACACAGTGGTGAAGGCCAAGGAGGGCGAAGGCGGTCGGAGATCGGAAGAAACCTTTGCCAACCTCGGAAGAATTGCACAGCTCAACCCCGAGAAGTGCGTATTTGGCGTGCCCTCGAGAAGTACTCGGGTTCCTTGTGTCAGTAGGGCATTGAGGCCAACCCGACAAGATAGTAGCCATCAAGCACATGAAGCCACCACTTGGCTCAAGCAAATCTGATGTCTCCTTGGTGGCCCGCCTCCCTCAGGCGGTTTATCGCTCGTTTGGGAGAAAAAGCCTGCCCTTGTTTAAGCTATTGAAGAACACTAACCATTTCGAATAGACGCCCGAAGCTCAACAAGCGTTCGAAGATCTGAAGAAATATCTCCTCGCCCGGTCTTGGTCACTCCTACTCCCGGTGAGCCGCTGCTCTTGTATATTGCGGCAACCCCTGTAGTGGTGAGTGCGGTGCTGGTGGCGGAGAGGGAGGGCGTCCATAAACCAGTCTACTACATCAGCATGGTGCTACATGAAGCAGAGGCCAGATACCCACGAGCCTGAAAGATGTTATCGCCGTCCTAGTGGCGTCCAAGAAGCTTCTGGCATTACTTCGAGGGCGGGGAGATCACGGTGGTCATTTACTATCCCCTGCGGAGATCCTCCTGTCGAGCCGAGGGCGTGGCAGTGGTCGATAGAGTTGGGGGAGTTTTGTCTCAAGTTCACCCCTGCACTGCTATCAAATGTTAAAGACTGGCGGAGTTAGTCGCCGAGTTGACTCCTGCCACTCTTGGAGCTGAAGAGATACCCGTGCCTTTTCCTTGGACTTTATTCTTCGACGGCTCCTTCAGGCTTGAGGGCACGGGGGTTGGGGTTATCCTGGTCTCCCCGACCGGTGACATCCTCCAGTATGTGGTAAATCCTGAACTTCAAGGCCACCAACAACTTGCAGTATGAAGGTCTCTTGGCGGGTTGCACGCCACCACCAGCTAAGCGTCCGGTGTCTGAAAGTCAAAGGCGACTCCCTGCTAGTCATCAATCAAGCGTAGAAGGAATTTCAGTGCTCTGATCCCGCCATGGTAGCATACCTAGCGGAGGTCAGGAAGATGGAGCGTCACTTCAAAGGACTGTGATATATTCATATCCCACGGTGCGACAACCACATGGCGGGCAGGCTTTCACAGCTCACGTCCTCAAGAACCTCTGTCCCGGTCGGGGTCTTTGAAGAAAGACTTACGCGACCGTCCGTCGCTGCCCCTGTTCAAGGTGGGGACGACGGTGCAGCTGTCGTGGACTCTGACTTAGGTCGGGAAGGCGGTGTGGCTGTCGCGGCCTCTAGTTCAGGGAGGAAAGGCAGCGCACCCACCTCAGCCCACGGTTCCAGGAGGGAAGACGGCGATGTCACTGGTGCGACACCTAGGGAAAAGCCTGGCCAAGCGGAGTACCTAGGCGATCACCGTGAGATCGCTACACTTGGCTGGGAAGGTCAGTGGATGGATCCGATCCTAGCCTTCCTGCGGGACCAAGTGATCCCCGACGATGATCGTCGGTAGAAAATTGCACGTAAGGCCAAGTGCTATACTACGGTAGGTGGGACCTATATCACGAGTAAGCGAATTCTTCGAAGTACATCACTGGAAGAGGGAGCAACCTGCTCTCTGATATCCATAGAGGCATGTGCGGGAGCCATATGTCCAGTCGGATGCTAGTTGGAAAAGCGTTCCGTCAAGGATTCTATTGCCCTACTGCCCTCTAGGATGCTTGCGAGCTGGTGAGGAGATGTGAGGCGTGCCAATTCTACGCCAGGCAGATCCATCGACTAGCCTAAGCACTGCAAACCATCCGCTCTCTGGCCGTTAAGTGAGTGCGAGGGTGGATATCTAGGTCCGTTCGATGGGCCACGAGGCTTCACCCTTTTATTCGTCGCCATCGACAAGTTCACCAAATAGGTCGAAGCTGAGGCGGTGCACGCCATTACAGCCTCCGCTACCGTCAGGTTCATGCGTGGGATCTTTACCCACTTCGGAGTCACCAACCGCATCATCACCGACAACGGCACCCAGTTTACCAGCGCGGTGTTCCTGGAGTTCTGCGATGAAATGGGCACCAATGTGTGTTTCGCCTCGATGGCCCACCCCAAAACAGCGGCAGGCGAGCATGCCAGCGTCTTTGTGTTGAGGGCCTCAAGACGAGTATTTGTTGGCTCCTGGCGGGGACCGTGATGGTGATGAACTCTGGCGGTCTTGTGGTCACCGAACCACGCCCCAGGCGGCGAAGGGAGACACCTTTATTCCTAGACTACGAATCTGAGGCTGTTCTTCCGTCTGAGGTGTCTTTAGGCTCTCGTAGCGTTTGGCATTCAAATGAGGAGGGCTAGGAAGATCGGTAGCAGAGAAATCAACCTCCTAGAGGAGGTGCACGATCGGCGGCTCTCGTAATGCTCGATGCAGTGAGCCTCGGGCGTACCACGCCACCCGTGTCCACAAGAGAGCATTGGCAGTGGGCGACCTCATCCTGCGCAGAATTCAGGCGCAGGTCGATCGTAACAAGCTATCTCCCCTATGGGAGGGCCTCTTTAAGATGGTCTCAGTCTCTCGACCCACGGCGGTCCGATTGGCCACTGAGGATGGCCAAGAGCTGGCGAACTCCCAGAACTTAGAGATGTTGCGGAAATTCTACCCCTGAGTTCTGTAAGTGCTCGACGATCCGCTCCGGTTAGCCAGGGAGTGGGTCTTTTCCTCCATTTAGCTGGTCAGCCAACGGCCAGTGATAAGTTAAGTTGATTGCCTCACGGGCTCCCTGTAAATCTTTTTTACCTGTCCCATTTTGTCCTGGTGGGCCGTGTTTTATGTGGTTGTCATGGGTACCAATAGCCTGACGGCTCCTTGCCAATAAGCGGTAACGCCTAAGCGCTGCATCGTCGGGAGACGGCGACGAGGGTCAAGTTTGGCACGGTGCTCCATGCGGCTAGCACACCTTGGGATGTCACCGCGAGCATCGCTGACCCAAAAAACCACCCAGGAACCTCTTGCCTTGCCACCTGACGCTATGGTCGAGGTTACGAGATCGCATGAGGTTTAAGATCACAAAGGGCGGTGGACAATCATCTATTTGGGACTTATGGTCTTTGATCTTTTCTTGCATTATCTTCGCGTAACCACCTTTCGCATTTGTAGCGGTTGTGTGCAAGTCTTGGGGAAGAATGCGAACATCGATGCTGAACTAAACCCCATCATCAGCGCAGATGCGGGGGGAAATGGTCGCTGGGGACTTAAGCAATCAAATCTGGATAAGCATGCTCACGAGCAGGCATTGAGTAGCGCAAAAGATAACCCTTTCATTAAGTTTGCTAAAAGATGTATCTACATGGTTACAACAAAAAAGAAATGGAAAGAAAGGAACAAAAGAAAACAAGAAGAGCCGCCTGGGCCATCATTCTTCATCGGCGACTTGGATGTGCCTAGGGTCATCCGCCGCCTCCTCTTCCGCCATTGCCTTATCAAGGGCGGGTCCTCCACGAATCATCAGTCCCACCACGTACTCCGAGGCTTTCGCGCATACGGGCTTGCACCTAGGCCTCATTGCCTTCGATGCCAACCACGGTGGACATGGCGTCGAAGCGAGGCGTCGCGGTGGCCTTGAAACCCAACACGTACCCGCAGATGGCGGCAGCGACCTCCGCCCTCTGGCGAAGAAGCGGACATAGCGGCGGGCGGTCGGTAAGAACCGGCGGCAGGTGGCGGCAAGGCGTCTTGCATCGCCCGAAGACTCGGCCGGATTGCTCCTAGGCCGCAGACTCTAACCATGCAATTGTCGCAGGCCGAACATGTGGTAAGGTTGTGTGGCGGCGCGAGTCATCTTCAGCCGCTTCCATCCCGCCTCGGCCTCCTCTGTCCGGGCGGCGGGGCCACCGTGCTACCGCCTTCTCCTGGCGGCGAGGCTGCCCTCTTTCCCTCTCTGCGCCATCTCTTGCTGGCGCCCATCTAACGGCTCAAGCTGTGCCTCTTCTTTGGGTGGCGCGTGAAGAGGTGCCATTGAAGCATGAACGTGCCGAGCTCAATGAGCGGCGTTGCCGACCGAAGCGGGGCGGCAAGCGCTTCGGCGAAGAAAGTGGCGGAGTGTCTTGCGGCGGCGACATCCCCATGAACCACCTCAGAGAGCCTTTGGACGGACCACGCGGGATCTCGGCCGGCTGGAGGTGCTCGCCTTAATAACTTATTTGTTGAGGGCCACCCTTGAGAGGGCCGGGAAGCGGAAGGAGGACGCAGGAAGGTTAAGTCCTCCCTGCGAAGCAGTGGGGAGGGCTCTCGGCGCCGATGGGCGGGGCGAGAGCAGAAGTGGCAAAGGCGATGGCGAAGACATCGTTGTAGCGGAAGAAGACCTCGTTCCAGCCGTGCTCGAAGGTGCGATGGAACTGGAAGGGGCGGTCGTCCAGTCATCGGTGCGGGGCCTCTTAGGGTCTGCACCCAAGGCATCCAGGGAGGGCGGCGCTTCGCGCTCGATCGTCCACGGGCGGGGCCCCGATCGTCGAGGCGCGAGGTGGCGACATCGCGGGCGGTGGAGTCCATCACCGGGAGCGACTTGACGATCTGCGGGCGTTCATGAAGTCGGATCGCACAATGGTCGAGCGTCGGCAAAATCTGAATTGCCTAGCGTTGGTGGGACTAGCCCACCCAGCCACCTGGCAATAGAAGGGGTGTCCAAATTCCCTACGCCTGAAGAAAGAAAAAGGATTACCAACTGATGGTGACCATGTGAAATCAGAAGAAAAGAAGAACAGGAGCTTACGGCCCGGGTAGGTATGGGTTATATTGTCATCACCCGTATACTGCCACGCCGATCGGCGTCTTAAACGAAGCTGATTCTACGGGTCACGAAGTCCGGATCTAAGCGCCCGGTCAGCCAGAGTCACATGAGCGGTCAATGCGGGCCACCATTGTCTGGAGCTCCGCCGTCTCGTCGACGGGCGAGCCCCAGTTCTCATTGGCCTCCGCTGGTGCGGAGGGTATCCCTAGGGCATCAAGGCCGCTGTCGTCACCGGCATATAGCCAGTCGCTCCGCCACGCCTTCCAGTTGGTCTTCGTCTGGAAGGGGATGTAGCGGGAGGCAGATCCGTCGCGAAGATGGAAATGGCAGCTCCCCACGACCCCACTGTCGGTGGAGCCGTGGAGAGTGTAAAGCACGAAAGAGATTTGGCATCACCCCACGAACATCTCGCGCGAATGCAGAAGGTGGAGAGAGGATGAGGGCGGCGTTGGGGGTGGCGTGAAGTTGTGGATCGTGAGAAGTGGATCACGGAGAAAGGCGGGACGGGCCGCCAATATACCGAGAGAAAACGACAATCTCCCGGCTTTGCATCGCGGCGTGAAGTCTTTGCGGCGTGGTCGAAGAGAGCCTTGAAGCGTCCGGAAAGCCCCGCTTGCCTCTCCCCGTCGATAGTCGAAGCAAGAAAAATCTGCGGCATTGGAACAGAGCAAGGGATGAAGACAAGGAAGTCGAAGCGTCAAAGGAAGAAGACGAAGGAGTCCAAAAGAGCATGAGCTATCGACCTAACGCGCGCGTATTAATAGGCTTCTTGCGATGGCGGTTCGTGGAAAGAGCAGCGCTTGACGCCGGTCGAGAGAAGGTGGCGGAAGTGGGCGAGGTTGGAGCGGTTGCGTCTTGTGAGTGGTGGGCCGTCAAGAACGCGTCGGCATTAAAGAGGTCGAAAAGGTGGCGCGTGCTCGGGGCGAGCCAGACTCTCTTGTCGATATACTTTGCTTTAGGGTACCCTCTCTGCCTTTGTCGGAAGGGGTCACAGCGGTAAAGCCTTGACTGGCGGCGGTGGGTGAGCAAACCACTCTGCGGGCGACCGCGTCGCATGGCGGCCTGGCCCTATTGCCAGGCGACTACGCCAGGAGGTCGGTCGAAGGAGCCGGGGTACACCGCCGGTCAGACATGAAGACGTACGACGGCGAAATAGGGAGCTTCACCTTGAAGTCTTCTCCCTCGACAACCCGTGTCAGAACCATTAAATAAGCGTAGCTTCGCTGACGACATGATAGCTTATCCCTCTGACGTACTGCACCTAACCTATCCTATATAGGTCATTTCCGGAGCGGACCGGGCGGAGTTGGACGATGGTGCAAAGAATGAGGCCAGAGGATAGGGCTATAGTGACTGATGTAATAAATGAAGTGTAATCATTGTGATGTCATCCTTCTCGCTTGAAACCCTTAGATCTATATAAGGGGTTAGAGTGCATGAGGGCGGGGGATAAAAATGAGAGGAAAAAAAGAAGACAAGAGAAAGAAGCGGAGAGAGCTGGGAAGAACTAGCGTGTATGTGGAGCACTTGTTATTCCCTAAAATACATTAACAAGAGCAGAAGCGAGGATGTAGGGCTGTTACCCACATCGGGGGCCCGAATCTGGGTATATCGACGTGTTCTTTAATCTATGTTTGTGTGGATCCTTCGAGAGAGCCCATAGGCGTCTTGCCGTGAAGATCCGCTCTATCGAACCTCGGATCCCTTCGAGGTATAATAGCTGGCCGGCGAAAAATGCCGACAATATTGCTCTCAGATTAGGGTTTAATTGAAGATTCTAGATCTTCAATTTCAATCACAAATGGGCTAGACAATCAATTAAGTGAATAAGCCCTCTAATCCTCACCACCTTAATATACACAACAAATAATTGATTATAAGGTTCACTGACATATAATAGATTATAACCTGGTACACAAGATTCTTTTGTTAACTAAACTATCAGATTATGTTCTAATCAACAACTACCAGATTAGAAGCTACCAAATTTCCAACCGAACCCGGTAACAAAATATTCAGATCAGAAGCTAGCAGTTTTACTTAATCAAATCAATAGTCAACGACCAGATTATGATACTAAGTAAAGATCAGTTTATAAGCCAATCTAACTCAGCATGAACATGAAGCAATATTAGCTGAGAAACAATAGCATATAAGAATTAACTACTGATCAAGACAGTGAAGTGATCAAGACTTTTTAGCATGCAAATCTACTGATTAAAGGCCTTATTCACAAAGTCGACGGTCAATATCAATAGTCTACCCAATCTCGTCACAGAGCAATCCCACAGGCAACAATAGACAGGAAGAGCAATCTAGAGTGACTCACAAAGGAACAGCGCACTCAGAGCTACACTCAGATCAAGTCACTCCAAACCCTAGAGTCTCAGCACGTCAGGGAGGAGGTCGGGGAGGAGGCCGTTGAGTGGAAGGACGTCCGGGAGGAGGCCGCTGAGTGGGGACGTCGAGGAGGAGATCGCTAGGGAGGAGGCCGCCGAGTAGGAGGCCGTCGGGGAGGAGGCCGCTTAGTGGGAAGTCGCCGGATAGGAGGCCGCCGAGTGGGAGGACATTAGGGAGGAGGACGTCGGGGAGGAGGTCATTTGGGGAGGTTCTTTGAGAGGTCACCAAGGAGGAGGACAATGGGGGGTTAGGGTTTAGGGAAGGCGAAACACATGAAGTGGTAAGGTCTGCGCAAGGAACGGCGGTATTTTCATATAGGTCTCATTCGTATTACAGACGGTTTGTAACTAGTTTCGTCCGTGATAATCAAATATCACATATGGTTTTAGTTTAAAACCGTCTATGATATCCACAGGAGTCATCGCAGACGGTTTTATACTAAAACCGTCTGTGATATTGCTATATGTCACTAACGGTTTATTTACAGTACCGTTTGTGATATTGTTACTGACTGTCGCACTATAGAACCATCAATGATGTTTCTCATCATAGTTGGTTTACTAAAACCGTCTATAATAAGGCGTCTAATATAAGCCTTTGTGTAGTAGTGTAGAAACTAAAAACCGAATAAACTGAGTATTTCGATGTTTCCATTTCGGTTTGGTAATTCAATTTTGGTAAAAAAAATGACCACCCTACCATCCGTTACTAGCCTCCTCTCTCTGCTGGCTTGGCTCCCTCTCCTTGACCGCAACAGCTCCGTGACTAGAGGGGCATGCGGCGTCTACAAGCTGCTCCTGTTTGATCATCACTTTTCTAATTTCATAGTAAACTTTTTTAAAAAAATATTCTGACATCTTTAAAACACATTTACAAAGATAGTGCCATCTCTGACAGAACGCAAGGAACGCGATCGCATATTCGCAATTTCAGTGGCTAAAAACGACCGGCCGGGGTCCGTGCACCTCCAGTGCGGTCAGAGATATTGCACGTACGGCATGATTAGGCCCAGGCAACCATGTTTAGGCCGTATCACCGTCGTCTGCGCGAGTGGACAAACTTTATATACATAACTATTGTTTTCACGGTGTGGCACACCGTGAGCGTCCGTAATTACACTAAAACGAAAGATCCGTTCCGTGAAAAATAGTTGGAATAATCTAAATGTAATTACATCGTTTTTAGCATTTATTTAGAGTCCTCCCACGAAAGTTTAGCGATTTTGCGAACCAAAAGGTCTTTTTTAGTAAAAACTACCGAATAGGCCTACACATAACTACATTTTTTAGAGGTGCTCGAGAAGGTAGGACACAAGGCTTGCGCGATGCACGCCTGATCAAAAACTTGATCTGAATTCTTTATGAAAAAATACAACTTCACTTTTCTCATGGGGTCTTTTAAATTGACCGCTATTGTGCAAAATCGAAAGGTCCTTTTGCGAAAAATAGATAGAATGATCTAAATGTAATTACGTTTTTTCATTTATTCGGGCTCCTTTCACAAAAGCGATTTTCTTGAACCAAAAGGTCCTTTTCATAAAACCGCTAAAATGACCTAAGCGTAATTACTAATTTTCTTCAGCATTTATCTAGGGTTCCTTTACCAAAGATTCGTGATTTTGCTAAACTAAAGGTCTTTTTAAAAAACCATCAAAACAACCTAAACGTAATTATATTTTTTTAGAGAGACTTTAACGTAGCACTGACACGCCTTCCATCTCCTTTTAGGAAATCTATGAACTATAATAAAGGTAGTATATGTCACCGCGTAGTGACAGACAAACGCGTGGCTCCGGCCGCCACGGGTGTGTGCAGCGGAACTAAGCAATGGTTGCAAGTTAAGAAAACAGCAGTCGTGGTTCGCACGAAAGGAAACCGACAAGAGGCCAGTAGCCACGTTCATATGCGGTAGTCGTCTTCTCGTCGCCGTCGTACAGTCATACTCCCAACTTTTCGGGTAGTGGGTCCCTTTCCTTCGCCTGGGATGACAGTAATATGCCTTTTCCCCGTAGTGGTAAGAGCCTGAGTTTGCAAACGCCTAAAATTTACATAAACAGATTGGTTTCCTCTTAAGTCTAACAAAATTCTCGCATCTCAAATGCATAGAGCATAGAAATAAGATACCCTGCGATAGAGACCATATTTCAATGGGATAATAAAGTTATGCGTATACGACTCCACCCACCCACTAGAGACCACATTTCAATAGGATAATAAAGTTATGCGTATAAGACTCCACCCACCCACTAGGGTTTTAAGTCCTATTGCCCACACCTTTAAGTGCAAGCAAGCGGAGATCGGATGAGTAGTGTATCACCATCAGATTACTATACTATGACTGAGTCATATATTAATTTAAATTGTTTCCCATCCTCAATTAGTCTAGATGGATGTTAAAGAGGCGCATTCTCATGGTAGTATATATATGTACGTGAGTCTTCATTGTAATGAAAAAAATAGTGACGCTGGCTCTCTCTCTCAATAAAATTAATTTGTCCTTGTTCTGAAGGAAGATTTTCCGGTGGCTCTTAATTGCAGCTAACCAACCCCAACTACATATGCATTAATTGTCTGTCAAACATATATATATAAAACATATCATAAACTAAATAGGCTTGGTCAGCAAGGGATGTGGGCAGGTTCAAAAACCGTTGAAAATCGAGCATATCAGACCAATTCGAATTTTGAAACCGATTAGTAAACCAGTGAAATTCAAATTTAAATTCAAAAAATTGAGAAAATTTGAAAAAATTTATCCGAAAGTTCCCTAAAAATAGTATTAATAGCTTTGTAGCTTCTGAGATGAAATATTATTAAAAAACTGAATTTGGGAGACATTTTATAGCAAATTCGAATTTACAAATTTAAAATTTAAAAGAACAATGAACAGTGCAGGCTGCACAGTGTCTCTGGCCCAAAAGTCCATCCAGCCCATGAATGCTTTGAAGACAGCCATAACCGTGAAACCAACCTTCTAACAGGCATAACCTACCTTTCGACATTGCTCTCCATCCCCGCACTCTTCCCGCCGGCTCTGACGAAATCCATAAGCTGACCAGGTTATCACCTTTGGAGCTTCAAAACTCACTAAGTATGGTTTGATTTTCAATTGTGAAGGATCAAGTTGGTCTAGAGGGGGTGAATAGGCAACTTTTCAAATTTTAGACTTAATTACAGAATAATTATCTTGCTTAAATCTTGAGTTAACAGATACAAGATGATAGAATATAAAGCACAAATAACTAGAAGCAGAGGAAAATAACACAAAAGCAGAATAAGCACAAGAGACACAATAATTTATCCGGTGGGTGGAGCCACTCTCCTACTCACGTTAGAGCACTTCTCTTGTAGTATAGCTCCTCCAAAGCTAGTCATGATAGTTTGGTCTCCACTAAGATGACTCTTCCACCACTCTGGTGAGGTGAGTCCCAACCTCTCACAATCTAGGTGGCCTTCCACAAACCCTACAGACGGTCGCACCTACACTTCCTCCAAGCCGTCTATGTCGGCGAGTTTGTGTCAGACAGTATTGGTTCGAGTGTATAACCGAGTTTCGGTAGGGGGTCTTTGTAGCTGCGTCACTCTCGGCTCTCTTCTCTACTCTCTTCGTGTGATGAGCAAGACAGAAAGCTCAAGAACACACAGGGAGCACACAAGGAACACACAGGATTTACCCAGGTTCGGGCCCCAATGCGGAGCTGACCCTACGTCCTGCTCAAGCTCGTGTTGCTCTAGTATTCTGCTTGCTCTCCATTGTGGTGATCGGTGACCGACCTTGATGATCTCATTTTCCGACCTCCCTCCCTCCCATGCAAACTAGCTCTCTTATATACTCCCAGGACTAGCTAGGGCAGGTAGAGAGAGTGGTTTTACATTAATTACATTGACTGTGTCTTATCCTGTCGCTACTGTCACTCGGAGCCTCTTTGTCTCTGTAGTAACAGCGTCGCTTTGTCTTGGACGGCGAGGAAGAGGTTCGGACTGACTGCGTGTGACGCCTAGTACACACGTCACCCGTCTTGCGGTGTAGATGGAGCAGGAGTTGGTGAAGCTGGCTCGATCGGAGGGCAGTCATCATAAGCGTCGAGTCACACCTATTTAATGGCCTTGAGCGCCTTGCAATGGCTCCCGTGCATTTAATGGCTCCCATGCGCATTTAACGGCTCCATGCATTCAATAGCTATGATCGTTGTGATCTGGCGATTGCTTGGCGGAAGCCTCCCAACTCTGTTTGCGTGGTCGTGACAAAGGCTTGCTTGCTTTCGTCGAGGCGACCCATGGCCTGGTCGCTCGTTGCTTGTCGGGCGCCCACGTGCCGGTCTTCCGTGGTCGTGATCTGGTCGCCGGGATTGGGACACAGTCGTCCGCTTCCAGCCAGGGTGGCACGTGTCTGATCGCTGGAGCTGGGACACAGTCATCCGCCAAGCCTTTTTTCAGTAGGTTGAGTCCTTTGCACAAGAGCTTCTTCTCTATGCATCTTGCGCTCGCGGTCCCACCTGACAGCAGTGGAGAGAGTACCGCGGTGTAGAATACACCGACAGTCTAGGATCACTAAGATCCAAGAGTAATGGACTATCCACAAATCCTGTCTCTTGGTTCACTCATCACAGCACTAACTAGACTATGCTTGGAGCCAAAACACTTAGAAAGTGTTAAGTTTTAGAATTCAGTTGAAGCACACTCTCCTTGATGGAATTGAAGCTCTAAAGTGCTAAAATATCAAGGAGATCAAAGGATGTCAAAAGTTCTCTTGGTAGAAGGCTCAGGAAATGCTTATATAGCCATTTGAGCTGAAAAAGACCCGTTACACCTACCACAGTAGCCGTTGAAATGTATTAGGCTGTCAAAAATAGGCTAACACATTTGCAACGGACTTAGCAAAAATAGAATCAGTGATTAGTTCTTTGTACTCTGGACTAAGTTTGTTGAAAAGAGTATTTGCGCGGTGAATTAGCTTGGTTGGTACAAAGGATTTCGAAAATTTGGTCTGCAAAGATGTGAACTTGTACATGTGCTTGGAATGAAATATTTGGTCCACAATGAAGGAATTCAAGGAAGATTTAACCAACGGACTTTTTGAAAGAATAGCTCTAAGTCTAAGCGAGAGAATGCATTTGTCTTGGGACTAGATTTTGTGCGGCAAATTTTGGTCCGTCGTAGATGGTGTATGCTCGGTTTGATTTAAATAATGGATACTTTCACCACGGACTTAAAGAAATAAAGGTCGGCGTAAATGGCCTGGGACTAAAATTTATGAGAAGTTTAATATAATTAAAATCGTGAATGGAATCGCTCTATTAGAATTTTGGTGAGTAGATTTTGGCGCGGACTAAAAAAGGATTGGTGCAGCGAAAATGGAATTCTAAGCGAGATTCTTGCCGGACTTAAGGAACAAGCAATGAAGTTGAGTCCAAAGCAAACACATATTGTAGGTCCAAGGAAATGATTGATTTTGGAGAAAAGTATTTTGAATGACATTGACTCCAAGCTGTCTATTTAGTCTTAGCCTAAGACCTAAAATTTTAATTTGCGCACAATCCCCCTTAATAGTACGGCCAAGCAAAAATTAAACCTAGCTACTTGGATTGAATCATCTCTCAAGCCAAAATTAGTAACAAAGATTATTAATCTTGACCTTTTAGATGACTTCTTTGATGCTTCAACCAATATCTTTTATTGTTTAGGAATTATTGACTTAGTCATCACCACCAAAACCTTATAGTTAAATATAAGATAAAAATTAGGGGTCTAGATACTATCAATCTCCCCTTTTGGTGATTGATGACAACATACCTTTTCTAAGTCAATAATATCTCAAATACGCAAAAGCAGAGTTAGCTTGACAGAGCATAAGCGGTTTATGCGAGATATAATTAATATTTTGCTCCCCTAAATGTGTGCAAGATAGAATATATTGGAGCTAGAATCTATCGAGCATTAAAATTGATCATTAAAACTAGAGCAAAGAATTAACATCGAGCATTCAAAAAAAAGTCTGATTAGAACATCAGATCATTCAACTTTAGAGCACTTGAAGTTCAAAACCAAAACAACTTATACAAAGAGCTTCTCATAGTCCCCAACATTCCCTTTAACAATATAGTAGCCTAGACACAACTAGAGAACTATCTATACTTAAAATTCTCCCCTTTGGCATCAATTGCCAAAAGGATGCTACTTACACTTGGAAAAGTCCTCTTGAGGCGTTGAAAGCGAGCTCTTCCTTGGAGGGAGACTATCTTCACTAGCACTAGGAAAAGCAACCAACACTCAAATTGCTTCAAATAAAAATCCAATTCAAATCAAACTCCATTTCAAATTAAACCAAGCTCAAATCTCGTCAATTACTCATCACACACAAGGATAGACCTCACATGGTCTTTCATATGGTTTAAAATATTAATATTTGTAGCAGTTTCATCACCTTTCTTATTCTAATGTTGATGGATTCGAGGCAAAATCTAATTTCACCCACAGTTAAGTCAGGAAAGTTATTATGCTCTTATTTATCACTTTCATTCATCATCATCCTTGAATGAGAATACTATAGGCAGCCTTCACTTTGGTCTTGTGTAGGAGAAGAGTGAAAATAGGTTGTCTATGGTATTCTCATTAGAAATGAGATGAAGTGGAAGATAAATTAGCGACAACTATATGAGTGCTTGATGTTCCATTTACTGGCTGTGTATGAATCATTGAACCACTCATGAAGTTTGTGTTTGAGCGCTTTGTACTTGCATGAATGCACCAATTAGCCATAGAAAAAGTTTGTGTATTATGATTACTTACTCAAAATGGTTGATAACTTCATTTGATAGTCTACTTACTCAAAATGATTGATAACTTCATTTGGTAGTCAAAAATTTAAGTGTGATGTATGTTCTAATTTTTTAGTAACTTCTTGTTGTTTTGCATTTGTAGATAGCAAACCAAGGCGATATTGTGTGAGAACACTGAGAGACAATATGGAGACCAATTTTCGATGTAAGTACTATCATGAAGGAAAGGAGGTGGTGCAATCCATTGAAGCACCACTTGGCGGTATGGTATGAATATTGTTTATTGCAATCAAATTCCAAAGGAGGTTTGTGAGCACTTTCGGTGCGACCTAGACAAGGCGAAGGATAAGAAGAAGCGAATACAAGAGCGAGTTGCTAACTACACGAGGATTGATAATGATGTCTATAGAGGAGTACAACATGACCAATCAAGTGTACACCCAACAATACTGCTCGTAGCTCCAAAGGTAATGCTTTATTTGTATATTTTATTTCATTGCAACTCGATTTTTTTACTAATATAACATTGTTGAGATATTATTGCTAAATACCTACTTTGTAACTTGAGATTGTCTAAAATGTAGCAAAGGTCGTACCAAAATTTTTCCATAATTTTTCATTTTTATGTTATTATTTTAAAATATGTACTTTACAACTTAACATTGTCTTCAAATGTAGCAAATGTAATGCTAGAATTTTTCCTATTTTTATATATTTCTAAAATTTTCCTTATTTTACAAATTATCCATATTTTTATATTTTTTCTATTTTTGCATTTTCCCAATTTTAAATCGGTCTATTGACTTTGAAGAAAACCATTCAAAAATCGACTAAAATCATTTGATTTTCAACAATTTTTATTCTGTTTTGTTGTCAAATTCAACTTTGGTTTGACTTACGAATTCATTCAATTTCTAGTGATTTTCAATGAAAATCGGTCTGAAACCACATTCGATTTTCCACTTCAAATCGGTATTGCAAACCCTTGGTGTGGGTTTATGCGACATGTCCCTCCCACAGTCCCTCGGGTTCAATCAAGTGGCGATCATAGCGTGCCTTGTCACACATGAATCTGAATTAGGTGTAAAACCGTGTGTCGATGCTCTCGTCTTGAGTAGAGGTGGGCGTCGTGTTGGTTGGGTTGTCATGCATAGGCCTATTGGGCCACGTGTCTAAATCATGTCGTGCCACCACAGCTCAATCAGTCTACCATCTTTGTGTTGTGTCGGCTGGTTTGCCTTTGATGAGTCTAGGCATGGCCTATTTGGGATTCATGCTTGGTCTTGCAGACCTACCTCATTTGCACTATTGCGATTGGAGGAAATGAGCTAGAGACGTACGAAACCGAGACAATGAACACAAATATTGGGGAAAAAGAATTAAATTTTATTCATTTTGAATAAGTACAAAGTGATATTGTAGTGCTTGTGTGAGTACACGATACTCACTTAGTACGATCCCTACCTCGCTAGCGTGTGCCATAGGCCCCGCCATGGATCGTAACGATTGCCATCTCGGTCGTGCTTTCTGCAAGTGCCATTGCACGGTACTAGCACAAGCATGGCCTATTCCACCCTGCCATGCCGTGCCTAGTTGACAGGTTTGGCACAGCCCAGACAACCTTATCGTGCCGACACAACCTATTCTAATATGGGCTGTACCGGGCCTTAGGGCAAGCCATGCCCATCTCTAATCTTGAGGAATCGAAGCCTTCACGAAATTCTTACGTGAGTGATGCAAATTACACATTCTTGGGGACTATCAAAAGCTTGGCCTCGTTTAAACAACTAGATGTGTACGCAGCTGTCACACCATGCACTTGTCTTTGCGACACCATGCGAGGGTGAGTTTCCGAGTAATCAATAAAATTTAAATACATTAGTAGCATTGTCAGAATTTTTAAAAATCATAATAGTTTGATCATCCTTTAAAATTTTTCTGGTAGCTTAGACATACTCTCAGGGCCCCTCTCAAAAAGTTTGAAAAATTTCCAACATGCTTTAACAGCTCAATTAAATCAATGAATTTGCTTTAAATGCATTAACACTATTGTTAGATTTTTTTAAAATTTCACAAGTTTGATCATAATATGACATTTTTATGGTAACTTAGGCTTACTCCCAGGACCCTTCTCAAAAAGTTTGAAAAATCAAATTCATTTGATGGCTTTGGAAAACCAAAAATAACAAAATTTAAAAGCTTTTAGAATTTCTAAAAATCGTACAAGTTTTATCATGGTCCAATTTTTTTATGGTAGCTTATGCATTCTCTCAGAACCCTTACAAAAAAGTTTGAAAAATTTTCAACATTATTTGTTATTTCAATTAAATCAATGGATTTGCTATAAATGCATTAGTAGCATTGTCAGAATTTTAAAAAATTGTACAAGTTCGATCATGATCTAAATTTTTTATGATGGCTTAGGCATGCTCTGAGGAATCTTATCAAAAAGTTTAAAAAATTTCTAACATTATTTGATAGCTCAATCAAATGAGAAAAATTACCTCAATCGGTGAAAGAACCTAAATGTAATTACGTATTTCTTGAGGAGCTTTTATGGAGGGAGAACACATGAGGGCTCCTGACCAATAACTCTATGGAGTTTAATGAAGGTAGTATGCCTCAAATACAACACTAATACTCTCTCTATCTAAATTTATAAACTGTATTTTTAATAGTTTTGTGCATAAATACATGATATATTTTATATTTCAATACAAAATTAGTGTGATGTTTCTTACATACCTATAATAAATATTTATCATTACTTCATATTCTCTATATCATGTATTGAATATAGTGCTTAATGATAATAATTAAGCTAGTAATATAGTCATTTTTAATATTTTTTATTTATGTGTAAAAATTACGTCTAGTAAACTTTGATGGACAGAGTACAGTTAAAACGTTCTTGCTTGCTTACTCCTTTTTCCGCCGGCTGGTCGGTATGTAGCCAACATGTATATATGCTACTAAGATAGCAAGTAGCGATATGCGTGCTGCGTGTTGTAGCAACCCGATAGGCGTAGCTAGGATTTTAGTCGTGGGTGGTCAGACAACTTTCTTGGCTGAGATATCTAAGCTGATGTGCTTAGCTCCCAAGGTTAAGAGTGAAGTATAAAGTTCTCTGTACTGCAGGTATGATATTCGAAGGGCTACTGCAGGACTGATATCATTATATCAAAGGTGCAAATTCATTTCGAGTGAGATTTGGATTTTCTATCTGCATATGGATTTGGTGCGTGAATCTATATTGTACCAGAGCTATCTTGTATGACAGATATCAAGAGAAGTAACCTTGCCATTATATTGTGTTCAGTAAAGTCACTACATATCAATAAAACTGTTAATCAAAACCCAAAGAAAAAGCCTAACGAACTGTATCAAGTATCAACTGAAGTTTGTGAAACTATAATTCAGTGCAAGCTAAACTGAAGCATGTGTTCAACCCAATGGCATACGTTACGGCCAAGAACTCACAAGGAGCAAGAAAACAGTAAGCTGCAGAAGGAATGCAAAACGGAAATGACAAACTACGTTCCAGTACCTGCCTGAACAAGCTTAAATCCGTCAGGCACCAGTTGGCTCTTGCAGTCGTTGCAGACCTTGGCATCCTGGAGGCAGCAGGCAACTCCTGATCTTGTTCGGTTGTTCCAGTTCTTTGTGCTCTCAACGACGGCACGACTCTCCAGTCTCCACCCTCTTCTCAGTCTTCTGCAGCCAGTTGGTTGAAGTTCACACGGAGGTCAGAGCGGACGGTTCGTATTCCGTATTCGCGGACGCATGCGTATTCGTATTCGTTTGCCTAAAGCCCATGCAGCTCCCCCGATGGGCTGGGCGAGGTCGAGGTGGTGATGCATGGCTCCAGGACCACCACGTAGCTCCGCCCACAGTAGCAACCGATCTTGAGCACTGTGCGTGATGCGAACCGTTATGGATTCGCCGGTTAAATATTTTATTTGATTAAAAGAAAATTATTTATATAAGGTAAACTCTTATCTTATTGGATCTACATCTATTTTATTTGAATATATAGAGTTACTATTATTTTATTTAACTGTATATAAACCTATATTTAATCTGTATAAGTTCAAATTACAAATGTGTTTGGAAGATCCCAAAGAAAAAAGCTTCACTTTTAAAATAATATGCAAACATTTAGTCGATCGAGCCCATCAAAAGCGTATATATTATTTGCTAATATTAAGAGCTCTCATACCGATCGGAAGGTTACGCCGTTGTGCAAAGGATGAAAATGAATCGGATAATTTCTAACCGAACCGGATAATTTTAGGATATAGATTCTATCGGATCAAATATTTATCGATAGCATCGGATTGAAACCGATCACGGATTTTTTACATCGGATATATATCTTGATTTGGTAGCTCATCGCCGGATACAAATCCGGATAATCTGGATATTTATGGACAATTATCCATATATGAACATGGGTTGGGCCAAGGCTACTCGTTTGGTTTTAAAAGGTTTCTAAATTTCAAAATCGTTTTCTAATTTAATTAATCCATAAATCAAATTTAATTATTAAAATTGGAAAACCAACTCCAAAATTAAGAATTTTTAGAGAAGTTCTGACATAATCTAACAATTAAAAAGTATTTTAAAGATTTTATCGACTTTAAATTATCTTGAAAATTCAAAAACTATTGTCCTTAATATGAAAATATTTTAATAAGTTGCTAAAAATGCATAAAACTCATGAATACATAATGGACTATTTTAAACATAATTTAACAAAGAATACAAATCCTGGGTCATTACATGTTCTTCACGAATGTTTGAAGCAAATAAAGTAGTTACATTTTTTTTCATTTTGTGTATATAATTTAAAAAGTTTTCATGTTCCGCTAAATATTCATTACCATATTTGTTTCGATTTGTATTCGCTCTATATTTGTATTCGTATTTGTGTCCGAGTTATCTGTATCTGAGAAAAAATATATGAAAACAAATATGACAGAGTTATTACCCATCTTAGGGCCTGTTTGGGACTACTCCAGCTCCACCAAAATCTGTGGAGTTGGTGGAGTAGGGTATTTCTAGCTCCAGAAATTTATGGAAATTTGGGTACTGGCAAATACATTAAGAGTGTTTAGGTAGATCATCTTGTTTACATTTTAGACTAAAAATATAAACTTAATTCACTTTATTTTAGCCTATAAGTTTCAGCTCTAAGCGGAGTTAGGAGGCTGAAGCTCTCCTAAGACAGGATATGTCTGAACCGTTTTTATCCCTAGTCGTGCGGACCCACATGGCAGCTTGTGGGCCCCACCATCATGCACGGCGACCTGGCGATGGAAAAAAAAAACAGTTTGATCTTTCCGTCATCAGCGGTGCGTCATGCTGTCTGCCTAGCCTAGTCGTCGCAACCCGTTCGCAAGTCTTCGCAGCAGTGATCCCCATTTCCCCAACGATTGGCAGATATGCTTAGGCTAATCGATCTTGTCTGCGGAAATGCATACGAACTAGTGAGGAATCTTCAGCCCCATGCAGAGATGGAATACCCATGGGACTTGCAGCTGGTCCTCTAGTATATTACGACGAATAATAAAGTGATACATCCTATTCCTGTCTGCTCACGCGTTTGGTACCGCTTAAGTGTGCATTTTTCGGTTCCAAACGAAGTCTTAATTGAGGCAGCTTGGTATGCATACCGGTGTGATGCCAGCTATATATATATTTTGCTACGTAAGATTTTTGTTAATAGAGAAGAGAGTATAACTGTCTCTTTATGAAGAACATTTATATAGACAACATAAAATACTATTACGTAACTTATTGTCTATAGCCTCCTCTCTCTGCTGGCTTGGCTCCTCTCTCCTTGACCGCAACAGCTCCGTGACTAGAGGGCATGCGGCGTCTACAAGCTGCTCCTGTTTGATCATCACTTTTCTAATTTCATAGTAAACTTTTTTAAAAAATATTCTGACATCTTTAAAACACATTTACAAAGATAGTGCCATCTCTGACAGAACGCAAGGAACGCGATCGCATATTCGCAATTTCAGTGGCTAAAAACGACCGGCCGGGGTCCGTGCACCTCCAGTGCGGTCAGAGATATTGCACGTACGGCATGATTAGGCCCAGGCAACCATGTTTAGGCCGTATCACCGTCGTCTGCGCGAGTGGACAAACTTTATATACATAACTATTGTTTTCACGGTGTGGCACACCGTGAGCGTCCATAATTACACTAAAACGAAAGATCCGTTCCGTGAAAAATAGTTGGAATAATCTAAATGTAATTACATCGTTTTTAGCATTTATTTAGAGTCCTCCCACGAAAGTTTCGCGATTTTGCCGAACCAAAAGGTCTTTTTCGTAAAAAACTACCGAATAGGCCTACACATAACTACATTTTTTTAGAGGTGCTCGAGAAGGTAGGACACAAGGCACGCGATGCCACGCCCGTCAAAAAAACTTGATCTGAATTCTTTATGAAAAAAATACAACTTCACTTTTCTCATGGGGTCTTTTAAATTGACGCTATTGTGCAAAATCGAAAGGTCCTTTTGCGAAAAATAGATAGAATGATCTAAATGTAATTACGTTTTTTTTCATTTATTCAGGCTCCTTTCACGAAAAACGCACGATTTTACTGAACCAAAAGGTCCTTTTCATAAAAACCGCTAAAATGACCTAAACGTAATTACTAATTTTTCTTCAGCATTTATCTAGGGTTCCTTTACCAAAGATTCGTGATTTTGCTAAACTAAAAGGTCTTTTTTAAAAAAAACCATCAAAACAACCTAAACGTAATTATATTTTTTTTAGAGAGACTTTAACGTAGCACTGACACGCGCCTTCCATCTCCTTTTAGGAAATCTATGAACTATAATAAAGGTAGTATATGTCACCGCGTAGTGACAGACAAACGCGTGGCTCCGGCCGCCACGGGTGTGTGCAGCGGAACTAAGCAATGGTTGCAAGTTAAGAAAACAGCAGTCGTGGTTCGCACGAAAGGAAACCGACAAGAGGCCAGTAGCCACGTTCATATGCGGTAGTCGTCTTCTCGTCGCCGTCGTACAGTCATACTCCCAACTTTTCGGGTAGTGGGTCCCTTTCCTTCGCCTGGGATGACAGTAATATGCCTTTTCCCCGTAGTGGTAAGAGCCTGAGTTTGCAAACGCCTAAAATTTACATAAACAGATTGGTTTCCTCTTAAGTCTAACAAAATTCTCGCATCTCAAATGCATAGAGCATAGAAATAAGATACCCTGCGATGAGACCATATTTCAATGGGATAATAAAGTTATGCGTATACGACTCCACCCACCCACTAGAGACCACATTTCAATAGGATAATAAAGTTATGCGTATAAGACTCCACCCACCCACTAGGGTTTTAAGTCCTATTGCCCACACCTTTAAGTGCAAGCAAGCGGAGATTGGATGAGTAGTGTGCACCATCGGATTACTATACTATGACTGAGTCATATATTAATTGAAATTGTTTCCCATCCTCAATTAGTCTAGATGGATGTTAAAGAGGCGCATTCTCATGGTAGTATATATATGTACGTGAGTCTTCATTGTAATGAAAAAATAGTGACGCTGGCTCTCTCTCTCTCAATAAAATTAATTTGTCCTTGTTCTGAAGGAAGATTTTCCGGTGGCTCTTAATTGCAGCTAACCAACCCCAACTACATATGCATTAATTGTCTGTCAAACATATATATATAAAACATATCATAAACTAAATAGGCTTGGTCAGCAAGGGATGTGGGCAGGTTCAAAAACCGTTGAAAATCGAGCATATCAGACCAATTCGAATTTTGAAACCGATTAGTAAACCAGTGAAATTCAAATTTAAATTCAAAAATTGAGAAAATTTGAAAAAATTTATCCGAAAGTTCCTAAAAATAGTATTAATAGCTTTGTAGCTTCTGAGATGAAATATTATTAAAAAACTGAATTTGGGAGACATTTTATAGCAAATTCCGAATTTACAAATTTAAAATTTAAAAAGAACAATGAACAGTGCAGGCTGCACAGTGTCTCTGGCCCAAAAGTCCATCCAGCCCATGAATGCTTTGAAGACAGCCATAACCGTGAAACCAACCTTCTAACAGGCATAACCTACCTTTCGACATTGCTCTCCATCCCCCGCACTCTTCCCCGCCGGCTCTGACGAAATCCATAAGCTGACCAGGTTATCACCTTTGGAGCTTCAAAACTCACTAAGTATGGTTTGATTTTCAATTGTGAAGGATCAAGTTGGTCTAGAGGGGGGTGAATAGGCAACTTTTCAAATTTTCAGACTTAATTACAGAATAATTATCTTGCTTAAGTACTGAGTTAACAGATACAAGATGATAGAATATAAAGCACAAATAACTAGAAGCAGAGGAAAATAACACAAAAGCAAGAATAAGCACAAGAGACACAATAATTTATCCCGTGGGTCGGAGCCACTCTCCTACTCCACGTTAGAGCACTTCTCTTGTAGTATAGCTCCTCCAAAGCTAGTCGCAGTAGTTTTGGTCTCCACTAAGATGACTCTTCCACCACTCTGGTGAGGTGAGTCCCAACCTCTCACAATCTAGGTGGCCTTCCACAAACCCTTACGGACAGGTCGCACCTACACTTCCTCCTCAAGCCGTCTATGCCTGGCGAGTTTGTGTCGAGCAGTATTGGTTCGAGTGTATAACCAGAGTTTGGTGGGGGTCTTTGTAGGCTGCGTCACTCTCGGCTCTCTTCTCTACTCTCTTAGTGTGATGAGCAAGACAGAAAGCTCAAGAACACACAGGAGCACACAAAGAACACTGAGTTTACCAGGTTCGAGCCCCCGTCACGTGTAATGACCCTACGTCTGCTCAAGCTCGTGTTGCTCTAGTATTACCTTGCTCTCCATTGTGGTGATCGGGTGACCGACTTCAGTGATCTCATTTCCGACCTCCTCCCTCCCATGCACAGCTAGCTCTCTTACTCCCGGGACTAGCTAGGGCGTAGTAGACAGTGGTTTACATTAATTACATCTGGTCGTATCTTATCCTCGCCATCTCATCCTCGGAGCCTCTTTGTCTCTTGTTAAGCTTGACGTCCTTTGCCTTCGGACGGCGAGAGGAAGGGTTCGGACTGCTGCGTGATTTAACGCCTAGTACACCACGTCACCCGTCTTGCCGGAGGGTGTAGATGGAGCGGAGTTGGTGAAGCTGGCTCGGTCGGAGGGACAGTCATCATAAGCGTCGAGTCACACCTATTTAATGGCCTTGAGCGCCTTTGCAATGGCTCCCGTGCATTTAATGGCTCCCATGCGCATTGCGGCTCCATGCGCATTCAATAGCTATGATACGTTGTGATCCTGGCGATTGCTTCGGGCGGAAGCCTCCCAACTCTGTTTGCGTGGTCGACTGACAAAGGGCTTGTCTGCTCGTCGGGCAGCCACATGGCCTGGTCGCTCGACTGCTTGTCGGGCAGCCACGTGCCCCGGTCTTCCGTGGTCGTGATCTGGTCGCCCGGGATTGGGACCTGGTCGTCAGACTTCCCGCCGGGTGTCCCGTGTCTGATGCGCTGGAGGCTGGGACTCCGTCATCCAAGCCTTTTTTTGATGGGTTGAGTCCTTTGCACAAGAGCTTCTTCTCTATGCATCTTGCTTTCATGGTCCCACTGACGGCGAGTGGAGAGAGTATCCGCTGTGTAGAATACACCGCAGTCTAGGATCACTAAGATCCAAGAGTAATGGACTATCCACAAATCGCTCTCTTGGTTCACTCATCACGGCACTAACTAGACTATGCTTGGAGCCAAAACACTTAGAAAGTGTTAAGTTTTAGAATTAGGTTGAAGCACACTCTCCTTGATGGAATTGAAGCTCTAAAGTGCTAAAATATCAAGGAGATCAAAGGATGTCAAAAGTTCTCTTGGTAGAAGGCTCGTGAAATGCTTATATAGCCATTTGAGTTAAAAAGACCGTTACACCTACCACGATGGTCGTTGAAATGTATTAGGTTTCACAAAAATAGGCTAACACATTTACAGCGGACTTAGCAAAAATAGAATCGATGATTAGTTCTTTGTACTCGGACTAAGTTTGTTGAAAAGAGTATTTCGCCGATGAATTAGCTTGGTTCAAGGCGTACAAAGGATTTTCGAAAAATTTGGTCCGCAAAAATGATGAACTTGTACATGTCTTACCGGATCAAATATTTGGTCCATAAAGAAGGAATTCAAGGAAGATTTAACCAACGGACTTTTTGAAAGAATAGCTCTAAGTCTAACCGAGAGGAATGCATTTGTCTGTCGACTAGATTTTGTGCCGACAAATTTTGGTCCGTCGTAGATGGTGTATGCTCGGTTTGATTTAAATAATGGATACTTTCACCACGGACTTAAAGAAATAAAGGTCCTACAAATGGCCCAGACCTGGGACTAAAATTTATGAGAAGTTTAATATGGTTAAAATCGTGAATGGAATCGCTCTATTAGAATTTTGATTGAGTAGATTTTGGCGCCGAGACTAAAAAAGGATTGATCTCAGCGAAAATGGAATTCTAACTGAGATTGCCGCCGGACTTAAGGAACAAGCAATGAAGTTGAGTCCAAGGCAAACACATATTGTAGGTCCAAGGAAATGATTGATTTTGGAGAAAAGTATTTTTGAATGACATTGACTCCAAGTTGTCTATTTAGTCTTAGCCTAAGACCTAAAATTTTAATTTATGACAATCCCTTAATAGTAATGCGGCCAAGCAAAAATTAAACCTAGCTACTTGGATTGAATCATCTCTCAAGCCAAAATTAGTAACAAAGATTATTAATCTTGACCTTTTAGATGACTTCTTTGATGCTTCAACCAATATCTTTTATTGTTTAGGAATTATTGACTTAGTCATCACCACCAAAACCTTATAGTTAAATATAAGATAAAAATTAGGGGTCTAGATACTATCAATCTCCCCTTTTGGTGATTGATGACAACATACCTTTTCTAAGTCAATAATATCTCAAATATTCGCAAAAGCAGAGTTAGCTTGATGAGCATAAGCGGTTTATGCAGGATATAATTAATATTTTGCTCCCCTAAATGTGTGCAAGATAGAATATATTGGAGCTAGAATCTATCGAGCATTAAAATTGATCATTAAAACTAGAGCAAAGAATTAACATCGAGCATTCAAAAAAAAGTCTGATTAGAACATCAGATCATTCAACTTTAGAGCACTTGAAGTTCAAAACCAAAACAACTTATACAAAGAGCTTCTCATAGTCCCCCAACATTCCCTTTAACAATATAGTAGCCTAGACACAACTAGAGAACTATCTATACTTAAAATTCTCCCCCTTTGGCATCAATTGCCAAAAAGGATGCTACTTACACTTGGAAAAGTCCTCTTGAGGCGACTGAAGGCAGAGCTCTTCCTTGGAGGGGAGACTATCTTCACTAGCACTAGGAAAAGCAACCAACACTCAAATTGCTTCAAATAAAAAATCCAATTCAAATCAAACTCCATTTCAAATTAAACCAAGCTCAAATCTCGTCAATTACTCATCACACACAAGGATAGACCTCACATGGTCTTTCATATGGTTTTAAAATATTAATATTTGTAGCAGTTTCATCACCTTTCTTATTCTAATGTTGATGGATTCCGAGGCAAAATCTAATTTCACCCACAGTTCGTCCGGAAAGTTATTATGCTCTTATTTATCACTTTCATTCATCATCATCCTTGAATGAGAATACTATAGGCAGCCTTCACTTTGGTCTTGTGTAGGAGAACAGAGTGAAAATAGGCTGTCTATGGTATTCTCATTCGGGGGTGAGGATGAAGTGGAAGATAAATTAAGCAGCAACTATATGAGTGCTTGATGTTCCATTTACCTGGCTGTGTATGAATCATTGAACCACTCATGAAGTTTGTGTTTGAACGCTTTGTACTTGCATGAATGCACCAATTAGCCATAGAAAAAGTTTGTGTATTATGATTACTTACTCAAAATGGTTCAGTAACTTCATTTGATAGTCTACTTACTCAAAATGATTCAGTAACTTCATTTGGTAGTCAAAAATTTAAGTGTGATGTATGTTCTAATTTTTTTAGTAACTTCTTGTTGTTTTGCATTTGTAGATAGCAAACCAAGGCGATATTGTGTGGGAGCACAGAGACAATATGGAGACCAATTTTCGATGTAAGTACTATCATGAAGGAAAGGAGGTGGTGCAATCCGACTGAAGCACCACTTGGCAGGGTATGGTATGAATATTGTTTATTGCAATCAAATTCCAAAGGAGGTTTGTGAGCACTTTCAGCGCGACCTAGACAAGACGAAGGATAAGAAGAAGACGAATACAAGACAGAGTTGCTAACTACACGAGGATTGATAATGATGTCTATAGAGGAGTACAACATGACCAATCAAGTGTACACCCAACAATCTCGTCGTAGCTCCAAAGGTAATGCTTTATTTGTATATTTTATTTCATTGCAACTCGATTTTTTACTAATATAACATTGTTGAGATATTATTGCTAAATACCTACTTTGTAACTTGAGATTGTCTAAAATGTAGCAAAGGTCGTACCAAAATTTTTCCATAATTTTTCATTTTTATGTTATTATTTTAAAATATGTACTTTACAACTTAACATTGTCTTCAAATGTAGCAAATGTAATGCTAGAATTTTTTCCTATTTTTATATATTTCTAAAAATTTTCCTTATTTTTACAAATTATCCAGTATTTTTTATATTTTTTCTATTTTTTGCATTTTTCCCAATTTTAAATCAGTCTATTGACTTTCGAAGAAAACCATTCAAAAATCGACTAAAATCATTTGATTTTCAACAATTTTATTCTTTGTTTTGATGTCAAATTCAACTTTGGTTTGACTTCGCAATTCATTCAATTTCTAGTGATTTTCAATGAAAATCAGATGCAAACCACATTCGATTTTCCACTTCAAATCGGTATTGCAAACCCTGGTGTGGGTTTATGCAAAGATGTCCTCCCACAGTCCACTCGGGTTCAATCCAAGTGGCGATCATAGCGTGCCTTGTCACACATGAATCAATTAGGTGTAAACCGTGTGTCGATGCTCTCGCCTTGAGTAGAGGTGGGCGTCGTGTTGAGCCGGGTTGTCATGCATAGGCCTATTGGCCACGTGTCTAAATCATGTCGTGCCACCACAGCTCAATCAGTCTACCATGCTGTGTTGTGTCGGCCTGGTTTGCCTTTGATGAGTCTAGGCATGGCCTATTTGGGATTCATGCCGTAAGTCGCCTGAGACCTACCTCATTTGCACTATTGCGATTGGAGGAAATGAGCTAGAGACGCGTCTGAAACCAGAGACAATGAACACAAATATTGGGAAAAAGAATTAAATTTTATTCATTTTGAATAAGTACAAAGTGATATTGTAGTGCTTGTGTGAGTACACGATACTCACTTAGTACACGATCCCTACCCTCGCTAACTGTGTGCCATAGGCCCTGCCATGGATCGTAACGATTGCCATCTCGGTCGTGCTCTGCAAGTGCCATTGCACGGTACTAGCACAAGCATGGCCTATTCCACCCTGCCATGCCATGCCTAGTTGGCAGGTTTGGCACAGCCAGCATAACCTTATCGCGTCGACACAACCTATTCTAATATGGGCTGTACCGGGCCTTAGGGCAAGCCATGCCCATCTCTAATCTTGAGGAATCGAAGCCTTCACGAAATTCTTACGTGAGTGGTACGAAATTACACATTCTTGGGGACTATCAAAAGCTTGGCCTCGTTTAAACAACTAGATGTGTACATCGCGCTGTCACACCATGCACTTGTGCTCTGCGACACCATGCAGAGGTGAGTTTCCAGTAATCAATAAAATTTAAATACATTAGTAGCATTGTCAGAATTTTTAAAAATCATAATAGTTTGATCATCCTTTAAAATTTTTCTGGTAGCTTAGACATACTCTCAGGGCCCTCTCAAAAAGTTTGAAAAATTTCCAACATGCTTTAACAGCTCAATTAAATCAATGAATTTGCTTTAAATGCATTAACACTATTGTTAGATTTTTTAAAATTTCACAAGTTTGATCATAATATGACATTTTATGGTAACTTAGGCTTACTCCCAGGACCCTTCTCAAAAAGTTTGAAAAATCAAATTCATTTGATGGCTTTGGAAAACCAAAATAACAAAATTTAAAAGCTTTTAGAATTTCTAAAAATCGTACAAGTTTTATCATGGTCCAATTTTTTATGGTAGCTTATGCATTCTCTCAGAACCCTTACAAAAAGTTTGAAAAATTTTCAACATTATTTGTTATTTCAATTAAATCAATGGATTTGCTATAAATGCATTAGTAGCATTGTCAGAATTTTAAAAATTGTACAAGTTCGATCATGATCTAAATTTTTATGATGGCTTAGGCATGCTCTGAGGAATCTTATCAAAAGTTTAAAAATTTCTAACATTATTTGATAGCTCAATCAAATAAGAAAAATTACCTCAATCGGTGAAAGAACCTAAATGTAATTACGTATTTCTTGAGGAGCTTTTATGGAGGGAGAACACATGAGGGCTCCTGACCAATAACTCTATGGAGTTTAATGAAGGTAGTATGCCTCAAATACAACACTAATACTCTCTCTATCTAAATTTATAAACTGTATTTTTAATAGTTTTGTGCATAAATACATGATATATTTTATATTTCAATACAAAATTAGTGTGATGTTTCTTACATACCTATAATAAATATTTATCATTACTTCATATTCTCTATATCATGTATTGAATATAGTGCTTAATGATAATAATTAAACGGTAATATAGTCATTTTTAATATTTTTTATTTATGTGTAAAAATTACGTCTAGTAAACTTTGATGGACAGAGTACAGTTAAAACGTTCTTGCTTGCTTACTCCTTTTTCCGCCGGCTGGTCGGTATGTAGCCAAGATGTATATATGCTACTAAGATAGCAAGTAGCAGTAGCACGTGCACGGTTGTAGCAACCAGTGGCGTAGCTAGGATTTTAGTCATGGGTGGTCCAGCTTAACTTTCTTGGCTGAGATATCTAACTGATGTGCTTAGCTCCCAAGGTTAAGAGTGAAGTATAAAGTTCTCTGTACTGCAGGTATGATATTCGAAGGGCTACTGCAGGACTGATATCATTATATCAAAGGTGCAAATTCATTTCGAGTGAGATTTGGATTTTCTATCTGCATATGGATTTGGTGCGTGAATCTATATTGTACCAGAGCTATCTTGTATGACAGATATCAAGAGAAGTAACCTTGCCATTATATTGTGTTCAGTAAAGTCACTACATATCAATAAAACTGTTAATCAAAACCCAAAGAAAAAGCCTAACGAACTGTATCAAGTATCAACTGAAGTTTGTGAAACTATAATTCAGTGCAAGCTAAACTGAAGCATGTGTTCAACCCAATGGCATACGTTACGGCCAAGAACTCACAAGGAGCAAGAAAACAGTAAGCTGCAGAAGGAATGCAAAACGGAAATGACAAACTACGTTCCAGTACCTGCCTGAACAAGCTTAAATCCGTCAGGCACCAGTTGGCTCTTGCAGTCGTTGCAGACCTTGGCATCCTGGAGGCAGCAGGCAACTCCTGATCTTGTTCGGTTGTTCCAGTTCTTTGTGCTCTCAACGACGGCACGACTCTCCAGTCTCCACCCTCTTCTCAGTCTTCTGCAGCCAGTTGGTTGAAGTTCACACGGAGGTCAGAGCGGACGGTTCGTATTCCGTATTCGGCGGATGCACGTATTCGTATTCGTTTGCCTAAAGCCCATGCAGCTCCGCCCGATGGGCTGGGCGAGGTCGAGGTGGTCTGCAGGGCCCAGGACCACCTCAGCTCCGCCCCACGGTAGCAACCGATCTTGAGCACTGTACGTGATGCGAACACGTTATGGATTCGCTTCGGTTAAATATTTTATTTGATTAAAAGAAAATTATTTATATAAGGTAAACTCTTATCTTATTGGATCTACATCTATTTTATTTGAATATATAGAGTTACTATTATTTTATTTAACTGTATATAAACCTATATTTAATCTGTATAAGTTCAAATTACAAATGTGTTTGGAAGATCCCAAAGAAAAAAGCTTCACTTTTTAAAATAATATGCAAACATTTAGTCGAGCCCATCAAAACGTATATATTATTTGCTAATATTAAGAGCTCTCATACCGTTCGGAAGGTTCGGCCGTTGTGCAAAGGGATGAAAATGAATCGGATAATTTCTAACCGAACCGGATAATTTTCGGATATAGATTCTATCGGATCAAATATTTATCTGATAGCATCGGATTGGAAACCGATACGGATTTTTTCTGTCAGATATATATACTGATTTGGTAGCTCACTGTCGGATACAAATCCGGATAATCTGGATATTTATGGACCGAATTATCCATATATGAACATGGGTTGGGCCAAGGCTACTCGTTTGGTTTTAAAAGGTTTCTAAATTTCAAAATCGTTTTCTAATTTAATTAATCCATAAATCAAATTTAATTATTAAAATTGGAAAACCAACTCCAAAAATTAAGAATTTTTTAGAGAAGTTCCTGACATAATCTAACAATTAAAAAGTATTTTAAAGATTTTATCAGCTTTAAATTATCTTGAAAATTCAAAAACTATTGTCCTTAATATGAAAATATTTTAATAAGTTGCTAAAAATGCATAAAACTCATGAATACATAATGGACTATTTTAAACATAATTTAACAAAGAATACAAATCTCGGTCATTACATGTTCTTCACGAATGTTTGAAGCAAATAAAGTAGTTACATTTTTTTTCATTTTGTGTATATAATTTAAAAAGTTTTCATGTTCCGCTAAATATTCATTACCATATTTGTTTCGATTTGTATTCGCTCTATATTTGTATTCGTATTTGTGTCCGAGTTATCTCAGATCTCGAGAAAAAATATATGAAAACAAATATGACTGAGTTATTACCCATCTTAGGGCCTGTTTGGGACTACTCACTCCACCAAAATCTGTGGAGTTGGTGGAGTAAGTATTTCTAGCTCCGAAATTTATGGATTTGGAGTCGAGGTACATTAAGAGTGTTTAGGTAGATCATCTTGTTTACATTTTAGACTAAAAATATAAACTTAATTCACTTTATTTTAGCCTATAAGTTTCAGCTCTAAATCGGAGTTAGGAGCTGAAGCTCTCCTAAACAGGGCCTTAATCTGAACCGTTTTTATCCCTAGTCGTGCGGACCCACATGGCAGCTTGTGGGCCCCACCATTATGCACGGCGACCTGGCGATGGAAAAAAAACAGTTTGATCTTTCCGTCATCAACGGTGCGTCATGCTGTCTGCCTAGCCTAGTCGTCGCAACTCGTTCGCAAGTCTTCGCAGCAGTGATCCTCATTCCCCAACGATTGGCAGATATGCTTAGGCTAATCGATCTTGTCTGCGGAAATGCATACGAACTAGTGAGGAATCTTCAGCCCCATGCAGCGATGGAATACCCATGGGACTTGCAGCTGGTCCTCTCGTATATTACGACGAATAATAAAGTGATACATCCTATTCCTGTCTGCTCACGCGTTTGGTACCGCTTAAGTGTGCATTTTTCGGTTCCAAACGAAGTCTTAATTGAGGCAGCTTGGTATGCATACCGGTGTGATGCCAGCTATATATATATTTTGCTACGTAAGATTTTTGTTAATAGAGAAGAGAGAGTATAACTGTCTCTTTATGAAGAGACATTTATATAGACAACATAAAATACTATTACGTAACTTATTGTCTATAATAAATACTTTGAGTAAATTTCACAAAACTGTAAGTTTCTTGTACAAACTATCAGCAAACTACAGATTTTAACTTCTATTTCACAAAACTACAGATTTTTAGAAGAACTTGTTTTACAAAACTATAGGTTTCTTATGCAAATTATTAGAAAACTACGTATTTTAACTTCTATTTCATAAAACTACAGATTTTAAGAGAGTTTGTATAACAAAATTACAGGTTCTAAAAGAACTTGTTTTACAAAACTATAGATTTTAAAATTGACCGTTTCTTGTAACATGTTTGACAGTATGTGCCCACATGGCAGTCTCATACGCCCTCATTTCCCATTTAACTCACGTGTGAGGCTGTCATATAGGCCCAAATTGTTAGACCCGTTACAAAAAATAATTAATTCTAAAATCTGTAGCTTTATGATACAAGTTCTCCTAAAATCTGTATTTTTGTGAAATAGAAGTTAAAATTTGTAGTATTGTAATAATTTGTATAAGAATCCCGTAGTTTTATAAAATAAGTTCTTCTAAAATCTGTAGTTTTTTGAAATAGAAGTTAAAATCTGTAGTTTTTATAGTTTGTAAAAAACTGTAGTTTTGTGAAATTTACTCAAATACTTTTTATTCCTAATTAAAACATTGTAAAATCTATAGAGACAACATAAAAATAATATCTATTATAAAAACAGTCTTTAGTATTATTTTTAGATGATAGAAAGTTATAAGTAGCAATTGTTTCTATTATTATACGTGATCTTATAGGTGACTACGTGCCTGCATCTAAATTACCCAGCAAATTAAGAGCAAAAGTATATGTACCAACTTTCTATGATTCCATCGTGTGACCTCCACACTACACGCAGATCTGACGCGACTTGTCTTCGATATATCTCTTACGAAGGAAAAGATGCCACCCTGCTTAACCGATCCGATCATGGTGCACTACACGCAGATCTGACACGGCCTGTCCTCGATCCCTTATCGAAGGAAAAGATGCTACCTTGCTTAACCCGATCAAGGTGCTGACTCGATGACTCCTCAGAAGTCCGTTTCAGTGGTGACAGGGACGACGACTACTCTAGGTTCAGGCCCATTAAAGATGTGTTTGGTTGCTTTTATTAAATGGTATATGTATATGAGATAGTTCAAGAAAAATAATATTCATGTGTTTGGTTGTTAGAATGGAATCATCCCGCCCTGTACAGTGTGATACAAATTTGAGAAATATTCTCTATAGATGCTGAACCATTCTATTTACCCAAAATAATGGAACCAAATAGTACAGTATCATTCAATCCCATTCAATTTCATTCCACCAACTAAATACACCCTAAAGACTCAGCTTTTAAATAGCTTTTAGTACAAACTAAAAACCAAATATAACTAGTAAAAGATAAAAGTTAAAACCTAAGTTAGATCTATTTTTGTAATTTATTGTTGAAAAAAATTAGCTATTTTATCCGTCTTAACTATCGCTTTTTAGCTTAAAATCAAAAAAATAATCTTTGAGGAAAACTACATCTCTCAGATAGACCCTAAGAGAAAAAGAGAAAGAAAAGGGAATATAAAGGAACGCAGAAACAATTCTGTCTTAGGACATAAAAATAGATGACGCCTCTTAAAAAACAAAGACATAAAGCCTCTTCAAAAGATAAGGGAAAAAAAGGTAAGAAAAAAAAAGAGATAAAAGCTTGACAAGAAACCGAAGCTATAGGTGATACTGACTGGAACACTGTTAATTATAAGCACGATGCTGCATTTCCTTTGAGACGAGACAAGCATGCATGCATTTGCATGTACTTAAATTACGCGGCAAATAGGAGACGACGTCCCTCGCACTACAGAGAAAAATACTTATTGTCCACGGTCAAATATATAGTAGACGATCAAAATAACTCATAGACTAAAACTAGATTAAGGTTGACGGTCAAAAGAATAGCCCTCTACCCTAGGCGCGAAAAAAGTGCGCCATGCGTCCCGCCCTGGAATTGAGGTACTATTTAGTAATTAGGGTCGACAGTCTACATATGTGCCATCCACCATACTTTAGGGTCGACCGCCAAATCTGGTTGTCCACCCAATGGTCGACAGCTAAGGAAAGGATGTCCACCCTAGTCTAGAGTGGATAGCTGCTTTTTCCTGTCGACCTTAACGTTATTATGATGGACGGCCTATATTTGGCTATCGACCCTAATAGGGTGGACAGTTAGCCCGTCGAATTTAATATTATGGTTGACCACTTACTTTTGGCGATTTAAGGTGGACGGCCAGCTGTCGACCCTACTTATGGTGGACGGTTTCGTCTCTAGGGTGGACGGTTTTGGCTGTCGAAATTACTGTTTTTTCCTGTAATGTCGTAAGAAAACAAGCTCGCTCGTATTTTACTTGGGTCTATATAACCTTATCCTTTGGCGGTTTTCTAGCAAGCAGTGGCCTTTTACGTATAGCTTTTTATGGTACACTAAATTTAATATATGTTATTTATTTTTTATTTAATAACTAAAATTTATTTAAACTTCTCTTCGTTTTAGAGTATGTACGGATATCCTCAACAACTCATTAGCTACATCTAATTTCTACTACCCACATATATTATTAATATAATACATTATAAAATTTTTCTTTATACATATTTATGATAGACTCTAAGCTAAACATGATCATCGTTGTTGCAGTTTTATAAAATAAAAAAATCATGCCTATTTTACTTTGGTCTATATAACCTTATTCTTAACTTTGGCAATTTTCTCACAAGCATATGCCTTTTATATAGAGCTCTCTTACGGTATACTAAATTGAATTTGAATCATTTATTCTTTTCGATCCAATGGCTAGTATTTATTTATACTTCTTCCGGTAGTAAAGTATATAGGAATACGTACAACTCAATGATTAGATCTGTTTTCTACTACTCACCATATATTACTAATATAATACAATCAGTAAAATTTCTCTTTATACATATTCATGATAGACTCTAAGATGAACATGATCATTGTTATTGTAGTTTTGTAGAAAACAAAATCGCATGTTTTTAATGTGGGCCTATATAACCTTATCCTTAACTTTGGTGGTTTTCTCGCAAGCAACTGCCTTTTATACAGAGCTCTTTTATGGTACACTAAATTTAACATGGACCGTTTCATTTTTTTGATCCAATGGTTAGTATTTATTTATACTTCTTTCAGTAGTAGATTACGTAGGAATACTCTCAACAATTCAATGGCTAGATTTGATATCTACTACTCACCATATATTACTAGTGTAATGCACCGTAAACTTTCTCTTTACACATATTCATGATAGACTCTAAGCTGAATGTGATCATCATGAATACAGTTTTGTAAAAAACAAAATCAAAACTGCTAATTTGAGGGCGCCTCACCAAGCCCTCTCTTTATGACACATGGCATAACCTCTTTCCTTCCCCATCAAAGGTTCTCTTGTCGCGATACTGTAATATCGCAGATCTTCTTCCAGGTTTTGGAAGATTCTTAGTTCGGGTGTGGGTTCCAATTGTAGACCTTCTTCGGAGTTAGTGGTGTAACGTCTCAGAAGGATTTGAAGGGGAAGTGAGTTCTTTTGCTTTAGGCAGGGGTTTTTTCTTGTTTTGGGCTGGTTGGGCCTAGTGGTGAGGGCTTACACTCTCAAAACCTAGCTAATCCCAACTTAGACCCCTTCCCGCCTTGGCGAACCGGCCGCCACCCTTGTTCTTTCCTGGCTGTGCGCCATGCCTCCTCTCCCTGGCTCCCTTCCCCACCCGAGCAAGATGCCTCCTGGCTCCCTCCCCTCCAGGCCGGCCTCCCCTGCGCCTCCCCCAAACTGGCGCCCTGCAACCTCCCAGCCGGCGCCTCCTCCAGGCCCAGCTCCTCCTACCGAGTTCCCCTCCTCTGGTTCGGCGCAGCAAAGCAGCAGCAGCAGCAGGACACGACGCCCCTAGCCTCTCCTTCCTCTGCTTGAACCGGCGAGAAGGCTGCACCGTGGTCCCCGGTCGGCGAGTCCAGTTCGAGCTACCTGTGCCTCCTCTCCATGGGCTCGGCGCTCCTCCCACTCAGAGAAAGAAGCCAGAAGCCAGTGGTTGTGGTGCTTCCTCCCTCTAGCTGTCGGCGTCGCCCCTCCAGTCAGCGGCACCTCCCCCTCCTTCCTCTCCCTTTGCGTAGTAAGTGGAGGTGAGGTTCTGGTTGTATATGAACGAGTGTAGCCAATGTGTTTGATGAAATGTATGATCAGTGCATAGGGGTTTCTTTGTGCCTGCCATGTGTTTGATGTAATGAGTAGAAGGTTGATGATATGGTACCATAGTGATTTAAGTGTGTTAGGTTGAGGCATGGGATAGGAAGGTAAGAATCGATGCATTGTTAAATTGTGTGCCTACCTTTATATCCATGCCTGCTAGTTCTATTCTACTGATGTGAGCATGAGTAAAGAAATTATGAGGTTTGAATAAATGTAGGGTTATCTGTGATTTGGTCTTTTCATTAGTTTGCATAGATGCATGCTAGACTTGAGCCGTGTTCAGAAGGTTTCATTTTCATGCTCCCTGAACTAACTGTGATAGCATTTAGTTGTTAGCTAATGACTAATTTGCTTCCTACTACTGTCTCATGTAAGAAATATGAAATACCAATAGATAAATGGTGCAATAATATTTTGGCTAATGGTGAACTAGTTAATTTTAGGCCAACTGGAAATGCACATACAATCTGCATTCTTATTTGCGGCAGGGTAGTCTTTGCCGCATTTTAACTTCGCTGGTTGGGTTTGTCTCCTTTTTATCTGTTATATTCGTTATGAATCTGCGAGTAACATTAACCCGGTGCCATATCATCAACTGCATGGATCATAGTTGTGTGATCTTTATTACCTATGTCAATGCAATCAAAATAAATAGATGTCCATAATTCTAATCTTTGCATTTCTTTTGATTATAAATCTAAAGTAAATTCAAATGAATCATTCGATCTTGTTTTATACATTTGCAAATCCATATTGGGTTCAGAAAGTTGATGCAAGCATCATGGGATCCCAAGAATATAGGAAACATATTAAGGTTCCATTGAATTCAAGGCGGAGTGGCCTCTTCTTGGCGCCACTCCACTTCCCGCGGTTTAAAGGCAAGTACATCGAGTTGTGTGCATAATTGAGTTGTTCGTTGTTATTTATCTATTCATGGCTAATTTCTATTGATTGTGGAAAGTATGAGTTATATTGGTGATCGTCCTTCGAGGCGTGATTAGCTCTTGGATTCGAGTGGTCATTAGTAAGTCTTAATCTTGGTAAGTTCAACTGTTCCTCTGTTAATATTGCGTTGAGTAGCGAGTATGGGATACGTGGATACTCGTGATTTAATTGTGCCCCATCGGGAAATGGAATTGAGTGTGTCTTGTGAATAGATTAGATGGTTATGAATGTGAGAATTTGGGCATGTTATGTATGTGTGTGGTTATGGTTATGAATGTGAGAATTTAATGTGTTATGTATGTGTGTGGTTATGGTTATGAATGTGAGAATTTGGGCTATGTTTATGTATGTGTGCGGTTATGGTTATGAATGTGAGAATTTGGGGTATGTTATGTATGTGTGTGGTTATGGTTATGAATGTGAGAATTTGGGCTATGTTTATGTATGTGTGTGTTATGGTTATGTTAGTGTTGGCGATGAATTAAGGGTTGCACTTCATTTACGTAAATTGCATTGTGCATTCATTAAAGGAAGAGGCGACCCATTACGATCAGTGGGCCTCTGTGTTCACATGTAGTGAACACGAAAGTCCTACTCGTAGTCTCATTCATCGAGGTGAATGAGAGCGAGACAAGAAAGTAGGCACCTTCCACGGGATGGAAGGGACGTGAGGGTGCACAAGACGAGTGGGTACTCGGCGATGCCAAAGATCGCGATGCATCGAGAAGAGCATTCATGTGCATTGCATCTTTAATAATGAGTTTTGTGGTGATGGTAAGTCAGGGAAGATTGATTTGAATTTGATGAATGAGTGCATTTCATTGCCTTGCTAATTAGGTTATATGACTATTGTGGAGTGAAGTCGAGTTATGAACTCGACCTAAAACTAATGAAAATGGTTTTAGTTGCAAAAAGGGGTGGTTGAGTCGGGAGACGTTGTGATTTAGCGTTAATTAACGGTTCATGGAAGTTGATTGGTTTTATTATCAAGATGATGGCTCGATTGCAGTAATTTTTGGTATGGTCAAGTTATTGCTTTAAATGGGTATGAATGCTTATTGTCCGGATAATGTTTTATTTGCATTACTTGCTCTCAGTTATTGCTTTAAATGGGTATGAATGCTTATTGTCCGGATATTGTTTTATTTGCATTACTTGCTCTTATCGTTAAGTTCTTGTTTTACTTGTGATAAATTGGGTTTATTATTCTCGTGTACTTTCTTGAGTTTGAACTCACGCTTGTTATTTAATGTTTGTGGGTGTTTTGAAGCCGGCATGCATGGATGGGGGTAGTAGCACAATCACGTTTGCATCATCACCATTCCATGATATCAATTATAGTTCTGTTCTTACTAGCTCGCGCAAAATTCTTATAAAAGGTTGTTTGCGGTTATGTTTAATAAGTTCCCTGTCCTGTAATAATTTATGTGGTGGAGTTTATTAATTTTTATGGGATGTGTGATTGGTTAACTAAAGACCTGCTAGAATGATACCATATAACTGTAAATGTTTTCTGTATGCTGAGTGGATGTCCTAGTTTTAGGAGAGTCTTGCCGAAATTTTAATAATTTTGACAACCTCCTAGTTGTTCGCTTGCTTTGCTAATATTTATTTTTTAGCGATTTGTAGTTGTTGGTGTTAGAGGGTGTAACATTCAGTACGCACGTGGTGGCAGGTGTTCTGAGACACTTAGCGAGGATCCCTAATATCCTATACTTTCATCATTCTGTTCCCCTCAAAGTCAAAACAATTTGTGTTTTTAAATTTTCCCAAGTTTTTGAATAAGAAGTATTTGTAACCATCTTTGAAAGTTTTGAATCAAAATTTTTTAATGAAAAGTTTTTTGAATCAAAACTTTCTGAACAGAAAGTTCTTTAAGTCGAAACTTCTCGGACCGAAAGTCTCTTTAGTCAAAACTTTTTGAGCAAAAAGTTTTTGAGTCAAAACTTTTCAAACTGAATCTTTTTTCAAGTCAAAAATTTTGAACCGAACTTTTTTGAATTGAATGTATTTGAACCAAAAAATTTTGAATTGAAAGTTTTCCAACCAAAAGTTTTTGAAACTTCCTATTGTAAAACTTTTCCACTTGAAGCCTTTCTGATTTAAAATTACCCAAGTTGAAATTTTCCTAGTTGAAAGTTCATGATTTAAATTTTCACAAGTTGAAAGTTCCTCAAGTTGAAATTTTCTGAGTTGAAATATAACATCCCAAAAAATTAAAAATAGATAAAATAAAATTTAAATTTTAAAGATCAATTATTTTTGAATTTTTAACTTTTCTAAATTTTTGTTGGATTTTGATCTTTAAGAAAACTCAATTTTCTTGATTGAAAAATATGTTTTACAAAAATGAAGAACAAAATCAAATAATTATAAAATTTAGAAAAATTTTATTTAAATCCTAGGACCATGTCAAAAATTTTCTAGAAGTCACGAATGGAGTCATATATAACTACTCAAAGTTTCCTGATATCGTAGAAGGTGAAACTCTTGTATGAGGTTCGTACCGATGAGAACGTTACGACCGGCAATATGGCTAACGTTGAGGCGAATGCTAAGGCAAGGAATATCCTCATATAGGGTCTTAGCCGTAGTGAGTACGATAGAATTTCTCACATCTATTCTGCTCATCAGATTTGGGTAACCCTCTATGTTTACCATGAGGAGACCACCCAAATCAAAACTATAAGACAAGACCAATTCAAGCGTGATAACAATAAATTTGAACAACACACTACTGAGAATCTTGACGAGTGCTTTGGTCATTTTACGAAATGCTCGATATTTTTTGATCGCACTCGATATTCGAGTTTGAGAGATGAAGGTGACCACTATCAAGGACACCACAGACTTATCGACCTTGACTCTTAACGAGCTTTCCTCTCAGCTCAAGACTTCTGTTGGTTTCTTTCTTTCCGCACTTTGTGAGCTAAGCCATGAACAACTGGATAAATTTTCAGAAAATGAGTTTGCTCTTTTAGCTCGCAAATTTTCAAATGCCTACAAAAGGGAGAGAGAGAGAGAGGGAGGAAAACAGGAGGCACGATCACCTGCTTCAAGTATGCTAGCCCCAACCACATTCGAGCGAACTGCCCCAAGCTGGAGAAGGGAAAGAACGAATTCGGCGGTTCGACAAAGAATGACTACACTAACAAGAACAGCAACAAGAAGCCTCTAGTTCGTGAGCCGGCACATGAGAAGAAGTACCACAACTTCTCGAAGAACAAAAAACTCTTCCACCACATTCTCACTACCCTCGATGACATCAATCTCTCTAACACAGAGACTTGGAGCGACGAAGGTGAGGACGATCCGCAAGAGAAGAACAAAAGTGGTGACGACTTCACCAGAATTTGCTTCATGGCGGCTCTATGAAGTTTTCTGCAAGTTAGGGAAATTTTATTTTAGAGCTAGAGCTAGGCATACGAAACTTAAGAAGGAAGTAGGTACCTTGACTCGGGAGTTAGCTTCTCTTAAATCGTTTTCCTCCCAAGCCTCTGATGATTGTTCTCTATATGATGCCTTACTTATGGAGCTTGAGAATCTAAGGACTATGCATGATAGTGTGGTTTCTGAGCTTGAGTCTTAGGTCGAAGAATACTAGTACTTGTTCTATTGATACTATTTTTGTAGATGCTAGTTTTCTTCATACTTACACTATAGGAATCCAATTTATTTTAAATCGGCCAATAGCACCGAAAATTATTCATTTTCGACATCTTAAACGAAAATAGGCGACAAAAAAACCCAAAAAAAACCAACATTTAAAAAGTGCCACGCGAAAAAAACCATTTTTTTCGGTTTTGTAGTAAACTTTAAAAAACGCTTAAAATCCCAGTATTTTAAATCGGTTTCAAATGAACAAAAACAGGATTTAGCCCAAGATTTTAAATCGGTTTTAAATTACCGAAAAAAAAACCTATAAGCCTAGTATTTTAAATGTGGGTTTCGTAGTCGACAAAAAAAAATTGTCAGATGCTTGAGATTTTAAATCGGTTTTGCTAAGCCGACGAAAAAAATGCCGTAAGCCCGATATTTTAAATGCGGCTAGGGCTGGCCGAGCGAAAATCTTGGCTCGCCAAAAAAAAAAGGATATTGATGGGAGACCACGATCAAATTTTGTTTCCATTATTATTTGTAACAAAAACATCACTTTCATCGAATCTGATGAAGTCAATTGCGCCAATCGTGAAGAAAAAAGGAAGGAATGGTTTCAAATCATCCCCAAAGCATCTCCTTGGTGTAGAAGTTTGGAAAGAATTCCCTCGGAGGTCTGGAGAGTTTCTTCTCCACCATATATTTCTCCGAAGCAACATACAAGTATGTGTCATTCTTTGAAACCAAGAGCTCGAAGCATTAAACCAATTTCTTGAGGGCCAAGGACACTTTCCCTATTACGCTCATCCTCAAGACTCAACTCCGCTAGGAATCAATATAAAATCATTTCATCATTCAAAGCTTACATCAAATAACACCAATGGACCAAAAATGACGACATGAAACATCGAATTAAGAGTAGTCATTATCTCACTCAATGTAACCTTTTGAGGAAATCTCACTAAACATATTCTTGTGGGTGCAAAAGAAAGATGCAAATCACAACAAATAACCAACAATAAAGGAAGGGCAACAAGAAATCATCTTAGATGATGGTGATATTTTGAGAAATATGCGTCTGAGAAATCTCACCAAGTTTTGAGTCTTACGGTAATGTATCCCATCGTTTCCTAATTTGAGCAAGTTCCTTTCGTTCTTTTCACCACCACCATAATGTAAACGGAGAAAATGCAAGCATGTCGATTCAAACTGACGAGTTAACATAAAATAATGTTTAGTAAAATGTGTAATTTGGGAAAATCTTCATATCTTCCATTTCCAAAGACAAAGAATAAATGTAAATAAGTAGGAAATGTACCTCAAGTGAATGGCAACATATCGTGAGCTCATGACTCTCGGCTTCGCACCAATTTCTAACCCAAAGATTGTATGTGATTAAGTAAATCTTAATGCATGAAAGTTTACTCGGCAGCGTAATACGCAATTCTTCATCGAGCTCATTAGTGAGCCGATAATCAAACTTTGTTAGTTGCAAAACACGGAAAAATTAAAGCTGTTGAGTACATAGGCAAGTCTTAGAAATCTAGTTGCATTTACATATTACAAACAACAAATAATTTATGTCTCTCTAACATTTCATATATGTTTCCAATTAATCTGACTTTTTAACACATCATTTGAAAAGGAAAATAAGGAGATATTCTCGTAACTAACCATGGTGCTACCATCTGTCCATGACATGTAAGTTATCGCATATAATGAAATGTTCAGTTCATCAACAAGTATAATTGATTACCTTGAATAAGTTGCTCGATATAATGGTTATCTTGAAATAAAACAAATTGATAAGGAAGGCTCGAAATGAGATATCTTCTATTTGCACATGGTGACATTTGAGAATCATTGGCAAATAAAGAAGTAATAACTACCGACAAGTACGTGACCAATATGAAGCAATATGTAACAAGTTCCAAACCAATGCACTGGTTTGGTAGCTATTAATTAACAAGTTCCAAATTTTGTTGAGCTGCTTGATAGTATGTCAAGATCAGCAGAAGCCATTATGAAAATTCCAACAACAGGACCTCGTAGAGTTGTTTGCCAGTGGACCATAGGGAATTAAATTGAGTATGGTGGCCAAGTGCAACTACAAAATTTTGGATGCATGAACACATTTTTCGGAAATTGGTTGCATACTTGCATCACTAAAATAAGTATCATTCCTATTTGAATAATAAGGATCGAGCTAAAGTTCTAAGGAAATAATAATACCTGCAGGGGTCCTTGAGCTATCAAACCTGTAGGGAAATAATAATATGAATAGTTAACTAAGTAATCAAAGCATAGAAATTCAACCAACACTAAAACTACGGGAAAATTATGGTAATCAAAACAGCAACATAGAACATTAACAAAACAATCACATAACAATACCTGTGGGTGCTAAATGCTTCAACTAAAGTAACTCACTTGCATATTGAGAAGTGATGAAAGCAATAAAACAAAAACAATACCTCGAAGTTATTTGGTATAGAACCTCTGAAAGATCAATTTTTTGCTCAAAGTGTTGCTGCATGGTAGCAAATCCAATAAGAAGAGGTTCGAACATTCACATCACAAACATAGTCAACAACATTACACACAAACCACCGTTCCGCACATTCACATCACAAACAAAATATTACATAACCAGTGATTGAGTAAATTTCAATACTTGAGCCATTCAAATGCACCTCAAGTCATATTACAAATGATCTAACTATCGGGGTTATTGGAGTTGTGTCCACTACTTGCGAGAGGCAAAGAAACCATCGACATTTGGAGAGCCTTGTGCAGCTCTTGAGGTCGAACCTCAGAGAAAGGAGATATATAATTTGATGTTAGTCTTGAATTGCAAATAACTAGAACAAAAAGGCAAACTATATACTGTCTTTGGTGGAGGTGGCGGCGGTGGAAATGCTGAGGAGGCTCGGGCGAGGCAAAATAAACCGAGGCACGCTAAACCGAGGCCCCAATTGCGAGAAGAATGCCTATGTACATAATACAAACTGGACTGAAGCAAGCTAAACTGAAATTGTCAAGCTACACACTTAATCACTAAAATTTGACTTTGTTTACTTACTTGTAGAGATGCTCGTTCTTTGTTCTTTGAAAGAATTGAAAAGTACTCTTGTTGTCTTGAATGTTAGTCATCTCCTCCTCGTATTTTGCAAAGGCGCTCTGTTGTTGCCTAATTTGATCCTGGGACCGTCGGCTCTTCACGAAGCCTTGTTGTCTCTCGAGGAGGCGAGAGTTGCTGTGAGGTTGTGATGTTCTTGCTTGGGACGAGAGCAACGTCGAGTCCACAACACCATTGAACATTGAGTACCCTCGAATCCAAAGGTATTGATTAATTGCAACTTGACACTAACAATCATATCATAATTTTTGACAACTTTGAAGAGGCCGAATGATCTCACCTTCCATGACTCTTGCCTCCACCGCTCTTGTACAACGCCTGAACATCAAGGTCTTCCTTCCTCGATCGTACTCGGGCCATGACGCCGAGACATTTCTTCCCCATATTGCTCTGCATGACAATGTTGTTAAAACAACTATTTAAAAGATCATATTACTTAATAATAGAGTATACAATTTACAAGTCGCTCGGGCTTGCCGCTGCATATTTGATTAAGGCTTGTGTAGGATCATTGCTCTTGTGTCCCGAAGATATGTCTCTATGTAGTAGGGGAACAGCCCGATTTCAAACCTCTGCAATCCAAAGTTAGTACCAAGCATTTGAAATCATATTGAACTATATATATAGACCTACCATGCGCTTCGCTAAGCGTAGGTGTCCATCGGCGCCATACCGGTGCAGAACTGGATCACCTGCCTCTCGATTGTTTCTCTTCTTGTTCGACTTGGCAACAAAAGTAGGCGATGCCCAGTACGCACAAAGAGCCTGCCAAGCATCAGGACACTTCATTAACCAGGGGATGGTTACCTGCAAGTACTCATCCTCGCGTAGGTAGATCTTGGATGCCCCGAGCTTCTTGTTCATCTTTTCCTTCTTCACCCTCTTGTAGAACAGGCAAACCGCCTGGATCCGAGCATTGGAGATCATGTCCTTCACCACCTTTGTCGCTGCCTTGTTGAACACTTTATGCGCCCTCTCTACATTGGCAGGGACATCATCGCCTCAGAATGTAGGTATCTCTCCTCAAAGCAACAATTTAAGTCATCAAAATAGGATCTATATGCATTAATTGTACAGAGGTAACGAACTTACCCGAAATCGTACACACCTCCTCAAACAACATGCCATGCGGACGTCGAGAGCCAACCTGTAGTGCTCCCACTTAAGGGCGGTGATGCACCGTTGATTTCCACCAACCCGGGTAGTGGTGGCGGCATATGGCTCCCAGACAGAGTTTACTGCTCTCTTGATGTCTTCCTCCCACGCCACATCATCCCATTGCCTACAATTCATGAAATCAAACTCATTAGTTATACAACAACTTGCAATTAAAATGAGAAAATTAACTTACGGTCCCCAAAAGGCGATCAACCTCCATAAACTACGATCGATCATTGGAGGTATGTTATTACATGCCCGGAACCTGGAAATAGCCAAACATGAGAATAGAGAATACAAAGTCTGTGCACACTATAACATGCTAACACAAGTACCTGAAGGACTCTATAGATGGCGCCTCATCCTCCTCTACTCCGTCTCCCTCGTCCCCCTCATCCTCTTCATTGTTCTCATCCTCCTCAACCTCCTCACCCGTGTCACCTGCTACGTCCTCCTGAGCGTCTGATCGATCGCTCGTCCCCTGAACCTCTGATCGATGTCGCGCACGTCCTCCGAACTGAGCCTCCTCCTGTGCCACCTCCAGACACCTCTCGAGCGTTCTCCTTTGCTCCTAGTCGATGCACTCCGAAGAGGAGTCGACTCATGGAAGAAGAAGAGGCGGGTGCTCTTGGAGACCGCCTTGCGTGCATGCTCAAAAAAGACTTCATCTGCAAAAATTTAAATAGAGGTTATGGCATCATATATTTAAAATAGCAAGAATATGATTATTAAAAATATGAAGATATTTACCAAGAATATATGCGTATCAAAACTCATCCGCGTCTCGAGGTTCATCGCGAATCGTTGTAAAGAAACATGTTTTCTCCGAGGTCGTCGAATCCTTATAGAACCTCGTTGTCGTTTCTTTGTTGGAGCAGCTCAACTATTAGATGCGTGGCATCATTGGCTACTCCATCAAGCCCAACCCCATCCGGTAACCGAAAAGATCTTGACATACCTAATTCTTGATCGCCTCAATTTCACAGGTTGTCCATCGCCTTTGTCGGCGTAGTCAACATCCCAGGAGGATATAACCGTTCATGGGGATTCACTTTATATACAACCCACCAAGCACTTAAGCTAGGCACGCATCACACGACAAGTAGTAGACCTCCTCCACAGGTGAGCAAGCACAAATTTGTCGAAACCTTCAAGCCGTGATTGGTGTCTGACCTCCACCATGCCAAATTCGTTCCCACGTGTGCCATTGTTGGGATCAAACCAATCACATTCAAAGAAAACTACTCTTAGATCTTTGGATCCCCCGAACTTGTACTCAACTATGTTTTGAATAATGCCATAGTAGTTAATTTCGCGCCCATGTGCATCGCAAGCCTTAGTTACGACTCCACTGTTCATCTTTGTTAAAGCGACGTTTTGCTTCTAATTTTGCAGAGCGGAACCGAAACCCATTGACGTCATAACGACCGAAGTTCCTTGCCGTAATGGTCCCGTGCGATAGCTGCCGCAAGTCCTCATGGACGTCGGCATCAAGCATGCACTGTACAGGTTTAGGCATAATTACTACGTGTCACGAAAATAAACAGAAGACTTATGTTCAAAAAAAGTACCAAGAGAAAATTACATGTTTTCGACACCAAGACACGAAACTTGGGCCGCCGTTTAATCCCTCACGGCGTAGCGTGTCCAGTTGTTTGCTCGTAGGTTGACGAGCAGATCTCCAATGTTGTTGGTCGAACAATCTGCTTGTGAACTAGCTATGTAAAGACAAAATACATATATAGTGTAAAGAATAGCTATTTAAAGACAAAATACGAATCATTACTTACAAGAAATATTTGTCCATTTCTTCAATGTTGGAGTACATATATAGCAAAGCCGAGTTCCATTCTGTTGGTGACACCTCATGATTCATCTTGCCACCGCATGACTTTACCCTTCCACTGAAAAATCTGAAGGTCACTCACAGGTGCTTCTTCTGCGATATGATACCGCATTGTATGGGCATTCACATTGTGTTGATCGGCGAAATACGTGCTGGAGAAGTTCGATACTTTAAGAGCATATGCCTCAGCGATGCACCCTTCAACCCTAGCCTTGTTACGTACGGATGCCCTAATCTTTTTCGGGCCTCTTTACGTGCTATACATCCACATCTTGCACAGTCCACCAACCTCCGCCGTAAGGCAAATGTACCAAGAGATGTTGCATAGCGTTCATAAAACACTGTGGAAATACTGTTCCATCTTGCATACAAGCACCGGTATTTCTTTCTTCAACTTTGAATCATCTTCTTCGTGATTTCTTTAGCACATAACGCCTATAGAAAAACTAAGCTCATGAACATTCTCCACAATTCATCCTTGAAGTAGCCACGAAACATTACAGGAGAAGTCTTTCCATGATGATGTGGTAATCGTGGCTCTTAAGACCATTTAGCTTCCAGTCTTGATATTCACGCGACGCCTTAGGTTAGCTGCATAACCATCTCGAAATTTGATAGTTTTCATCCACCGGAGCACTTCTTTCTTCTCTTGAGGTTTAAGACAATCACGAGCTCGTGGCTTGGCTATTCGTCCTCCACGAATCTTATCGACCTCGGTAGCCCCGATCACAAATCTCGGCTAAGTCTCTTCGTGCCTTAATATTATCTTTTGTTGTCTTTGAAATCAAAGCACATGCTTATTATGCTTTCTGCGACATTACGCTCTTGATGCATAACGTCTACATTGTGCATAAATTAATGCTTTTCGCATAAGGGAGACTCCATATTGCACAAATATGAGTCGGTTGTGCTCGTTTTGAAACCTTCAAACCCGTCATCTTTTGGTACGAGTTATTTGTGAGAGGCGACTATCTCGTCACCGGTCAAAGCGTTTTGGCGGGCCCTTTGTAATAATAGTATTCTTCTGAATGAATTAATTAGTCTCCTAAAAGGGTGATTATGCGGAAGGAACCGTCGATGGCAATCAAAAAGCGAACTTTCCACCATATGGTAGCGGAATGCATCCGAGTCGACCATACAAATGGGACAACAAAGTCGACCATGAACACTCCATCCGCCCATATGCCATATGCGCAGCAAATCATGGACCGACCACGGTATGCAACACGCAAGGTAAAGTTTACTTTACGGTAGGCATCATCGCTTCTACCCCTATCCACAACTCCTTCAACTCTTGATTAACGGTTGCATGAACATATTAAGGTGTTTCCCGGGATGATCTGGACCGGTATGACAAGGGCTAGAAACACGTACTCATCTTTCATGCATAACGGTGGTAGGTTATGCGGCATAATAAAAACCGCCAACAAGAGTGCGGGATGACACTTGTGCTAAAAGGTGTGAACCCATCTGTCGCCAACCCTATCACGAACATTCCTAGGGTCCTTGCAAAATCGGGTCGAGCGGTCCAATGCCTTCCAAGCCTCGGCGTCTGATGGATGCACCATCACTCCCTCAGTACCACGGACACCTTCTTTATGCCACCTCATGTGCCTAGCTGTTTTTTTAGATAAGTATAACCTTTTAAGCCTGGGTGTGATTGGCATGTCGAAAATTGCATTTCACGCGACATTTGTTGTCACCGTTATCCCTCATCATTTAACACCTCAACATATCTAGATTTATTGCAGAATAGACATCGAGGTTCGTTGGCATATTCCTTCCAGAACAACATGCAATTATCTTCACAAACATCAATCTTCTCATACTTCATCCCAAGGCCGGACAACAGCTTCTTCGACTGGTACATGTCCTTCGGCATCTTATGGTTCGACGGAAGAATATCAATGATCAATTGGACCAGATCGTTGTAGCAGTTGTTTGAAAAGTTATATTTCGACTTTATTGACATGAGTCGCGTCACGGCCGCTAGGACGGTCACGTTGGTGGAATCATGCAATTGCTCTTCCGAGGCCGAAAGGAGGCTATAGAACCTTTGAACCTCCGGCCCAGGCTCTTCTTCCGAATTAACCTCAAAATCCCTACCAATATCATTCACCATCTCATCCATCCTATCTTCATCCTCGTGGTCCGTCTCAATGGGCTGTGCCTCACCATGCTCGTACCATATCATATAGTCAGGCATAAAACCAAACTTGCACAGGTGACGTTCCAAATCCGACTTAACATGATGAGCAAAGTTTCTACACTTATTCTGAGGGCACTTTACAACACCACCACGGCCCTGCGAATGCATTGTCCACGAACAAGCGTGTCTTAACCCCCATTCTCTTGAATGTGCCCCGATCTTACTCAACCATCGTACATCCATCTTCGATCATCACCCATTATGGGCGCTAAAAACGGACAAAGATCAATCACAGTTTTATATGGTTGCTAACAGGGGCTCTATTGGGAAAGATAGGTCCTAAACCCACTCAAGAATGAATGCCCGAGTATTGGATTTATAATGAGTCGTTTAGAGTCCGAACAAAATTAATTGACATCTCCGATTGTTCTCCGATTACCTTGCCGGTTTTGGTGCATCGAGAACAATCGGGTTATCTGCCAAATTTTGTTGAACTCTAAACGACTAATCATCATCCAATATTCGGGCATCCATTCCTAAGCTGTCCAAAGCGGGACAATTCCGGAACGACACATCTCACATGTACCGTGAGATGTGCCGTTTTAAGCAATGACATAGGTTTGGAAGACTAAATTAAATCTAACAAAATTAATCATGCTTTGAATAAAAATGTACAATCAACACATAATAATAACTAAATTAAATGCTAAATTATCTAACTATTCCAATAAAAATGCTAAATTCTCTAGTATAAAATCAACACATAATACATATCAATTTCAAACAATTTTACGAAAATTATATACCATACTACAATAATACCTCTAAAATCAACACATAATACATATCAATTTCACACAATTTTACGAAAATTATATACTACACTACAATAATACCTCATGGCAAGAGCAGGAGAGGCGGAGGCCGGCAGCTGCGCGTCCCGGGCGGGTGTGCAAGCGGCTGTGAGGGTGCGGGCGAGGCTTCGGTGCCGACGGGGAGCCGAGGACGAATGCGGCGGCGTCTGGCGGCGCCAGTCGGGCGGAGGGCGCGGTGGGCCTTGAGGTGGGGCGTTGCCGGGCGGCGAGGGCGTCGGCGACGCGGCAGCACCAGGCGGGAGGCGGGGAGGGGCGCGGCGAAGCTGCCGGGCGGCAGGCTGACGGCGGCCGCGGCGAAGCGGCGCTGGCGCGGCCAGCGCGTGCGCCGGCGCGCTTGTCGGTTGAGGCGGAGAGGTGCGGCCGGGCGCGACGCGACCAGCGTGGTGGGGGCGGTGGGCGTGATGCGTGAGAGTTGTGACCCTTGGCGCGAGATTTGTGACAGCGCAGTAGCGAGGGCGCGGGCCTAGGGTAAAAACTTTGTTTAAATCGGCTTGGACATGTGGCCGAAAAAAACGCCGCCGAACCGTGGCAACCATCGATTGGCTTGTTATTTTAAATCAATTTGGACTCGTGGTAAGCCAGCAGAGTTGAAATCCAGTAGCTAGGTGCTTGCCCTATTTTAAATCGGCTTTATCATCTTGGCGGCGAAAAAATATATTACGTCGGCTTTTACTATGGACCCAGCGAAAATATTCGATTCTATCGGCTTTCCTCTTCTTTGACGAAAATAAACTATTACCGTCGGTTATTGGAAAGCCGAAAATAGAGCATTTATCATCGGCGTTTTCTTGGTAAGCGAAAGTATATTGAGCCGAAAAAATAGTAGTTTCCTGTAGTGTTACACTAGCTCATCATATGAAAATTGTCCTTAATTGCTTGTTGAAATTGATGCTATGAGCATTCACCTTAGGAAGCTATCTACTAGAAATAATGAATATGAATTGCATGCTTCTAAGAACTCAGTCAGCTCATATGAGGGCTGTAGGCAACTAAAACTTGACAATGGATCTTTAAATATCAAGTGTGCTGAACTTACTAAGGACTTACTAGCTAAGTCACAAGAAAGTTGCTTGCGATGTGCTGAGATTGACGGAGACTTGGATAAATCTAAGTCGTACTTAGGAAGAAACTAGAGGCCTAGACCCTTAGAATTAGAAATGCTCCTTGCATTTCTTGTGAGGCCCTCAAGATTGAGGCAACCGTATTAAGAGAGAAAAATGTACGTGCTAGTAGCTATTTCTTATCTGGTTCTTCCTCTTCTTTCCCTTGTTCTTCCTATGCCTTTCTTCCAGTAGTGTGAGTATCTTATGAGCACTAATGAGAAGTTTGTAGGAGGCAAGAAGAAACTCAATCTCATTCTAGACTAATCCAAGATTAGCCGATGTAACATCCCCATTTTCGGTCTTTCGTTAAAAATTTTAATTTAAATTAATTAATTTCAAGATTTGGATTTTATTTGGTTTGAATATCTATCTTGGCATCCTTTCCACCTAAATTCAGAATTTATTCCAAATTCATCTGCAAAATTCTAAATTCGCTTCAAATCAAATTTAAATTTAAATTCAAATTTCAAATCAAATTCAAATCCGCAATCGCAACCATTCAATCCGAAATTGTATTCTGAATCCATTTCTAATTTTTAGCCATTTTTCTTTTGTGCCAAAATCATTTTTCTGTGGGCCCAAAATCCAAAAGCCTTCTTTTTCTCTCTCCTCTCTTTCTTCCACCTTGCGCCTGCTCTGGATTCGATCAGGAATCGTGCAGACTGCAGTTCAAAGGTCTCCCATGGTTGCCTCTTTCCTTCCAAACTTTCAAAACCCACTCAAGTCAAAATAATGCACCAATTGATTTGGAAACTGAAGCATTGGAACGGCAAGGGTCAGGAGAATCAAATCCATCTGATCGTTCGCCCTTTCCTCTCCCGAAACGGTCACAATCGTGCTCAATCCGCGAATCATTGCTCTTCCCATAACTCAGCCGTTTCTTTGTCTCTTCGCGTGCTTGAGTACTCTATTTAATCGTCTCGACGCCCCCGACACGGTGCTTCCATTACTTTCTCGATTCATCATCGTTTGGACCTCCGAATTTGGGTAAGAACATCCGGCCGACGTCCGTCGTTGACGCCGTCGAGCCATCTTGCATTCCGGTGAGTCAAGCCATGCACTAACCATGTCATTTCATGTCTTTTAGCCTGTAGATCAAAAGCCCTCAATCGTATTCTAAATTCGTTGCAGTTTCGGTCCCCGATTTGACGTTCGTTCGTCGTCAGCCATTCTGTCGTTCTTCGTCGATTCCTTGCAATTCGGTAATCTTCAATTCAATTCCTTGCGTTATTATACTCATTTAATCATGTTCTGTCAATTGTGCTCACTGATTTTGCAAAAATTCTCGAATCAAAACTTTCCCCAAAATTTTCGGTCAAGCCTGTTCCTGTTCAACTCCATTGTTGCCGGCAAGAGCTTGTGCCACTGCCGCTTGGGACCTTCCCGGTCACCTCTAGCGTGCGCATTTGCCCCGGCCATCCTCACCGCATCCCTCCCCACCCTCGCGAGCCGTCGCCTCGTCGCCGTTCGTCGCCGCCGTGTGCGCCCGTCCGAACCGGCCATGGTTGCCGTGGGCACGTCGCTTCGGTCACTTCCGCCAGTAGCCGAGCCTCCCATCAGCTTCCCCGAGTGCCGCCGGTCCTCATGCACCCCTCCGCCGGTCACCTGCGCCTCACCTTCACCGGCGAGCCGCCAGCCCTCGCCGCCGTTGCTTGCGGGCGCCGCGCGCACCTCGTCCGGCCGCGCCGCTCCCTGCCGCCGTACTTCCCCACCTCCCCATCACGTCGCCGTTTCATTTTTGTGTACGCCGTCGTCCGTCGTGGCTCCAAACTCCGGCGCCAATGGAAGCTAGAAGCTCTCTGTGTTGCCATGGGAAGGTCTGGAGGTAGAAGAAGCACTGGAGAGGATGACATCCGGACCCCACTGGTCATTGAAGCAATGAAGTCAAGAAAACGTTCAGAATATTCTTTCGTTTTTTATTTTCCAATCTGTGCAAACTTCAAACATTTTTATCTTTGTCATCCGAACTCCGAATCAAGTGATTCAAATTGCTAAATTCGTCTAAAATCATCCTCTATCTGCCAGTATTTTTATTTTAATTTTTAGATTTTATTTATTTTCTGTTATTTTATTTGTTGTCTCGTTTTGCGCGTAGCCGAAGATTCCGCCGTCGCCGCCGACAACCCCGCAGAGCTTCAGTACGTCGACGACTTTGCGACCAGAGGAGGCAAGTCTCCTTGATGCACTTTGATCCTACGTTTTAAAAGTCTTTTAATGATTTTATCAAATGCATGGCTATTTGAGTAAAAATTGATATTTAAAATGAATAGGATGTTTAGTTAATCCAACTTGATGATAATCCCCTTGCTGATTGTTGTTCATGTCCTTGTAACCTTAGAATATTTCTTGTTATCATATATATCATGATTATCCTTGATTAGAACGGTAGATCAATGCTTAGGTGCAAATTGATTAAAATGCCTATTGGGAAAAATGAGTTAAAAATTGTTATGGAAGCATATTTCTAAAATGGTAGCAATGTATTTGTTGCTGTATTTGCAAAATAAAATGAAAGTAAAAATGATTTTGACTTGAGCGGATCGGTCCGATGGGCGGGTGCGGATGGAGCACTGACTTTTGGCTTTGCGCAAGTGTCGCTCGAGTAGATTAAGGACCGACGCTTATGATTGTTCATTCTAAGCAAAACAGTACAACCACATGTCCGAAATGGAGTGCGACCTGGCCGATTAATTTGTAATAATTTAATTTGGACTCGCGGATGGTTGGATGTGGGTGCGGATGTAGGCAAGATGGTTTATTCCCACACGGTGCAAGAGGGGGCTTCTGACTGGGCGGCTAGAACCCTTTAGCGGTGAAACCTTAGCGGGTCGAGTCTGGTTAAATTATTACATTGGAAAAGCCTTGTCATGATCGCTCTGCCGACACACCAAAGGAAGTGTGTTAATTGCATGGCACCAAGGGTTGATCATGTCGTGTGGATAAAGTGTACAAACTCTGCAGAGTAAATAAACTATTCGAATAGCCGTGCTCACGGTCAAGAGCGGGCAAAGAATGCTTTCATACTGGTAGACTTGGTTTTAATTTAAAAACTATGGATTTGGGAAAATTCGGGAGTGGTTTGAACTCTCGGATGGAATTTGGGTGGTTGGAACCTGTTTTAAAATCTTGACGGATGGAGTCAATGAATGGTTTATCTCAATCTTTTAAATTGTGCGGATAGAGCCTGTGTACTAAGTGATGGTGGTAGAACCATCGCTACAAATATTAATAAGTTTACATGTTACAAATAATTGAAAAAATTGCTTTACAAAATTATACATGTATTGTTCAATAAAATTTGCTTTGTGCAAAATGAACCATATTAAGCCTCTCTTTGGAAAGCCTGCATGATCATATTTCCCGGACTTGCAGAATGCGTTTGTACTCACGTGCTACAATTCAACTTCTTGAGCAATTTGAGGGCCTTTGAGAAGAAGAATTCTTCGCTTGTAACCCGAGGAGGCGAGCCCGAGGAGTAGTGTGCGTTCGATCGTTTGCTGTGGCGAATGAGTTGGGCTTTTTATTTGTTGTCTTCCGCTGTGTGGTGTTGCAGGCCTTCTGACCTGCGGTTGTAATAAGTGATCATGTGATCAGTACTTCAGTTTATTATCGTTTAATATAATGTTCTGGTTATGTATATCACTGCTTCACTGTGTGTACTAGCAACCGATCGAGGATAATGCGGTTATACACAGGAGATTCCGGATGGTAAATCTGGGGTCTCACAGCCGATTTAACCAGAGTCTAGGATTTGACTACTTGGAGCACGTTCAGGTGCATCCTCCCACCATTGTGTGTGGCTCCAATAGTGGTGAGATCGTGGTAACTCCTAGGATGAGTACTACTGTGTTTAGATATGCTGGGGTTGTCTATGGAATCTCTGACCAGAAGGTTGCTCCTCTTATTGCTTCTACTTCTAGTAAGGCGAAGTATTCATGCACATTCTGTCAGAAGGATGGTCACCTAATAGATTTCTATTTCAGGCGCGCCAAGATCACAAGGTGTAACCGTGTTGCTACTCTTAGGGGTATTCAGAATTATCCCCAGATTCTGAGTGCTTCTAAGGCATGCATTGCTTCTAGACAGGTTAGAGAGTCACCTATTTTTAGCAGCATCCAGGACTCAGTTTTCAGGTTGTTCAATCGAGTTTTAGTTCTAGAGCTGCTCGTTGTTAGTCTATCCACCGTCCTTTTGATATTTCTCATTTTTCCCATCAAGATAGATATCAACGGTGTGAGGTGTTTTCTGGTAGGAGATTCAGACAGCCTCGTTGGGATGGTCTGGCCATTGCACCACAGTGGGCCAACCCAATTTTAGCTCCTAGATCTTCTGCTAATGCTGTTACTGATTTTGTGAGAGTTGAGCATCAGAGAGACATAAGAGTCTAGTTTTCTTCTTCTGTAGCTGGTACTTTGAGGTATCGTGTGGTTCAGTATTGTGTTCACAGGTCTTCACTTTATTCCAGTACTGAGTCATCTCTTTCTTGTGTCTTGATCAAATTTGTAGGATGGGGAAGGGAGAGGTTTGGATTGTTGACTCCAATTGCTCTCGTCATATGACCGAACACTCTCGTTGGTTCTCTTCCCTAGTCCGAGCCCCTAGTGATGGGTTTTTTTGCACGGTTTTCAAAGCATACTACATAGACCCGCTAATCTATCAATTAGACCATAATCCAACGGCCGTCATCGATCAATGTGGCATCTAGCTAGCATCATCATCTTTCCTTGTCTTCTTGGCTTGTCTAGACTCCGTCTCAGATCATCTTCCAACGATCTTCGACTATTTGGACCTCCGACACACCTCGTCTAGTCCCGGTCATCCTCCGCCTCACCATGACATAGCACCGTCATCCTGCAACCATCAAAGATAAGGAAAATCTATCACATAGCAATGTTCAAAAGATATATAATAATCATCACAAAATCTTTAATTAAAATATTAACGCTCAGAAGATCCAATGCTACCGCCCGGCCAGTAGCACCGCTCTACCATGACCGGTAGCACCCAAAAAAGCAATCAAATCTCAAATTGCTCCAAATTAAAAATCTAATTCAAATCAAACTTAATTCCAAAGCAAACCAAGCTCAAATCAAGTCAATTACTCATCACAAATATAGATAGACCTCCACATGATCCTTTAGAAAAATATTGTATAGAAATATATAATACAGAAAAAATATGCAATAAAAATATTTGGTGCATGGCTTATCACTACCGGTTCTATCCAAGAATCGGCAAAGGATATATATATATATATGCCATTGCTGGTTGTTAGTTCGAGTTGGCAGTGATTTGGAACTATCACTGTCGGCAATGATAGTCCAATGTCACTGCCAGCAGTGATAGTCCAATGTCACTGCTAATTGTAGGCTGAATTGGTAATGATAGCCCTTATCACTATTAGTTCCTAAGCCGACAGTGATAATCCCAAGTATCACTGCTGACCAATCACTGTCCGCTCCAATAACCACCAGTGATGGCGTTTTGGAGTTCGCAGTGATGTATATTCCTATAGTAGTATGTCGTGGCCGTTTCGCAAGTAACCATTCTATGGGTTTTTTAAAGCTAATTAATCCTAGTGCCTGGTCGAAACATGCCTTGTAAAAAGAAACTAGTCAAAGTAACGCACTACGATGTGTCACGCACGATGATGCAACGTTTAAAATTTAGAAAATTTGGTCGTATTTTCGGTTTTCATTTTTAAAAAAAAAGGTAGTTAGGACTCGTCGGTGAATCTATGGGCTGTATAAACCTTCAATGAATCTATATTTTTTTTAGAAAATCACGGTTAGAACCCGCTGGCGAATCTATCGGCTGCTATAAACCTTTGACGAATCTGTGTTTTTTTAGAAAATCGTGGCTGGTTTTTTACGTAATTTGAGAAATTTGGACATATTTTCGTTTTTCGTATTTTTTTAAAAGAAGGGTCGTTAGGACCCGTCGGTGTATCTATAGGCTACTATAAACCTTTGTTGAATCTGTGTTTTTTTAAGAAAATCTTGGTTGCCTTTTTTTATGTCTTTTCGGTTTTCGTGTTTTTTTTATAAAAAAGCCGCTAGGCCCCGTCGGCGAATCGGTAGGCTGCTATAAACATTCGACGAATCTGTGTTGTTTTTTTTATCGAGACGTATTTTTTTAGTACGCTTCTCTAAAAACCGCTGATAGGAGCCAAATGTAAACTGTAGAGGGATTTAAAGCAATTTATTTTTTTTCGGTGTCCGTTCTGCTAAAAACCATCAAGAGGACCTAAATGTAAACCACAGAGGGACCTAAACGTAATTTTGATATTTTTTAGGTATATTTTATTAAAAACCATCGAAAGGACCTAAACGCAATTTTTTTTCGAAGCCTCTCCGAGATTGGTGATGTGGCACAGGGGAGAAGCCGCAATCCTCACCACTTTAATATATAGTATACATAGGAAGCGACACTAACCACTGCAGTGATCCCTAATTCAATTGCATGTTTGGAATGTAGGATTTTGATTTCAATAGATAGTGTAAACACGGAAGAATTCGATCGGCAAAATTTTTATCTTCCAAACTGGGTTCTGGCCATAAGATTATAGAAAGATTCTTCATGTGGACATAAGATTATAAAAGCCATATATGGAGACTAGCAAGGGACTTATCAAATCAAATAGGAGTATTAGTTTAGAATATTATTATCGCGATTCACGAGGAATAAGATTTGTTTCATCTACGTTTTTAGTGAGACACCCTTCTTCACCTTAATTCCATTAAAAAGATCTGAAACGAGATAAAAAGTGCCTTTAAAAAAAATATGAGCTCATTCATTAAAAGGAGAGGAAAAGAGTTAAAAAGTTACGTCACCAGTTCCAGACATACTCCCAGCACTACAGTGTTTCATTGCTCCAGACATTCGAACGCAAAAAATTTGAATTAAATTTTTAGGAATTTTATATGAAACAGTTTTTAGCTCTCGTTTCGCATCAAGAAAAAAAAGCTTTTTTAATTTCAAGTTTTGACATGTACCTAGTTGGACAGTGTGTCACGAAACAAGCTAAGATAGGATAGGTTGTCTTAGAGCTATGTCACCGAGGGCAAATTAAGGGTGTGTTGGTAGAGCTTCAGTTTCACTAGTTCGTGGATCCGTAGAGCTGTGTATTTTAAATTTTACTAGATCCGTAGAACTGGAGTTATGAGTACATTAAGAGTATTTAGATAGATCATCTTATTTACATTTTAGATCAAAAATATATACTTAACTCACTTTATTTTAGACTACAAGTTTTAAACTGAGATCTGGAGTTTTACCAAACAGACCCTAAGTTGAAGGTTTCAACAGGCTCGAGCCTATCCTCCATATCAACGCCAGTGAACCCCTAGCTTCCCAATCCATCCTAAGGTGCCATGGCAGCAAGCATCGTGGAGCCGGAGGTAGAAGATAACCGGGGAAGTGATTTAGGACAAAATTCTTTTATATGGGCGCACCATACACCAGTTGGACCAACCAGCCAATCTCACTCCCACTAAGCCCATTACCCATTTAAATCAGTACTGGTCTCTCTCTCTAGAACCGATCGATCTGAGAGATATAGGAGTAGTAATCAAAGTACACTGTTGTTTTTATAAGATACTTCACATCCACCTTGAGATTCAACCTCTCTATTTTTTTTCCAAAAAAATAGTCGAACGTATATAGATTTAGTGATATAAAAATAATATCATGTAATTCGTATTTGAAAATAGTCTCACATGTCGTGGTTTTTTTAGTTATTAATTAACAATATGTTGTAAAAGAAATTAATGATCAAAGTTTGATTTTGGAGACCATACCAAGTCATAATAAACCTTGAAAAAATCAACATGTGAGTAATATTTAATGAAGTTGAACCATGCTTGTCCCTGTTAAATAGCGCATCGTAACTATTCGATCAACACCTTTTACATAAGTGATAACTAGCTATGTGCCCCTGCGTTGCAACGAAAACTCAATTTACGATAAAAAGCTTATTTGCACAGAGGACTAACAGCGGTAAAGGTGGGTAATTAAAACGCAGTGGCAAAGGTGAGTAATTTTGATGAAGTAACGCAAACAAAGGTGGGTAATTAAAGAGTAGTGGCAAATGTGGGTAATTTTAATGAACTGACGTGGGAAGAATCTCTCACTTTATATAGTAAAGATTTAGCTTAGTTTTTTAGTGTAGGGCAATAGTCTGCCATTCATGTTCAGACTTCACCCATGCTTGTCATTACGCGTATTCCTACTTAATTGGAGTTCTCGGAGCACTTTCTCAAGTGTGTATCGATCATTTCCCACTAGATCGATGATGCGACGATTCTGGAGAATGCATAGAAACTATATCAGTGAATCTTCAGAGTCATATCTTACAGTCGCCGCGAATATGTACCAAGCCGATTACGTGGAATAAGCCAAGAAGTGATACTATATATATCCGGGCAGCCACTGGGTTTTTTGACACGCATTTCATGCCTCGGTCAAGGTGCTGAGTCGATTCCTCTGTCGGCATTCATTTTAGTGATTAGACCGGGCCGACAACTGTGCGTCTCTTCAGAAGAAGAGAAAAGCGCAAAAGAAAACGAATAAAGGAAAGCCGGAACGGTTCCGTCCATACGGAAAGTCCTAGACGTGGCCGTCATGCCAACCATGTTAGAACAGTTCCGTCCATACATAGCCATGGAAGATCGGTCTAGCAAAGATTTATCGTACTTAAGGTCTGAACCGTATCGATCTGTGACGGTCTGTCGCGCTCATCTTACCGTGCCATACTGGCTCAGCTCATTTTCGGTGAGTCCAAGCACAATCTATTTGTGTTTCGTATTGCTTCATGCCATGCCGATCCAGACCTGACTTATTGCACTATTGAGACGAGAGAAAATGATCCGAAGACGTACGAAGTTGATTCTATAAAAAATACGCCTTATAAACTAATAGTAGTATTGTCTAAAAAAGAAAGATATTACTAGTAGTGTTAGAATTTTTACTATGTGCCAAAAGTTTACATTGAGATGCATTCACAAAGATGGTAAAAAGACTCCTCTAATTAACATGCATGCCTAGTGGATTGTTGCTTTCTCTATTAGATACTACCTTCTAAAAAAATTTGTATGTGTGTGAATGTGTAATGAGTAGATTCCCATTTGAACTGACTTTAGATCCATTGTAAAGACCGACGAACTGAAGACTTATGAGAACATGTTCATAAACGGACAGCAAAAGTTATGTGAAACAAAAGGTGCAAGGATATTAACGATCAAGAGGTTAGCATGCAGTGGCGTATCCAGGATTTTGGGTATAGGTGGTCCAACTTGGTATAAATTTTTTAAATACCATAAATCTAACATGCCAATATACAATACAAGTATAGAATTTACCAAAAGTGCATCATGATATATTAATAAGGTGTCTTACGAACATCTTAAAATCAACAACTAAGTATGAAATTTGACCTAAAGAAACTTACACGACTACAATAATTTGAAGAAGATTACAGTACTACTTCTTGTTGGGTCTACGCTTTCTAATGGCCATGAAAGTGTCCATTATATCTTCTTCATTCACTTTAAAGAAAATATCTCGCTCAATGAATGTGATTAGACAATCGTCCAAAAGACTATCACCCATCCTATTTCTCAACTTATTATTGATGAAATTCATAGCAGAAAATGCTCTTTCAACACTTGTCGTCGCCACCGGTAGAATCAATACCAATTTGAGAAACAAGTACACCAAATCATGAACTTTATGCCTATTTGTTTGAACAAGCTTTACGTTCACCAAAATAATAATTTCCAAAGATCCTGCCGTTGGATTGTTGTGAAATTTTAACTGTACAAACTAGATGTAATTTCGAAATTAACACAATAAGAATCAATCCGATCGGATCAACGGATCTAAAGATATTACCTTCGCAATATGACTGTCTTAGTAATGACGGGAATTGATCTTACCGCTACGAATCAAACTGTAAAAACGAAATTAATCAGGATTTATGAAGAGTTAACTAACCAAACTTGGAGGTCCGGACTGTGGAGGTGGAGCAGTAGTTCACGATGCAAAAAGAACAAAAGTATCGATGAAGAAGTATAGCAAAGACTCTTTGCTTTTCTAGTCGCCACAGACGCTGGACCAAACAAAGAAGCAACAAAACCAACACGACCATCGTGACTTCGGCTGGCCTCGATCTTCTAGTCGCCGAAGTCACCGACGCCAGAGGATCCCCAAGTCTCGTCACACATGCATGCACGCCACCGACGAGACGCGAGACGGCGAGACGCAAATCGCAACGCGAGACGGGCAGACGGCGAGACGCGAGAGCAGCCGAACCGACGGATCTAGGATTAGAAAATGTAATTCACACCTTTCACGGTCGAATGGAGGTCAGACCAGGAGCCAAAGATTTGGAATTTTTGGGTGGGCTGGATCCGCCAGTGTTAGCATGTTGCTGGCTTGCTGCACATTTACAACTGGGTACATGTATGCATGCCTCTTGGCAAGCGTTCCGCAATGCTACGTAGGCATGGCATGTCATTCTGGTTATTGTGACAAATATTAATATTGCTTGCCATGGATATAAATATTGGAGAAAAAAGAAATAAATTTTATTCAATCTTAAACATATACAGAGTTACTGCCTCGTTAAAAAACTTATACCCCGGTATGAGGTACCCCCGATAAGGAAAAAAGAGTATAGTAACTACATATATATATACATAGACTACCCGAGACTGAGATTGTCGAAGTCGGCTACCGCCTCTGTGATCTTTGGATCCTCAGCCGAGATGTTGTATCCTATCATCTACACGTAGGGTCATGTAATTGCACAATATCACCGAACCTAACAAACCGAAAGGGATTCGAAAATCGAACCGAACCGTCAAATCGGTTTGACCGGTTTTCTTTTTACGAGCAACTGAGTTGCTAGAAAAGCTCGGCCATGTCGAGATTGTGATACGGTTATGTCGGTAAAGCTTCTTCTATATGCTTGAAAACACATTGCGTAGATCTTCTTTCTTCATTTCCGTACTAAATCGTAATATTTGTAAAAACTCGAAAAACTCGTTATAAACATGAGAATAGGTCTCAGAGAAATCAAGATCAAATGCTTCACCTATTCCCGAGGCGCCTTGCAAGTCAAGTAATTTTCTCGAGGATCCAAAATAGTAGCAAAATAGTACAGATGTAGAATAGCTTGAAACTATTTTTAAAAAATTTGCTCCATTAATTCTATAATAAGATGTAAAATATAATTATCTCTATTTTCTTAAAAGCATTAGCAATAATTCAAAACCAATCGATGACTAAGCAAGAAGTTGGATAGTACACATCATATAAATATGTAGTTGTATTTAAAAAATTTCAAAAACTGACAAAAATGACTAACAATTTCTCAATCCACTTCAATGACTAATAGATTACCATTATTACAATTGATGAAGACAATGATAATATGCTCATAACCTTTGCACCGTTCCAGTATAGTATACATTGAGTTCCCCATCTAACCTTCATATTAAGGTTGAATCTTCTTGATTCTTTATTATTGGCCTTGTAGTACTATGAGAACTTGGTAAACCTTATGGGCAAACCTGTAACAAAATCGATAGCACTACGTATGCTCTCCAAACTAGATTTCATTACAACCAAACCTGCCTGTATAATGAGCCTGGCCGATCTCTCCAAAACCTACAACATAAGTCTCCAAGTGGTGAGAGGCTCTATAGCCGTCATGTTAATCGATGCATTATCAAGAGTGATAGAAATAATTCTATTTTATATTTTCTCACCGCCTCGACATGCTCGATTGCCGCCTGCCTCCTCGCCTCCTCCCGATGTTTTTTCTCAAGCCCCTCGCCTTGTGGCCTTGTCTCCCCTTCCCGCTCGGCTCTCTCCTCCTTCCAGGCTTTCCCCCTCCTCCCTCATCCCGGCGGCCTCGGCGCCCCGCCCCCTCCCTCGCCGGCTCGGCCGGCCGGCCTTCGCCTCCACTCCGACAACCCCCTCTCGCCGATGGCCTACTCTCCTAGTCTCTGCTCTCCGCCGAGTGCTCGACGCCCCTCTCTCGCCCTCGCCCGACTCCAACTAACGCCTCTCCCTTTGCCATGCCTGAGTCCTCCTGCCCCTCACCCGCCTAGGCGGTCGTGGTGTGGCCCAGATGAGAGCTGACCGCCTCCACTACTCCAGGTTGATGTTGTTACAAAATCCAGGCATCGTTCAGCTTCTATCATCAATTAGCGGTTACTGTTTTAGAGCAGTTTTTTCCTTTGCGTTAAGTCTAGTTACATGTGCAGTTTTCAATTGCTATTCACGTCTTGGCCCTAATGGCCAGTTACATCCTTGAGTCATGGCTATAAAAGGTCAGTTAAGTTTCTTGTTCAGTTACTTGTAGTTAATCTTCAGTTTCTTGTTCACGTCATTCCTGTATTGGTTTGCTATTTAAGTTGAATAGACTCTGGAAGAAAATTAAGCCGCACAAGAGAAAATTTTCTCTGTCTTCTGGGTGTGTGTGTTCAAGAACCGGTGTTTCTCCGTATCAGATGTTGTACTGGACACTAGACTGAAAGCATTCAAACTTATATCAATAATTCAATATGCCTAAACAATGCCTTGCCTAGAATAACTACTCTTTTTTAAAAGACTTATTCCAGTAGTAATATTGCAGATGATCAACTTACGTTTTTTATTAGAAGCTCAATCAAACAACGGATTAATATGTATGACTCTGAATTCACAAATGATAAAAGTACAAATAATTTTATAAAGTGGAAGTGAATATGAGAGATTGAGAACCTGAAAACGCCTGGACATCTCGTTGGCATGTAGAATATTGGCTAGTTTTGAATGAGGATGTGTGAAATATGGATTGAACCTATAAATTCAGTAGGAAACAAGAAATGCCATGTCCGCATTTATATGATAGTTGCCTCTTTATATTCACTGTCTCACCGATATTCATATTGTGTTGTGTTAATGTCAACAATTTATATGATAGACCGATAGTTGCATCATTATTCTTCTTTTCCTTTTGGTAATGTGGATGTCTCATGTCTTGCGGTGGTTGCAAGTAGGGATGTAATCGGATCGGATACGGTCGGATATTGTTCATCCCGTATTCAGATCCATATTTTTATCGAATCTAAGTCGGATACTAATGGTGTCGGATGTGAATATTTAATGCTAATAATACCGGATACTATCACTTACTTATCACGGCTTAATACGACCGGATTCAATACGGATATAAATATTTTTAGCGGATAATACATGAAAATATAGATCATTTATTGCATATATAACATAATTGAATGGTAGATTACTTATGAATTATGAATAATTATTGATAAAATGTGAAGAAAATAGTACAAGAATTTACTATAGTTGCATTGTACATAATTAAGAATTAATAATGAACGCACTAGAGATTATATAAAAGCTAAATGTAGAGTCATAATGGAATTATCAAAGACAATGGTACTAGCAAATTAGAAGTCACAAACTAGTAAGGTAAACATAATAGAATCATATAATACCATATATCAAATTTATACACTACTAATTCTAGTCTACTTAACCAGTTAGGTGCATGCATGTACGACGTAAAGTAATAACACAACCAGTCCACCAGTGCACCATTTGGCACTTGTCTACGGCACCACCTTAGGAGTGAGGATAATGATCTCATGTTTATAATCCATAGAACCATAGAGGCACATCATAGCTCATAGCATAAGCAACATCATAGTACTAATACATTAACGACTAATTAACAACATTATGGTTGCTAGTAGTTGAGTTTAGACCTCAAGCAAACATAGCCACATAGACAATGACAGGTTCATACACTGATACACATAACTAAGTAATAACAATTTCATAGAGAAGTGGCAGTGTGGCACTTGGTAGAATGGTAGTTGGTATTTGGCACTTAGCACTGGTAGAGTACCAAGAGTGGTATTGGTACACTGGTACTAGTGTCTCCATATTCTGGTGACTGGTGTTCTTTGATTGGAGAGTTACAGACTCACAGTCTTAGAGAAGTCTTTAAAGTTTTCGGATAATATCCATATTTTATATCCGGATATTATCCGATTATAAACTCGGATATTCCTGTATCCGTCGGATAATTACTATCCGTATCCGTATCCTTATCCGAGATAACTATCCTTATCCGTATCCGTATCCGTAAAATTCTTCAATATCCGAAAAACTATTCAAATCGCTATCCGAATTGATTCGATTTGGCATTGGTCTTTTGTCGGAAAATATCCGCTCCAGCTTGCACCCCTAGTTGCAAGGGCTTTGGGCACCATGAAAGACCAAAGAAAATTGGAAGCATCTCGAGGCTGGAAAAGTTATTTATGCTCCGCAACTTGGGAGATAACATTAGTAGGGTAAGTGCTCAAGCTCAATGCATCAATTTATCTTGTTTTGTGGGCAATTTTATGAAAACAGTGTGCCACATTTACCATTTGATGTTTTGCGCTTATCGATTACCATTTGATACATCACAGCCTATATTTTGAAGCAATACACAGCAATGTTACTACTAAGGTTTGACAGGCCGTTGGGTATTTGATATCAGATGATTATAAATAGAAGAGAATCAGCCATAAGAAACTTGATGTCTTTGACTTGAAGTAGTGCATTTTGATTGGGTGCAGGCTGTACAGAAGACGAAGTCATGCTGGACTGCTGGTGCTATTTGATTCCTGAAAATGGCAGCAAAGGGGGCAGCCGCCAGCCGGGCAGCCATGTCGGCCAAGTTTGTGCTCAAGGTGTTGTGAAACTTGTGAATTGTGATGTGTCTGGTGTCTGTCTACTCATGTGTGAACTAAGACCCAAGACCTGTATTTATCATGGTAAATGTACATACAGATGGTTAGCAAATTATTGTGCAATTGATCTTTTCTCTGTGACTCTGTGAGTGAGTCAAGCTGGGGCCGCTGGGCTATTCGGGAAACCAACAAATAACTATTTGGGAAACCGGGAGGTTAACTACATTTTTAAAAATTCGCGTCAAGTTTGGTAAATATGGTATTTATCGACACCGTACCGATATACATTAGGATTTACCGACATCGAATCAGATTTACAACAAATACCATATTTACCGAACTAGCAATACCGATAACCGAATATACCGCATAAACCGAACCGAATAAACCGATAAAACCGAACGAATCAGTCCTATGACTACATCGCTCCCGCCTTTTGAGACATGTAATTGCCTCAACCATCTCAGGTCTGAGAAAGGACCTCCTAAACTCAAGTATTACTCCCACCAAACTGAAAGGGGATTCCGATGAGGCAGTGGACGTCGGAACCGTAAGTATGTCTCGTGCAAAATGGGATAGCACGGGGTAAATATGTTAGTTATTCTTTTACTACAAGAGCAACCTGAGTTGATTTTCCTCGTCTATATCAAGCTCGGTCTCTACAAAAGGCATGTTGAGATTGTGGTTAACCTCTACTCGTAGATTCCATGGCAACCTACTCAGCGATTGGGAAGACGAGACAAATAACTTGCCTTTTAGCTTCTTCTATATGCTTGAAGCGGTCGAACTATCTCATGCCTGTTGCGTTGTTGAGGTAGATCTTTTTCTTCATTTCTGGTACTAAACTTCTCGTAATATTTGTCGAAAACTCTGAAAAACTCGTTATAAACATGAGAATAGGTCTCAGAGAAATCAAGATCAAATGCTTCACCTATTCCCTCGAGAGCGTCTTGCAAGTCAAGTAATTTTCTCTGAGGATCCAAAATAGTAGCAAAATAGTACAGATGTAGAATAGCTTGAAACTATTTTTAAAAAATTTGCTCCATTAATTCTATAATAAGATGTAAAATATAATTATCTCTATTTTCTTAAAAGCATTAGCAATAATTCAAAACCAATCGATGACTAAGCAAGAAGTTGGATAGTACACATATAAATATGTAGTTGTATTTAAAAAATTTCAAAAAATGACAAAAATGACTAACAATTTCTCAATCCACTTCAATGACTAATAGATTACCATTATTACAATTGACAAAGACAATGATAATATGCTCATAACCTTGCAACTGCTCCAAAGATAGTATACATTGAGTTTCCCATCTAACCTTCATATTAAGGTTGAATCTTCTTGATTCTTTATTATTGGCCTTGTAGTACTATGAGAACTTGGTAAACCTTATGGGCAAACCTGTAACAAAATCGATAGCACTGCGTATGCTCTCCAAACTAGATTTCATTACAACCAAACCTGCCTGTATAATGAGATTAATAATATGGCATACGCATCTCTGGTGGAGTACAAAACCTACAACATAAGTCTCCAAGTGCGGTGAGAGATGCTCTATAGCCGTCATGTTAACTGATGCATTATCAAGAGTGATAGAAATAATTCTATTTTATATTTTAAGGTCACCTTTTTCTCAACACATGCTCGAACCTCCTCTTTTCCCCTCTCTCTCCTCCTCCCGATGTTTTTTCTCAAGCCCATCGCCCTTGTGGCCTTGTCTAGCTCCCTTCCCTCTCTCCCCTCTCTCTCTCTCTCTCTCTTTCAGTCTTCACTCTTTCCCCAATTTCCCCTCATCTATCACCCCCATTTCGGCTTTTCCCCTGAGCCCCGAAAAGTAGCACGCAGCACTCAGGCTGTCGGGCCCTTGTCTTGGCTGCTTCACCTGACAACCCCTCTCTCCCTACTGGCCTACTCTCCTAGTCTCCTCTCGCCTCACCGCCCGACGCTCTCTCCCTTCGCTCAGTGACCTAACCGACCGCCTTCTCCCTTTGGCATGGGTCGAGCTCCCCTCCTCCCCTCACCCGTCTAGGCGGACGTGGTGTGGCGCAGGACGTGAGCAACCCAGAGGCAAGGTGGCCGCGGAGGGAGGCAGAGTGCCACACGGAGGAGGAGCGGCCACACAGGAGGTGGAGCGACAGCAGCTGCAGGAGGTGAAGCACCGCGTAGGAAGCAAAGAAGTCATGGGAGGAGGTAGGCAAAGTAGCCACGCGGGAGGAGGGAGGTGGAGCGATGAGCAGGCGCACGGGAGGCGGAGCGGCGGCAGCCGCAGAAGGGCGAGTGCCACGCGGAGGAGGAGCACCACACAGGAGGCGGGAGGCAGAGCGGTCGCAGGAGGACAGAAGCGTAGTGACCGCGTAGGACGTGGAGCGGTCAGCGCCAAGGTGGCTCGTTGCTTAGTGCCATAGCATGCAAGGATCATGGCATGGCCGGGCGGTGGCTCGGGGGCCCGACATAGCGTCCTGGTGGCTTGACAACACGAGGCAGCACGGTGCCCCGGCGACACGGCGGCTCCCCAGGTAACCCCTATCCCCCCTATCCCACATCCTCGCTAGGCCGGCCGGGTGCCCTACCGCAGTTCTGCGGCAAAGGCGATCGTCGTTTAACGTGTTCGCGCGTGCGCGTGGCCGCCACTACTACGAATCGACCTTTGCTATTGGGCCATCAAGATGCGGTTGGTAATGAACCGGCCGATAGTTAGAACAAATCCGGCTCAACGGCCTGAGGTATTACGGGGAGATCAAGATCGTTCAAGACACCAACCAAGATCGATGGTCTAACATCAAGATGTCGGTTCGTGTAACGAACCGATACTATTTAGCGGAGCTCACTAGTACGGTTCGTGACATGAGCCGGACATCGATGTGAGATTCATCGAAGACGGTTGGTGCCTTCAACCGTACTATGTCCCAATTTAAACTTCTTCCTCCTCCCGCTCTCTCGCAGACCAAGATCATTTTAGTGCGCGACAAGAACAGTGGAGCTTCGGCCAAGAGCTTTAAGGAGGAGGTGCTGCCCAAATTTTAAAATTTTGGTCATTTTACTCGCAACCAAGGTAACTAAGGTTAGTAACATCATTCCTCACTTCATTTGGTGTTAAATGGAGCCTCTTTTTTGCTTGAATTATGAAGAAAATTTGATCTTTTCCCATGATTGATGAAAGATTATGAATGTAGAGGGAGGTGCTACCCAAATTTCAAAATTTTGGTCATTTTACTCGCAACCAAGGTAACTAAGGTTAGTAACATCATTCCTCACTTCATTTGGTGTTAAATGGAGCCTCTTTTTTGCTTGAATTATGAAGAAAATTCGATCTTTTCCCATGATTGATGAAAGATTATGAATGTAGAGGAGGTGCTGCCCAAATTTCAAAATTTTGGTCATTTTACTCGCAACCAAGGTAACTAAGGTTAGTAACATCATTCCTCACTTCATTTTGTGTTAAATGGAGCCTCTTTTTGCTTGAATTATGAAAAAATTGATCTTTTCCCATGATTGATGAAAGATTATGAATGTAGAGATCTAGCTTGATCTTTTCAAATAGGATACAAAAACTTGTTGTGTAAGCTTAGAATTTGCTTGGATTATAATGTAGCTCGATTTAATGTGTGGATCTAGCTTAAATTTAGGTTTTAGTTCCATCGATCGATGAAGGATGAGGTTTGGTTGCACGAGTTGGGGGAGAATGGTGCATGAAAATCATGGAGTTTGGGATCTTGAAATGGCGATAGTTATGTGAAAAGAATAAATTTAAATTCATTTGTGAATTAAAATAATATCGAAATATGAATAGAAAATATAAAATGAGTTCAAAATTTGAGAAAAGTTTTCAAAAATACTTTGAAATATTTTAAACTTAGAAAAATTACTTCTAGTATAATTTTGGTTTTAATTTCCATCAAGAAATTATTTTTGAAAACATCATTAATTAAGTGCTAGAGATTTAGAAAAAATAAAAATAAATGATTGAATAATAATTTGGAAATTTTAGGGTGTTACAATTTCAACAGAATTTGCAAACAAAGTTGTCGTGAATTTTGTTCGTAATTTTGAATCCGACTGACGACCAATTCTTTTTTGTAGGTTGCAAAACTTGTTGTGTGAGTTTAGATTTTGCTTGGATTATTATTTAGCTCTGATTGAAGGTGTGGATCTAGCTAATATTTAGGTTTTGGTTCAACAATTCATTATCGGAAAATGAGCTAACAGCTTATCTTGATGTAACATAATGTAGATGGACCGCGATGGATGTACATGGACCGACGCCCCTGAGTTCTTGCGGGGTTTGAAGATTTTCTTCGTGCGGTCGATGCATACACGACGCCTGCTACATATGTTGTCCATGCATAGATCGCAAGAATGAGAAGGAGTGGCCAAAATCCAGCCACCTTCACTTTCATTTGCTCACAAGAGGTTTCATGTCAAACTATACCATGGACCAAGCACGTGAAGAAGAGATTATACAGAAGACGGTGAAGAAGAAGAGGCGACAACAATATCCCGGACGCCGGTCAACACGATTCTTTCAAGATACATTGGGGAGATTGGTGATGATGACCTAGACCAGATGTCATGCGTGATGAAGAGGAGAATACATCGATGAAAGGCATTACGAAAAGTTCTAGCGCCTATGGGAGGACCACGGAACACTGTTGTATCCAAACCGCCACAGGCCATAAAAAGTTGCGCATCACACTAGAACCGATGCAATGGAAGGCGACCAATGGATTGTCCGATAAGGATTCGACGAGTTGTTATGCCTTATAAAGAAGTTACTTCAGAGGGGAACACACGCCGAAACTACGACGATGCCAAACAAGTTGTCCGCCTTTGGGGTTGGAGGTACGAAGATACATGCATGTTGTAATGATTGTATCCTTTATCGCAATGAGTATGAGAATTCGAAGCTTGTCCGTGTGCAAACTTCGCAGTATAAGACCAGCGTGATGACCTGTGAGGTAGAGGGGCAGAAGAAGAAGAGACCTCTGCTAAGGTGGTGTGGTATTTCCTCAGAATCCCCGATTGAAGCGTTTATTTGCAAACAAAGCGCATGCCCAAATGATGCTGGCACAAGGAAGACCGTAAGGACGACGAAGGCTAAGGCACCTTGTCGATGGCTCCCAAAGGAGGAAAGTCGATAGAACATACCCGGACTTTGCCGAGGATGCAAGGAACATAAGGTTTGGGTTGAGTACGGATGGGATGAACCTGCTCGACGATATGAGCAAGCAATCAAAGACTTGGCCCGTGACTCTATGTATCTACAACCTTCCTCCTTGGTCGTGTATGAAGCGAAGTACATTATGATGCCATTGCTTATCCAAGGCCCGAAGCAACTCGAAACGACATTGATGTGTACCTCAAACCGTTGGTTGAAGATCTGTTAACACTGTGGAACGATGGTGACGTGTATGGGATGAGTACAAAAGAGAGCACTTCACTCTATGTGCATTGCTATTCGTAACCATCAATGACTGGCCTGCACTTGGTAACCTATCGGGCCTATCTATCAAAGGATATAAAGCCTGCATCCACTGCTTAGAGGATACGGACAGCAAGTACCTAAAAAACTCTTGAAAGGTTGTGCCGTAGGTTCCTCCATATGAAGGACCCGTTACGGAGGAAGGGTGAGAATTTTGATGGGACAGAAGATAAACGTAAGAAGCCCATGCATCGCAGTGGAATGCTTGTATTTTCTTTGGTAAAGGATCTGAAAGTAGTATTTGGAAAAGGTCCTAGTAGCAAACCTGTCCCGGCTGAACAAGGTCACACGAAGGCCATTTGGAAGAAGAAGTCAATATTTTGGGACTTACCTCATCGAAAGACTTAGAGGTCCGCCACTCATGGACTTCATGCATATCACAAAGAATGTCTGCGTGAACCTGCTAGGTTTCTTAGATATGTACGGTAAGTCAAAAGATACACTTCAAGCACGAAAGGACCTACAACTATTGGGACTCAGGAACGACCTACATCCGGAAAAGAGAGAGAAAGGACAACATTATTTCCACCCCACGAGCTACACTCGAGCAAGGAAGAGAAAAAACATGATTAAGTTCTTGAACAAAGGTGAAGGTCCCTTCGGATACTCCTCGAACATAAGGAGACTCATAAACATGAAAGAGAATAAAATCATACACATAAAATCCCATGATTGTCATGTGTTGATGACACGCTTGTTCGAAAGCATGTGCGAGGTATTACGCCAGATTGGGTACGAGGGACAATTATAAAGTCAGTGTTTGTTCTTCAACGCGTGTCGCAGAAGGTCATCGAGTAATAAGGTATCTAATCTGCATGATGACATGGTCAATAGTCCGTTAGCCTTGAGATGATCTTCCCTCCATCCTTCTTTGATATTATGGTCCATCTCATGGTCCACATTGTTAAAGAGATAGAAATTCTCGGATCTGTGTTCCTCCACAATATGTTCCTTTTCGAGAGGTACATGGGTATCCTAAAGAAGTATGTTCAGAATCGGTCTCGCCTGAAGGTCATGATTGCAGGTGTCGACCGACAGAGGAGGTGATCGAAGTTTTGTGTTAGTTACATTGATGATCTGAATCCGATTGGCCCCTCAGATCACGCCATGAGGGGAGGCTAGGGAAAAGGGACTTTAGGGAGAAAAGAATCCTATAGCGATGATCTACTTGCATTTAAACAAGCACATTTCACGGTATTGAAACAAGCAATCGTAGTGGTTCCAGATATCTATGATCACGAGATGAGTCTACGCTACCAATACCCAGAGAAGTCGATAAGTGGATCGCAGATGAGCAAATGGATCATTTTCGCATTGGTTACAAAAGCAATCTGTTGGGCAAACGCATGACGATGAACAATTGAAACTCTTGGCTCGAGGACCGTCCACAACAATCATATCATTCCAAAGGTATGAGATAAATGGGTACACATTTTACACGACAACCCAGATAGCAAGAGCACCAACCAAAACAATGGCGTCTCAGATAGATGCCTTGGACAAAATGGAAAGATGGACACCTACTATGGTTTCATAGAGGAGATCTGGAGCCGAGTACGAGCCATTAAAAGTCCCTCTGCTTTGGTGCCAATGGGTCAAACCGCGGTACCGTGGATATCGATAAGTACGGTATGACAACTGTGGACCTCAAGCAAGTGGCCTATAGGGACGAACCGCTCGTGTTTCGCTAATGATGTGACACAGTATTCTATGTGATGGACATGGACAAAGAAACCAAAAAAAGGTAAGAGAAGACTAGCAAGAGCGATCACCAAGGCGCCACGTGGTTCTTCCGTAAAAGAAGGATTGCCGGAGTTGAGGGCGCCACGGATGAAGAAGAGTATAATCGGTTCGACGAGTCTGCTTCCATTCACGGTGAACGAGACATTAGTGTCCTGAATGATACAGAGGAATCTCCCTACGTACGCCACGATCATAATGAAGGATCACTTGTAAAAGCAAAGTATGTTAGCAAATAAGGATTGCTTTGCTTTCTTTTGGTGTAATAGACTACTAACATACTAGTTTCTCATTCCTCTAGTGGTTTTCCTGTTGCTCCATATTTTCTGTTCAAATTTTACTAATATTTGACTAACAATATTGTTCAAGTCCTCTCTGTACTAATATAACAAGGTGACAATTTGCAATGGAATTATAAGAGTGCAAAAATTACTTTATTTCTTACAATTTTCTATAATGTTAATTTATATTAGATGGTTGGAAAAAATATTGTAAAGACTATCTCGAATTTTAATTTATATTAGATTGCTAAATGAATCTAAAGTGGTAAAAGCATTTTAAAAATTATTTAATGAAACAATAGTTAAACAAAGAATAAAAAAAATCTTAAAAAAAGGCTAAATGAATCTAAAGTGGTAAAAGCATTTTTAAAAATTATTTAATGAAACAATAGTTAAACAAAGAATAAAAAAGAAATCTTAAAAAAAAGGCTAAATGAATCTAAAGTGGTAAAAGCATTTTTAAAAATTATTTAATGAAACAATAGTTAAACAAGAATAAAAAAAGAAATCTTAAAAAAGGCTAAATGAATCTAAAGTGGTAAAAGCATTTTTAAAAATATTTAATGAAACAATAGTTAAACAAGACATTTAAAAAATAAATCTAAAAAAAGGCTAAATGAATCTAAAGTGGTTAAACAAAGAATTAAGAAATAAAAAAAAAGAAATAAAAAAGAAGTCGTTAAACAAGAAATTAAGAAAAAAAAAGGGCTAGGGCGCGAATGGCTCGAACCCGAGACCTCACTACGGGAGAACTCAGACTAAGCGCCTCGCTAGCCAAGGGGAGGAAGATTTCTTATCAAGTAGTAAGGGCGCTAAACTATTTTGAGTTTTATAAACCCTTCACATCAAGACTGTTGGTGTATTCAATCGACTAATGTGTGTCATCGATTTGTTGAATACACGAACCGAGACCGATAGTGCCTAGGGCTCCCTTGCGCCGAGGTGACCCATCATCCCTAAGCAGGTATTCACATCAAGCAGGTTGGATACACCAACCGGACCGATGGTGCACCTATAAATCCTCTCGCCGCCTCCTCTTCCCCAATTTTTGCTACTCCCACCATTGTTCCCAATCTCCTCCTCCTCCCGCTCGCTTGCAAAGACCTCCCGACGACCTCCTCGCCTCCAACGACCCCACCGCTGCTCGCCTCAGGCCATGAGCCATTGTCTGCCCTCACCTCCGACGACCCCACCGCCAAGCGCCCGACGACCACTGCGCCGTCCTCCTCGCCTCGGACGACCGCCTCCGTCTTCCTCACCAACTAGTAAAGCCTCCTTCAATCCTTGTATGAGCAAGAACATCTATCAGGACCAACCTAGGTTTAAGTTGTAAACCGGTAAAGCCATTCGATTGATTCGATTGATTCGGGATCGGAGGAGTATGTAGTTGGAAGATTGAAATATTTTCTCGAATCGTGATTTGATCCTTCTTTGGTGGAAGAGAGAGGTATTGCTCGTGATGTTATTTGGGTAAAGTCTTTTATCGACATCTGCATTTGTTTCTTCTTTGGTGGCTAAGATTGGTATTGCTCGATGATGATAATGGGCGTGAATTTGATAAGAACATTTATCTCTATGTTTTAGGCCTTGAACTGTGAGACTTGAATGCTTAGAAGAATTAATTTCATTCTGTGTCGAGCACCATACTTGGATCGATAACCTTGTTATTGGCTATTTCATTCTTTGTCGAAGTCTACATGTTGCTAGCTTCTACCGGTTCTCGCTATCGTTTCAGTTTGTGATACTTTCGGATACTTATGCAGATATTATATTCCAGCTTTGTGTGCAATTTAGATGGTTAAATAATATCTTTGTCAAGCATTGGTATGATTATTATTTGAAGATCTGAATTATCTGTAGCTCGGCCGATTGATATATATTTCGCAAAGCCTTGGCGATATGAAAATATAGAGTCGCTTTAGGTTAGCAAGTTGTGAGTCTATTCATAATCTAGCAGAGTACACATCTTGACAAGAAGATTCTTTATTGTGCATTTAAGGTGGTAAGGGTTCAAGGCCTAATTCATTGGATATATTGTTAGCCCATTTGTGATTAAAATTGGAGATCTAATCTTGACTTTTCCAATTTCGAGAGCAACATATTAGTTAAAACCAATCTTACGCTAAGTAAGATGATGGGCATAATTCATATAGTAGATGGCATGATCATAAGGCACTTAAGTAAAAGATTACTAATGCCGATATTTCTTTCTAACCACCACTTAGTCAAGATCCAAATTTACCAAAAGCTAATTGTTAGGTATTGCAGAGAACAAAAAAAAGTTAAAGCACGTGTACTTGAAGAAAATTAAAACCGAAAAATTAACAGGTGTATCATGTGAATTATTCTAATTTCTGGTGAATTTTGAAATTTCTATTTTTATTGATCAGTTTCTATGTATATGTGAGATTTCTATGTATGTGTGAGATTTCTATGTATATGTGAAGTTTGAAATGTATATGTATCATGTCAAATGAATATGTATCATGTGAATTATTCTAATTTCTGGTGAATTTTGAAATTTCTATGTATATGTGAAGTTTCTACGTATATGTGAGATTTGTATGTATATGTATAAGTATACTCGTCGATAGTATTTGGCCGACTTACATTAGGAACATCTTCGGCGTCGCCGCCCATCCTCTCTACCATCTCTTCCCCACCGTCTTCCATGCCGTTTTAGAGTAGTACCATCAGCTTTACATGAAATGTGATCTATTTTCGTTAATTTTCAGTGCTTCTTCTAGCCTAAAAAACGACGATGGACGATGAAAGATTTGATCAAGAAGAATTTATGAGAAGTTTGATTTCGGGATGTGGTGGTCATGAAGCTATGAACTGCACCGCCCTCATGGTCGCCGAGGCCACCGAGGCCGATGAGGTCGCAGAGCACGATGAGGCCATGAGGTAACAATTAGTCACGCTTATGATTGTCGGTTCCACTATCAGGCTAAGCCAACATTCTGACCCGTTCATGATTGTACCATGCTTTCAGATCGGTCAACCAAGCAGGCAATCACGTAAGCGAGGTCCAAGCAAGAAGTCGAAGGCAAGACATGTTGTCACCGAAGTCGGTGAGGACGGCCGACCTCTTGCACCCTCGGGGGCGCTTGGGCCGTTCAATTTGGCATGCGGCGTCCACGTTAGGGACCACATGGCAATTAGCATAGCAAAATGGGATCAGGTCCCTCAAGATACGAAGAACATGCTTTGGAACGATGTGAAGGAGACATTCACCTTCCCCCAAGGGACCAAAGAGAAGGTGAAGAGTTACACTCTCAAGAAGATGGCGGTCGCATTCCAGACTTATAAAAAGAAGCTGAACACGGAGTATATCAAGAAGAATCGAACGCCTGACTTCAACAAGCACCCAAAGTTGCAAGATCACTGGGATGCATTTGTGAACTACAAGACTTCGGACGAAGGTCAAAGTTTGAGTGAGAAGAATAAGCTGAATGCACAGAAGAAGAATTATCACCACCGACTCGGCCCTGGTGGTTACCGCCATGCAATACCAAAATGGGAGAAGAGGGAACAGGACCTGCTAGCGAAGGGTATCGCACCCGCAACAATGGATTGGCCCGACAGAGCAAAGCATTGGTTCTATGGTCACGGCGGCGGCCTTGATGATAACGGTAATGCTGTGTTTGGGGAGGTGCTAAGTGATGTGGCCAGAAGGCTTGTACAGTCCATCGAGGAGTCTTCCCAGGGTAGCTTTGTGCCAAACAGGGAGAACGACGAGTTAACAAGGGCCCTACAAAATCCAGAGCACCCTGGACGTACACGAGGCGTCGGCGTTGTCCCGTGGAAGGTTGGTTTCACTCAGGACGCCGAGACCTATAGGAGTCGGGCGAGGAGCAAGGCTCGACAGACACAACAGCTTAGTGCGCTTGAAGAACGCCTGAATCAAACACAGGAGAGAATGCAAGAAGAGATCCGAAGAGAGGTGCAGCTAGCCTTGAGCCAACAGCGTGAGACGGGCCAAGAACCTCCAAGTAATCCTAACATCATCAGCCCCTCCGGGCAGCGAAGCAGCTGCGCTTTCGGTGGGCTGCCAGAAGCGGACTTGGACAAGTATCCCGTAGACGACATCAGGCAGCGGACACCTTGTGAGCTGCAAGTCCAAGCGCGGAACCTTTTCTTCAAGGCTACGACGGCATGGCTCACCCATTGGAACCGGGGCAGCTTATCCATGGCCAACAGATACCGTCAGATACTCCAAGGTCTCGGTGGAGGAGGTTCTGCTTGTGGTACGAGGACCTTGACCTCGAAATTCTCGGAGGTGACAAGACTACGGCTAGAGAGGCAAGACACAATTTTATCTGTATGCAAACGGTACATAATTTTTCAAGATAACATGGACGTGTCCTCTCCGCTGAAGAAGCCCGAGAAGAAACCCGTCTCCTCCCAAGAAGGCGTCGACTCCTACACCACCTTCTGCGATATAAGCCCGACAAGAAGCCCGTCTCCTACACCATCTCCTCGCAGATATAAGGCAGGAAGAAGCCTCTCCTCCCAAGAAGGCGTTGATTCCTACACCACCTCCCGCGCACATAAGCGCCACAAGAAGCCCGTCTCCTCCCAAGAAGGCGCCGACCAAGGAAACAAGCCAGCTCGCCAAGAGCTCCCAAGAAGACGGGTCCTCCACCCAATCCAAGAAGTCGGTGAACTTCCGGCGGCCAGTATGATATGAACGATGAGGAGACCAAGAAGATGGTAAAAGGAGAGGTAAATAAATTTCTTAGACCTAAGTCACCAGAGAAGAAGGTTCAACCGGCATAGAAGAATTTCATAAAGGCTTAATGACTATTAAAAATTTGAAGGATAAAAAGAAATGCCTCGTCAATCAAACTACGAAGCACATTGAGTAAGGAATGCCCCAAGAAGAAGATGTCACCGAGGGAAGGGTAAGGAGATGCTACAATTCTTCAATGAAACCGCCTTGACGCAGATCAAATATTAGGCACCAAGAAGATTGAGTTTGCCCAAGTAAGATGGCCATTTAAAGTGGGCGATCATTGGTCGAGTGAGGAGCCGCCCACTAACGACAAAGATGCGCAATTTCATAAATGGTACTTGGACGCGACCAAGCATGGTCTACAGTTGTTCGCTGTCAAGTTTAAGCAACAAGATTTTTTTCGCAGTGAAGGTGAATTTTATGTCGAATGGGACTACATATATGATCTATACCAAACAGACGCCCTCAGCGCGAGCTTGTTGGGTTGTCGGACTCGTAAGTGTCTTAATTATTTACAAAAACTATCGTGCACTTCCTTGTACTATACTAATTTGCAAGCCTAACTAATTTCTTACAGTAGCATGGAGATACAAAGATGCCGAGGGATCGATTTTGACATAGGCTTCATGGACCCGAGAGTTATCAACGGGACAACCGTTAGAGATCACCTGCGTAAACAGAGACTAACGATTCAATGCGCTAATGGGTCAAAGATATATGTCAAAGATATATCTAGCCTACTCATTTGAGTCACGTGTTTTTGCACCACCTCATTCTACTCCTTTTTCATAACACGATGTTAGAACTAATTAGTTATCTACGTTGGCATATCTATGTATAGTTTTCACTGGATTCTTCTTATGATCGAGCTAGATCATAGCTCGATCACAATTATGGACATGCAAAGGAGACCGGTTGAAAAGTATCAAAACTTTATCGACATGCTCAACCGGTATTCATTCTTGTTCCTTTCATTATCGTACTAGTTCTATTTCCTTCAATTTGAAACAAATTCTAATCATGTACAATTCAGAATCACATGTGTAGTGCATTCACACGGTTCCGTGCTAAAAACGTATGATTCAAGGAGAAATTTGACATTACAATTGCCTCTCGTATGCGATATCATAGTGCTAGCTTTTTAGTTAGTTAACTTAATTTCCTTGCATCCATTTCACGCTTTCAACTTTTTCCACCACAGATCTTGACTCAGCCGCCGGGTAACAATTTATGCGGCTACTATGTATGTGAGTTTATCACATCCAAACCGGAGCCACCGACCGCATGCTAAAAGGCAACCAGGGGATGAGTAAATATAATTACTAGCTTTAATGATGTATAGGTACTCCATATATCTTGTACAAATTTAAGTATTGATTAGTTAATGAATTAACGACAGGTGCCTCAATATTTGGCGGAACAAGGTTCGGAATTCTCACTGGCACGAGTGAGAGCAATTCAAGAACAACTCGTCGGCTTTATTTATGATGAGGTCGTAAATTCAAAAGGCGAGTTTCATGAACCAAATTTAAACAGGTGGAGCCCTTCGATAAGGACCGGTGAACTGTCGTGGTCGACATCTACGGCTAGCAAGAGCGATGCACGTAAAAGATCCCGATGAACAGAAGGAAAAAAATACTAAAATTGTAATTAAAGTTGTGTACATATATATTGTAATACATTAGACAATGAGCAGAAGAACAAATATGTGTACATATTTTAATACATTAGATGTAATTAAATTTGTTAATGAATGTTCAGTGATTTAATTATCAAGCAAAGTGCATGATTGATTATCTGTGCTTTTAATTAGTTGTGATTTAACACACACACATATATAATAGCTACTGAACACACACACAAACAGACATTTATATATATACACACACAAAACATTAGTATCGGTTGGTGTCTCCAACCGGTACTGATGATGGACTCATTAGTACCGGTTGGAGAAACCAACCGGTACTAATGAGGTCCTCAGGGGTTCCCGACGCGCTGTCATGTGTGACTTGAACCGCATCGATACTCTATCAAGACGGATGAGGAAACCGATCGATGCCTTTGAGCATCGGTCCCGAATAGCTCAGACGGTTTTTGAACCGGTACTAAAGGCCATTTTGAACCGCATCAAGGCCCTTTCCGTAGTAGTGTGTGCTGGGCGTGCCCGTGCCTTGCGTGCCACCGCCGTGTCGGACCGTGCTGTCCACCATGCTCGGTTTTCGGTGCCGCACGGCTGAAGAATGATGATGTGCCGTCCCAACATGGCCCACTTTGTGTCGAGCTACGCTGCCATGCCTCGAACTAGCCTAAAAAAGCACGGCCCAATGCGCATGTCTATATAACCCGTTGATTCTCCATAACAAAAAAAAACACAGTACTCTAGCCGTACGGCCGTCTGGGCTATGAACAAATTAGCACTGCACTGTAAGAAAACCAAGTACGTCGATGAATTTTAGTGAAATGAACCTGAAACGTTATCTACCGCAGCGATCGTTCGACTCTTGTACCCTACGGTGCGTACGGAAGTTGCGTGCAAAGATGGAGAAGGGTAGGTCCTTGATTATTTACCTTTCGTTCATGTGGATTAATTGTCGGCAATACGGTCACCATCCTCGAACATATCGTTCAAAGGGGTGTATGTCACGTACATACGATGATATGAACTTGTCCCTATCTTCCTGCCTTCGGCTGCTTTTCACCATTAGTGCAAGTAGTCTGCGTCGGTGCACCTCCTTTTGAAAATGTGTAGATAAATCCGAACCAATATTATAAATAGTTTGCTATAGCATTTTTTGATCCCAAACGCTAAGCTACATACCAAAATTCTACTATCTCAGCTACGGACACTAGAGCTCTAAATAGCACCACTATATTATGCCGTCGAGCGTAGCTAGCTATAGCGTTGCTATCCGACAACAAAGAACTGGCTATAGCTTAGCTTTCCTATATATGTAACATGCCAAAACAATATATCCATTTTCAAATCCAACTTTACTAGCACACTTAAAGACAAGTCTTATAAGCCTGAATTGTAAGAAACCACCCCCAGCCAGAGAGCATTCCTATTTTCTGCTCCCTCCTTTTTTTTTTGTTAGGCACATTTCCTCTCTATCCTTTGTTGATACATATAAGACGTACCCCTAATAATCCTTGTATGGCATTAATTTGTTTGGAGCAGCCTGCAACGGTAATTACTCTGCATGGTTGCATGCCACAGCCCACAGCGCTGCATTGCATCCAAAGCATAAAAGGGGTAGTTGGTTAGCTAATTTTTCCTTGGATTATGCGTGGCACAAGTTTAGATGGAAAGCATGCATGTTGATTAATGCTTTCATATCTGGTATCTTATGATAATTGAGAGCTATGTGAATACATTTACACCTGTCCTTGGTATATGAGCTAGTCCAAAATATATCCTATATAAAAAAACGGATGGGGTAGTTGGTAACCCATACCATATTTTTTATGATTTATTCGTAGGTAGACTATATATTGTGTATATATTCAATATTTTTATTGTTTATACTAAAAACAATATAAATGAGAGCTGCCGTACACCGTACATGCTACAGCTTTTTTTCCCCCTTCCGCGAAGCCGCAAAAACAGTGATTCCAAACCTTTGTCCGGACACGCGCGTTGACGTGGGAAATGGATCCTCCACGTACTTCGCTTTGTCAAGATACTGCAGCATGTCGTCTGTATATAGGCAATATATCCTGTACATATAGACTTTTCGTATACACACCGTACACACCAACTAACAAAAGTTATAAAAATTTCTGAAAAAAATTGTAGATGACTTCATAGATTGCTCTACCTATGTATAAAGTTTCAAGATCAAATTCATTATATTTCGAGAGTTACAAAAAAGAGAAAATTTTGATAACTCTCGATATATAATGAATTTGAACCTACAATTTTATACATAGATAGAGTAATCTATAAAGTACATCTATAATTTTTTTAGAATTTTTCGTGACTTTTGTTAGTTGGTGTGCACGGTGTGTACACGTAATAGTCTGTGTACACAGGATACGTTGCCCTGTATATATCGTCCTGGCCGGCTCTCGGCAGTTCTGGCCGCGTAGCTAGGTACAGTCTGCATTGTGCATCACACGACTACCCTAATTGGATCACGTACGTACGTTGGCTCTAAGATGGTGGTGACAAGATACAGTGCTAATCGTGCACTGCTTGCATTTTTCTTTCGCCATTTGATCAGAATCTGATGAACGTAGATGCATGCAATGCATAGGTTCCACGGTACCTAAAATAGTGGTGCACGGCAGGGTTTCAAAAACCAAATTTTAAAAACTGGTTCGGTTTTCGTACCGCGAAAATCACAAAAACCGTTTGAAAATCGTCAGAAATTGAAGAATTAAGAAATAAAAGAAATTGAAAAAAAAAATCGAAAACCGCAGTTCTACACGAAAAACAGCTCGGTTTTCGCGAAAAACCACTCGGTTTCACCGACCCGACCAATTTAATGTTCTTTAAAATTGGTTTTTGAGCGGTTTTCAATAAAAACCGTGGTTTTTCGACGGTTTTCGAACATATAATTTTTTAAAAAAAAATTTAAATTTTTTAATTTTTTTAATTAAACCGGCTTACCTAACTGTTTTGGATTTTAAATTGGAACGATAAAATCAAAAACCGTGATTTTCGAGCGATTTTCGCTGGTTTTATTATCCATAGCGCGTGGCACCAAACCACGGCCAGACATGATGTCGGTCGTATTTTCTGCTAGGCTTCTCTGTTGGGCGTTGGGAATTGAATTCTTCTTACAGGAGAAGTACTACCTGCAGCGTGTATTTTGACCGATTAACAGTGTGTGGATGCATCATCCGGCCATGCGCGCACGCGTACCTGAAGCTAGCTCTGCTGAACTCCCATGGAGCTTGCGCAACACTTAGGGGTGAAAACGGTATCGGTAATTTCCGAAATTCCGAAAACCGTTTTCGAAAATTTTCAACCGGACGTGTCGGTATCGGTAATTTTCGAATCGAATCGAAATCGGTAATTTTTGTCGGAAACGATAACGTAACGCGTTTTGATCGGTTCGACCGCTTCTTCGGTATCCGAAAAATCGGTAAATTCGTCGGTAATTACCGGAATTATTCCAGCCTACAAATCACACTCCTTCATCACTAAACGCCCATAACTTTTTACTCCGAACTCCGATTTAGGTGATTTTGGACTCTATGCGGCTTATCACGAGGGCTACAATCTTCACCCATTTTCATGATTTAACCAATCATAGATATTTTTAAATATCATAAAAACAAAACTCTAATGTAGTCATTCAAGTCTAAAATTTGATGTGTGTTCATCGTAAATTTGTGAATATTTATTAATTACTAATTTCTATGTGGATGTACTATTTGTATGAATTTTTTGAAGTCAATTGGTGGTACATGTCCTTACGACGTTACCGGTCTCTTTTTCGGATTCCGATCGTTACCGATATATATTTTGTATCGAATTTTCGTTTCCGATATTTTCAATTACCGATGCCGCTTCGTTTCGTAGTTATCGATTCGATATCGTTTCCGAGAAAAATATGAAAACAAAAATGGTTTTAGTGTTTTCCGACCGCTTCTAATCGTTTTCACTCGCAACACTTGCCTCATTGCTGCGCTGACCAGGCCAGCACTCTGTTCTACTAAACTCCGTCCAAATTTATATAACATATTTTCTTTTCACTCATATATAAAAGAGATATTCATAATAATTATACTAACTCGATTATTAGCTCTAAGCACTGTATTCAATATATATACGTGAAGGATATAAATTAAAGTTGAATATTTATTATAGATTAGAAGAAACTTCACACTAATTCTACATTAGATTATAAAATATGTCATATATTTATGCATAAAAGCATTCAAAATATAATCATTGTATACTTGAACGGATCAATATGGAGGAGTAATCCATCCAGCGATTCATTTTATTTTATTTTCTGCTAGCTTCGGACTGGGAAGTCAAGTCAAAAATGAATCTCGACATATTACAATTATTAAACTCCATATAGCTGTAAAAAAATGCAAAATTACATTTAGGTCCTTTAACCGGTTGAGGTAATTTTTTTACTGATTTAATTGATCTGTAATATAATTTTATAAATTTTTTAAACTTTTTGATATAGGTTGGCAGAGCATGCCTAAGCTACCATAAAAAATTCAGATCAATATCAAATTTATACAATTTTTAAAAATTCTAACAATACTACTAATGCATTCAGAGCAAATCCGCTAATTTAATTGAGATAATAAATCATGTTAAAAAATTTTGAAACTTTTTTATAATGGTCGTGAGAGAATGCATAAGCTACCATAAAAATATTGGACTATGATTAAACTTGCGAATTTTAGAAATTCTACATACATTTAAATTTCATTTATTTTTGGTTTTCCAAAGCCATCAAATGAATTTGATTTTCAACCTTTTTGAGAAAGGTCCTGAGAGCATGGCTAAGCTACCATAAAAATTTTAGATTATGATCAAACTTGTGCAATTTTTTTAAAAAAAAATCTGACAATGGTGCTAATGTATTTAAAGCAACTTCACTGATTTAACTGAGCTGTTAAAGCGTGTTGGAAAATTTCGAAACTTTTTAAGGAGGACCTAAGAGCATGTCTAAGCTACCATAAAAATTTCAAACTATAATCAAACTTGTACAATTTTTTAAAATTTTTAATAATGCTACCGATATATTTAAATTTCACTGATTACCTGAAAATTCACCTTTTGCAGGGCATCACAACGCAAATGTGCAGCATGGCGCCACGCGTTATACGTCACCGCTCTGTCCACATCCATCCATCCACGGATCCACCCACCCATCGATCCATATGCATCCATCGGCTCATTCATTAGGCACAGCCGTGACGTCATCAAGCATGTAATTAAGCACATGCAGGTCTCACACAGCTAGTTTGAATCATTGTTTCCCCCGGCATGACCGACGTACGTCAACGCGTGTGCGTACTGGAGATATTGTTTCCTGTGATATGATCGACATATAGGAGTGCGCTCGAATATTTAAAAAAACTAGAATGACGACTCTGGCCCACAATTCAGGCTTATAAGACCTGTCACTAGGCATTGGCGGAACCAGCAGTGCCAGCCATGGTTTAAATTTTCGCCGAATTTCGTATTTCGGACCAGGACTAATTTGTATGTACCGGTCGAATTTAAATTTTTCAAAAAATCTGCTACAATACTGCTACAGTAATTTCGGAAATTTCGGGTTTTAAATCCGGATTTTAAAGTTTGAGCACCGGATTTGGTCCAATAATCTATTAGAAAGTGATCTTCTATGAAAATTTGTTGAAAAATTAATTTTTTGATATTTTTTAAAATTTAGGCAGAAAAATTGTCAGCTTTTTAAAAACATTTACAAGCTTGATAATGATATGAAAAATTTATGGTACCATACTTAGTAGTTTGGGATCATACACAAAAATTTTCAAAATAATTTAGCATCATTTGTTATCTTTAAAAAATCAAAAACAGAATGGACATAATTGGGACAGTAAACTTATTAGATTTTTCTAAATTTTCTCGAGTATGATCATGATCTAAAAATTTTATGAAAGATTAATAATTTCCTCAGTACCATCCTATAAAATTTTCAAAAACTTTCAACTTTATTTGTTTGCTCAATAAAATCTATCAATGCAGTAAGCACTGAACTTAATTTGTTGTATTATATTTCAAAAATCAAACAGAGAAAGAACATAAATGGCACTGTGCCTTATAAGAATTTTATAAATTCACTGGAGTGTGATCATGATTTAAAATTTTTATGAGATATTAATAATTTCCTTTTCACCCTTATGTAAAATTTTTAAAAATTTAAACCATTTTTATTGCTAAATTAAATCTATGTATTGATCATCGGTCTTTTAACGGGATAGTAGCACTGTTCGAATTTTTACAAATTCATGACACTTGTTCATCATATGAAAATTTTATGAACATATTATGGATGTGTTAGGACCATCCAGAAATTTTTTTAAAATTTTATAAGCTTGTTTGTTCTAATTTTCATTCGGATGAAACTTGCCACTCAGCGCTTTACCAAGACAGTACCAATGTTTCAATTTTTAAAAAATTTTCACATTATATCATCATCTTAAATTTTTACATAAATATCATAAATATGTTAGGAATCTCCATAAAAATTTCAAAATGTTCTAAAGTCGTTTGTACTATTTTTCATCCGGTTCAAACTTGCCGATCAACGTTTCATCGGGACAATACCAATGTTTGAATTTTTAAACATCCACAGAACTGATAATTACCTGAAAATTTTATGAGAACATCTCTAATGTGTTAGGAACCTACAAAAAAAACTTTAAAATTTGTTTGACATCGTTTGAACCAATTTTCAATCAATACAATTTGGGCGAAATTTCGGGGTAATTTCGGCAAAATTTCGGTGCCAAATGAACCTGATTTGAATTTGGTTTTTGAATTTTGAATGGATTTCATCCAAAATTTCCGAATTTTGCCAAAATTTCAAATTTCGGCCCACCCCAATTTTTTCTCAAAAACGAATTTTTGATCCCTGGTGCCAGCATCCTTAAAATTTTGAGTAACTCTAAAATTTTATCTTTTTAATATATTAAATTTGTTAATTGAATTGGTTTCAATTTTAATGATTTGGGATTTTTAAGACCTTAGAATTATTTGTATTATACTTTTAACAAATTTCAAATATATATGTTGGATTTGTGATGACAACACACTGCTACAGAACTGGCTTATAGTACCAGTTAAAAAGACCTTTAGTACCGGTTTTTAAACTGGTACAGGCCATCCGGGACTGATGCTCAAGGATATCAGTACCGGTTGTAGGCCACACGTGGCACTAGCTCGTGAGTCCCCTGGACCCCGACAGTTCACCGGTCCTTATCGAAGGGCCCCACCTATTTACAATTGGTTCGTGAAACTCGCCTTTTGGATTTATGACCTCATCTAAATGAAGCCAACGAGTTATTCTTGGATTGCTCTCACTCGTGTCGGCAAGAGTTCTGAACCTTGTTCTGCAAAATATTGAGGCACCTGTCATTAAGTCATTAACTAATTAATCCTTGAATTTGTACAAGCTATAAGGAGTACCTAGACATCATTAAGCTAGTAATTATATTTACTCATCCTTTTGTCACCTTTTAGCATGCACAAGACCTCTCTGGTTTGGGTGTGCATAAACTCACATACATAGTAGCCACATAAATTGTTGCCCGACGACTTACTCAAGACCTGTGGTGAAAAAAGTTGAAAGCGTGAAATGGATGCATGGAAATTAAGTTAACTAAAAAGCTAGCGTTATGATATACATACTCGAGAGGCAATTGTAATATCAAATTTCTCCTTGAATTCACCCCTGGTTTTAGCAAGGAACCATGCAAATGTACTACATACGTGATTACGAATTGTACATGATTAGAATTTGTTTCAAATGGAAGGAAATAGAACTAGTACAATAATGAAAGAAACAAGAATACTGGTTGAGCATGTCAATCAAGTTTTGATACTTTTCAACTGGTTTCCTTTTCGAGTCCATAACTATGATTAGGCTACGATCTAGCTCAATCATAAGAAGAATCTAGTAAAAACTATACATATATGTCAACGTAGTGTCGTGCCCAATTTCTGATTAGGACACTCATGTATTTCGTACTAGTCCAGATCACGCTAGTACACACAGGATAAACAGGTTGAAGTACCACAATCATACACAGCGGAAATAAATAATAAAGTACTTCAAGCATAATATAATCGAGTTACACGGCCTTATGGCCTCCTTACAATAACTCGCCACGCAGGGCGATAAATATCAAAGTAGCACAAGTTTATCAGCGGAAGCAAAAGTAAAACAAGGAACCCTTCATAGCCACAGGCTACTGAGTGCGGCTCAACCCCTTAGTCCTCTTGGCCTTCGATGAACTCCTCCTCCCAAGCTGGCACAGCTTCTTCTTCTGAGGTTTTTGTCGATGCAAGGGTGAGTATACAACATACTCAACAAGTCATGCGCAATGCAGGTCTATTACTATATGCATGGCTTATTCCAAAGGAAAGGCTTAATTGGCTATTTTGCATAAAGCGGCTTTTCTTTTCAACAGGTAATCTTATTAGATTAAAAGCGGTAAAACCAATATTCATAATAGTTTGTTTCTCAATTCCTTTTCCAGAGTTTGGCACACAGCCCTAGTTCATTCATCATTCTTTTGGCACACAGCCACCCATCCCTCATCTTTTATTTTTTTAAAATCTAACCCTTGACTGTAATCACCGAGCATTGTCCAGTACCGCGGACACGGCTATTCGAATAGGTTTACACACACACTCTGCAGAGGCTGTACACTTTACCCACAGGATACAGTCGCTCACCACACAGGTGATCGATTGTAACAAAGTCTTTCAGAGACTAACACTTAACCCGTGAACCTCTCCAGTATTGCCTTTCTAACACTTCCCTAACACAGAGCCAAAGTTTCAAACAAGCGAATATCGTTAGATGGGTACCAAGCCGCAGCACAGGTACGCTCCCCCATACTGTTACATTTTTGTGTAACTGTCACCCCAAGGTATCAAAGGAAAGATATTAGAGACCTACTGAACTAGGTCCGTCCCATCCCGGACAAGTGGTTGTACGAGAAACTCAGATCAAAGGCTCGCAAGGTGAAGTCCTTAACCGTCCCGGGCAAGACTTCCGATTTATACTACTCGGCACACAGCCTTCACAATCTTTCATACAACCCATTGCCACACAGGCCCACCTGGCATGAAGCCTTCTTGCCACTTGCCCCGGCCCAAAACATTTCCCACCCAATTTGCATTATTGCAACACATGCCAATGCCCACATCATTGCACGAGTAGGACCACACAGGTCGCTACCCTCAATTCCATTTCATGACATCATCGCATTATTCCAAAATGCGTTCCATAATTGTTTAGTCAGTATTGATTTGCTATTTAAAAGACATGCAACGCATACAAGCAGGCTAAGCGACTAATCACGGTCTAGCCTCCCGTGTTGGCTTGTAATAGCATCCAACTTCATTTAACTTCTTCGGCTAACAAGGATTTCAGGGCATACATTGAGTATTAACAAGGTGGCATAACAAGATAGGTATTTTATCTACCATTCCCACATAAGCAACATTATTTTTTTTATTTAACATAGCATGCAATAATTGAATCAAAATATATTTGAAAATCTAGGGGCAACATGGTCAAGCATGACTTGCCTTCAAACAGCGGTTGGTTCTGGTCCGAGGTTCTGCGACGGGTCTTGAATTCTCCTCGTAATTCGGCAACTCGAGTCTAATCTAACAACGTGCACACAATAAATACACTAAAACAGACAGCAATATCATCACCACAAATAAAATAAAAATCACCATTAAATAGCTTACATTTTTACAAATTTTTGGGCCTTTGGAATTGCCCAAATCCGAGTTAAAATGCAAAAGTTATAGCATTTTCAAGTTCTTTGAAATCCAAATTAATATATAATCGAATTACTCTATTTATTTTCCTCTGAAAATTCGGATTAAATTCGGCTGGACACGTGTCGGCACCGAGACCTCTACGTCAATACGGACATCGACATGCGGGTCGGATGACGTCATCTTGGCGTCAAGACGACCGGCAGTTCACCCAGCGACAAGTGGGCGGTGAACGATGCTTGGACCAACCGTGTCGACGCGGCGAGGAAGCATCAAGCCACGCAAACCATTTACTCTAATCGTTGGATCTAAATCCAACGGTGGACGCTTACCCGAGCGAAACTCTGTGCACAAGCCTACGTGGCTTTACCTTGAGCGTGGGATGGAGATCCAATGGCTGAGGCGAGTTGCGAAGCTCCGAAGAAGAGGCGGCGGCGCGGGTCACCGGACTTGGAGAAGATGCAGCGGGCGACGGCGTTTCCGGGCGTCTCCGGCCGGAAGAAGTGGCCCAACGGATGCGCCTTGGCACGACGAACTCGGAGCGGGCCTTGGTTGCGGCGGGGAACGGCGGACGGCGGCGCAAAACGATGAAGAACCGAGGGGAAGAGTGTGGCTACTACGGCGAGCTCTTGCGCACGCTACGGTGAACGGCAGAGCGTGGGAGAAGAGGCAAAATGAGCGGAAGGAAGTCAAGCGTGCAACGGGGTATTTCTTACGCGCCGGACAAGCCTTGAACTTCATGAATATCACGACAAGATCTTCGCTGACCCAACGGCGACGGCGGTGCATAACGCTTCGTCGAGAAGCGGTCAAATCCGACTGCTCGATCACGATCGGACGGTGCGGGCGATTGGCGATTAGGGTTTCTTCATGGAAAGCACATGTTGGGCCGGCCCAACACTGTAGCTAGCCTTAATCCGGGTTTTAATAATAAAAACAATTCCAAAAATTCAAAGCATTTATTTGGGGCACTAAAAATACCTGAAAAATTCTAGAAAAATTCCATAAAATATTTTAAGGCATTTAGAGCTTAAATAAAATATTTTCATTTATTTTGATAAATAATTTTTCTGATATTAATTAATCAAAAGAAGAATAATTTGATTAAATTTTATTTAAATCCAATAAATCCCCAAAAATTCAGATAAATTAAGTAAATGCAAATAAAGGTTGATTAATTCACAGAAATTTTGAATAACTCCAAAAATTAAAATCGGGGCAAATTTCGGGACGTTACAAACCTACCCATATGTAATCTCGTCCCCGAGATTCGAAGCTTAACTATAGAATAGGTTTGGAAGCTCCTTTTTCAGATCTTCCTCTCGTTCCCATGTGGCCTCGCTTTCTGTGTGATTGCTCCACTGAACTCTGCAGAAACGGGTTGTCTTGCTCCTGGTTCTCCGATCCACTGTATCCAAAATTTTTATCGGCTGTCCTTGATAAGTCAAATCTTCCTGTAGTTCGACTTCTTCTAGTGATGTCTGTTCTTTAGGCACTCGGAGACACTTCTTGAGTTGCGATACATGAAAGACATTGTGTACTCCTGCTAATGACTGTGGTAACTCCAGTTGATAGGTGACTTCGCCCTTACGACTTATGATCTTAAACGGTCCCACATATCTTGGTACAAGTTTTCCCTTTTTGTGAAACCTCTGGACTCCTTTAAGAGGCGTAACTCGGAGATACACATAATCTTCAGGTTCAAAGCTCAAATCCTTGCGGCGATTGTCCGTGTAACTCTTCTGCCTTGATTGCGCGATTTTTAGCCTTTCTCTGATTAGTGTTGTTTGCTCTTCAGCTTCTTGGAGTATGTCGGGTCCGAAGACATGACGCTCACCGGTCTCATTCCAATTTAAGGGAGTTCTGCAGGGTCGACCATACAACGCTCGAAGGTGACATCTCAAGACTAGTCCAGTAGTGTTGTTGTAACTAAATTCCGCATACGACAAACATTTTTCCCAAGTTGATGTATATGCTAACGCACAGGCTCTTAACATATCTTCTAATATCTGGTTGACTCTTTCAGTCTGTCCATCCGTCTGCGGGTGGTAAGCTATACTGAAGTTGAAACGGGTGCCCATTGCGGTATGCAATTTATCCCAAAATCTTGAGGTAAATTGGGTACCTCTGTCCGATACTATCTTCTTTGGTACTCCATGCAAGCAAACGATCCTTGCCATGTATAACTCTGCTAGCTTATCTCCCGAATAGGTTGTCTTTACTGGTATGAAGTGCGCGACTTTTGTCAAGCGGTCCACGATGACCCATATGGAGTCATAACCTCCTTGCGTCTTTGGCAAACCGGTGATAAAATCCATTCCGATTTCTTCCCATTTCCACTCTGGTATTTTCAATGGTTGCAGCAATCCTGCCGGTCTCTGGTGCATAGCTTTGACTCGTTGGCATACATCACACAACACTACATGTTCCGCTGCTTCCCTTTTCATATTCGGCCACCAGAACCTCTCTTTTAAATCTTGGTACATTTTCGCACTTCCTGGGTGAATCGAATACTTGGAGTCGTGAGCTTCCTCCAGGATTAACTACTTCAACTCCTTTTTGTTAGGTACACAAATGCGCTCCTTCATCCACAAGGTGCCTTGTTCATCCAGCTTAAATTCCTTTGCTTGTCCTTCCTCCATCTTGGCTTGGATTCGCTTGATCTTCTCATCGTCCTTCTAGCCTTCTTTAATCTGGTCTTCTAGATCAGGCTTTACCTCTAAGGTAGCTACGAATCCTTCCGGAACAACTTCCAATTTCAATCTCTGAAGATCCTTGCACAGTTCTCCCTGGCTTTCTCCCACTGTCGAATTTCGACCATGACTCTTCAGACTCGGGGCATCGGCCACTACATTGGCCTTGCCGATGATAATGGATTCCCATGTTGTAATCCTTGATCGGCTCCAACCATCTCCTTTGTCTCATGTTTAGGTCGGATTGGTGAAAATGTACTTAAGGCTCTTATGGTCCGTATACACCTCACATCTATTGCCGATAAGATAGTGGCGCCATATCTTCAAGGCATGCACTCATTGCTAATTCTAGATCGTGCGTTGGGTAATTCCCTTCATGTGGCCTTAATTTCCTTGATGCATAGGCTACTACCTTTCCATTCTGCATTAACATACATCCAAGTCCTTGGCGTGATGCATCGCGATAAATATTGAAACTACGGTGTACGTCGGTTGAACTAATATCGCGGCGATGTCAATCTTTTCTTCAATTCTTGAAAACTCTTCTCACATTCTTGTCCAAACAAACTTCTTTTCCTTCTTTAGCAATTGTGTAATTGCACGGCAATTGTAGAAAACCCTTCTATAAATCGGCGGTAATAACCACCATTCCAAGAAAACTCCAAACTCAAAGAATCGTGTCTTGGCGATTCCCAATGCGATCTTGTCTCAACCTTGCTTGGTTCATCCGTAATTCCTTCGATCATTACATGCCCTAGGAAATCTACCTTACTCTTCCAGAAATCGCACTTACTGAATTTCGCATACAACTGTTGCTCTCTTAGTTTCTCCAGCACTAATCTCAAATGTTGAGCGTGCTCTTCCTCTGTCCTTGAATAAACCAGAATATCGTCTATGAACACGACCACAAACTTATCTAAATATTCCATGAATACTTTATTCATTAGGTTCATAAAGTATGCTGGCGCATTCGTTAATCCAAACGACATAAGCTGTGAGCTCATAGTGTCCATATCTTGAAGAAAATGCGGTCTTGGGTATGTCTTCGCCTTGATTTTCAATGGTGATAACTTGACCTAAGGTCGATCTTTGAGAATACTCGGCTCCTCTTAGTTGATCGAAGAGATCATCTATCCGCTGACAACGGTATTTGTTCTTTATCGCCACTTCGTTAAGTGCACGATAGTCTACACATCCGAAACTCCGTCCTTTTCTTATGTAACGTAACCGGTGCTCCCGGGGTGATGAGCTTGGTCTGATGAATCCTTTGTCCAACAATTCCTCGATCTGCTTCTTCATCTCAACCAGCTCTTCGGTGGACATCCGATAAGGTCTCTTTGCTATTGGTGCGGTTCCAGGCACTAGATCGATTACAAACTCTATGTCTCTGTCCGGTGGCATTCCTAGTAATTCCTCGGGAAAAACATCTGGGTATGCACTGACCACTGGTACATCGCTTACACTGACAGTCTCCAAATTGTTTACTAGCATCTGCCCCTCTCGCTCTGCCATAGCTTGAAACTCCACTTTTCTACCATGGGGCTTTTCGATAGACACGACTATTCGTCCACGATCTATCTGACCTTATGCTTAGTCAACTAATCCATTCCTGAGGATAACATCCGAGGTTTGGGTATCTAATATACTAAGGTTCGCTAGGAACTCTACTCCTTTTATTAGTAGCTTAACTCCGTAACATCCGACCTTAGAACGGAGTTTCGATCCGAGATTGAACTAGAAGTGTACTTTTAAGGTTAACTATATCCAAATCATTTGTCACGGCAAAATCTCGAAAGCGAGCGAATGTGAAGCTCTGAATCAAATATCATGGTCGGCAACCGAAATGACTAGTAACTTCACCGAGCCTGACGTCCAGTAGCATTTTGGACTTCGCCTGCGGAGATATGGTTGATTCGGCCTCGTGCGAATGCTGGCGGTGTAGCTCCAGCTTGGGCAGGTCCTCGGCTTCCTCCCTGAGCAGGTGTTTTAGCTGGCGTGCTCCCTAGGTTGAAGCGCACTGGGGTCACTCCTCCTTTCTTTGGGCACATGTTGGCGAAATGCCCGGTCTCATTGCAATTGTAGCAGCGTCTTCCTGACATCCGCTAATCTCCTCGCTCGTTAACGTTCTGGCCGGGTCTGAGGGGTTTGTCCGGCTGGTCCTGGCATTGGTGACGGTGTCCTGACAACGTTTCCCTGCTGAAATCTAGGGAACTGCGGGGGTATCATTCTCGTTTTTGATGACCATGACGTCCTCCTTGCTGAGCCATGCGGCGTTTGCGATTGTCGTCAAGCTCCTTGCGCTTATCCTCCAGTATGAGTGCCTTATTTACTAATTCTTGGAAATCGGGGAAAGTGTGGGTGATCAATCCCACCTGCAGACCGGTGTTGAGTCCCTTCATAAAGCGAGACTGCCTAGCCTTATCCGTTGCTACGTCTTCTGGAGCGTAGCGTGCAAGTTGGGTGAATTTATTCAGATAGTCGGCCACTGTCTGGCCCCCTTGCTTCAGCGCTCTGAATTCCTCCTTCTTCAACTCCATGATACCCTCCGGTACATGATATTGATTCAAAGCTATGGTGAATTCCTCCCAAGTAATCTCCTGCGGGTTCTCTTTGACGCTTGTGAGAGTTCTCCCACCATTCGTGGCGGTTCCTCAAGGTGGTGAGAGGCATAAAGCACCCTCTCATTACCATCACATTGCGTTATATGCAATTTCCTTTCGATGGTTCTCAACCAATCGTCTCGCCTCTAATAATTTGGTATTCCCCAAGAAAGTAGGCGGTCGGGTCCTCATAAATTCAGATAGTCTTGAGTATGGTAGGGCATATTGTTATTAACTTGATTGTTGGCTATTGCTGGTGGTTGATTTGTTGCCTTTATTGCCATCATAGTCTGCATTAGTTAGTCTGTCTTTGAGAAATGCTCCTAGATTACGCATGTCATTGGCGGTCTTTGCTGGGGTGGTGGTGTATTGCTCTGTTGCCTCTGGGCGCGAACCACCGCCTCTGCTCCGTTGTTGCAGTGTTCACCATCTGTTGATTGCCGGTGGTTCAGAGATAAGGGGAAAGAATAGGTAAGCATAGAACCTATACGGGAAGCAGGTGTAACTTAAAATCATGAAACATTCAAGCATAAATAATAATTAGGTATGGTTTATTACATAGTCTAAAGACTATGCAACCACACCATGATCACAACATCACATCAAATTGTTCATTACAACATCGCACATCTAATGTTCGAAATTAAAGACGCGACTCAAAACAAGCGAAGTCTCAGCATAAAAAGCTAACCATTATGACTCTGAAAGAAATCACTCCTCCAACCATCACAGCTCGGCTCGCCGATCACGTAAACCGGCGGGTGAGTGGCCTGGGCGATTGATCCCCATGCCCTCCCCTTGGTGCAGCTAGTAGCTGCCATTCTTGGTCTCTGGCCGGGCAGCTCCTCTGGCTCCTCGCTGCCGCCGTAAATCGAGCTCCATGACGACATCCGGCTCCCGTGGCCGTCAGAAAGCCTCCTCGGCTCGGCGATCCTCTGAACGCGTGCTCTCGTCTCCGTAAGGCAACCTCGGTCTCCTCGAAAGCGGTACCTGACTGAAGCTCAAGTCGTGGCGTCCATGACCTCCTCTGTGCCGCGGTGAACACCGCCCAGTGCGCGATGGCGTCGTCCTCCAACTCCAAGCGCGCTGAAGGTCCTCCGTGTGCGGGTGCACACGGGAAAGGCGTGTCCCGGCTACGTAGCGTGGTCCTGCTAACTGACGCAGGCGCTACCCGAGCACACTCTGTATGCCCGCCTCGTGGTGGCTCGCTTCACCGTGGTGGGCGCCACGACTACTAGCGCTGCGTGCTCCCAGCGTACAAAGTGAGGTGGTCTCCTATCCTCGGTGGACCCGTTGACTATCCAAGTCTTGCGGGGACGGTAGAGAGGGCGGTGAAGCCTCCAAACACAGGAGCATCCTCCAGAGCTCTGCGGCCAGTAGCCTCCGTGTCGCTTCGCCAAAAGAGTGGACCATCCACATCTGCTTAAAGCAACAGCGTCAAGACCAAGATTTTAAAAGAACACAAAAGTAATAGCGAGAATCACAACATAGGTATGAAGTAAGAAAGAAAGGATGAGTCGAGATTTCATTGATTACTCTTGTCAAATTTTTAGTCTTTAGAAATTAGCTTTTATCCTTTCTAAAAGCGGCCGGTCTAACTAGGGTTAAGTCCTCACGATCGGTATGGCTCGATACCATCCTGTCGTGCCCAATTTCTGGTCGGACACTCTGTATTCATACTAGTCGAGATCACGCTAGTGCAGACAGGATAAACGAGTTGAAGTACCACAATCATACCTGCAATGAAACAAATAATAAAGTACTTCAAGCATAATATAATCGAGTTTACGGCCTTATGGCCTCCTTATAATAACTCAGCACGCAGCGATAAATATCAAAGTAGCACAAGTTTATCGAAGCAAAAGTAAAACAAGGAACCCTTCATAGCCACAAAGCTCTTGAGCGTGCTTAACCCTTAGTCCTCTTGGCTTCGATGAACACCTCCTCCCAAGCCGCACTTCTTCTTCCGAGGTTTTTGTCGATGCAAGGGTGAGTATACAAAATACTCAACAAGTCATGCGCAATGCAGGTCTATTACTACATGCATGGCTTATGTAACGTCCCGAAATTTGGCCCGATTTTAATTTTTGGAGTTATTTGGATTTTTGTGAATTAATTAAAAGTTTATTTGCATTTAATTGATTTTATCTGAATTTTGGAGTTAATTGAATTTTTATGGATTTTTGAGGATTTATTGGATTTAAATAAAATTAAATTGAATTATTCTTCTCTTGATTAATTAATATCAGAAAAAGTATTTATCAAAAATAAATGAAAATATTTTTATTTAAGCTCTAAATACCTTGAAATATTTTCTAGAATTTTTCTAGAATTTTTCAGTATTTTTAGTGCCCTAAATAATTACTTTAAATTTCGCATTTATTTTTATTGAGAAAAGCGAGAAAATCCTTAGCTCTTATGTTGGTAGGCCCAACACTGTGTTCGCATGAGGAAACCCTAATCGCCGAATCTGGACCGTCGGATCGTGATCAAGCGGTCGGATTTGACCAAAACTTCAGATCGGGGCTGTCTTGTTGACCGCCTTGCAAATCTCTGTTGTCGCCATGCGATTTGTGGGGATTCGCAGCGTTACAAGGCACCTTGACGACGTGTCTTTGGCTCATTAAATTGGTCTCTTCGCCCGCTCATTTGTTCCGATTCGTGCCGTTATCTCGTGCACTCTAGCTTCCGCATAGCTCGCCGTAGTTGGCAACCACCTCGCCTCGGTTTTCTTCGACACCGCTGTCGTCCGCCTCTCTCGCGCACTTGAGACCGGCTCAGTTCCTTGAGTCACGCCGCACCAGTGGCCACTTCATTCCACCGGAGAGGCTCGGAACGCCGTCGACCGCGTCGTCTTCTCCAAGTCCAAGAACGGCCGCCGCTTCTTCGACTCTCGCGGGCAACCCACGGTAGTCGGATCGTCATCCAACGCTCGAGGTGAGGCCACGTAGGCTCGTGCGGTGTTTTGCTCGGTTAGACTTGCGCCACGATTGAATCCAACGATCGGAAAATCGCGCGATGCGTGGCTTGATGCTTTCTCATGGCGTGTCGGCGTCTGGTTGGTCTAAACGCATTCACCGCCCACTCATTAGTGGGTGGACTGGTCGTCTTGACACGTCAAGATGACGTCATCGAAACCCGCATGTCGATGTCCGTACCGGCGTGGCAGTCTCTGGTGCCGACGCAGCGTGTCGCCGGGGAAAATAATCCGGATTTTGATGGGAAAATAAATAAAGAAATTCGGTTATATATTTAATTGAATTTCAGCAAACTTGAAAACGCTATAACTTTTGCATTTTAACTCGGATTTGGGTGATTCCAATGCCCAAAATTTGTAAAAATATAAGCTATTTAATGGTGATTTTTATTTTATTTTTGGTGTTAATATTGCTGTCTGTATTGTATATTTATTGTGTGCTTGCTTGTACCGATTAGACTCCGAGTCGCCGGAATTCGCCGAGGGAGAATTCGAAGACCCATCGCAGACCTCGGACCAGAACCAATTGCTATTTGAAGGCAAGTCATGCTTTCACCATTTTGCGCCTAGTTTTCAAAGTATATTTTGATTTCCATATCGTATGCTATGTTAAGTACAAATACTATTGGTTAAATTGGGAAATGGTAGCTAATAGCCAAACTTGTTTATGCCACCTTGATTATAATATTTATATGCCCTGAAATCTTTGTCCACCCTAAGAAGTTTAACATGTTGGATGCTAATATGATGCCAACACGGGAGGCTAGACCGTGATTAGTCGCTTAGCCCGCTTATATGCGTTGAATGTTTTTCAAATTGCAAACGAATGTTGACTAAACAATTATGGAACGCATTTTGAAATAATCTGATGATGTCATGAAATGGAATTGAGGGTAGCGACTGTGTGGTTCTACTCGTATAATGAAGTGGGCATTGGCATGTGTTGCAATAATCAAACCGGTTGGGAAATGATTTGGACCGGGCAAGTGGCAAGAAGGCTTCGTGCGAGTGGGCTGTGTGGCAACGGGTTGTATGAAAGATTTTGAAGGTGTGTGTCGAGAAGGATAAAATGGATGTCTTGCCCGGACAATTAAGGACTTAACCTTGTGAGCCTTTGAACTGAGAGTTACGTGTACAACCACTTGTCAAGAATGGGACGGACCTAGTTGATGAGGTTTCTAATATCTTTCCTTTGATACCTCGGGGTGTGATTACACAAAGGTGTAACTGTTCGGAGAGGCGTACTGCTTTGGCTTGGTACCCATCTAACGGTATGTGCTTGTTCTAAGCTTTGGCTCGTGTGAGGAAGTGTTAGAAAAGGCATCTTGGTGAGGTTCACTGGTTAAGTGTTAGTCTTTGAAAGACTTTGTTGCAATCAATCACTTGTGTGGTGAGTGACTGTATCCTGTGGGTAAAGTGTACAGCCTCTGCAGAGTGTGTGTGTAAATCTATTCGAATAGCCGTGTCATGATCTTGGACATTGCTCGGTGATTCTGATCAAGGGTTAGATTTTCAAAATAAAAGCGTGGAATGGGTGGTGTGTGCCAAAAGAATGATGAATGAAATTAAGGTACGTGTGCCAAACTCTGGAAAAAGAATTGAGAAACAAACTATTATGAATATTGGTTTTACCACTTTTAATCTAATAGGATTACTGTTTAAAGAAATCTTTGCTTTGAGCAAAATAACCAATTAAGCCTTTCCTTTGGATAAGCCATGCATGTAGTAATAGACACGCATCGTGCATGACTTGTTGAGTATGTTGAATACTCACCCTTGCATCGACAAAAACCTCAGAAGAAGAAGCATGCCCGGCTTGGGAGGAGGAGTTCATCGGCCAAGAAGACTAAGGGGTTGAGCCGCACTTAGTAGCCTGTGGTTATGAAGGGTTCTTTGCTTTATTTTTGCTTCCGCTGATAAACTTGTGCTACTTTGATATTTATCGTCCTGCGTGGCGAATTATTGTAAGATGACCATAAGGTCATATAACTCGGTTATATTATGCTTGAAGTACTTTACTACTTATTTCATTGTGTATGATTGTGGTACTTCAACTTTGATTATCTGTGTGTACTAAGCGTGATCTGGACTAGTCTGAGAATACCTGAGTGTCCGAATCGTAAAATTAGGGGCACGACGAGGATGGTTTGAGCCATCTTGTTGTAGGACTTAACCCTAGTTAGGTCGACCGTTTTAGAAAGGATAAAGGCTAATTTCTAAAAGATTAAAAATTTGACAAGAATAATCAATGAAATCTTGACTTATCCCTTCTTCCTTACTTCATACCTCTCTTTGTATTTTTTACATTTACGTATTCTTTTAAAATTGTTGTTACGACGCGTTGCTTTGGCGAATCACGGATGGTCCACTCTTTTGAGAGCATCACGGAGGCTACATGGCGGAGCTCTGGAGGATGCTCAGGTGTTGGGAGGCTTCGATCGTCCACTCTACAAGTCCCACACCGGATAGTCAAGGATTGCTCGCGGATGGGGAGCGACTCTTACCTTATGCGGCTCGGAGCACGCGTGCTGAGTCGTCGCTCGCCTCTGTAACATCCCAAAATTTAGGTTTTCAAAAATATTTTGTGAAGTTTAGCTCCCCAAAAATTCGCGATAATTTTCTCGCTTAATTAAAGATTAATTTGGAATTTTCTAAAGTTAAAATAATTTAATTTGATTAATTAATAATTTAATTAAATGCAAATATATTTTATTTAGATTCCTTGTGCTTCAAGGACTTTTTGTGTATTTTCTGAGATTTTTCTGAGCTTGTTTGCTATTTTTGGTATTTAATTTGATTCTGCTGCCGTTTGATGAAAATCCAACGCACCAGAAGAAACCACGTCATCGGTTACTGTAGCGCGTGCGCCAGGTGTGATCCGGGTCCTTTTCAATCCGTTTCCTATTCAAACTCCTTCCAAATTTATTTTCCTTACTTGGCACGACTTCCTAGCCTATATAAGAGTTCCTAGACCCTCCCACGCAGCCCTAATGTCCAGATCATCCCCAAACCCTATATTTCTTCAGATCAATCTATTCATGCCATCTGCGTCGGCCGAACTTTGCTTCGCGTTCCCGTCAACTCGTCGACTCTTTTCAAGATCCGTCTTCGCCATGGCGTGCTCTATGGTACCCTCTGTTTCCCATCCAAATTTGGTGCAATTTCATCTATGGAATCAAAAGTTACGGCCGCCCAAAGATCAAATCTTGCCGGAGCCCGTTCTCCCTCGTTTTATGAGTTTGACCGTGAAATTTTTATGGTAGACTCCTCTTGATGTCCCCTACACGGTGCTCACCCTAAATCATGGTTTTGCTGGTGGGATTTGCGCAGAAAAATCAATCTTCCCCGATCGGACTGCGTTGCGGGACGGCTGAAACGTCGCGCGTGCCCCGCTGATCCAGAAGGTAAAACTCAGATCCGTTCGCGTCATATTGTGCCAAATGATCCCAGATAGCTCTCTGTAAAATTTGGTTAGGTTTCATGCAGTACTTTAATAGTTATGACCGTTTGATCTATTAGCCCGAGGCCGTTCATCGGCAGTTTGTGATCAATCCGGTGGAGTCGCCGCCAAATCCGCCTTATACCATTGAGTTCGTGGTCACCGCGTTCTATGTGGTGCTCACTTTCCCTTTGCTGTTGCATCTATCGAAATTTTTTTATTCGCCGCCGCCTTTCGCCGCCGCCCGCTGTAGCGTTCTTGCCGCCAACCATCTTTGATTGTCGTGACCATGTCAGCCTGTCCGGTGAGGTCCATACCCTACTGTTTTGGCCATCCTTGGAGTTCATTTGATCTCCGGTTGCCGCCAAAGCCATAATCTAGTATCTACCCGTCGTCTTTCGGTTTAGTCCTTTGCATCGGTTCGCTTCGTTCGCCATCCTTGATAAACTTTAATCGCAGAGCCAACCCTACCCATCCTACCCTCGCCAAGTGTATCCATCCTTGAATCGTTTTCGCTTAAACCCGGACTTAACCTTTGGTACAATTTGTCTTTGCATCACGACATGTGTACCCCACAGATCGCAAATTAAACATGAGCCATGTCATGACCTCGCTGCCCTACCATTATACCGATGGTCGCCACCTTGTAATCTTATAAGTGTTACGTTAACGCTTCATATTCATCGTTAACGCTCCACCGTTAATCGTTCGCCGCTAACGTTCCACCGATAACGCTTTGTTTCATCGATCATTGTCATCGCATGGGTGCATGCAAGTGAAAGCCCTAATGTGATGTCCTTACCTTTTCTATCGCCTTATTGTGATCTAGCCCATCACGCTGAATTCAGCCTCGTATTCCTCGCTATATCCGCCTCATCGTTGTCGAGTTCCGCCCCGATGTAAGACTAACCTCCGGATCGAACCGTAGTGGATGTCGATCCCATCCGCCCTTGTCTTATCCTTGAAATCTAATCGCCATTAACCTAGAATTCATTCGTGGTCTTGGTCGATAGACCATTAGCCATATGACATATTCTTGTGCCGCACCTAGTCTATCGGTCTATCTTCCTCTTGGTTGATCTGGCTGCTCGTCAACGAAAGTCAACCTTGAGCATCCGCTAGTTCATGGCTAACTAACGTAACTTCGTGGACCGGTCTATAGATCGAGAGTCCATATGACATCGGCTATCCAATCAAGATAATAACTTCGGAGGAAATATTCTTCGATATTATTCCTTCTTTCAATGTTATTAATCTTTCTTCTTGATGTATTTTCCAAAGTCGTTCTCTTTGTCTAATCATCGACCTAATCCATTCAAGTTCCTAATTTCATCTAAGCCGTTGTGCCCAATGCTATTCGCTCTTAATTTGGAGTTTACTTGATTTGCCTTTTGAGTTTTGTTGTATTTGTTTGTTTATCGTTAGACGCGTGTTTTAAGTCGCTCTAAGGAGCTAAGAATCAAGCAAGCGGAGATTGAAGATCGAGTATCAAGGATCAAGATAAAAGAGTAAAGAATAATAAAATTGCAAGGGCAGCAAGTTGTGCTTTGACCATATTGATCCCATGTTTTAAAATTATTTCGCTTTGAAATTATTGCATGCTAGTTTGAAATAAACCGATTTCAATTAATCTGGATTAGATAATCAACCTACTTGTTATTGCCACCTTGTCTCTATTATTTGTATGCCATGATTCATTTGTCACCCTAGATTGTGGGTTAATAGTTGGACATTAATAATTTGCCAACATGGGTTAATTAGACCGTATGTAGTGTGCTTAGCCTCGCCACGAGATTTGTCATGATTTTGGAAAATTAAAGTTAATATTGACTTAATGAGATATGGAACGTTTTCGAGAATGTGACATGTGTTATTGAGTTGATGATAGCACGTGGTGCAAGGTAAAGGAGGGGTGGGAAAGTGATTTAGACCGAGGCAAGTGGCAAGATTGTTTCCGTGGGCCAAGAGTGGCAATTGGTGGTCGACGGTATTATGACATGTTGATGTGATGAACTTTTGATTAGTCTTGCCTCGGTCAACTAAGGACTTAACCTTGCGAGCCTTTGACCTGAGTCTTTCATACAACCACAAGTTAGGAATGGGACGGACCTAGCTGAGTAAACTGTGAAATCTATTCTTTGGTCTTGTCGTGGTGGTGTGAGGCTTGAGAAGCGGAATGAGAACTCACATGGCGCAAGAGGGGGCCACAGGTGTAGTAACCAGTCCCTCCAAGGTTGAAACCTTAGCGAGCAAAGATTGAAGTTTAGATGAAACTTTGGAAAGGCTTTGTTATGATCGCTCATTCGCATACTCTTGTATGGCGATTCACTACCGACGTGGTGAGTTGATTATATCTTGTGGGTAAAGTGTATAACCTCTCAGAGAGTGTAAAACTATTCGAATAGCCGTGCTCACGGAATTGAGCATTGCTCGGGGATTACAGTCAAGGGTTAGATTTTGATAAAAATGAGGCTGGGAATGTGGATAATGTGATATGGAACTTGGTTAAGGATGAGAAATGCTTCACTTGAAAATGATTGCGAAATTTATTATTGGTATTACTTGTTTTACTGCTTTTCTATCTATTTAAGATTAATTGTCAATGCTGCTTTATTGCAAAAGAACCATTCAGCCATTCCTTTGGAATAAGCCATGCATGTAGTAATAGAATCGCACTGTGGCATGACTTGTTGAATACGGTTGTGTACTCACCCTTGCTTTAACAAAACATCACCGCTTGAGGAGAAGTCTTTGTCTTCAAGAAGGAGAAGTTCGCAAGAAGGCGATTATCTCAGGAGTCGAACCCCGCGGATGCCCGTGGTATATGGAAGGGGTTCACCGACGCGTTCTTCGTTCATTGCTACTTATTTGGAGTTGAAGCCGTCAAGGCCTCACATGTGTAAGGTTGACCTTAAGGGCGCTCAATAGTTTATATTGTATAATTGTGTTACTTTTATTATTCCGCTGTGTATGATTGTGATATTCATCTATGTTGAGGCTGTGTGCACTAAGCGTGATCTGGACTAGTCACGAGAATACAGAGGGTCCGGATTTGCACATTCGGTCCGGCTATACCTCATGTGAAGCGAGCCACTACGAGGCGGGCATCTGAGAGTGTGCTCGGGTTGCCAAGCGTCGGATCGATAGGGACCACGGCCACGAGTGTGGGATACCGCCTGTGTGCACCAAGACGCAGTGGACCCTCGCAGCTCGCTTGGAGTTGAGGACGCACGCCGCGTGCTGGCACTGGCAGTTCTGCCATTGCCGCAGAGGAGGTTATGGGCGCCACGACTCGGGCTTGAGCAAGGTACCTGCTGCTCAGAGGAGACCGAGGTTGCTCTACGGGAGACCCGGATGCACGCTGCTCGAGGATCGCCGAGTGGAGGAGGCTCTCTATGACCACGGGGAACCGGACGCTGTCATGGAGCTCGACGACGAGGAGGAGGAGGAGCCGAGGAGCAGGAGCTGGCCAGCCTAAGCGCCGAGGACTGAAGACTGTGGTGCCCCAGTGCACCAAGTGGGAGGGCATGGGGACGGTTGCCCGATGCCACCACCCGCCGGTTTACGTGATTTGGCGAGCCAGAGCCGGGTTAGCTCGAGGAGTGATGCTTTTTAGAGTGGCGGTGATCGGTTTTTATGCGTTGAGACTTCGGTTGTGTTGAGTCGCGTCTTTTATTTCAGACATTAGATGTGCGATGTTGTAATGAACTATTGATGTGATGATTGTGACTACTATGTGGTTGCATAGTCCCTAGACTATGTAATAAACCACCCTAATTATTATTTATGCTTGAATGATTATTGGTTCTTAAGTTACACTGTTTCCCGTATAAGTTCTATGCTTGCCTATTCTTTTCCCCTTATCTCTAAACCACCGAAGTTATCACAGATGGTGAACACTGCAACAACGGAGGCAGAGGCGGTGGTTCGCGCCCAGAGGCAATCGAGTAATACGCCACCACCCGAGCAAAGATCGCCCGGTGGATATCACGAATCTAGGAGCATTTCTTGCAGCCTGAGACTCGATTAATCACGCAGCGATGATGGCCATAGTACAACAGATCAACACTCAAGCAACCGCCAACAATCAAGGCATGAACAATGGGCGCGACCTTACTCGAAATTGTCCAAATTCATGAGGACTCAATCGCCCACCTTTTAAGAACGCTAGCCCTTGGAGGCGTATGATTGGCTAAGAACCGTCGAAAGGAAATTGCACATAACGCAGGTGAGGCAAACGAGAGGGTACTTTATGCATCTCACCAGCTTGAGGGAACCACCGCTGAATGGTGGGAAAACTACTACGCGTCGCAGGAGAACCCGCAGGAGATTACATGGGAAGAATTCACCATAGCTTTTCGTCAATACCATGTACCGGAGGGTATCATGGAGTTGAAAAAGGAGGAATTCAGAACGCTGAAACAAGGAGGCCAGACAGTGGCTGATTATCTGAATAAATTCACCCAACTTGCACGCTACGCACCAGAAGACGTAGCAACAGACAAGGCAAGGCAATCCCGCTTTATGAAAGGGCTTAATACCGGATTGCAGGTGGGGTTGATCACCCACACTTTCCCTGATTTCCAAGAACTGGTAAACAAGGCACTCATCTATGGAAGATAAGCGAGGAGCTTGGCGACAATCATAAGCGCCGCATGGCTTAGCAAGGAGGCGCCATGGTCATCGAGAAAACAAGAGTGATACCCCAGTAGTTCACCGATTCAGCGGTGAGCGATGTCAGACACCGCCGCCAATGCTAAGACCAAAGGACAGACCCCTCAGACCCGATCAAGGTCGTTAACTGTGAGCGGAGGAAATCGGTAGATGTCGTGAAAGACTATTGCTACAATTGTAATGAGACCGGCATTTTGCTAACATGTGTCCAAAGAAAGGAGTTGTGATGCGGTGCGCTTCAATTTAGGGAACACCCCCTAAGACCCCTAAACCCCAAGGAGGAAGCCGAGGACTGCTCAAGCTGGAGCTACACCGCAGTATTCACGCCGAGGCCGAATCAACCATATCTCATGAGCCGAAGTCCGAATGCTACGGATGTCGTGCTCGGTAAGTTCCTAGTCAACTCGGTGCCACTCTGATGTTATTTGATTCAGAGCTTCACATTCGCTCGTTTCTCGAGATTTTCTTTGTGACAAATGATCTGGATATTGTTAATCTTAAAAGTACACTCCTAGTTCAATCCTCGGATCAACTCCGTTCTAAGGTCGGATGTTTCGAGTTAAGCTACTAATAAAAGGAGTAGAGTTCCTAGCGAACCTTATTATATTAGATACCCAAACCACGAATGTTATCACAGGGAATGGATTGGTTGACCAAGCATAAGGTCAGTATTAGATCATGCAGGAGAGTTGTGTCTATTGAGAGTCCTCAAGGTAGGAAAGTGGAATTTCAAGCTAAAGGCGATTCGAGAAGGGCGGATGTTAGTAAACAATTTGGAAACCACAAGATAAGAGATGTACCAGTGGTCAGTGAATACCCAGATGTTTTCCCCGAGGAATTACCAGGAATGCCACCAGACAAAGACATAGAGTTCGTAATTGACTTAGTGCCAGGGACCGCACCAATAGCGAAGAGACCATATCGGATGTCCACCGAAGAGTTGGTAGAAATGAAAAAGCAAATTGAAGAGTTGTTGGAAAAAGGATTCATCAGACCAAGCTCGTCACCATGGGGAGCACCGGTCCTGTTTGTTAAGAAGAAAGATGGGAGTTTTCGGATGTGTGTAGATTATCGTGCACTCAGCTAGTGACAATAAAGAATAAATAACCGTTACTCCTGATAGATGATCTTTTCGATCAATTAAGAGGAGCAGGAGTATTCTCCAAGATCGACCTTAGGTCGGGATATCACCGATTGAAAATCAAGATAGAGGACATACCCAAGACGCGTTTTCTTCAAGATATGGCTACTACGAAGTTCACCGTTATGTCATTCGGATTGACAAATGCTCGCTTACTTTATGAACTTAATGAACAAAGTATTTATGGAATACTTAGATAAATTTGTGGTCGTATTCATAGATGATATTCGGTTTATTCAGGGCGGATGAAGAACACGCACAACATTTGAGATTAGTCTTTGGAGAAACTAAAAACAGCAATTGTATCACGTAAATTGAGAAGTGCGATTTCGAAGAGTAGGGTAGATTTCTAGGGCATGTAATGACCGCAGAGGAATGCGGTGGACCCAAGCAAGGTCGAGATATTACTACGTTACGTCGCCAGACATTCGCAAGTTCGGAGTTTCCTTGGAATGGCGGGTTATTACCGCCGATTCATAGAGGGATTTTCCACAATCGCTAGACCAATTACGCAATTGCTAAAGAAAGAGAAGAAATTTGTTTGGACACCGACAGAGAGAAGTTTTCAAGAGTTGAAGAAACGCTCGACATCGCCGCGATATTAGTTCAACTAGATGTGCACCGAGCTTTGACATTTATTATGATGCATCACGCCAAGGACCTTGGATGCGTGTTAATCGAGAATGGAAAGGTAGTAGCCTATGCATCAAGACAATTAAGGCCACATGAAGGGAATTACCCGACCCACGATCTAGAGTTAGCAGCTGTAGTGCATGCCCTGAAGATATGGCGTCACTATCTCATTGGCAATAGATGTGAGGTGTATACAGATCATAAGAGCCTTAAATACATTTTCACCCAATCTGATCTGAACATGAGACAAAGGAGATGGTTGGAACTGATCAATGATTACAACATGGGAATCCATTATCATCCCGGCAAGGCCAATGTGGTGGCCGATGCCTTGAGTCGGAAAGGTCATAATCTAAATACGATGATGGAAGAAAGCCAGGGAGAATTGTGCAAGGATCTTCAGAGATTGAAATTGGAAGTTGTTCCGGAAGGATTCGTAGCTGCCTTAGAGGTAAAGCCTATCTTGGAAGACCAGATTAGGGAAGGTCAGAAGGACGATGAGAAGATCAATCGAATCAAGGCCAAGATGGAGGAAGGCCAAGCAAAGGAATTTAAGCTGGATGAACAAGGCACGTTATGGATAAAGGAGCGCATTTGTGTACCAAACAAAAAGGAGTTAAAGTAGTTAATATTGGAGGAAGCTCACGATTCCAAGTATTCGATTCACCCAAGAAGTGCAAAAATGTACCAAGACTTAAAAGAGAGATTCTGGTGGCCGAATATGAAGAGAGAAGTTGATGAACACGTAGCACTATGTGATGTATGTCAGCGAGTCAAAGTTATGCATCGAGAGACCAAAGAGAATCTGCTGACCATTGAAAATACCAGAGTGGAAATGGGAAGAAATCGGAATGGATTTCATTTCCGGATTACCAAGGGCGCAAGGAGGTTATGACTCCATATGGGTCATCGTGGATCGATTAACAAAGGTCGCGATTTCATACCAGGTAAAGACAACCTATTCAGAGATAAGTTAGCCGAGCTATACATGGCAAGGATCGTTTGCTTACATGGAGTCAAGAAGATAGTATTCGGATGTGGGTACCCAATTTACCTCAAGGTTTTGGGATAAAGCGCATTCAAACAATGGGCACCTGTTTGAACTTCAATCTGACGTATCACCCACAGACGGATGGGCAGACTGAAAGAGTCAACCAAATATTAGAAGATATGTTAAGAGCCCGTGGTGTTGGCTTATACATCGACTTGGGATAAATGTTTGCCATATCGGAGTTTAGTTACAACAACGACTATCGAGCAAGTCTTGAGATGTCACCTTCGAGGCATTGTATGGTCGACCTGCAGAACTCCGTTAAATTGGAATGAGACCAGGAGGCGTCGTGTCTTCGGACGGACATACTCCAAGAAGTCAAGAGCGATAGCACCGATCGAGAAAGGTTAAAAATTGCGCAATCAAGATAGAAGAGTTACTGTGAACAACCGCCGCAGAGAATTGAGCTTTGAACCGTAAGATTACGTGTATCTCAGAGTTACGCCTCTTAAGGGAGTCTAGAGGTTTCGCAAAAAGGGTAAACTTGCGCCAAGATATGTAGGACCATTTAAGATCATAAGCCATAAAGGCGAAAGTCGCCTACCAACTAGAATTACACTTGATCATTAGCAGAGTACACAATGTCTTTCATGTATCGCAACTCAAGAAGTGTTCAGTGCTCAAGAGCAAACATCCTTTGGAAGGAGTTGATCTACTGTGAAGACTTGACTTACAAGGAACAACCGATAAAAATTTCGACACAATGGATGGGAAAACAAGAAACAAGACAACCTGCTTTCTGCAGAGTTCATTGGAGCAATCACACCTAAAAGCGAAGCCACCAGGAGCGAGAGGAAGATCTGAAAAAGAATTCCCAAACCTATTCTCTAGTTAAGCCTCGAATCTCGGGGCGAGATTACATTAAGGGTAGGTTTGTAGCGCCCTAAATTTGGCCCGATTTTAATTTTTGGAGTTATTTGGATTTTTGTGAATTAATTAAAAGTTTATTTGCATTTAATTGATTTTATCTGAATTTTGGAGTTAATTGAATTTTTATGGATTTTTGAGGATTTATTGGATTTAAATAAAATTAAATTGAATTATTCTTCTCTTGATTAATTAATATCAGAAAAATTATTTATCAAAAATAAATGAAAATATTTTATTTAAGCTCTAAATACCTTGAAATATTTTCTAGAATTTTTCTAGAATTTTTCAGTATATTTTAGTGCCCTAAATAATTACTTTGAATTTCTATATTTATTTTTATTGAGAAAAGCCGGAAAATCCTTGGCTCTGGTGTTGGGTCGCCCAACACCGTGTGCTTCAGACTGAGGAAACCCTAATCGCCGCCGAATCTGGACCGTCGGATCGTGATCAAACGGTCGGATTTGACCAAAGCTCGGGATCGTCTTGATCGCCGCGACCGCCAATCTCTATGCCGCCATGATTTGTCGGGATTCGCACGCGTTACAAGGCACCTTGACGACCATGTGCTGGCTCATTAAATTGGTCTCTTCGCCCCGCCATTTGTTCCGTTTCGCCGTTATCTCGTGCACTCTAGCTTCCCGCATAGCTCGCCAGTAGTTGGCAACCACCTCGCCTCGGTTTTCTTCAGACACCTCGTCGTCGCCGCTCTCGCCAAGACTTGAGACCCGACTCGAGTTCCTTGAGTCACGCGCACCATTGGCCACTTCATTCCACGGAGAGGCTCGAACGCTTGACGTCGGCGCGTCGTCTTCTCCAAGTCCGACAACCAAGGCGCCGCTTCTTCGACTCTCGCGAAAGCAACCACAGCCGTCGGATCGTCATCCAACGCTCGAGGTGAGGCCACGTAGGCTCATTAACAGTGTTTTGCTCGGTTAGACTTGCGCCGTCAGATTCGAATCCAACGATCAGGAAAATCGCGCATGCGTGGCTTGATGCTTTCTCGCGTGTGTCAGCGTCTGGTTGGTCTAGAAACGCATTCACCGGGCCGCACGTCGATGGGTGGACGCGGAGTCGTCTTGTGTCGACATAACGTCATCCGGGCCGCATGTCGATGTCCGTGCCGGCGTGGCGATCTCGGTGTCGGCGCAGCGTGTCGCCGGGGAAAATAATCCGGATTTTTAGTAGGAAAATAAATAAAGAAATTCGGTTATATATTTAATTGAATTTCGACAAACTTAAAAATTATAACTTTTGCATTTTAACTCGGATTTGGGTGATTCCGGTGCCCAAAAATTTGTAAAAATATAAGCTATTTAATAGTTATTTTATTTTATTTTTGGTGTTAATATTTGTCTGTATTGCATATTTATTGTGTGCTTGCTTGTCTGGAATTAGACTCGAAGTCATGGAATTACAACGAGGAGAATTTGAAGACCCATCGTGAACCTCGGACCGAACCAAGCGTTGCTATTTGAAGGCAAGTCATGCTTTGACCATTTACGCCTAGTTTTCAAAGTATATTTTGATTTCCATATCGCATGCTATGTTAAGTACAAATACTATTGGTTAAATTGGGAAATGGTAGCTAAAAGCCAAACTTGTTTATGCCATCTTGATTATAATGTTTATATGCCTGAAATCTTTGTCCACCCTAAGATGTTTAACATGTTGGATGCTAATATGATGCCAACACGGAGGCTAGACCGTGATTAGTCGCTTAGCCCGCTTATATCGTTGAATGTTTTTCAAATTGCAAACAAATGTTGACTAAACAATTATGGAGCATTTTGAAATAATCGATGATGTCATGAAATGGAATTGAGGGTAGCGACTGTGTGGTTCTACTCGTTACAATGAAGTGGGCATTGGCATGTGTTGCAATAATCTGGCCCGGTTGGGAAATGATTTGGATCGGGGCAAGTGGCAAGGCTTCGTGCGAGGTGGGCACAATGTGGCATGGGTTGTATGAAGATTTTGAAGAGGTGTGTGCGAGAAGGATAAAATGGATGTCTTGCGGGACAATTAAGGACTTATCCTTGCGAGCCTTTGCTGAGTTAAGTGTACAACCACTTGTCAGGAATGGGGCGGACCTAGTTGAGTTAGGTTTCTAATATCTTTCCTTTGATACCTCGGGTGTGAGTTACACAAAATTAACAGTTAGGAGAGCGTACTGTCTTCTGACTTGGTACCCATCTAAGCGGTATGTGCCCTGTTCTAAGCTTTGGCTCGTGTGAGGAAGTGTTAGAAAGGTAATCTTGGTGAGGTTCCTTTGGTTAAGTGTTAGTCTCTGAAAGACTTTGTTGCAATCAATCACTGTGTGGTGAGCGATGTATCTGTGGGTAAAGTGTACACCTCTGCAGTGTGTGTGTAAATCTATTGAATAAATTTGTGTCATGATCTTGGACATTGCTCGGTGATTACTGATCAAGGGTTAGATTTTCAAAATAAAAGCGTGGAATGGGTGGTCTGTGTGCCAAAAGAATGATGAATGAAATTAAATTTGTGTGCCAAACTCGGAAAAGAATTGAGAAACAAACTATTATGAATATTGGTTTTACCACTTTTAATCTAATAGGATTACCTGTTTAAAGAAATGCTGCTTTGAGCAAAATAACCAATTAAGCCTTTCCTTTGGATAAGCCATGCATGTAGTAATAGACCTGCATCGTGCATGACTTGTTGAGTATGTTGAATACTCACCCTTGCATCGACAAAAACCTCAGAAGAAGAAGTTGTGCTAGCTTGGGAGGAGGAGTTCATCGAAGGCCAAGAAGACTAAGGGGTTGAGCCGCACTCAGTAGCCTGTGGTTATGAAGGGTTCTTTGCTTTATTTTTGCTTCCACGATAAACTTGTGCTACTTTTGATATTTATCGCTACTGCGTGTAATTATTGTAAGATGACCATAAGGTCATGTAACTCAAGTATATTATGCTTGAAGTACTTTACTACTTATTTCATGTGTGTATGATTGTGGTACATCAACTTCGATTATCCTGTGGTACTAGCGTGATCCTGGACTAGTACAGAATACCTGAGTGTCCGAATCCGTAAGAATTGGGGCACGGCAACTTATTCCAAAGGAAAGGCTTAATTGGCTATTTTGCATAAAGCGGCTTTTCTTTTCAACAGTAATCTTATTAGATTAAGCGGTAAAACCAATATTCATAATAGTTTGTTTCTCAATTCCTTTTCGAGTTTGGCACCTGACCCTAGTTCATTCATCATTCTTTTGGCACATAACCACCCATCCTCATCTTTTATTTTTTAAAATCTAACCATTGATCAGAATCACCGAGAGCATTGTCGATCACTGTGGACACAGCTATTCAAATAGGTTTACACACACACTGCAGAGGTCAGACACTTTACCCATTAGATCTGATCGCTCACCACACAGTGATCGATTACAACAAAGTCTTTCAGAGACTAACACTTAACCAAAGGAACCTCTCCAAGATGTGCCTTTCTAACACTTCCCCTCACAGAGCCAAAGTTTGAACAGTGAATACCGTTAGATGGGTACCAAGCCGCATGACATGATGTACGCTCCCCATACTCTTACATTTTTGTGTAATCACACCCGAGGTATCAAAGGAAAGATATTAGAGACCTCATGAACTAGGTCCGCCCCATCCCTGACAAGTGGTTGTACGAGAAACTCAGATCAAAGGCTCGCAAGGTGAAGTCCTTAACGGCCCCGCAAGACTTCCGATTTATACTACTCAAACACACACCTTCACAATCTTTCATACAACTGTTGCCACACAGCCCACTCGCACGAGCCTTCTTGCCACTTGCCCCGGTCAAAATATTTCCCACCCAGTTTGCATTATTGCAACACATGCCAATGCCACATCATTGCACGAGGAGGACCACATGTGTCGCTACCCTCAATTCCATTTCATGACATCATCGCATTATTCCAAAATGCGTTCCATAATTGTTTAGTCAGTATTGATTTGCTATTTAAAAGACATGCAATGCATACAAGCAGGCTAAGCGACTAATCACGGTCTAGCCTCCCGTGTTGGCTTGTAATAGCATCCAACTTCATTTAACTTCTTAGGTTAACAAGGATTTCAGGGCATACATTGAGTATTAACAAGGTGGCATAACAAGATAGGTATTTTAGCTACCATTCCCACATAAGCAACATTATTTTTTTTTTATTTAACATAGCATGCAATAATTGAATCAAAATATATTTGAAAATCTAGGGGCAACATGGTCAAGCATGACTTGCCTTCAAGCAATGGTTGGTTACAGTCCGAGGTTCAGACGGGTCTTGAATTCTCCTCGGCGAATTCCGCAACTCTGAGTCTAATCCAACAACGTGCACATAATAAATACACTAAAACAGATAGCAATATCATCACCAAAAATAAAATAAAAATCACCATTAAATAGCTTACATTTTTACAAATTTTGGGCACTTGGAATCGCCAAATCGAGTTAAAATGCAAAAGTTATAGCATTTTCAAGTTTGCTAAAATCCAAATTAATATATAATCGAATTACTCTATTTATTTTCCTACGAAAATTCGGATTAAATTCCGGCCGACGCGTGTCGGCACCAGAGACCTCCACGTCGGTACAGACACTGACATGCGGGCCCGGATGACGTCATGCTGACGTCAGCACGACCGGCGGTTCACCCTCGTAGTTGATAGACGAGGCATTTCTTTTCCTTAGCTGACGTCCTCTCCTCTGATGTCTTCTTCTTATCGCATTCCTTAGTTAATGTGCGCTCGTAGTTGATAGACGAGGCATTTCTTTTTGATCCTTCAATTTTTTAATAATCCTCAGGCCTTTGTGAAATTCTTCCGTACCAGGTTGAACCTTCTTCTCCGGTGACTTGGGTCTAAAAAATTTAGTTACCTCGCCTTGTACTATCTTGTTGGTCTCCTCCTCATTCATATCATACGCCCACTTAAGTGGATCCGACTTCTTGGATTAGGTGGACCCGTCTTCTTGGGAGTTGCTTTGGTCTAGCAAAATTTGGTTTGTCTTGGCCGGCCTTCTTGGGAGCCTTTGGTCAAGTAGACCGGCTTGTCTTGGTCGATGTTGGAGTTGGAGTTCCGCTAGGGGTGGTGGAGGAGACAGGCTTCTTCAGGGCTTATGTGTGTGGAGGTGGTGTAGGAGTCGAGCTTCTTCTGCCATGGTCCAAGCAAGGGAGGTCTCTCCATGGAGAGGACATGTCCACGTTATCTCAAAAATTATGAACCGCTTTGCCCACACGATGAAATTGTGTACCGCCTCCTAACTCTCGTAGTCCCGCCACCTCTAGGAATTTTGAGGTCAAGGTCCTTGTACCCTAGGCAAACCTCCTCCACCGAGACATTGGAGTAGCTTCGACCAGATGTCTGGGCCATGGATGAGCTATCCCGGCCCACTGGTGAGCTATCTCAGGCCGCCTTGAAGGAGAGGTTCCGCGACTTCGACGTGGCACTCACAAGGTGTCCTTCTGCGTGATGTCATCTACCAGATGGTGACCCAAGTCCACTTCGGGTAGCCCACCAAAAGCCTTGTTGCACTGCTCACGCACCGGAGGGGCTAATGATGTTAGGATTATCATGGAGGTTCCTAGCCCACCTCCTCGCTTTGTTGGCTCAAGGCTAATCGCACCTCTCTTCAGACCTCCTTTGCATTCTCTCCTATGTTTGATTCAGCGTTCTTCAAGCACCGAGTGCAAGTTGTGCTGCTGGCCTTACTTCTCACCCGACTCCTATAGGTCTCGGCGTCCTAAGCGGTTAACCTTCCACGGACGATGCCAACGCCTCGTGCACGCCTAGGGTGCTTTGGGTTTTGTAGGGCCCTTGTTAGCTCGTCTTTTCCCTGCTTTGGCACGAAGGTGACCTAGGAAGACTCTTTAATCGATTGTACAAGCTCTTCGACCACATCTCTCAAGACCTCCCCAAACACCACGCCTGTTCATCACAAATTCCGCCATGAGCATAGAACCAACATTTTACTGTCTGGGCCATTCCATTGTTTGGTCACGACACCCTTGCCGCCAGTGTCCTGTTCTCTTCTCCTATTTGGGTATTGATCGGTGGTAACCACCAGAGTCGAAGTCAATGGTGGTAATTATTCTTCTGCGCATTCTCGCTTGTTCTTTACACTCAAACTTTGACCTTCTTCCAAAGTCTTGTAGTTCATTTAATGCATCCCGTGATCCTGCAACTTTGGGTACTTGTTGAAGTCGAGGCGCTCGATTCTTCTTGATATACTCCATGTTCAACTTCTTTTTAAAAGTCCGGAATGTGATGGCCATCTTCTTGAGTGTGTAACTCTTCACCTTCTCTTTGGTCCTTGGGAAGGTGAATGTCCCTTCACATCGCCCGAGCATGTTCTTCATATCTTCAGGACCCGATCCCATTTCGCTATGCTAATGGGCATGTGGTCCCTAACGTGGACGCCAGATGTCAATTGAACGGCCCAAGAGCCTCCTGTGGTGTAAGAGGTTGGCCGTTCTCGCCGACTTTGGTGATAACGTGTCTTGCCTTCGACTTCTTGCTTGGACCTCGCTGACGTGATTGTCTACTTGGTTAACCGGTCTGAAAGTATGGTACAATCATGAATGGGTCAGAATGTTGGCTTAGCATGGTAGTGGAATCGACAATTATGAACGGGTCAGAATGTTACCTCACCGGCCTCATCATGCTCTGCGGCCTCATTGGCTCGGTGGCCTCGGCGGGCACTGGTTGATCCACGAGGGCGGGTTCACGCTCCCCCGCCTCATAACCATCATTTCCCACAATCAAATTTATCATAAATTCTTCTTGATCAAATCCTTCGCCCGCCATCGTTGTTTCTTAGGCTAGAAGAAGGTACTGAAAATTAACAAAAATAGATCAACAAAAAGTTGCTATCAAAAAGCATTCCCCAACATCAGTAATAGGGTGATCTTGGATACATATCCTTCCCAATAAAAAAGTTCTACTTACATCTTAGATACATATACTTATTTATGTGGTTTGTAAGTTGTTAGTAAACCGCCTTTGCTTGTCGAAAGTGGAAAGTCAATATGGATATGAACAAAGGCCATAAAGGTCGATTTGAATTTGATAGGCAAGTTCCAAGAATTGACATTTCCATTTTAACAACATTCCACGACTAGTACAAGAATTGACAATTTGATACTTGTAGCTTTAACAATAGAATGTTCCACAACTACTAAGATAAGACCAATAGATATTTCAAATTGTAATTTTACGACAATTACCTATGTGAGAAGAAACACGAAATCCGTAGGTATGTTCACCAAACTTCTTCAAGTCAAGCAATCGCAGGAGATAAATACTTGGTCATTTGGATGCCACGCCCGTTTTGGCAAATGACTCAGTCCCGAACTAACAACATGTCCAAGAGCTTGCATCCAGAAGACAACATGTATTGTTGCTCCCGCCACCTTCCACTTTTCCTCCAAAATAGTGGGAGTGACAACCTAGTCCTAAAGTGAAGTCGAGATTTCTACCATCGTGGCCTTCAATTCTTCTCGGAGAGGTCCTGCTTTTGACATGGTAAATAAAGATCGACTTAATGTGGCAGATCCACACAAAAAAATATAGAAACATATATCTATATCCTTCAGAAAATGCATATATTAAGTGCAACAAGAAAGAACAAGTTGCATGATCTTGTACCTTCCTTGAATTCTAGCCGAGTAGAGACCCAATTTGGCTAACGACGCCTACTTCTTCACCGACCTACATAGCAAGTAATATGTGGCAAACCGATCGGGAAAGCGCCAGATGGGTATATCAATAAGTTCAATAATAGATCTTTGCAAGGGTTTTTAACTCACAACTCTTCTGGAGAATTAGTCAGTAGTGATGAACAAAGCTTCGCAAACCGTCCAACTTGAGTGCTTCTACAATCACATCGCAAATGAAGACAACTTGCTAGGGTAAAGTGTTAAACATTAGGAAAATTTATTAAAGTATGGTACAAACAAATCCTCAAGGTTGACGATACCAAGAAACAAAGGGAGTACACCTAACCCAACCAAGTCTTAAATTTGCAGAACATTTTTGTAGTACAATAGATTACCAAGATAAAATTCTTAGCTGAATTAAGCATATTTCACACAATTTTCATATGATCGTAGAAAATCTGCAAAGAAAACCGACAAATGCCTATTAAGAACTCCTTTCAAGTGCAAACAATTAGATCATGGTAGACCATAGTTACTAGAAATGCTAAAATGACAAATCCAAGACCTGTCCACATTTCTCACACACAAACTCTATTTTGAATCACATTCTTAATTCTTTCGAAGGAAAATCCCATTAATTCCCGATCAATTAATCCATTCAAGTGAAACCGACCCATCGAACTTCTAACGCCCAACTCGAGCATACACACACATAGCAATCCAACTTACCAATGAAAGAGAAGGGCGAGTTTGGGTATTAGCTAGACATTTGTCACCGTCCTTATTTTTTTGTAACCTAAACTAAAACTCTCCTTTATTAATAGAACAGTGACTCTCACCGCCACTACGCTTCAAAAAATCTCGAAAGCACATACACACTTGTCCCGTCATTCATATTTACACAAAGTTAGTCGACCTAAAAGCAAAGTCGCATTAACACAAACCGAGCATAGCTACAAAGACCACACTAAATTACAATTTGGATCTCTCACTCGGTCCTGACCTAAGTTAGGGATAAAAGTTTCTCCGAACTTAAGCTACGAGACATTCTTCCTAAACTAAATCACCAACCTAAACCCTAAGCGGTACCACAAATCCTCAATCAAACAACTCACATCCTCACCACACACACTGCGGTGGCTATGGCCAGGAGGTGCTGAGTTTGAGGGGAGAAGGGAAGGAAGTGCTCGGAGTTTGGCTACATGAAAGTGAGGAGGAGGGGAGTGGCGTTATAAGGCGGGTCGCCAAGGTAGGTGAAGGCGAGGCGGTGGGTGGCAAGGCTACGGGTGGGGTTTGCTGGCGTGCGGTCAAGGGGCGCACGGCACGCAAGCAAGCAAGCGCTGGCGGCGTAAGGCATGAAAGGGAAGTGAGAGGGAGAAGAGATCGAGAGAGAGGAGAGAAAGAGAGAATAGAAGGGTGGCTTAGGGTTAACTTTTTAAATTGTGGGCAAAGGGTTCATTTAATTTAATTAAATTCATCTTGAAAATATAAAAACCCGATTAATTTAAAAAATAAATTGTGAGTATTTTTGGCTCATTTAATTTAATTAAATTCGTGGGTATTTTATAAACCGACAAATTTAAATATATAAATTCGTGGGTTTTTTTTGCCCACGAATTTAATTTTATAAACCGATGAATTTAAATATATAAATTCGTGGGTTTTTTTTACCCACGAATTTAAAAAACCCATGAATTTTCCCCTGTTTCTTGTAGTGAAGATACACCATCTAAAGATATAGCCAAGATGGATAATACAATCTTCTATAAATACACCTCGGTGAAAGTGAGAAAACCTAAAATGTCGTCTGTTTGGTAAGGAGGCAAAACTGCAGCTGAGCACGAGAAGCAATAGCGCACTTAAAGCAAGTATAATAACAAAGCCTACTACTTGGTCTATTTCTCATCCATGTCATCTAGAATAAGCAATAGAGTTAGCTTATACAATAACAATCTTTGAATGTTGTCTCTCGATGTTGTACAATAATTATCTCTTCTCTGTTGTATATAACTAATCTATCTTATTTTCCGTACTATGCTGGCTCTTCTTTAAGAGCCATCACTCTTTTTTCTCTTTTCTCACTCTTCAGTATAGAACAAAACTAATATGTGTTGTAAAACATAGCCATTCAGCCTCTATCAATTAACAGCACACCAGTAGGAACACGCGAATCAAGAACAGGAGCACACAAAGTATAAGTGTAGAACTCTCTCGCTTTGTTAGATTGACCCTTGTACATGGGGTGCCTAATATATAGAGAAAACCATAAGAGAAGAGTTTGGATTTACCATATATAAGAGATAGATCTTAACTGAAACAGTTACGAATATCTTTTGTGGTAATAATATGTACGGATTTAAAATAGGCTAAGCTGGTCTTACGTGTCCTTGGCCGCGCGGCGACGGTGGGCAAAAAGGCCGCGCTAGTCGTGCGGGCGCGGGTTAGGACGGCCGAAACGCGAGGCCCAGGCCGGCTCGTCACAGAGGAGGTGCGCGCTGCGCGGGGAATCAATGAATTGAGTTGTGGGAAGTGGACGGCCCAAACCGAAGGAACGCCCAAAACTGTCAGACAACACAAGACGAAAGAGGCCCAGGCTACGAACTTCTGTTGCATATACATTGCACCGAAGTAGGCTTCCCAGGCACAACTTTTATTAGTCATGAACCCATTCTTTTACAATATTTTGAAAATAATTCCCACGCTAACTTACTTCCAAAAATAACCCCTACTTGCCACGTCCTCTTTGGTGACCGTGTGTGGATATATATAAATGTTATTATATAATTACTGTATAATAGCCCATTCTACGCTTAGGCTATTAAATTCAGTCAGACCGAGCCTTCCAATGTACTAATTAGCGTAGCGAACTGCCCTAGTTACTTGGAGAAACTAACTAATTAATGCATAGCACACCTAATCCATTTTACCACCAAACACATACTGTGAACGCGTAGTAAAATGTGTACACGATAGCCCAAAATAAATAATTAATGCATCACATCATCTGAACCGCTAGTAAGTTACGTTCCTAATTTGTACATAAATATAATTTCATACTTTCATAGGCACACTGCCTCCATTCCCATTTTATCAAAATCTAACTATTGACTGTAATCCTTGAATATTGCTCAATACTGAGAGCACGGTTATTCGAATATATTTGACACTCTGCAGAGGTTATATACTTTACCCACAAGATACCACTATAAGGGCCTCCTATTACACCATATGAGTCTACCCACATACCCGGAACCCACACCACCACGACAGTATCAAAATCTAGATATTACAAATTAATCAGCTAGGTTTGTCTTTTATTAGACATGTGGTTGTATGATTAACTCATTTCAAATGCTTGCAAGGTTAAATCCTTAATTGACCAAGGTAAGACTTTCCAAAAACTCACAATAACTATTATCCATACCATCAACTTTCATTTATAAAAATAATAATGCAATTGCCCAAATACCACATTGGCCCACCATAAAATCACAACTCTTGTCACTTGCCTTAGTCTAAATCATTTTACCACCCTAATTGTTTACCATTCACCACGTGACATCAACAACATTAATAACATTATGTGACAATATCTGACACACCTTTTCATAAACATGTTCCATACTTCATTAAGTAAGATTAATTTTGCATATACAAAATGATATAAATAACTTGTTGCATAGCTAAGCAAACTATTCTTATTCTAACTATCCCAAATTGCCAATTAATAGATAGCAACTAATAAAGAACCATACTAGGGTGACGAATGAATCATGGCATACAAGTGATAGGATTGACATAACTCAACTTGGTTTAATAGCTAATCCCAAATTACTTGAAACAATTGTATATATTGAATTAGCATGCAATAGTTTAAAACAATATAACTTTTAAAATATGAGCTCAATATGACCAAAGCACAACTTGCCTTTCAAAAGTTCTTGATCCTATTTTGGACCTTGTTCTTGAGTTGGCTCCTCGCTCTCAAACACCTCGGGTACTTCAACATCTATGCGAAATGATTAAACAAGCAATAAAAACCAAAAACAAAGAGTAACATCATTTACTATTAAATAGAGATTAATTTTACAAATTTTTAGAAACCAGATTCACCTCAATCGGAGCTCGTATGAAGGAGAACGAACATTCTAAATATTAGAATAAATAAGAAAATCATAAAATATAAAATCTGAATTAATTAAATTATTTTACTACTGGAAAATCTAGTTTATGAAGTCACAACTAATTTTGATTCTAACAAAAAATTTCTAAAGAAAAATCGAATTATAACATCATGTTGACAGCATAAATCCAAGTACCGAATTAAGATAAATCCAAAAACATTTATAGAGGTTAACAGGTGGGCCTAGGTCTATAGACCTAGTCCACGGACTAACCAAATCCATGGTGGACTCGATCTACGGGAAGGTTAACCGATGGTCCACACCTGACATAAGACGAGACGATGCGATATACGCGACGATATGCGGCATATGTATATATACTAGTCATGTGCTTGTGCGTTGCAACGAAAACTCAAATTTGCGATAAAAAATTTATTTGTAAAGAGCACTAACCTTATCTGAATAATAATGTTCACTCTAAAACTGCAGCGGTTAAATGTTTAAATCAATTCATTGAAGCATACAAATTCTAAGCACCTGTTTATAAACTCGAGTTTACAATTATCTTTAATTTCACAAAATTAAATAATAACATGAAAGCACTTGGGATTGTAAAATTGTAACGCTATAATTCGAGATCGATCGATCGACCGAGAGAGGCATCACCTGTTGCCCTATTGGCGCAAAGGCGTTGAAGAAGTAGGCATCATCTATATGTGGCTACCACCATCAGCAACTTGCGTGGATCGTACGTCTTGCTCTGGCCATACCATAGCCCCACCCCATCAACCAGCTCCACCGCCTCCTCGCCTCCCCCCGCGAGCGCCTCCCTCAACCTATTGACATCATCCACCCTGGCGAGCTTCAGTAGGGCTGCTAGCCTATCTCGTCGCCCACCACCAACGATCTGTCCCTGTGCTGCATCGACGAGATCAGAAAGGTCGCCCATTACCTCCGCTTAATGGATAAGCTCAACACATCTGAAGAAGAGGCAAGAAACGGTGGTGTTATATAGATTCAACAACCAAGGAGATATCTATGGAATCCAGATTAAGAAATCGTCGAATAAGAAATACAACAAAAGAAAAAGGGACGAGAAGAGACCCAACTCCATAAATCAGAGTTCTGCTTCCTTTGAAAGGGAATCAATCCAATATAATCCGAAAAGCACCGGGAGCAATCGCCGCCGATTCGAATGCCAGATCAATAGGAGAAAGAAAAGCAATAAATGAGCCATGCATATTCATTTACTCCCGCGACGGGATGATCGAATCCAATCTACCGGGATGGCTATTGCTCGCTTCCCACTCAGCCACACGGGTGTGCACATGTGTTGGGGTGAGGGTGGAGAACGGACATACCACCACCAACTCCTAATTAGAATTAGTAGAGATAGAGATAACAAGCTTATCTAGTCATATATGCATGGTCAGACGATGTCAGCCAAGTGGGGTAATCAAGTGCATACGTGATTAGATAAAAAGAAAAAGATGATCTTATCTACACATGCAAGTAAATATTTAATGGAAAGGATGCATATGGCAACTCAAAGGCACATAGTAACTCAAAGTTGTATACATGCAGTATATGGAAAAAGAATCAGATGTACAATATTTGAAAATAGAATCAGCTGATTGAGATAAGAGTTTGATACATTTTGAACAATCATCTTCATTTTGATCCGAATGGAGCACGCAAGGAGGGCCGCAGACTCATGCATGCATGCATATCCAACCGAATTAAAACTTTCTCCATTCACCAATGTATAGAAGATCAGGACAATGACGGTTTTGTGGGTGTCGGCGTATTTCGCCTGACAAGATTCCGCTAACAGGGTGTCTACTCCCTAGATGAAAATTATGGTCGTCGGGGGGCCACGTGGCTTCAAACTAGGCTGAGCACTTTTCGGTCTATTACTTACTACGGACAGTGGTACTCCGTGCAAAGTACACCGACAAGAGTCTGGGGCTGTCTCCCGAACACGCCACCGCCACCTTATTTATCAAGGCGTTTCCTCGATAGGCCCACCACCTCAACAAGACGCGAACCGCTTCGTCCTCCCCATGACCGCCGATTTTTCTTGGGACCAAACGCCGCAGGTTTTCACTTGGACGCGAATCGCTCTTGCGGAGGTCTATATATGCGCACACGCCCACGCAATCACGCTTCGCATCCTTCATATTTGCTCTTTGCCTTTTCGCCTTCTTTTGCCCGAAGACTTCACTTCACGCAATGGCGCAGCTTCTCTTTCTTTCTTTCACCGCCCACGCTAGATGGACTTCGCATCGAATGGCACTGGGCGCCTTCATCTCGCCAGTGACCACCGTACAAACCGCGAGCCGGGAGATTATTGTCTTCACCTAGGGCTTATGGCGGCCTAGTACCGCCATTTTCTCGAAGTTCTTCTCACTCGCTCCTTCACTTTTACGAGATTCACCATTCATCTCTCCCCCAACTCCATCGCCTTTCTCACCACCTTCGCTACCTTTATGAGATGTTCAATGGGTAATGCCCATCTTCCCTTTTTCGCTATTTTTTCGCTCACCGTGATCACTTCCGACAACGGGAATCACGGAGCCGCAACCCGCCCGCTGATGGGTCGGCTTCGCTATATTCCTTCTAGCCCCGCCTCCAACCGAAGAATCGGGCGGGCGATCGTTTATGTCGGCGATAACAAATGGGGTTGACCTTCTTGAGTACTCTACAGCAGCGTGAGTTCGAGAGTGGAGCTCGCTTCATCGAGGAGATTGCGGAGTTTCGCAATGGTGGCTCACATCGACGCCGCAAGGGTGCTTACCGATTATGCTGTAGTCCGAGACTTCATGTCTTGAGAATCACCATACATACACCGCTTCGCAGATGGCAATACATTGTGGGACGCATTTACATGACGCGATGTACCGGGCAAGAAGTCTTACCTTCTTCTTGAATGCATACTTTTCTCTCGGGTCTTTATCTAATACTGCCTTCTTCGCGCGCAGTGTGGAAACTCCGAGCAATGCCGCCATCTCCTGGCATATCCGTGTTGATCCTGGCCGCTGCCGAGCGGTTTGAGTTTCCTCCCGATGTGCCGGCTGCCGGTGATCCGGAGGTCCGCGGAGCACCTCCAGATCATACTAATCCTTCCTACCGATGAACTCCACGGGTCTCGCCAGGAAGCCGCTCAGGTCTCTCGATAATCGGGGATCACTCGCCACGACGGAGCGCAAGCAAACGCTCATGCCGAGCGGACGGCGCGGACCTAAGAGGGTCTCGTGACTGGTGTTTAGCTTGCCGCCGCTACATTCGCGAATCTCACCGAAGGCTCAAGCGGTGACGCTTCTTCCGGCGGTAATGCTCGCCGCCTTTCCGAGTGCCGCACGATCGATGCCGACTAACACTGGCGCGCGCCGCTTATCATTTACTAATTCCACCTGGCCAGCCCAATGGCGCTGAGTTCAATCACATCGTATCCGCCGAGCGATAGCAGTGGCGCCTATATCCTTCGCCTTCAATCGCCGAGGGCGGATGCGCTCGCTAGCGCCCGCTCACAGACGCCGGCGCCGACAGCGCGATGGGTACTCGCCGAGAGCACCGTATCTCCGAGGTTGCCGGGCTTGATGTTGCTGACCAGGCTCGCCTCCCGCTGATCGCCCCGCCGCCACGCCGCCGACTACGCGACATCGCAGACGCCGAAGCTGGCGGAGCGCTTGTCGCCGCCACTTTTCTCATGGCGTACCACCCAACGCGAAGTCCACTTGACGCAGAAGTGAAATATCGCATGAGCCGGAGAGGACAGAGACGCAATTGCCCAAGAGAGGGTTACCACCGGGCAACTTTACTTGCCCGTGCAGAGGCCGAGACGACGCTGAGGGAGGCAGCGGAGGCGCAGCGGCGAACGCTGCACAACATCGCGACCATGCTCCGGTCATCATATTGACGCATGGTGCGGGTCTTGGCGCCGCTTGGGGTAGATTCACGAAAGCCGTGGAGCTTACAACGATGCAAGACGCCCATCGCACCACCCGTGGCCGACGCTCGGTCCGCCGGCCGCCATAATCGCTTCGCTTCCATCCAGAAGGGCAAAGAAGCCGCCAGGTCATCGCCACCAGGTTTCGCCGCTACGCCAGTCGTGACGCCACCTTCAACCCAATGACTGTTGTAGACGGAATTGAGGGAGACGAGGCCTGTGCATTGCACGCTGCAGAGGGCGCAGAGCGCCGCCAACATGATTGGCGGTCCAACCTGACGCGGGCGATCGGGAGAGCCAGAGGTCGAGGATGATGACGAGGGCATCGAAGTCACCAACGACGACTGATGACCTGGGCCACTTCTTTTTTGTTTGTTTCTTTTCGTTCCTGTTTATTGTATGCCAAAATAATATTAGCAATTGTAAATGAAGTTGGCATATTTTGGTTTCACCTGGGCATGTCCATCTGTTCGCATTTTGGGTATGCTTGCTTTAACTCAATTTTCGGGCGATCAGCCCCTAGCCTCGCCATGACGCAAACCTAAATACTCAGGTCAAGTCAATACTTAGGCATTATGTGAGTGATTGCAATAACGCAAACAGGGATCATGCATTGGATGAAGAGCACAGACAAGCAAAGGCTTAAATTGTTGTGCAAGGGTATCACTGTCTCCTGTCCTTTTGGAACTTATATTCCCGCGATCTCTTGGAATTTTACCGCAGCATTGCGCAACAAGGAGGTGAGCTTACAGAGCATGATCGGGCTTTATGTGCTCGTGGAGACAACCAAATGACTACATGGAGTTAACACGTGTATGGGTCGCGCTTTGGAGCCATCATGCCGTGTTCAAGACTTAGTCACACGCCCTGCGATACAAACGCTGGGTATTTCCGCTATCGCCAAGCGAGCCATTAGGTTATAAGAGCCATGATAGCCACACATACTTCAACCCATTAAGGCACAAGTGTAAGAAATAAGTTGGTACCGCTAAAGCAAACAACTTATCTTTGCCATAGGCCATTGGGCCACCAGCCTTGACCGTCACGAAGGCCAACACTTTGGTGAGCAGTGGCACTGGCCGCTTCACCTGCCGCCAAAGCAAGTGGCAGCGTGGTCGTTGAACGCCCGCCAAACCTTCACGCGGCTTATCGCTAGGCGAAAGTGGCTTGATCATTTGCCCGCTTGTTCGGGGCTACATGGGCGCGCCACGCAGCGGGCAGTATGGTCGCTCGCTTCGCTTCACCCAAATGCCACGGTCACCTCGATCGCCGAAAGGTATAAAGACTTAGCATTTCATCTCATGACGCATTAACATGGCCAATGAAAGCACAAGCAAGCATTGCACAAAACATGCCGAAAACATATTAGGGGACGAAGGCCCACATGGTATGTCGTGGTCCCCGCTGGAAACTTAGGCCTCGTGGATTCGAATTAGCCCACGGCCCCACGCGGATACGGAGCTGGTTTGCGTGAGGGATATTGGGCTTACGCGAGCACGCTGAGGCGTACTGCTTGCGTTCGCTGAGCCGAACCGAGGTGTGCGGCTGATTTGAGCCACCGTGCCAAGTTCGTGACTCTCGTCGCTTCGCCCAGTTCGACGCCAAGGCCGTGCATCACCACGTAATCAGCAAAGAGCTGCCAGCCATCAGACATGAAATTTCGCGCAAGCTTTTTCACGGGGACAAACAAAGGAAATAAAGCAAAACTCTTAAAGTAAACAACTTTACGCCACGGTCATGGTCCGCTCATTGAAGGCCGAGCCGAGGGTGGGTTCGTTTTAGTCGTTGCCACGGCGATTTCCTGAGCCGCCGCCGACCATCTTATTCACAACCCGCAACTTTCTAGGCCGCGGAGAGTTGGTCTGTGGATCGCGGTGGGGCTTGCCCTCCTTTCTCAGGGTATTGCCTCTCGATCATGGCAAGGTTAATACGCCCGGGTTATCCCGCCGCCATGACGACGTTGTCCCACCTGGCCACGGCATTGCCACGCTTCGACGATCGGCATTCAGCTTGTGTTTCATGGCTAGGACCCACTGTCTCGACGCTTCAAGGCTCGCTGCTGATTTAATACTTATACCACGGTATCCTCAAGCAAGACATGACGACGATGAGGCCGCCCTAAGCCCAGATTCGCCAATGCCCTGTCGCCAATACGAATGACTTCTCGGCTCGACCGGGGAGTGCCCGACTTCCGCGCCTGGGCCTAAACCTCACACCCCACTGCCAACCAGAGGGAGGTCCGACTCCGCCATTTGTCAGATCCAAGGTCTCGACTCTCGCCGTGGCCTGGACGCCTCGAAGCTCCAACCAAACTAAGGTAATCTCGCCACCGTCACCGTCGCCACTTTGAAGGCTACACTGCCCACCTGACACGACAGCCTCAGTGACTGCCACAAGGTGTGGTTCCTTCCCAAGGCGGCGACGAGGTCAGCCAAGTCAAGCACCGGCCTCATCGCTCGCACACGCATAAGTGAGTGGGTGACGCCCCCTCCCAAGGCAAGATCGAGCCACGCGACTACTTGTCAAGACCGACACATGCACGCAGAGTAGGTGCGCCGACTTCCCAACCAGAATCTGACAACCATGCCACGCGATGTATCCACCGACTCCCAAGGGGGCGAGAAGACGGCCACGATAAGATCAAGATCGACTCAAGGCGAGGACACCACATCCTTTCTTTTTCCATCTTCGCGTAACCTGCCCCTCCCGACTATATAAAGGGAGGCAGATTCCTAGAAGGGAGGGCTTTGAACGAGCAAGACAATTTTACTCCTTCACTCGACGAAGGCCAAGGTCGCCTTAGCCTCGACAAACACGACGCAGTCAAGGCCAAATCAATATAGAACTACCACGAACTCAACGAGGGACATTAGACCCGAACCAAGATACATCTTGGGCCCCGAAGTCAACCATTCAAGGAGAGGAACGCATGCGCCCTGACTACAATTTTACTTGCCCAGATTCAAACACCGGCAGCTGGCACGCCGTAGTAGCCTTCACGCCATCTTCGCTGCCTGCACTCTGCCCACTTCTCCTTGATGGCTTCCTTCACCCGCGATGGAGTTGCAGTGAAGGCCGAGGAGTCGATCCGCTTTCGCTTCTCAACTGGTTACCACTACTACGGGGCGGGAGCTCAGGCTCGCCTCATTCTCCGAGACCTGTGTACTGAGCCGAGCCTCGACTATGTCGCCAACACCCTTGGCAACCTCCCGCCGAGGGCCCCTCACGGACCTCTCGACACTGGGAGTCTGCTATGCCAAGGCCATCTCCAACAAGCAACAGGTGAGCTTAAGCTGGCGGCGATATCGCCCATCGCTGGCTCGCACTGTGGCCATGGGCTGCTCATAGGCCGGCTTACATCCACGACTTATTGAGGACTCCTCCACCACGACTCCAAATTTCCGACATGGAGCACATATGCAGACGGTCCGGCGACTCATGAGTGCAACATGGCGCGGGCGACTTCACCGCAACCCTCAGAGGTTCAGTGGGTTATCCTCCTGCACCGGTTACATGAGGCGGAGTATCGCAAGACGACGCGCTGAAGCGCCTAGTTTCGCCACCGAGCTCCAAAGAATAAGCAGCGATGAGCTAGAGGCCCAAAAGGCTGCTTACAACCTGCAGTCGACTAGAGTAGAGTCACTGAGCCCCCATCAGATCCGGGCGCCAAGCACGCCAGTGCATCGCCAATCGGTCGAGGGTCCGACGGCCTTCTGCTCTTCCCCACGCCAAATGTAATGTCACTGCGGCCGCAATGCCGCCTCCGCAGCATCCCCGAGCCCGAGGATCCGGAGGCCAAGGCTAAGTACTGTAACCTCTGGGGCGGTAGAGCGCGCTATCGCGGCAAAGATATGCAGGCTCCGCCCCACCACTGCACTCGAGCTGCCCTATCTGCTACCGCCATCTTGTAGGCGAGTCTTGCGTGAAGACGCCAAGGCCAGCAGCCTCGAGTGGCTCCCAGTTCCCACAAGACTCGTGCACCAAAGACCGGCAACACCTGGCGCGAAGCCCGCCAATCTTGAGGCGCTGGAGAAGAGCAATAGCCGTTTACCTAATCAAGGGTCGCGACAGTTGGTCGACGCACGCATCCGCAGTTTAAGCCCCGACGCCCCTGGCCTCGCATTCGTCAGAGATCCGCGAACGCGATTTCGCCAGTTCCGCACTCACAACATCACCAAGCATACATCAGCAAACCCCAAGAGTTTGGTTAGAAGATTACCGCTCAGATGCCGTGGTGGAGCTACAGATAATCTTTTTCATCATCCAAGACTCTCCTTGATCTACCTCATGGACGCCCGAGCCCCGCCTCGAGTACTTGCCCGCGAGGACCATTAGGAACCGGTCGACCAAGAACCTTCTTCATTCATTTTCAGTATACATATGTTACTCGGGAATTCCTCGACTCAAGGGTCAGAAGCAGCAGCCAGGAGACTCTTTAGACTACATCCCATGATTCTCCCAACAATGCAATGAGCTCCCCGATATTTGCAATGCCGACGCTGCCGAGTGTTCATCTACGACACCACCTCCAAAGCTCGGGCATACGTCGGTCACCGCGCTAAGCCCAAAATTACCTAGGAGCCTCGGATATCGCTATCAACCACGCCCGCGAAGAGGCCGTGGGGCCATTCGATAAAGGAAGGCTAAGCGAGAGCCCAGCTGAAGTTTGCTTTCTCCGACCGCCCGATAAATGGGTAGAAGGTGGGGGAAATACACGAAGGCTACTTGGTCGTAGCCGCCAACCGCCGCTAAGCAAGCATAGGCATGAAAAGCCCAACCACTTCAAGAAGCCGATGGATGACTTCGCGGTCCGAACCACGGCAGTACCCCGCGTATGCACAAGTATCGGATCCTGGAGTCTCAAGCGCCTTTCCCGAACCTCCACGCCGCCGCGAGGCAAGGGAAAGAGCGTGACCCCAATCAGATGTCGAGAAAAGGGCGACGCCGAGTCTCGAAAACCCGATGGTCGCCTTATGATTCTAGATCAAGAAGTTGATGTTTCGACAACCATTCAAGCTCGCCCTTCCGCGAGGTACACACGGCTCGCTGCGTCTGGCATCCTGGTGGTCGGAATTCTCGATCACTTTCGATCGGACCACCATCCCCGATCACATTCCGCAGCCAGGAGATATCCTCGGTCGCCGACCATCGTCGGGGCCAAAGCGTCAATTAAGGTGCGAGGATGGCGGCAAAGGGCCTCAACATCCTCAGGTGTTGAGACCTCGACGCCATGGGGGTCCTCGCCAAGTCTCCGATCGAAAGCGCTTCTTTCATGGCGCTGCCCCGCCGCCAGAGTTCGATCCGCCGCGCAGACGATCCGCCCATCACCTTCGCCTGCATAACTTCCACACCGAAACCCTCACTTTCGAGGTTGTGGAGTTCTCCGGCTTCTACCACGCCATTCTGGGGAGGTCGTGCTACGCCAAGTTCATGGCGATCCCCAACTACACCTACCTCAAGCTGAAGATGCCGGGGCCGCAGGGAGTAATCACCGTGGCCTTGTCTTTTCAACTTGCTTACAACCGCGAAAGCAAAGCAAATTCTTATGAAATGGCATCGACGGTCATCGTGATCTGCCGAGCTCGAAAACCTCCCGGGCGAGACCTTCGAGTCCGCCTCTGACCGCCTAAGTCGGGGTTGGGTTCCTTCAAGTCCGGCGAGACACGAAGAAGGTCGCGTCGCACCCCGAGGATCGACTAAGACCGTGGGTTTGAGCCACGCCTCGCCACCTGAAAGCGCTCGCCGACTTCTCCGCGCCAATCGAGACGTCTTCACATGAAAGCCCTCAGACATGCCGACATCCCGAGGGAAATCACTGAGCACTCCTTGAACATCCGACCGGGCTCAAGGCCGCCTCATGCTTACGCTTCGCCTTCGATGATGAAGCGCCAAGATCATAGGGAGGAGATTGCCAAACTTTTTGGCCGTGGGGTTTATAAAGAGGTCGCCACCCCAAGTGGTCCGCCAACCCTTTACTTGTAAAAAGAAAAACGGGCAATGGAGAATGTGTGTTGACTACACGAGCTCGAACAAGGCGTGTCCCAAGGACCCATTCAGTTGCTCTCGCGCCGATCATGTCGTCGACTCCATTGTAGAGTGCGAGTGTCTTTCCTTTACGGATGCCTACTCGAGCCACCACGGATAGCAGTGATGAAGGAGTCCGACCGATGGCAGCCTCCTTCATCACTCCGTTCGACTCGTTCTCATTTAGCATCTTGATGCCATTCGATCTCGAAAAATCACGAAGTGCTACATACGGCGATGTATGCAAACGTGCTTTGACGACCAAATAGGACGCAACATCGAGGCGTACATCGATGATATTGTCATCAAAACTAGGAAGGCTGACAACCTCGTCACCGACCTAGAGGAAACTTTTGTGAACCTTCGACGGTTCCGTATAAAGCTTAACCCCGAGAAGTGCGTTTTCGGGGTCCCCAAGGGCAAGCTACTCGGCTTCATCATCTTCGAGCGTGGCATCGAAGCCAATCGGGAAAAGATCTCCGCGATCATGAAGATAGGCCCACTCAGCGACCTGAAAGGAGTCCAAAAGCTAACAGGATGCCTTGCAGCCTCGAGCTATTCGTGTCTCGCCTTGGCGAAGCGAAATCCCGCTTTCTAGCTGTCGTCAAGAAATCCGATCATTTATTTGGACCACGGGAAGCACGGGAAGCCCTCAATCGATTGAAGGCCTTCTCGACCTCACCCCCAGATCTTGGTTGCCCGGCGCGGAGAATCAATTGCTTCCTCTACATCGCGCCCTGACCTGGGTCGTCACCGCCGGCTTATCGTGAGTTTTAGCGGAGGAGGGCCATGTGCTCAAAATACAATGGCGGTCTACTTCATTAGTGAAGTACTCTCCGAGTCCGAGGCTCGGTATCATGAGAATGTAAAGTGCTCTATGCGTGCTCATCACGAAGAGGAAGTTGATCCACTACGCCCGACCCGACACCGCATCTCCGTGGTGACTTCCTCGCCGCTTAGCGAGATCGTCCTAGCATGACAGCTGTCCGAAGAATAGCCATGTGGGCACTCGAGCTCATGGCCCGCGACATATCGTCGTTCCTCGAGCGGCGATCAAATCGCAGGTCTTAGCGATTTCGTTTGCCGAATGGACCGGCCCGAGCACCACCAGGCGCTTGAAGATTCCCAATCTTGGGCGATGTACCCGATGGGTCCTATACCAAGAACGGGCGGGTCTTTGGAATTGTCATCGTTTCCTTGGCTTGGGAACAAACTTCAAAGACGATTCATCCGTCCGCTTCTTCGACGCAACCAACAACATCGCCGAAGTAACGGCTCTCGTCGCGGTCTCGGATCCTTTGCCCGACCTCGGCGCGCGGCTCTATGTACACGGCAACTCCAAGCTTGTCGTCGACCAAGTCATGAAGGCCTCGGAGCCTCGTGATGCCCGCATGGCAGCATACTACCGGGAAGTGCTTAAGCTCGAGGAAAGATTCAAGGGTTTCGAAGCTTCACAAGTAGCTACTGAGCGCTACAGCGGGTGAGGCCGATTACCTGTAATCTACGCCTCCAAGCAGAGGACCGGTCACGCTTGGATCTTCGTCTCCGACCTCTACAAACCTTCCGTCTGATGGACTTCACCGACCGAAAGCGACCGACAAACTCTCCCGGGCGCAACCGCCCGCTCCGTGTCGGGCGGTCGGACATGAGATCATCTGGTCGAACCCGCAGCGTCGATTGCCAACTCATTTGGAGGAAGCACTTCATCGACCGGTTGGTCGAGCGATCGCTCCCGCCGACTCCAATCGAGGCCGGCAAGACTCGCTCGATGGGCGAAATCCTTCATCTGATCGGAGAAGACCTCTCTGAGAGCCCCTCTGCGAGTCCTCAAGTGCGCCCTGACCAACCAAGGGAAGTACGTCATTGCTCGATATCCATGGCGGCATCTGCGGCCACCACGCCCGCCATGCTCCTCGAGGTAAAGCCTTCCGACAAGGTTTCTCTTGGCCGACCGCGTGGTGATGCCGAAAGCAAATTGTTACTGACTTGCGAAGGGTGCGATTCTTTGCCGTGGAGCATCTTCCAACAATAAGCCTGCGGACGATCCCCATCACATGGCCATTACGCTGTTGGGGACTCGTCTGCCTGAACCCTTCAAAAAGGCACCGGGGCTTTACCCACCGCTTGTCGCGTGGACAAGTTCACCAAATGGATAGAAGCCAAGCCGGTCGCCACCATCACCTCGGTCGCGGCCAACTTCTTCCGTGACATCGTTTATCGGTTGAGTCCTTAACTCCATCATCACCGATAAGCTTAACGCGAGTTCACGGGGAAGGAATTCCTCGAGTTCTGCGATGACTTCAACATTCGCGTCGACTGGGCAGCCGTAGCCCATCCGCAGACCAACGGTCAAGTCGAGCGGGCAAATGGCATGATTCTCCAAGGGCTCAAGCCGCGAATCTTCAGCCGACTGAAGAAATTCGCGGGATGATGGGCGGTCGAACTGCCCTCCGTTCTCTAGAGCCTACGGACCACACCAACCCGGTCGACCGGGTTTACACCATTCTTCATGGTGTTCGGTGCTGAAGCAGTCCTACCGACCGACCTGGAATATGGTGCCCCGAGACTACAAGCCTTTAACGAGACACGGGGGCTCGAATTACAACAAGATGCCATCGACCAGCTCGACGAGGCGCGCAATGTGGCCGTCCTGCGATCGGCCAAATACCAGCAGACGCTGCGACGTTACCACAGTCGTTAGATCCGCGAAAGGTCCTTCAACGTTGGCGACCTGGTTCTGCGCTAGGCCCAGTCCAACAAAGACAAGCACAAGCTTTCACCTCCGTGGGAAGGTCCCTTCACCGTCGTGGAGGTCCTCCGACCCGGCACCTTTCGACTCAAAGATGCCGATGGTAACATTGTATCCAATGCGTGGAATATAGAAAAGTTAAGGCGGTTCTACCCCTAAAGCTTTTTCTTGTTCTTGCGCCCTTTTTTACCCATCCTCCGAGTTCGAGCGGTGCGTGCTGACCACGACCCGGTCCTCACACACCACTCGGGGCTCTTCCAGGTCGGCGCCCGACCGGGTAACCCTCTCGACCTAGGTACTACGGCCTACGCCCCAGTGGCTACGGTTGCTAAGTAGTGCTTTGCGGAACAAGAAAGTACCCATGCGGGGTGGTCCATAGTCGATCGGGGACCGCTCTGGCAAGCTAAGTCTTCGCACTCTATGCGTTTTTCAAAAGCTAGGCCCGACTTCCACGCCCAAACAACCCCAAATGTTCCTAAGGGCCACGGCCGCTCAAAGAAGTGCTCCCCACAAAGAGAAAATGCAAATGATGAAAAATCGAACTCATGGTCGGGTCCGCCAAACCAACCAAGATATCAAACAAAGTTCTCATAATATATATTACATTATATTATCCAAAAACAAAAGTCAGCACGGGCCGGATGTCCCTAAGTTAACCAAGGCGTCGTGCTGTCGAGTTATCAGCACGCTCGACGTCCGCGCCTAGGGCATCCATGTGTAGCCGTTCCGCCACTGTCTCCGCCGCTCGCCGACTCGTTCCAGGCTGGAGTCAAGGCTGATCTCCGATCCGACGCCGCTCGCCGTCGGGCGAAGCGCCACGGCAGCGCGCGGAAAGCAAGACGACTCCGCCGCCAGATTCTGCGACTTCCGCGAGCTTTAACGCTGTCGTTCGAAGGGGGGCCGGATACAAGCGTCGGGCCACCCGTGAGCCGAAGGCGTGATCTGCGATGCAAAGACGCTTCCAACGGCCCATTTAGCCTCACCTTTAGCGTTTCCTCGTGCTCGCCATCCTTTCAGAGGCCGGGCGAGTATGGAGACGAGGTTCTCGCGGTGACCCAGCCCTCCTCGCGATCTTGGCGAAGCTCCTCCTGCGGCCGGCTCGAGCCTGGGCCAACACCTTCGCTTCGAAGCGACGACTCGCGGCTTCGAGCTGTCGAGGAGGTCTAGGCTACGCCCAAGGCGTACAAGCATCATACTGTTGCCGAGCCTCATCGCGGAGGCGGTGGCGCCCACCTCCCCCAGCGGCAGCCGGCGCTAAGCGTCGCAAGCAACGGGCGTGAACCCGAGCCGAGGCGCCGAGGAGAGAAGAAGTACTCAACGCCGCTAAAAGAAAATCAAAACCATCCCGAGGCCGCAGCGACTAGAGGAAACTCACATGGGAGGAGGAACCCAGATGCGGAAGGTGGACGAAGGGCGGTATCCCGCCGCCGCGGCCAGGAGGACCCAAGATCGGCGAGGGCTCTTGGGGTCAACCGATGGGTTCGCTGCCGTCCGCCATCGCCTTCGAGTCGTCACCGCCGCTTCGCCATCGGTATTCGAGATGCAATAAATGCTGGCGCTGCGCGCCTGCCTCTCTCCCTTCTCGCGTAAAGCGCGGTAGCGTGAGAAGCAAAGGCATATGGCCGGTGGCGCGCCACACGCCGTATGTCCGATGAGAGACGGGATGGCGCAGCTGAATACGGCGCCGCCGGCAGAAGCGCCGCATCGCGTAAATCCACTCTTGCAGACGGACGTGTCCTTCCACTTCCATTGCGCATTAAACGCGACGAGACGGCCGGGGTGAAAGGACACCGCTTGCTTGGCGCCGCAAGGACCCCTGCTTTTGGCTCGGCTGACCGACCACCGAGATAAGCGGAGGAAAGGCTCTGTGGGCGCTGTGGCCTCAAGATGATAAAGGGCCCAATGGTTCGTGCTCTGGGCTGCATGCAGCATGAGCTCTAAGGAAAGTTAAGGCGACTCTATCCTAAAACTCTTTCTCATTCCCCGCACTCCATTTACCATTCCTCCGAAGTTCAGGCGCATGTGGTGACCAAAGCTTGGTCCCCACGCGACCGCCTGTGGGCTACAAGTTCCTACACTCACACGGGTCGATGACCCGAGCGCCTCTGCCTCCCTAATGGTAACCCTCTCAACCCAAGTACTACGTACCTACATCCCAGTGACTAAGTTACTTGCCATAAGTAGTGTTTCATGGAAGAAGGAAGTACCTGCAAGTGTGTGATCCATAGTTGGTCGGGAACACTCCTTTTCCATGTCGAGCAAGGGAATGTTTCATCCCTTAGGTTCCTCGTTTCTTTTGCGCTTTCTCGTGCAGTTAACATTACCGACTCACGTCTGCATAACCCTCAAGGGTTTCTAAGGCTATGGTCGTCAAATGTTCATCACCTCAAGGAAGTGCAAAGGACAAAGTTGAACTTACGGATTGGCCTGACTGGCCAAAACACTAAAATAAACTTTAGTTCATTACATGACAAAATTATTACATTACAAAAAAGTAAAAACATCTAACTTTTTCCTTTACTCCCGGTGGAGGATGCTCTGTGGTGATATTCGGCTGGCGATCACCCGGGCACGCGGCTCGACTTGGGTCTCGAACCCGTCGATCTCCTCGTCGGTCCGGTCTGCGGTGATCCCACTACTAACGGCGTCGAGGTTAATACCGTCGTAGTGGGAGATGGCGCAAACGAGCGCCGAACAAGCCCCGAGTGCGACGCCCTCGCTCACCGAGCTCTCGACATGGTCGGGCACGCGGGCTAGCTCGGTGGCTAGTGAACTCGATCCCTGCACGGTCCCGAGTACCCAGTTGCAGACGTCCCGGTCGACCCTTCAAAGGGTCACCAGCTCGGCGGCCTACTCGGACTGCTCCTCCTCCGCCAGCCGCTTCGCCGATAAGGCCGCATCCCGCACCGTGATCGCCACGTCACGCTCCTCCTCCGCCTATCTCCGCGCCTCCACGACGTTGCTGAGATTCTTCTGCAACTCTGTGGACCAAAACAGTGTCAAAAAGCGCGCCAGGCGAGCTACGACAGCGAGAATCAACCAAGAGGTCTAGTCACTTACCAGCCGCGGAGTCCGTCATAGCGCGGAGCTCCCCCTCGAGCCTAGCCCGGATCTCCTCGCCGAGCTTCTTCGCCATAGCTACTTCTTCCTGAGCGGTGTCCCTAGCGCTGTTGGCCCCCGCTAGGAGGGATTCAAGCTCAGACACCTTCGCCCTCAAGCCGGGTTTCGTCCTGCGCTCCTCGAGCAAGACCTAGAGAGCTGATCCAGCGCTGGCGGGCCTCTGTCGCTCAGGCGCTAAGGCTTTCGAAGCGCAGTAGCTCAAGCGCATTTGGTCGCACTCTTTCGGCGGTCATTCTCCAGCCGTACAGACTCCGGAGGAACTTCGACTTCTCCACCGACCGGGCCAGCAAATGCTACAAAACACGAGCACCCTATTAGCCCGTCGACCGCTAAAACTCATCAAAAGCTGAGGATGGGGTTTGGTTTGGCTTCATCACCGGTCGCGAAGTTCCCGGAGATGGCGCTCAAGGTTTTGTCGGTGGATTTGAGGGCGAGAGCCAGGCCCTTCCGGATCTGGCTCATCTCAGCCTCGACTTGCTGCGCACGGCCTCCTGGAGGGCCTCCCATGCCCCGTCCTCCGCCTCGTCGTCCGAAGATGAACAATGACTTGCGGTGGTCGCGTTGCCAGTCGTCCTGACAGTAAGGGCATCCCGGCGGACTCCCCGGCCGCTTCTAGCGAGGCTGCGCTATGAGGGTCACGCGGCGCCTCCACCCGTGGCCTAGCGACGACCACCTCCAATGCCTAGACCGCCCCCTCCGGCGGGTCCCCGGGCGACAGCGGTGGGATCATGACTGGCACCAAGATCGCGCCAGCTGGCGGAGGTCCTGGCGGTGGCGGCAGGAGCTCTCCCTCACCCCATTCGGCCTCCGCTCGAGGCCCCGACCAGCCAAGGGTCGCCAGGACCTCCCCGCGCCCCAGCTCCTCCGGGACCTTCTCCTCCTACGGCGGTCCCGACTCCGCCTGCGGCACCTCGTTGCCCGTCGGCTTCACCAACGGCAACGGCTTGGCATTCGATGCCTCGACCATTGCCAGCTGCAGGGACGGCGCCGGCCCTCGCAGAGCTGCCATCGCTCCCGAGTGGACCAGCGCCGAACGAGTGCACGGCAACCGCGCTTTCTTTGCAGGCCCACCTTGCGAAGGCGAGTTGCCCCTCCACTTCCCCAAGGACGCCTCCATCGGGGGCGCCTCCACCTGGGGCACAACAATGGCGGCGCCTACGCCGGCGCCCTCGACTAGACCACCGCTAGTCGGCGACCCGAAGTCGAACCCACGGTATGGGTCGCCATCGTCGCTGCTGCTGTTGCTCGAGGACGACTCCCGACCGGCCGTATCAACGGCGGTCGTGTCGGAGACCTCCTCGCTGCGCGCGGCCCTCACCGTGCGCTCTTGCTTCTTCTTCCTCCTCTTCTCCTCCTTCCGCCTCTTGTGGGCGGATTCGCGCTGCGCAGACACTAGGCGGGCCGTAGCCCTCATCTCCTTCTCCCCCGGCAGCAATGCCCGGGAGACTGTCCCGGCCAGCCCCTGGACAATACAGAGACGTTAGTCGGACAATATGCCACCCGCCGCCTCAGTGGCGCTCCCGCCCGTGACGGTGGCCACCCGAGCCTCGACCTCCGACGCGGGAAGCTCCGGCTCCACCATCCTCATGGGGTCGGACACCCCCTCGTACCGAAACATGGGGCGCACCCTATCCATGAGGGGTTGGACACGCATCCTCATGAATGTGCGTACAACGACATCGCCGGTTAGGACCCGTTTTTTCTGGGTCTTGATCCGCTCGATGATCACATCCACCTTGTTCTTCTCCTTCCGGTCGGCGCCCCAAGACCACTCAGGCCCCGCCACGGGAAGCCGGCCGGTGAAGGCCGGGGTGCTGCCTCCTAGGTTCCGAGTATAAAACCATTCGGAGTGCCACCCCCGGTTCGACGACGGCAACTTCACCTCGATATAGTCCGCCGTGCGGCCGCGCAGTTGGAAGGCCACACCGCTGACGGGTGCCATGCTATCCGCCGGCTTGTCCTTCCTCAGCCGTGCGTGGAAGAGGTGCCTCCAAAGTGCCCAATGGGGCTCGATCCCCAAAAATGCCTCGCACAACGTCATGAAGATCGCTATGTGGAGCACGCCGTTGGGGTTGAGGTGGTGCACCTCCGCCTTGTAGAAGTGCAGCAGCCCGCGGACGAATGGATGGAGCGGGAGCCCGAACCCGCGCTCGTAGAACGAGGCAGGAACGACGATCTCGTCGACGGCCGGCGAAGGAACCGCGACCCCCGTTGGCACCCTCCACCTCAAAACATCTTGCGGGGAGAGGAACCCCTTTCTCTCCAGGCCAAGTGCGCGGCTGGCTTGAGCAGTGCACTCCGGCCACGACATCTCCAGAGACGAAAATGGTGAAAAGGTGGGAGACGGGGAAGGTGAGGAACTCTCTTGCTCTTCTTGCTCTCTTTTCTCAAGTAGGGAGACGATGAAAGCAAAAGCAAGTACCTGCCTGGGTGCCCCCCATGCTGAATTTATAGGGACCGAACAAGCGCTAGCCGAGCGGACGCCAGTCAAACGGACACCATCTCGGTTGAAGCGTCACACGTCCCATCCGAGCGCCACGCCGGGCCGCCGGTGAGATGCATCGATTCCCAATTCTTTCACCTCGCATTTAATTGCCTCCACTACGCATTAAACACTAGCAGGAGGTGCGAGGCACCGTTCAGCCGCACGCCCGCGACCTTCGATCTCGCCTCTGGGCGGTCGACCATTCACTTAACAGTATGCAAGGCCCTCTTGGGCGCTCTGACCTTAGGGTGGCTAAAAAGCTCAATAGCTCACACCCAGGGCCCAGTCTAGCGCTGCGGGTTCCTAGGCCCTGATCTACCAAGTGGATTCAGGACCACCCCAGCAGAAAATTGAGCAAGGGGCGAGGATGAGGCGAGCCCCCAGTGGGCCTCTAGTTGGGTCGGCGGACGACCCAATCATCTTAACTCGTATCCGAGACCATACTTCACACTCTCTCGCGGAACCCATCGATGGGTGGCGGCCGGTATACTCGGTCGGCGGACGACCGAATCTGATCTGATCGAGTAAAAAAGGTTTCTTATGGGCGCCCCAGTAGTCGGACGCCCGACAAGGGATAGTCATTGGAAAGATCCCCTTGGGAGGGATCTCGAGTCCCACTCGAGATCACCCGACAATAGCTCATGAAAGCACGGTGTTCAAACCAGCGCGCATGGTGAACAGCGTCGCTCACCCTCCAGTTCCACACTGCGGACGAGCGTACCGTGGGGCGAGATAGTGGCCCTCCTCCGCAGATAGCCTCGCCCGAGCGAGGACTCGGGATGGGCGCCTCCGCCTAGCTCGGCGTAAAACCGGCCTTACAAACACATCGAGCTCTGACGTAAAACTAGCTTTTCGGACCCCGAGAACCTCGTTGAGGCATCTGGGCGTCCGTCTTGACCAAAACAACGTCGAGCTCTGACGTAAAACCAGCACTCGGACCCCAGAACCTCGTTGAGGCATCACGGGCGTCCATGCCGACCAAAACAACGTCGAGCTCTGACGTAAAACTTTTCGGACCCCGAGAACCTTCTTCGAGGCATCGAGCGTCCATGCGACCAAGGCAGCGTGAAACTCTGACGTAAAACTAGCACTCGGACATCAGAACCTCACCTAAGGCATCTGGGCGTCCGCGCTGACCAAGACGACATCAAGCCAGGTCCCCACCGACCAAGTCGGTCTGGCTCAGCCAGCAAGCGTAAACCCCCCAACCGGCTCTCCGACCCACTCGGGGGCTACACCCACCGGGTGCACTCGCACGCACCCAGTCGGAACCGGCCAACCAAGTCGGTCGGACCCTGCCGACCAAGGCATCCACCCAATCCACTCGGGCGCGAAGCCAACTGGGTCTGCCCGCATGCGTCCAGTCAAATTTTGCCAACCAAGTTCACTTGCTGCATTCGATCGAATTTTGCCGACCAAAGCAAAACCCCCGACCGGTTCTGACAAACTCGCCCGGGGGCTCGGGGGCTACTGACGAATACTTATACCACGGGTATCCCCTGCGGCCCAGGACGACGTATGGGCCGCCCCAAGCCCAGTTCTGGCCAAAGGCCCCACCAGGCCACGAAGGACTCCCACCCCGGCAAGAGGCGGTCAAACTCCCGCCGAGGTCAGCGCCCGTCATGGGTCGAGATCCCCAAACTCGACCCCGCCATGGGTCGGACGTCTCGTAAGCTCCAACCAAGCTAAAGTAATCTCTGCCACCGTCGCCGGTCAGCCTCGAGTTGGCCACCTGCTCCACGGACATGACAGCTCAAAGTGACCGCGCGGGGGCAGGTGGCTCCTTCCCAAGGCGGCGAGGAGGCTGCCGAAGTCAAGCACCAGTCTCATCGTCTCGTCATGTACAGTGGGAGGCTACGCTCCCTCCCAAGGTAAGACCGGAGCCACGCACTGGCGTTGCTTTTTGAGAGCCAGAGAGTAGGTGCGCCACTTCCCAACGGAACGGACAACCATGCCACGCGATGTATCTACCGACCTGGCGTGGGGCAAGAAGACGCCGGTCAGTCGATAAGACCGAAGATCAGGACTCCAAGGCGTAGGACACCCCATCCTTTCTTTTCCTATTTCCCGTGTAACCTGCCCCCTCTGACTATATAAAGGGAGGCAGGACCCTCCGGGAAGGGGAGGGCTTTGAACGAGCAAGACAATTCTTACTCCCACTCGGACAAGCGCTCAAGGTCAGGCCTTAGCCCTCGATTGTAACACGACGCAGTCCTCTGCGCTCAAATCAATATAGAAGCACCACGAACTGGACGTAGGGTCATTCGGCCCGAACCAGTATACATCTTGGGCTCCCTGAGTCAACCATTCAATGAGAGGGAACGCGCGGCCCCTTGACTACAAATTTACTTGCCGGTATTCAAAACACCGACACGCGTCCTCCTGCTTGCATGGCCGAGGCCCCTCGAAGTCCCGGCTTCGTCCCCGCCACGTCCTCACGCGGCGCTGGATGTCGGCCCCCGAGCCTCTGCCGCCCGTGTGCACTTGTGCGCCAGGGAGAAGAGCTCGGAGGTGGTGGCGATGTCACGGGTCGCCATCTTTTCCCGCATCTTGCAGTCGCGAATGCCTCTTCGAAAGGCGATGACAACCGACTGCTCAGAAATCTAGGGAATCGTGTTGCGACAGTGGCAGAATCATCGAATAAAGTTGCGCAACGACTCCCCTCTTTCCTGCTCGAGGGCATGGAGATCGTCCTCCACGCCCGGCTGTGCGAATGAGCCTTGGAAGTTGGCGACAAAGAGGTCGCACAACTCCTCCCACGAGTGCACCGATCCTCGTGAGAGGTTCAATAGCCAAGACCGGGCAGACCCCATCAAGGCCGTTGGGAAGTAATTGGCCATGGCCTTTCCAGATCCGCCAGCGGCACGCACCACAGTGGTGTAAACCTGCAAGAACTCCTCTGGGTTGGTGGTGCCATCATACGTCTCGATGGAGGCCGGACGAAACCTTTTGGGCCACGCCACGGCGGCGTTGCCGTCGGAAAGCGCGGCATCCGGCGCCATAGGGGATCTCACAGTCACCACCGACCCGACACAGAAGCTGCGTCTTGGGGAGGCGGACCATGACTCCCAAAGAGTCGAGGAGGCGGACCTCCTCCTCGCCTTGAAGGTGAGAGTTATGGGAGGAACTCTCACCCCGAGGCCATCTGTCCGTCATGGCCTTGGCGGCCAGCTATGACGATCACACAGATCACCATTTGGCGGCCAAGCGCCGAGAGCTCAGATGGGACCTCAGGTCCCCACGGCTCCTCGCAGAGCTGGGACCTTTTTCTTGCACGCCCTTTCCCTTACTCTGGTCCACCTGATCAGAGCGTTTCCTGCTAGGGCGGCTAGAAGCTTGGGTGCACTCTAGGGGCACCTTGGGGCGAGGCAAGCGGCCTCGAGCCGGTCGGGCATCCCACGCTGAGGTGAGCGCATCCACGAGGCCCGCAATATCCTGCGGCCACCGGCGTGGCCGGATGTCTCGGCAAGTTCCGAGGGTGGTCGAGGAGGAGCAGACCGTATCACGGTTCCCGAGCTAGAGTGGCGGCCTCCATGGCCCGGCCGACGCCAGGCAGGCCGGCCGTGGGGCGCCATCGCCCTCCTCTTGTGGCGGTGGGAGGCGATCCTCGTCGGCGAAGAAGCAGGAGGTATTCTGGAAGCTACTAGCCTCCGCCACATCTTGTCGCTGTGAGTGTAAACCCGCCATCACCAGGTGCGAAGTCCTTTCGGACAGAGAACCGAAACCCGCCGGAGAGGTGGCCGAATGAGCCAACCACTAGCCCCCTACCTGGCGCGCCCCTGTCGGCGTATTTCGCCTGACAAGATTCCGCTAACTGGGTGTCTACTCCCTAGACGGAAATTATGGTTTGGTAGAGGGCATCTTCGTGGCTGGAAACCCTAATGCCTCTCGACGATGGATTCCAGGCGTCAGCAGGCTGGTAGACACAATGATTTACCCAGGTTCAGGCCCCCGGTGTGGGTAATAGCCCTACGTCCTGCTAGTTCTTCATTGAGAAAATGAGGAAGCATTTACAAAGGTGTTCTTCAGTGTCTGCTTCTCTATGCTTCTTGTTCTAGCCGACCGGCCCCCTTCTTCATGCACCAGGGTGCCCTTATATAGATGGGCCACCCTGAGCAGGAGAGAAGGTGGCGCTATACTTATCTACAACACATTAATTACATCCATCATTCAGCTTCCACGTCGACCCACGACTCATTTATTAAGCACGCCTCCGTGGCCTTGTCCTTGAACCTCATTTAATGTCGGTGAGAGGCCTCGCCCGATCGCCGCAGGGACGGGGCGTCTCACGACGGGTTGGTAAGAGGCGTCGAGAGGATGAGCCGTCGTCGTGTCGAAAAGTGAATCCTTCTAATCAATGACCTTGACACGAGGTGCCACGGGAGAAACTTTGGTAAGCCTTCCCTCATTCCTTTGGTTGCCTTCGTGGCACGACAAGGGGCCCAAACACCCGCGCTCGTCGAGCCGCCACGCCGCTTGCCCAATGCGGCGGTGTGATCGCCGATCGCTTTCGATAAGGGAGCTCGCGGACTCCTCGCCAATGAGCGGCGTCTTCGCCAGTACCGCCCTTGTTCCACGCTGAGCCGCTTCGCCCGCAGCGAGCATGATCGCCAGGCCCTTTCGCCGAGGCCCGTGGGCTTCCGCCGATGGGCGGCGTGCTCGCCGATTACTGCTAGGGCGCCACGTGAACGCTTCGCCCGCGGTGGCGTGATCATAAGCCTTTCGCCGGGGCCACGTGGGCTTCAAACTAGGCCAGGCCACTTTCTGGGCCTATTACTTCTACAACGGAGAGGGTACCCCGGTGCAAAGTACACCGACGTGGGTATGCCCAGGGGAGAACGGACCACCGCCACCAACTCGTAATTAGTAGTAGAGATGTATATGTATGTATGTGTGTATATATATAGATATGCTATTCTATAGCCGCGCATAGTCTACGTGCCATCCATCGAACGAGCCCTATACTCAGCGCACCAAACTAACTAGTAATGCGTTTCAACAGTAAATTGATGTTTATTTTATAGTAAAATTTGATTTATATGACGTTTATTAGTGAAACTTATATTATATTGTTCCTCTCGTCATCAGCAATCTACTGGTGAAATTCGTTTGTCCATCGGAGCTATGAATAAAAAGTTATGACTAAAAGAAAGAAAAAACAAATTCGTGTACAAACTAGTAAACATATTTATTAGTTAGTTGGTTACGGTTCACATTTAAGTAGAAATGCGTGTCAGTAGTAAATTGATGTTCATATAGTAGTAAATTGATATTTATTTGGTAGTAAAATTTTATTTATATGATGTTTATTAGTAAGACTTATATCATAATGTTCCTCTGGTCGTTAGTAATCTACTAGTGAAATTCGTTCATCAATCCGAGCTGCAAATAAAAAATTATGGCTAAAAGAAAGAAAAACCATATTCATGTAGAAACGAGTAAGCATTTATTTGTTAGTTGGTCATGTTCTGGTGCAAGTAGTAATGCATTTAAGTAGAAATTGATGTTAATACAATAGTGAATTGATATTTATTTGGTAGTAAATTTTGATTTATATAACTTTTATTAACGAGACTTATATCATATTATTTTTCTCGTCGTCAATAATCTACTGGTGAAATCCGTTCGTCAATCGAAGCCGTGAATAAAAAGTTTTGGCTAAAGAAAAAGAAAAAGCAAATTGGTATGCAAACTAGCAAACACATTTATTAGTTAGTTAGGCACGGTACTGATATAGTAGTAGCTTTATTCATTGTTCTATAGTAAAATGTAGTAAACAAGGTAGTAAACATTAGTGTATTAAATAGTAAAATTAGTGTTTCATCATATATTTATATTTTACTATCTATAGATATATATTTTACTATTATACGGTAGTAAATTAATGTTTATTTGGCAATAAAATTTGATTTATGTGACGTTTATTACTACAAAACACATTTAGTACTTTTATAATAAACAAAACACATTTAGTACTTTTATGTTCACGTTACTGATTAGCTTAGCAACACATGAAGTGGATGTACGTGAATGGTTTGATCGCACTTAGCAACACATGAACTAGGGTTACAACTAACGCGTAGCTACTCGCACGCGTAGAATAGCGTTACCGTGTGTGTAATATATATATACACACATATACATATAAATATATAGAAAAATGGTTCTATACTCCTGAGAGTACGTACTCCTACATTCAGTGTACCGCTTAAATGATATTATTATACCTCTTTATCCTTTTAAGTATACTCTAATACTGATTACAAGATACTTCAAAGTGAGTTCCACAAAAAATTTCATCAAAGTCCACCCTTCATAGCATAATTTGTTTAATCAACTAATAAAAGTCATGAAAAATTCTGAAAAAATTGTAGATGTACTTCATAGATTACTCTACATATGTATAAAATTATAGGTTTGTAACTCTCGATATATAATGAATTTGATCTTGAAACTTCATACATAGGTAGAGTAATTTATGAAGTATATCTACAATTTTTTTCAAAAAATTTCATGACTTTTATTAGTTCGTGTGCACGACGTGTACATGGAAAGCCTATGTGCACAGGATATGTTGCCATATATATATATATGGGGACATATCCAGTGCAATCATGATTTTGATGCAATCACCGTGCAATCCAACTAAGAAAAGTTTCAAAAATTTCTGAAAAAAATCATGGATGTACATCTCATCTTACCCCATCTACATATAAAATTTCATGATCAAATTCGTTCTATGCTAGAAGTTACAAAAAAGACAAATTTGGGGTGCATTTGAACTATTCAAGTTTGTCAGAAATTTGTCTTTTTTATTACTCTTAACATAGGACGAATTTGATCATGAAATTTTATTTTATTTACATGATACGTTGATACGTTGCCTTATTTTTTTAGCTTAGAGCATCTCAAGAAGGGCCCTAAAAGCAGGTCCCTATTTTGGATTTAGGACTCCTATTTTTTGGGGCCTGTTTCAGAAACAAGTCCAAAGAACATCCCTAAATCAAATTTCCTATTTTATTTTTTCTCCTATTTTGACATATCCGCTATGTATAATCTTCATTTGACACCACTAAAATTCAATCAAAAATATTTGTAATACATAAAACATAAGCATATTAACATTTACAATTTAAAAACATGATATTTAAAATTAAAATTTAAATTTTTCAAAACATGATATTTAAAATTTAAATTTAAAATTTTCAAAATTTTCAGTAGCAGATGCAGATGCAACAGTTGCAACTCATCCAGCAAAGACACGCTTAGCTGCAGCGAACTAATGCAAGCCATCCTTCACTTAACTCCCTATTTTAAGGTTTAGGGGCTGGTTTAGGGGCCCCCTGGGAATTGGGGCTCAGGAGGGAAATTTAGGGGCCTCCTAAATTTAGGGGCTGGAATAGGGGCCCTGCTGGACCTGCATTTTTTAGTAAACTCCCTATTTTAAAGTTTAGAAATTTGGTTTAGAGGCTTTGTTGGAGATGCTCTTAAAAGATCAGAGTTTATATCCTCGCAAAAGAAAAATGGAGTTTACAGCGGGAGAGGCGACCATGGGAAAGCAACGGCTCAGATCGATTAGGCCCACTTGCAGGAGGAGGTCCTCTGATATGAGACTGGGCTTGTACTTCCGTCAGGCCCGACAACAGTATCTGGGCTACGTAAAACGGAGCTTTATCGTCTTCCTATCTACGCCTGGCGGAGTTCGATCCATGGAGGCGGAGCAGAGCCAGATGCCCAGAGTGAAGCTTGGCACCCAGGGCCTCGAGGTATTGCAAGTTGCAACTCCTACCTCCGATCCTCCCGAGTGCTTGCCGTTCTTGTTCTAGGTTCTTGCATCTTTTCACAAATCTTCGAAGAAAAGAAGCGAATAAAACTGCAGAATTGATCAATTGGGGGTGTGCGATGTGCGAGGCAGGTGTCCAAGCTTGGGTTCGGGTGCATGGGCCTCACCGGCGTCTACAACAGCCCAGTCCCCGAGGACGCCGGCGTCGCTGTTATCAGGCGCGCGTTCGAGGCCGGTGTCACCTTCTTCGACACCGCCGATGCCTATGGGCCGCACACCAACGAGGTCCTGCTTGGAAAGGTGAAATAATTTTCTGACTCCCATGATGTGTTTATGTCTCGTTTGGTTGGAGGGCAATGAATTTCTAATATTCGATGGGAGGATGAGAAATTGAGAATCTTTTGGTAGGCATGGCATTTCTGGATGATTATTTGGGCGGGCGTGGTTTAGTTTAAGGTTCTTTATTGGCACAAGGATTTCATTCTTGGAAGGTGTAGTGATGTTATGTGATGAAGATGAAAGGGTCGAATTTTTATCCAAGGAATCCACTTTTTGTAGTTAAGAAATAAGGAGGTGGCACTTTACGATATCATTATACTTTTTTTTCGGTTTTAATTTTTAGCTTCTAACTGGATAAATTAGATGATGGAGAGTCCAATCTATGGCCATTTTAGATGGAATGATCGAGCATTTTATCCAAGTATTGCCTTTCTCAACTCAAAAAATGTACTACCTGTGCTCCATTGACCTAGTTCAGAACCATATGAAATTCCCTAGAAAAAATGATATAATCGGTTGCATTTAGTTCTTAGGATTAGGCCTTTCCTTGCAAAATACATTGCACTGCAGTTTTAACAGTGCAAAAGGAGTAAACAGATAAATGCGGAATGCCCCTCCAAAGTCATTTTGGTTGAACCATGACCTGTACATATGGAACCCCAGCAAGAAGTAGTGATTTCCTTCATGCCTTATCCGCAAGTTAGCATTGCTCTGATTACCAGTTTCCAAGATGATCATCTGTAAGACCCGATTGGCTGCTAGTAATAGTCCGTTGCAGCCACCCAGGGCTTCGATGATCAATTGATCACTTGCATATGCATACCATATGGTTTCAGCTATAATGAAGGAAACTGCAGTGTCCCAAATCACTGATCCTGTTCCTCCATCATTGCATATCTGAGCCACAGATTGATACATAAATTGCATTATTATTATTTTTTCTCAGCAACTGGATGAGTTATATGGCGATATTGTGTTGAGCAGGCACTAAAGCAATTACCTCGTGAGAAGGTGCAAGTGGCCACCAAGTGTGGCATTGCAGGATTTAACAGCAGTGGCATGCTTGTGAAGGGCACTCCAAATTATGTGCGTGCATGCTGCGAAGCAAGCATTGAGCGCCTTGCTGTTGACTACATTGATCTATACTTCCAGCATCGCATTGACCAGTCAGTGCCTATAGAGGAAACTGTGTGTATCTGTTGATTGCATACTGCACTTTGAATTTCATCCATTGTCTCTGACTTTGTCAATCAGCGATTGTCTCTGACTTTGTCAATCAGCGAGTGTAGATGGGAGAACTGAAGAAATTGGTGGAAGAAGGGAAAGTGAAATATGTTGGCTTGTCTGAGGCTAGTGCAGATACCATTAGACGGGCACATGCAGTTCATCCAATCACCGCAGTGCAGTTGGAGTGGTCTCTATGGACCAGGGATATAGAGGAAGATATAATCCCACTGTGCAGGTTCCCGCTCCCAGTCCTATATATTTTTTACAACAGTTTTGTCTACTTTAGTTCCAGAAAATTAAGTAGTTACATGTTTTGGAGGTAGCTCTTGTTCAATTCCTTTTCCATCAAGCTTATACTTGGAGCATTCATTAGGTTCATTTGGATTTTAAGAAATGCCCAAACATGTGTGATATGGGTCGCCAAAGGTTCGACAATGTTTTCGTTCGTCGCCGGAAGCTCGCTGACGTCGGGGACAAGTCTGCACTTCAATCAGGCAATGCCCCAGCGCAGGAAGATGTCACAAGAGCCTAGGCGAGCGGAAGGAAACCAATTTCTAGTCGGTTAATTAGCTAGTCGTAGCGTATCTTATCTAGTCGGCATAGTAGGAAACTTATCCTTTAACAGTTTAGATTTCCTTGTTAGTCATGAGGGTTTTGTATCTTTATAAATTGGGAAGAATCAATGAAAATCGGCAGACTGCATTTTGCCACAAATACCTCTTGGCGGTGTCTCCCGATTAACGAGAACGGTAGCTCCGTTCGCTAGTATTCCGGCGATCGCCGCCACGGCGTCGTCGTCCACTGCACCCCGTGCGGGTTTGAGACTAGGAACTCGTCTCTACTCGCAAGCCCACAACAAATTGGTATCAGATTCAGGCGCTCCTCGGACCATGACGCAGCCAACGTTGGACGAGCGTGTTGGTCATTTGGAGTCATCCTTGGCCGACTTGAAGACCTCCATCGGCGAGCTCTTAGCTCTCTCCCGCGTAGGCTCTTCAGGCCATGGCGATAATGGTCACACCGATCGGGCGGTCGACGACACAAGTCGTCGCCAGGATCCGGAGCACCGTGACCGATTCCATCTTGCCGTCATTGGCGTCTATGGCCATCATGGCGCGGGTCACCTCGATGCGCCACGCGGCGAGCGTGCTCTGCGTGAACGTCGACCACAGGATCTGGGGGCAACCTCGCGTTTGATGGCGCTTGGACTTTCGGAGGAAGCGAGGACCATCGGCACCATCGCGGCTGGATTCCAAGACCGCCACGCTGGAGCTTCAAATGTATGATGGCGGTGATGATCCTCTTGTGGTTACGGCAATGTGAAAGATTTTTCCGCTTGCATCGATTCCTGCGGGAACATGTTGACTGGTGGGATTTGCATCTCATGGCGAGCACAAGAAGTATTGGATAATTGGTTGCTTGAAGAACCAAGGATTTCTTGGGAGGACTTCTTCGACCGTTTTTGCGATGTTTTACTCGCTACCGATCGGCGTCGATCCATTGGGCGACCTTGTTAATCTCAAAGCAGGCAGCACTTCGCGTCGGCAATGCGCTGAGATTTCAATGACTACTTGCCGCGGTGCCGCGCATATGTAGCGGACAGTGGATACATTTACGCCGGACTTTCCAAGGCATTGGCGGTAGAAGCGTCGCCCGCGAACGGCCTCGCGATCTGGCGAAGCAATGCATGGCGACCGCATAATTAACCCTGGTAACACTTGTCACCTAGAGCTAATTATACGGACCTCGGCCGATAACTAGCAAAACATCGAACACTCGATGCTTTATTAGTTACTATCTTGTATCTGATATTGCGAGAACAATAATTAGAGCGCAGTGCGGAATCCTTTATTACATTCCATTAGCCACGCTTGGCTATTGACCAAGTCTTAATCTTACATCGGTTATAATACAACAAAGGAAGACTAAAACCTCCTATTTCATTTGGAGGACTAGCAAGCTGTCTGCGCTAAGCGGAATAAGGTAAACTAGTACTACTACTCCTCACGGTAGTAGTAGTAGTAATGTAAATCCTCAGGAAGATCTGCTCTGTGATTGTCCTCGCCCATGCCTCGGAGGGCGATCCATTCGATTCGGCGTCTAAGCAAGGGGAGATTTAGCAAGAGTGAGTACTAAGTACTCAGCAAGTATAATAATAATGAATGCAATAAAATGACTTTCCCAATTCCCTCCATTTCTTATCCCTTCTTCTTCTACAACCATTCTCAACCCAAATCCTTCCTTTTAACGAAATAAACTTTTGTTGAAAGGTTTGCAAGTTTTATATTTATAAGGACTCTACTAATAGTGAGCATGTCACATGTAGTCTCCAATCCTGAAGACGGGCTTGAATTCAAGATTTTACCCTGCGCAGGTTTGTGCCACTTTACCCACAATGACACCCACAAGAGATGCCCCAGAACGTTTATTCTATTCCGGTATTAGTTCTCCACCCTACTGAGTATGGACCTCAACCACTCAGCTTAGCCCACCTCAGGTGCGTAGCTTTTGCACTCGGCCATGACAGCCATCACCCAAGACTTCAAATATACCGCCCCATTTCACATTTCTCAATCCGTCCCCCAGGTCATCTAGGCATTTCGGCCACGACATACAACTTACCCGATGTGGAGTAACTAATACCATCCTAGAACAACCTTTTACGACCGATTTCACACCAACGTGGTTGGCACCAATTCTGACCCATTACTCAATATTAGATTGTTGTTATCTTATATGCTAGCCTATTGTAGAGGACCCCCGTGAGCACCCTTCTCATCGGCATCCTCTACCCACCAATATTAACACACTCTCACGGCTCCATTAGTTGGATGAGCGAATTTATCTGACATCATATTACCATTCCATTTATTAGCCAAACTCATCCCCATCAACCCGTTTCATCCATCCATTTCCAACCTCTACCATTTATCCATTCTTACAACTCACACCCTTTCATTTATACTTTTTATTCCAAATATATTTTAATGCGTTGATAGAATTTAAATTAGAAAGATAAAACATTCTTGAAATATGATCAATAGAATCGCTTGCAGGAGTAGAATTTAGAAGTTCGCCTCGCTCGAAAATAATTTCAGATCGGTTGTCGGGTTCGTTGGGATCTGAAAATTAACTTACATTAATCTCTGCCTTTTTATTATATATGAGTAGCAATTCCAATATTCTTAATGAACCAATTTTGCTATTCTTCCCAAATCTGATATCTGTTTATTTATATGCATGCACTACATTGCTTCTTATATTTTTTTTATGCATCTAATGCAATTACCAATACTGATAATGGAATGAATGCAGGTAATGTTCTGTTTATTGTTTTATTCATCTACTGCAGTTATTAGTGCCATGAGGTATGTATGCATGTGTGAGATCCATTTTCCCTTTCTCCGCTTGTTATTGCTCTGGCCGAAACCTCTGGTCCTTGGCTGCACTCGTTCGGCTGGTACTTTGGCTGAAGCTTTGGCTCTTTGGCTGTGTGACCAACTGCTGTGCTACTGCTTTACTCCCTCTCTCACTTATTCCTTCGGCTGTTCTCTGGCTACTACTTCTTCCGGTTTTTCTCTCCTGGCTGAAGGTCCTACTGGCTCCCTTCCTTACTCCTGCCTCTACTGCTCTCCTCCCCTCTCCTGCTATTACTCTTCCCTTGCGCATGTGGTTGCTGGTTTCTTTGGTGAGCTCTTGCTGTTTTGATTTATTTGGTTGGGAATACAGCAGCAAGCTACTACTTTTTCAGCTATCATTCATCTACTTCGGCTCTCCCCTGGCCGAGCCCATGGATGGGTTAGGAGCTAACCCTAGCTCCAATAGAACAGGGGTTGTGATCTTCTTTCTTGGATTTGGATCTACTGGCTGCTTCACCTTTTTGGAGGTAAGTTTCAGGTAAGGGTCTATGATAGAATGGATTTGAGCTCTAGGTTGGGTGGCGAGGGTGTCGACACTAGCTAGCTAGGACGCTCCTCGCGAGCTACCGGAGTTCACATCTTTGAGACCATGGTCCATGATGATATACACTCTGAGACCATTTTCCACTGTCTAGCTCTACTGCCTTTCTCTTCTACTACTACCTTATGGCAGTACAAAACTTACTTGTGATCCTGCGGTTTGGCTTGTTTTGAGTTGAGGAAGTGGGGTCAGGTGGAAGTAGAGGAAGTAGAGGAAGCAGATCTACTTCTTGGATCAGGCCTCCTCCTTGCTCCTTGATCTTTTTCTCCCTTGACTGGGTTCACCTCCTGGCTGCACTCGGCTGGATCCTGGTGGCTGCACTTGCTGCCTTGGTTTCTTGATTGCTTGCTAGACTGGAATGGCTGGTTCTTGCTAAGAATGTGGTTGCATTTGTGGTTGTTTCGATTTGTGAAATGGCAATGGAGCGTTTTACTCCTTCCTGGTTCTGGTGAAAAGTAAGGAAAGAGGAATGCCAGCTGCTTCTTCTCTCCTCATTGCTGGCGTCCTTATCCTTTTTACTGCGCTGCGAATTTACTCTTTTGCCCTCACTGATTTACTTTTTACTGCCTCTCTTTTACCTTCTTACGCCCTCCCATGCATGCATGCATGCTTTTGCACTGATGCACCAAATGCATTGCAGTGATGCTCATGCCTAGTGATAATTACTAATGCTGATTAATGCTAAAGAAAATGCTAATGCTTGCTTATGCATGGATGATGGAGGGTTAAGGGGGAGGGTCCTCACATCCTACCCCCCTTAAAAGGGATTTCGTCCCGAAATCCGACTCACCTAAATAGATGGGGGTAAGATTCTCGCAAATCCTCCTCCTTTTCCCATGTTGCTTCTTTTTCTGAGTGATGCCTCCACTGAACCTTGCAAAACTTTGTAGTAGCTCTTCTGAAGTGTCGCTCTTCTGTCTCAAGAATTTTGATTGGGCGTTCTTCATATGTTAGATCAGGTTGTAAGGGAATGTCTAAACTTGGCAAGGCTTGAGAGGGATCTCTGAGACAGACTCTTAGTTGAGAAACATGGAAGACGTTATGAATTCTGGACAATTGAGGAGGTAGTTCTATTTGATAAGCAGAAGAACCTCTTTGTTCTAAAATCTTGAATGGTCCAACATATCGGGGGCTAAGTTTTCCCTTCACTCCAAACCGGTGTACTCCTTTCATTGGTGATACTTTTAAGTAAACATATTCATAGGGTTGGGCGTAATTCTCTCCTCGCTTATCGGTAGCTCTTTTGTCTGCTTTGGCGATTTTGACCTTTCTTGAATGGTTACGATTTTCTCATCATTTTGACGGATGAGGTCGAGATCCTATTAAAGATTTCTCTCCCCTTCATACCAACATATGGGGATCTACACCTTCTACCATCTGAGCTTCATATGGAGCCATTTGGATACTTGATTGGTAGCTATTGTTATAAGCAAACTCAGCTAGATGGAGGTATTTGTCCCAACTTTCTTTAAAATTCAGCACACATGCTCTTAGCATATTCTCTAAAATTTGATTCACCCTTTCAGTTTGTCCATCAGTTTGAGGGTGGTATGCACTGCTAAATTTTAGTTTAGTTCCTAAGGCAGTTTGCAAACTTCCCCAGAAACTAGAGGTAAAAATTGAACCTCGGTCAGATGTGATGGTCTTTGGAACTCCATGTAGTGTGACTATTCTCTCAATATATATTTCAGCCAATCTATGAGCAGAATACTTTTGATTAGTAGCAATAAAGTGAGCAGACTTGGTAAGTCTGTCCACTATGACCCATATAGCATCCTTTTTAGCTTGGGTTCTAGGTAGGCCTGTAATAAAATCCATGCAGACATCCTCCCATTTCCACTCAGGGATTTGGAGAGGTTGTAACAAGCCTGCAGGACGTTGATGTTCAGCCTTGACCTTCTGACAGGTGTCACATTTATTCACATATTCAGCTATCTCCTTCTTCATGCCATTCCACCAGAAATTTTCTTTCAGATCCTGATACATTTTTGTGCTACCAGGATGAATAGAATATAAGGTGTCATGAGCTTCCTTAAGGATAGTTGTTCTGATTTCTGGATCATTTGGGACACATATGCGATTGTGCAACTTGAGGCTTCCCTCTTTATCCAAGGTGAACTCAGAAGGCTGACCAGACTTAATCCTTTGAGTTTCTTCTAGAATGAAACTATCTGAGGTTTGCTTTTCTTTGATTTGCTCTAAGAGGGTTGATTGAATAGAGAGAGCGGATAACATGGCTGTAGATGAAGATATGCCAAAGTTAATTTCCATCTTAGCCAATTCTTTAAGTATCTCAGGCATAACGTTTTGGATGGTTAGACTATTACATTGAGCCTTTCTACTTAATGCATCAGCTACCACATTGGCTTTTCCTGGATGGTAGTTGATTGAGAGATCATAATCTTTAATGAGCTCTAACCATCTCGTTGTCTCATATTTAATTCTTTTTGAGTGAATATGTACTTGAGACTTTTATGATCCTTGTCATGAGAATGCACTTGGCTCCGTACAAGTAATGCCTCCATAGTTTTAATCACGAACACTCTGACTCCCAATTCTAAGTCATGGGTTGGGTAATTGACTTCATGGGGCGTGGTTGCCTTGAAGCATAGGCAATTACCTTCTCATTTTGCATTAGTACACATCCCAAACTGATTTAGAAGCATCACAATATATCACATATTCTACACCATTTTACAGCAAGGCTAGAATAGGAGTAGAGGTTAATGCTTGCTTCAATTTTGAAAACTCTCCTCACACTTATCGGTCAATCATACTTGCGGTCTTTCTTGAGAAGTTTAGTGAGAGGAGCCGATATCTGGGAGAAACCTTTTATGAATTTACGGTAGTACCCGGCTAATCCAAGGAAACTTCTAATCTCGATCGGAGAGGTAGGTCTTTTCCATGCTTTGATGGTTTCTATTTTGCTAGGATCTACCTCTATTCCTTTTCGGATATAGCGTGTCCAAGAAAGGACACTTGACTCGACCAAAACTCACATTTATTGTACTTGGCATACAATTGATGTTCTCTCAAGATTTGGAGGGTGGTCCTCAGATGTTCCTTATGTTCTTCCTCACTTCTTGAATAGATTAGGATATCATCTATGAATACTATAATGAATTGGTCGGATATTTCATAAACACCTTGTTCATTAGATTCATGAACACTTCTTTGGGGCATTAGTTAGTCGAATGGAACCACGATATACTCATAATGCCCATATCTGGATACAAAGCGGTCTTCTCTATATCTTACGCCCTTACTTTAATCGATTATATCGACCTTAGGTCAATTTTAGAGAACACACAAGCACCCTAAGTTGGTCGAGCAGATCATCTATTCTTGGAAGAGGATACTTGTTCTTAATGGTGACCTTTGTTGAGATCTCTATAGTGCATGCATAGCCTAATCCCACCGTCTTTCTTGTCTACAAATAAGACAGGTGCTCCCCATGGAGACACACTTTCTCTAATGAACCCCTTCTCTTCTAATTCTTTTAATTGCTTCTTGAGTTCATCCAACTCTGGTGGGTTCATTCTATAAGGTCTTTTGGCTATGGGAGTGGCTCCTGGAATAAGTTCTATAGAGAACTCTAGCTCTCTGTCAGGTGGCATGCCTGGCAGTTCTTCAGGAAAGACATCAGGGAACTCTTGAACTATAGGTATAAGAGACAGCCCTTGAGGTGACATTTGATGAAGATTGGGGTTGGACAAGGAAGGTTTTGCTCTATGTCCCCGATAGAGAATGCGGTCTCCTGATGATGTCCTTATAGATGCGGTCTTACACTCACAATTTATGTTAACCCCATGAGTGGATAACCAATCCATACCCAATATGACATCTAATTCTGATAGACTAATGACATGCAAATTTGCAACAAATGATGTGCCTTGAATGTCTATCAGTTGATTCTTTCTTATGAGTGTATTTATTATTAATCCGGCGGTGTGTTGACACCTAAAGGCACCTCTAATGGCACAGTCCAACTTATTTTTATCAACAAAGCTTTTAGATATGAATGAATCGTTGCACGGGATCAAATAAAATCATACCAATGGATGGTGGAATGGGAAGCATACCGGTGATAACATCGGTTGCTCCTCTGCTTGCTCCATTGAAATATTGTTTAGGCGGGCTGATCCTGCTTTGTTGGAGCTCCTTGTTAAACCCATGTGAGGATGATCTTTGAATGGTGACCTGCACACGTCCTACCATAGGTGGGCGATTTCGAGGCTTCATAGGATAGTTACATCGGTTGGATTAGGAGGAAGAGGGCAGTTAAACTTCTTGTGGCCCTCTTGACCACAATTGTAGCACTTGTTGGCCATTTGAGGACATGCGTACATAAAATGGGGTCCACCACACTTATGGCATTTAAGTGCGACTCTAAATTTGGAAGGCGAAATTTGAGCGGAGCGACTACATAAGGTCGAGTCTTTGGATATCTAATCCACCACGAAGGCTTGAATGGCTTTGGCTGGTTTGAGAAAGATGGCTTAGGATCAAACCTAGCCTTTTTCCTCCTATCTTCATTAAGTAGAGCTTGCTCACTTTCTGCTATCATAGCCCTCTCAGCTAAGTCCTGGAACTTTGTAACTTTGAGAAGGGCTACCTTGGCTCTCACTAGTGGGTTCAAATCTTTCTGGAACCTATAAACTTTTCTGGACTCTGTCTCTACTTCTTCTGGTGCATAACGTGACAACTCATTGAATTTCTTCAAATACTGAGAGACACTCATGCCTCCTTGGATCAAATCCCAAAATTCTCTCTTTTTATTGTCCATTTCACCCAAGGGAACATGGGTGATGCAGGCGGGATGTGAATTCTTCCCAAAAGCAGTGATCTGAAATGCAGTTGCTTGCAATAGTTGGTCCACCATGTCATAGCTTGAGTAGTAGGCGATGGGTAGCAAATTGAATCTTTTCCTCTTGAACACCCAATTGAGAAGAATTTCTTTTCAATCTCATGAAGCCAATCATCGGCTTCAAGAGTGCGGTGGCTTCGAGAAGGTAGGTGGGCCAGGTGTGAAGGAATTCTCCTAAGGTGACTCGATTCTTAGTGGAGGGTGTGCTCGGTATAATGTTTGTGAGGAGGACTCAAGGCTGATTTTGGTTTGCCATAAATTGATTTTGAGCCTCTTGGGCTTCCTTTTGGAGTTCTCCATAAACATGAGGACTCTCTCAATGACTTTGTCTGCTTTCGGGAGTTCTAGCAGATCTTGTCATTACCACCGGGAGGGTGGCTTGCCTAGACCCATGTGGGTGAGGTTGGTTTAGATCTGAAGTGGGCTGCGGTTGACTCTGGAATTCTTTGGGCGTCTTGAGTGGATCCCAACCTAAGGATCAAATCTGCTCTCTAACTTCACGATCGACATGCTGCGCAAGGACATGGAATGGATGCATGGCATGATGATTAGATTTTTGCTTAGAACATATTTTATCTTCCATTGGTCTCTTTTATTTTAGCTAGAGAGATATATAGAGCGTTGAATGACTACTCATATTAGGATTTTATTCATGAGACAAGAGGTCTTTATTGTAGTAGAACATGAGTCAATTTTAGTTATTCTGACACTTGTATATATAAGGTGAGAGGTGTTTTTGTGATTAGAACCATTACGGGTTATGTTTTAAGAATATATAGAAAGAAGGGATCTCACCGCTCTCATTCGCCACTCCATTGCGAGGACTCTTGACTCAACCTCTTGCTATTCCATAAGAAGAAGCATAAATCGCAATTGGAAATAAGCGAAAACAATCGATGATAGAGCACCAGAAACTCCCGAGATTAGCGCTTTCGGGCCGCCCTATCTACAAAAGAACCATAAGAACATAAGAACCAAATAAGCAACCGATAAGAGGTTGGTTTTAGAGCACCAACAACTCGCCTATATCTAATGAAGACAAACGAAAAACAACTTGGTTTTTAGGGAAGCACCAAGAACCTCTCGAGGCCGTGCTCGAGTACACCATGGAGCCACGCATCGAGGGCGCCTCGGACAAGCGGGTCGGGTCCGTTTCTAATCCTTAGCTCCTATATCTTGTCACTGACTACTAAGTATATACATAGCCATATACACACAATCTGGTCTCTACAAAATTTAAAGTATGCACTATTTGCTATATGGACCTGTCTAACCTAGGTCAAATGCAATTATACTACTCATGATGGCATGGAAATGCAGCATATGGACATAAACCATGATTGCTACTACACAATAATGTTTATACATGCTAATTTCCATTCTTATTACAAGAGGGCAGCAGCTACTTTCATGCCAATTAACATGCATAGAGAATATAAAAGCAGGATATGAATCAACAAAATGCATACGCATGCTATGGCTTAAGGAAGTAACCTGCATGCAGATTTGAATTCTATTAACAATCATTATATATAAAAAACAATGAGGTTCTTACTTGAATTAATGCATGTACATGTCAATATTCAAGAGGAATAACATGGTATAAATGAGAAGTAGCTAAATCATTAAGTTGACTTGTCCAGCACATGTACATGATAAGCTGTTGGAACTAAAATGCAATGTTATGAAGGCAATTAGACATGTTCAGCTCACATAAAGGACATTTTTTTTTTGCAACAAAATTAATATCTGCCAAACCACATATCTTCACATAGCAAGAGAACCAATATTCCCTCCCACCATTCTCAAAAAAGGAGCTAATCAGCACTGGTGATCAGGCTATTGCCATCAAATATTTGAAATTAAGCCTACTATTATTATTTGACAAGATGCAGGTTATAAATATAGCTAGTGCTCTATAGTCAGCAAATTCTTTCCCTTAGGCCTTCTACCAGTCTCTATTTATTTGCGTGGTTGTCGTAACCATTGCTCGATACCACATGGCGACGCATAATTAACCCCGTAACACTTGTCACCTAGAGCTAATTATACGGACCTCGGCCGCGATAACTAGCAAAACATCGAACACTCCGATGCTTTATTAGTTACTATCTTGTATCTGATATTGCGGCGAACAATAATTAGAGGCGAGTAGCGGAATCCTTTATTACATTCCATTAGCCACGCTGAGCTATTGACCAAGTCTTAATCTTACATCGGTTATAATACAACAAAGGAAGACTAAAACCTCCTATTTCATTTGGAGGACTAGCAAGCTGTCTCGCTAAGCGGGGAATAAGGTAAACTAATACTACTACTCCTCACGGTAGTAGTAGTAGTAATGTAGATCTCCGGAAGATCTGCTCTGTGATTTGTCCTCGCCCATGCCTCGGAGGGCGATCCATTCGATTCGGCGTCTAAGCAAGGGAGATTTAGCAAGAGTGAGTACTAAGTACTCAAGCAAGTATAATAATAATGAATGCAATAAAATGACTTTCCCAATTCCTCCATTTCTTATCCCTTCTTCTTCTACAACCATTCTCAACCCAAATCCTTCCTTTTAGAAATAAACTTTTGTTGAAAGGTTTGCAAGTTTTATATTTATAAGGACTCTACTAATAGTGAGCATGTCACATGTAGTCTCCAATCCTGAAGACGGGCTTGAATTCAAGATTTTACCCTGCGCAGGTTTGTGCCACTTTACCCACAATGACACCCACAAGAGATGCCCCAGAACGTTTATTCTATTCCGGTATTAGTTCTCCACCCTACATTGAGTATGGACCTCAACCACTCTGGCTTAGCCCACCTCCGGTGCGGTTGCACTCGACCGACAGCCAGTGTACCAAGACTTCAAATATACCGCCCATTTCACATTTCTCAATCAGTCCCCACAGGTCATCACAGGCATTTCCGGCCACGACATACAACTTACCCGGTGTGGAGTAACTAATACCATCCTAGAACAACCTTTTACGACCGATTTCACACTTGTGGTTGGCACCAATTCTGACCCATTACTCAATATTAGATTGTTGTTATCTTATATGCTAGCCTATTGTAGAGGACCCCACCGTGAGCACCCTTCTCATCGGCATCCTCTACCCACCAATATTAACACACTCACGGCTCCATTAGTTGGATGAGCGAATTTATCTGACATCATATTACCATTCCATTTATTAGCCAAACTCATCCCCATCAACCCGTTTCATCCATCCATTTCCAACCTCTACCATTTATCCATTCTTACAACTCACACCCTTTCATTTATACTTTTTATTCCAAATATATTTTAATGCGATGATAAATTTAAATTAAGCGATAAAACATTCTTGAAATATGATCAATAGAATGCGCTTGCACAGGTAGAATTTAGAAGTTCGGCCTCGCTCGAAAATAATTTCAGATCGGTTGTCGGGTTACATTAGGATCTGAAAATTAACTTACATTAATCTACTGCCTTTTTATTATATATGAGTAGCAATTCCAATATTCTTAATGAACCAATTTTTGCTATTCTTCCCAAATCTGATATCTGTTTATTTATATGCATGCACTACATTGCTTCTTATATTTTTTATGCATCTAATGCAATTACCAATACTGATAATGGAATGAATGCAGGTAATGTTCTGTTTATTGTTTTATTCATCTACTGCAGTTATTAGTGCCATGAGGTATGTATGCATGTGTGAGATCCATTTTCCTTTCTCCGCTTGTTATTGCTCTGGCCGAAACCTCTGGTCCTTGGCTGCACTCGTTCGGCTGGTACTTTGGCTGAAGCTTTGGCTCTTTGGCTGTGTGACCAACTGCTGTGCTACTGCTTTACTCCCTCTCTCACTTATTCCTTCGGCTGTTCTCTGGCTACTACTTCTTCCGGTTTTTCTCTCCTGGCTGAAGGTCCTACTGGCTCCCTTCCTTACTCCTGCCTCTACTGCTCTCCTCCCCTCTCCTGCTATTACTCTTCCCTTGCGCATGTGGTTGCTGGTTTCTTTGGTGAGCTCTTGCTGTTTTGATTTATTTGGTTGGGAATACAGCAGCAAGCTACTACTTTTTCAGCTATCATTCATCTACTTCGGCTCTCCCCTGGCCGAGCCCATGGATGGGTTAGGAGCTAACCCTAGCTCCAATAGAACAGGGGTTGTGATCTTCTTTCTTGGATTTGGATCTACTGGCTGCTTCACCTTTTTGGAGGTAAGTTTCAGGTAAGGGTCTATGATAGAATGGATTTGAGCTCTAGGTTGGGTGGCGAGGGTGTCGACACTAGCTAGCTAGGACGCTCCTCGCGAGCTACCGGAGTTCACATCTTTGAGACCATGGTCCATGATGATATACACTCTGAGACCATTTTCCACTGTCTAGCTCTACTGCCTTTCTCTTCTACTACTACCTTATGGCAGTACAAAACTTACTTGTGATCCTGCGGTTTGGCTTGTTTTGAGTTGAGGAAGTGGGGGTCAGGTGGAAGTAGAGGAAGTAGAGGAAGCAGATCTACTTCTTGGATCAGGCCTCCTCCCCTTGCTCCTTGATCTTTTTCTCCCTTGACTGGGTTCACCTCCTGGCTGCACTCGGCTGGATCCTGGTGGCTGCACTTGCTGCCTTGGTTTCTTGATTGCTTGCTAGACTGGAATGGCTGGTTCTTGCTAAGAATGTGGTTGCATTTGTGGTTGTTTCGATTTGTGAAATGGCAATGGAGCGTTTTACTCCTTCCTGGTTCTGGTGAAAAGTAAGGAAAGAGGAATGCCAGCTGCTTCTTCTCTCCTCATTGCTGGCGTCCTTATCCTTTTTACTGCGCTGCGAATTTACTCTTTTGCCCTCACTGATTTACTTTTTACTGCCTCTCTTTTACCTTCTTACGCCCTCCCATGCATGCATGCATGCTTTTGCACTGATGCACCAAATGCATTGCAGTGATGCTCATGCCTAGTGATAATTACTAATGCTGATTAATGCTAAAGAAAATGCTAATGCTTGCTTATGCATGGATGATGGAGGGTTAGGGAGGGTCTCACACAATCTCTTTTTGCGGAGGCGGAAGAGCGTAAAGATGTGTGGTGGCCAGAATGCCATGCGAGGGCTTTGCCTCACAAGGGCGTGGTCGGTGGCTTTCGCCGCGGCTCGGTGTCCTCCATGACTTCTCGACTCCATCTCGGTCGAGTCCGCCAGGGGCACCAAGCAATTCTTTAAGTGGGACATCGGCGCTCCGTCGCCCCAAGTCCATCGGTAGCGCGATCGCAAATGTCGCACCATCCACCAAGATCGTCTCACCGCCGACCAAGCTGGCGAGCGCCGCGCGCCAGGGCTTGTGCTATCAGCTGCGGCGATGTTTATACATCGCGACCATCGGTGCAAGCGGCTCTTTGCAATTGAGGTCACCAATGAAGACGCGAGATGCTTGAAGACTTCGCCTGCGACCTTGCCGAAGGGGAGGTGGCCGACCTGCTCCTCCATCCCTTTCTTTCTTTGGCTCTTGAGGACCCATCTTCGGTGCAACCATGCAAGTATTGTTGATCATCCAAGAAGCGCGATTTGCTTGGTCTCATTGGCAATGGCGGCACTCATAACTTCATCGTGACCACGCCGCCTCTCATCTAGAAGCGCATCACGAAACCATCCTCCCAACATGTCAAAGTGGCTAATGGGTGTCAAGCGCCTTGCTTGGGAGAAATACCGACCTTGGACTTCACAATCAATGTGCATCAATTCACCACTGCATTCATGGTCATCCCTCTGGCGAGGCTTTGATGTGATTCTCGGCATTGATGGCTGCAACAATTGGGTGATATTGATTGGAATTTCGATCGGCTCACTATGTCCTTTGATCATGCGGGCTCGATAATTCTTCGGAAGGCCTCTGGCGCAATAAGAAACCACATCTTCATCCATTCAATCCGACCACGGTCCGGCGCTCTCATCCCTCTTTGAGTCCTTTGTTGACATCTTTCTTTGAGCCACAAATTTGCCCGACGCGTGCTTGTGACCATCGCATTTGCTTGCGTGAGGGCACTAATCCGGTGGTCGTGCGTCCGTACCGATATCCTTACCGACAAAAAGATGAGATTGAGCGCCAATGCGCCGCCATGCTGGCACAAGGTATCATTCGGCCCAGTAGGTCCCCCTTTTCTTCACCTGTTTTGCTCGTCAAAAAAGGGGATGGTACATGGCGTTTTTGCGTGGACTACCATGAGCTCAACGCTCACACCGTCAAGGATAAATTTCCTATTCCGGTGGTAGAGGAATTGCTCGATGAGCTTCATGGCGCCAAGTTCTTCACCAAGTTGGATCTTCGCTCCGGGTATCACCAGGTGCGCATGCATGAAGATGACATTGCCAAAACGGCGTTTCGCACTCATGATGGCCATTACGAATTTCTCGTCATGCCATTTGGACTATCCAATGCACCGTCCACCTTTCAAGCACTTATGAATGAGGTGCTCCAGGATTTTCTCCGCAAGTTCGTTCTCATTTTTTTATGACATCCTCATCTACAGTTCATCGGCTGAGGCCCATCTGGCGCACCTCTATACGGTTCTGAAGCGCTGCGCCACCACAGGTTGTATCTCAAGCAGTCTAAATGTGTTTTCACCAGCGCCGGTCTTATCTGGGTCATGTTATTTACGGCGGAGTGGCGCGGAACAAACAAATTGCGGTTGTGGAGGCACAGGCTCGCCCGCCACCATTACCGCATTGCGTGGCTTTCTGGAGTTAACCGGTTATTACCGCCGTTTCATCCGGGGGTATGCGGACATTGCCGAGCCACTCACCGCTATGCTTCGTCGTGGAAATTTCACATGGACAGACGCGGCTGATGCGGCTATCCTTAATCTTAAGGCAGCTCTTACATCGGCTCCGGTACTCACCTTGCCAGACTTTGGGACTTCATTTGTGGTTGAATGTGATGCATCAGGCCAAGGCATTGGGGCGGTGCTGCAGCAAGAAGGCCATCCGGTTGCGTTTTTCAGCCGTAAGTTGGCTGTTCGACATCAAAAGCTAGCGGCATACGAGCGCGAACTAATCGGGTTATCCAAAGCGGTTCGTCATTGGCGCCCTTACCTTTGGGGTCGTGCTTTTATTGTCCGCACAGACCATGCCAGTCTCAAGTACTGGAACAAGCTCTGATTACACCACCACAACAGCACTGGCTCAGCAAATTAATGGGGTTTGATTTTCGCGTTGAATATAAGCCTGGCAAGGCTAGGATGGAGGCAGTTCGTCCTTCCTGTGTTGCCCTTTCCATCCCTCGCTTGGAGCCAATACATCGATGGTGCGAACGCCTCCGCGCCGATCCAGAAATTCAACGTCGCTGTAGTGAATGGCAGCGCCGGCAGCAGATGTCCCTTCATCCCAGCGGGAGCCATTCGCCTGCTGCCTCTATTCCTGATCAGACCATGCACGACCACTAGCAAACCGACCTTCCAGCGCCATTCGAGGGAGTAGGGAATTCTTGGCATGTGCGGGATGGCCTTCTCTTCCGCAACAACAGATTGGTTGTGCCTGCGCAGTCGCCGCTCATCCCAGAAATGGTGGCGGCAGTCCATGATGCCACCCATGAAGGTGTTCACAAGACGCTTCATCGTCTTCGCCAAGAGTACTTTTGGCCACACCAAAGAACGGCCGTGGAACAGTATATTTCGCAGTGTGCAGTTTGCCAAAAGAATAAGACCTCCTCACTGTCCCCAGCTGGGCTTCTTCAACCTCTTCCGGTACCTCACCAAGTTTGGGCAGACATTTCTATGGACTTCATTGTCAGTCTTCCCCGCTCTCAGGGCAAGTCCGCCATTTTGGTCGTTGTGGATCGCCTTTCCAAGTATGCGCACTTCATTCCAATGGCCCGCCCATCGGTAGCTCCAGTGGTGGCGAACCTCTTCTTTGACCACGTCGTTCGTTTGCATGGCATGCCGGAGACCATCGTATGTGACAGAGATCCAATATTCACCAGTCTTTTTTGGAAGACTCTTTTCAAGCGGAGTGGTACCACCCTTCTTCTCTCCACAGCTTATCATCCGCAGACGGACGGGCAAACAGAAGTCGTCAACCGCACCGTGGAAATGTACCTTCGGTGTTTCACGGCAGATAATCCTCGCACCTGGGTTCAGTGGCTTCCTTGGATGGAATTTTGCTACAATTCATCCTTCCACTCAGCCCACCACATGACACCCTTCCAATTGGTTTATGGTCGCCGGCCACCTTCTCTTCTTCCTTACAACCAGCGACCGTCGGCATTACAGGCCGTCGATTGTCATTTAGCGGACCGGGATGTTCTCCTCCAACAAGATCGGGCACATCTTCTTCAGGCTCAAAATCGCATGAAGCAATACTATGATGCTCATCACAGGGAGCTTTCCTTTGTAGTCGGCGATTGGGTTTGGCTTCGTCTCCACAAGCATCGTCAACAGTCCATGCGAGCCGTTTCTCAGCACAAGCTCTCCCGAGATTTTATGGGCCGTATCAGGTTACAGAGCGCATCGGCAAGGTAGCCTACCGCCTTCACCTTCCGGCGAATGCCCGCATTCATGATGTCTTCCACGTCTCCCTACTCAAGGCATTTAAGGGCGAAGCTCCGACAACACCACAGCCTTTGCCGTAGGAAGTGTTGACAGCTTCTTCGTCCATGTCCCAGGAACCAGAACAAGTTTTGGCACATCGCGTCCTCAAGGGGCGTCGCCAATTCTTGGTCCAGTGGAAGGGTCAGTCCGCGGAACAAGCAACCTGGGTGATGGCCACTGAGTTCCGGCGGGATTTCCCTACTTATCAGCTTGAGGACAAGCTAGGTCTCGAGGGGGGGAGTGCTGATATGGGTCACCAAGGGTTCGACAATGTTTTCGTTCGTCGCCGGAAGCTCGCTGACGTCGGGGACAAGTCTGCACTTCAATCAGGCAATGCCCCAGCGCAGGAAGATGTCACACGAGCCTAGGCGAGCGGAAGGAAACCAATTTCTAGTCGGTTAATTAGCTAGTCGTAGCGTATCTTATCTAGTCGGCATAGTAGGAAACTTATCCTTTAACAGTTTAGATTTCCTTGTTAGTCATCAGGGTTTTGTATCTTTATAAATTGGGAAGAATCAATGAAAATCGGCAGACTGCATTTTGCCACAAATACCTCTTGGCGGTGTCTCCCGATTAACGAGACCGGTAGCTCCGTTCGCTAGTATTCCGGCGATCGCCGCCACGGCGTCGTCGTCCACTGCACCCCGTGCGGGTTTGAGACCAGGAACTCGTCTCTACTCGCAAGCCCACAACAATGTGGCATTGTTAATGTCTTGTTCAATAGTAGGATCGCTTAGAATAACGTTCAAAAGAATCTTCATAATGTTAGAGGTGTACTATGTTTGTTTTGTTTAGATTATGTCTTTACACAGCTATGCTTAGACAATTCCTGGTTGATTATTGCTTATAGGGGTAAGTTACTAACTTTTAAGTTTACTTGTCAAAAATATAGATGTTCAATGTTATATCATACATGGTTGTGGAAAGGCTAATTATTCCATCTGTCTTATTAGCTCTGCCATCATTAAACTCCAGTTTGCATATGTTGTGATGCTGGCTCTGTCATGGTTTATTTTGCATGTTGAACCCTTAAAACATGAAGTGAAAATGATATAAAATTATTTCAAGTAATGCATCTCAGGAATAATTATTGTTATTGGAAGCTATTAGAATTGAGCTAGAGTTCTTTCTTTCTCTTATTGCAATTCCTATTTAAGGTAGCACATCATTTTACCTTATTTCATTGCATTGTCACATCATCTCTTTGTCATGGAAAACATTATTTGCATTCAGGGAGCTTGGCATTGGAATTGTTCCATACAGCCCAATCGGTCGTGGTTTCTTTGCTGGCAGGGCAGCCGTAGAGAGTATACCATCAGAGAGCTTATTGGTAAAATTAATTTTACACTAGTATAATCATCTTCCACACAGAAATGAATGGACATTATTTTCTATGGCTTAATATCTCCTCTACCCCTTTGCAGTCTAAACATCCTAGGTATACCGGAGAAAACTTGGAGAAGAATAAAATTTTGTATACACGATTAGAAATGCTGTCCACCAAGTATGGCTGCACACCTGCTCAACTTGCTCTTGCCTGGGTTCTTCATCAAGGAGATGATGTCATCCCAATCCCTGGTAATGTCATGTTTATTATGCTATCTGAATCACCTATCTTTTTCTTGTGTTAAATACATCCTATTATCAAGCTTAACCTGGCCTTTAACCTTTCCTAGAAGTAGGGCTGGAAATTTGGCTCGCAGCTCGGCTCGGGCTCGGCTCGGTCAGGCTCGTGGCTCGGAGCGAGCCCGAGCCGAGCCTATTTTTGTGGCTCGGTTTTTAATGAGCCGGCTCATTTCGGCTCATGGTTGCTCGTTAGCTCATTTAATTAGCCCTTATGAGCAAAACCCTAAGCGATACCTTCTGAATTTTGAATTCTTGAACCCTTGATGATGCAATGTCAGTGTTTCTATTTACTAATTGTTCTATTGAACCTCTAGGTTTACTAATTCTGAATGCAATGTCAGTGTTTACTAATTCTGAATGCAATTTCTTGAACTCTTGATAATGAATGCAAATGCAATTATGTTTTTTTGTTAGTAATATCTTGACTTTATTACTTGAAAGCTATGTTGTTTGGTCATTTCTGAAGTTTTATATTAAAAATTGAAAAAAAACTCCTATTAGTGCAGCTCGGCGGTGACGAGGCGGCTCATGAGCCGACCTCGAGCCGAGCCGAGCCGACTTTTTGGGCTCGCCTCAGGGCCGAGCCGAGCCTGCTCGGCTCGCCACTTGACCGAGCTTCACCAAGCCGAGCCGAGCCTGGCTCGGCTCGTTTCCAGCCCTACCTAGAAGAACATTATCTCTTACCTAGTCCACCTCTGAACACTGGGCTTCCAGTCTATATCCGAACCTTTCAAGCATCCCAAATGTTTCTAATAAATAAACCAACTTGAAGACTTCTCTGAATCTTCAGCTGTTGAACAACAATGACAACACTTGTACTCATGGGTTTTTGCTGGAAAGGTGGTGCAGTTTACTTGGCCAGGTTGTAAACTGAAAAAAATGAAATCATACAATGGACAAGCATATGAAGATTTTCTACATTGTAAAAACTACTAAAAAGTAAATATGCTTACACTGCTGTGTCTAGCATAAATTGGTCTGTTCGCTAAACAGGGATGATATTGCATTAGCTTAATATGCAGTAGAGTGCATTTTTCCATTTTTGTATTAGAAAAGCTGATAAAATTTCACTAGTAATACTGAAAATACAACAGCATGATCTTTGATTTGTGTCAGTTTAAAAAATGCATCTGTTGAGCAGAACTAATCTAAAGCTAGCGAAGATCTTGTATCAGGCACTAAAAGATTCAGTCAACTCGAACGTTTAGCCAGTTAGGCTTGCCTGTTGGCTATCAAAGTTGCATTGTCTGTTACATTTGCTTTGCATGTGGGTTGTGAGAGTCAATTTGAACAATTTCCTAGCCAGTTAGGGAACTTTTTTTTTTCAAAATTTCAAAAATATACCACGAAAAAAAATTTACATAAATATACCCCTGTCGCCCGTTGGTTTGGCGACAGGAGGCTTGTCGCACGATCAACGGCTTCTCCACACTTGAACTGCGATGTAGCCTCCTGTCGCCCGTTGGTTTGGCAACTAGCCCTAAACAGCCCCTGTCGCCAAACCAACGGGCGACAGGAGGTTTGTCGCCAAACCAAAGGGCGATAGGGGTATATTTATGTAAAAAAAAATCCGTGGTATATTTTTGAAATTTTGAAAAAAAATGTATTATTAAAAAAAATAATTCGCTAGTTAGGCAGTTAGGCTTTAGCATCTTGACCTACAAATTGCTTATCTCCTTATTTTTGTTAATATGTACGATATGAACTATATGCTTGTTCTTGTGTTCTTTCACATATCACAAAATATCTACATACCTCTTCCCTGCCATTTTACTCAAAAAGCAGTTTCCTCAATAACTTGGAGGCTACCAGAACTGCAACCATTTTTACTGTTATGGACGTAGCAGCTGTTCGGCACTTCAGTAAATGTTGTGACATGAGGATCAGATTCCCCAGAGCATTCTTTCTTTTAAGAATATGTTCTCCACTGACGTGATTCCCTTATGGAACTATGTTCAGCTATTAATTTAACATGGCAAAAATAATCCATAATTTTCTCCAGCTGTAACTACAAGATGCTTTGCACACATGGTGGTATAGTGGACAGTCTAATTAATCTTGATGTCTACTTGTTTTAGATGCTAGTATTGTTCATATATGAACTAAATGCTACTGTTGTTCATATATAAGGTACATGCGGTCTAATCTATATCTGATTATGTATAAGTGCGTAACTGCTCTTTGAATCTAGGAACAACAAAAGTGAAGAACCTTGATGATAACATTGGTGCTGTAAAGGTAAAGCTGAGCAAGGAAGACCTGAAAGAAATCTCAGCTGCTATTCCTGCTGGCGAGGTGGCTGGGTCCAGACTTATTGGAATCCTGGAGCCTTATTCTTGGAGAGTTGCAAACACTCCACCTCCAAAGTAGCCATTTTACATCTTCAGATGCAAAATCAAGATCATCAAGCCATGTCGTGTTGTATTTGTTTCTACCTCCACTGGTTACTTAAATTCAAGGGGGGAATGTGCAAGAAACAAAAATTTTCATGCTCAAGAAATGATTGTACCTCTAATAACAGATGCCATTGGTTCTGTATGGAAAGTATCAATTGCTATTCATGATCAAAGAAATGTATCAAATTCAAGTTAAACCCTTTCCGGTGCAGATTGTCTTTCGATGCCATTTGATATGTGAAATTTTATCTGTTGGTCATCCATCATTCCTTGAAAATGTTACTACTGAGATATTTCCCTAGATGAGTGACTGGTATTACAACAACATCGCATACAACTTCCTGTGGTCACAACTGGTTTAAAAATTGTTACTGGCTTATAACAGCATAGAAGCACATCGAAATAGGGATGTTCAACCTCACTAGTTGTCTCAAAAAAAATTTACTGCCTTTTTACTGTCTGTTTGCTACTTTGGGCTGTTAAGTTTTCTACTTTTTACCATGCACTACCTCCTAGTGTAGAACGCGTGCTACCTCAATACATTTCATTTCCCGTCTTTGTGCTACTTCATGCTATTTCCAGGTTTCTAATTCACATCTTGTAGAACATCTTGTACAGATTAACGTCTGCATTCTGTTGAACTTTATTAGATGTTGCAAGCAACAGGAAACGACAATTGGCAATGGCCAAGTAGGGCTGCACCGGTGCCCATGGTGTCCCTTTCAGGAGGAACCTCGGGTGGAGCTGACCGATTTTGAATGGATCTCGAGGCAGCGACGCCCTGTCCCTGGCTTGCTGCCCATCACGCACTTCGAGCATTGGGGATTGCGTGGCCGCCGGGCGATGATGCAGGGGATGCCCACCAAGGACATATGTGCCCTCCCACATGTGGAGCCTTTGGCTTCTTGGACCACCTCCACAAATTCTGCTGCTGAAATTCTTGGACCAAGCCTTGATGCAATTGAAAGCAAGGCATGCGTTCATGCAGGATCAGTGCAGTCAGTCTATGATTATTTGATGATTGATTGATTGGTTATGCTTATGCTGTTCTGATCCAACTGTAAATCTGCAATGGCTCTGCAACAAGGTACAGTACGTGTCCTGAACACGGCACATCTCTCTGAAACTCTGCATCTGCTGATCGCAATAAAGCTGCTGTTCATGGATCGTATCTCATCATTTGTCACCCCATTCTTTACCATAAGCAACTAATTGTGGTACTTCATGAACAATGTTCTTTTTTCTGCAAGGTATATACATTAATTCTACTAAGATTACATTATATAAGAGAGTACAGATTAATTGTTCAAGTATTTAGGGGCACATACTTAATTTGTTTCCTGCTGATCAGAATCAGTAGCACAAAGCAACTATCAGGAAGCAAAAGAGGGCCGGCATGCTTTTTGTTAATGCCTGGATTGCAAAAGGCAAAGAGGGGAATAAAGAAGGGAAAGCAAAGGAGAGAAAAGCCATGCAGAGGTGAGCAGTGATCTTTTTGGAGGAGAGCTGGGGGCAATTGGGATATTGGGTGTACTAATTCCCTGCATCTCACATGCCCATGGCTTTTCTTCAAAAGCCTGGTTAAGTATATGCAAACTTCCTTTGCATGCCTTGGGATATGATCATCCCTAGGTTTATTCCGTGTGTGTGTGTACACCCATGCAAACTTTATATCCTTTATCCACATCTCATCAAGAATATTCTAGCATTAGGCTTTTGATCTTTCGCATGCCTACTCCATCTTTTTCGAAAGCATTTGGGATCCGATCGAAATGGTGGCTGTACGTTGTATATGCAGTAATCTGCAGTCATGTCACCATATATATGCAATTGTCTAATTACCATCACATACAAGTTAAATGCTTGATTGCAGGATGAGTTGATCTGATATTTACTGAACAATGTAGCCAACCATATTCAGAAGGAAATCGAGACTTGACATTGTGTAGTAATTGGGAGTTAAAAATGAGGATCGGAGGGTGTAAATGTGGGACACATGAACATGATGCGTGTCAACGCACGACAATAAAGGGGCATGCGCAATTTTGCACTAGTCCTTTTCCTTCTTCCTCATCTTTCTCAAACTATGTGCTCGATCAATTCCCTTACCTAGGGATTGCACATATATATCGATCGCCATGCATGGTCCCCAAGTTCGAGCTCGGAGCCCCAAATGCATGAACATGGCATGCACTTATCATGCGTGAATGCAAATAAATCAGTGTTAATTTGGGCGCATTCATGTGTGTCCATCGATTGCTAGCTGATATGCACAGTCGATGTAAAGTTTGTATGCTTCTGAGTTCTGAGCATGTGCATGAAACATTAGAATGATGATGAACTAGTGCTAGCTAGGCTGCTAGAGTACCAGTTGCCTGCAGGATGCATGGCATCCAACACAAAACAAAGAACTGAACATACACAAGATGGTATGCATGCGTGCGTGTGTCATCACCATCTCAACAAAGGACATGCCCCGTAACAAAAGGCACAGAAACCAACATAAATTAGATCGATCCATGCATGGCGTGCATGCATGAGCGAAGCTTCTTGGCATTGAAACTCGCAAAAGTCGAACCCGCGTAACCTAAGTGAATGAAAGGCAGGAAAATTAATATCAAGAAATTGACGACATGGACAAGGCGACATGCAGCTGGGCCAATTTTGGTTCTTCGGTGGTTTGGATGGCTTCCTCAGGGCCTAGAAGTTGTGGCTCCACGTCTCGTTCACCGGCGGCAGCCGGCTGAGGTACTGCCTGGTCAGGTCGGTGGCGCAGCAGGCGGCGCGGGAGATGGTGGCGGTGGGAACGGTGCATCCCTGGCAGGCGGTGGCGCACAGTGGCAGCTGCAGCTCGTCGACCTTGCCAGCGTCGACGCCAAGGAAGTCCCTGGTGAGCCGGTGACCGCCGGCATGCAGAGTCACTGAACCTTCGGAAGTAAGCCCGAAGCTGACCGTGTCGGCGACATTGCCGGCGATCGAGTTGCTGCTGGTGATGGTGGTGGTGGCCACAGGGTGGTCAAGATATGGTGAGGGCTGGAATGGAGGAAGGAGGTGAGCTTCTTGGGACAGAAACAAGAGGGAATTAGGGTTAGGGTTTTGGGCAGGAGGAGGGTCGGAGAAAGGGAGGAAGAGTGGTGAGCTGCTGCTGCTGATGAGAAGATTGTTGCTGCTGCTGTTGCTGCTGTTGTTGCAGGTGGTGGTGGTGATACTGCTGCTGTTGTTTGCAGCTGCAAAAAGCCTTGCACTCTCTTCAGCTAGGGCATCACAGAAGGCCCTGTGGGTCAGCAGGCTGTCCTTCCTGCATGGATTTTGTGCATACACAGGATCAGAGGAAAGAATTGAGGATTAGTTTATGGGTTAATACTGATGTGCACATGAGTACAGAATGCATGCATGCATGTAAAGCTGCATTTAACTTTTTAATTTGTTTCTACTACTAATTTATGACACTAAGAAATGAAGCAACATGTGTGTGTGTGTATAAGTTATCATTGAAATCAGGGATTCGCATGATAGCTGGAGATGTAAGTAGGGTAATGCAGTAGTGGCTGTTTGGTTCTTTGATATATTTCTGGTGTCATTTATGCATACTGCTTGAAACTGCATCTTTTAATTTCACTTGGTAATGCAGGTAGCGTGTACCAAGAAATGGAAATATGAAAACGACCCTACTGCAGAGACAGATTATCTATAAATATGAAGTGTTTCATCAATGCCTCTTGGTTATATATATATTGCTTGAACATCTTGAAGCACATCTAGAGGCCACATGAACAACCATAAACCTGCAGGCTGCAGGTTTCCAAATCTTGTCTGGTATTTGACCGGGATATATTTATGGTTTTTGGCAAAAAGAAATTTCAAAATTCATATCAATTATCTGGCATGCATAGCATAGGGAGGTCACATGTAAACTTTGGGCTAGAACAACAAGATATCCCTTCTATTTTCTAAACCAATAATTACATGCATGTGTATGAAGATCTAATCATGCACGCATTGTCTCAACACACCACATGATATATATGCAGTGACGAATCACAGATCAAAAACCTTAAAATCGTATATGCATATCAACACATGCAATGATCTTCGTCTTGATGAAACTAACAACTGAAAGGATCAAAGAACCATGCGTGCCCAGAACGACGAATCGCAGGTAACTCGAGATCAAAGATCAGAACCATGCATGACAGAAGCAAATGAGAGATTATCATTTCATCTACATATGTACCGGAAGCAAACGATGCAAGGACAGCAAGAAATTGAACCCAGCACTGCACCACATGGTCAAGAACACTCATGCATGTGTGTGTATGTATGTAGAGTAGTGCTTCCATGCTTTTCTTTTTCACAGTTGCACAAATATTAAAGCATAAATGAAAGATAATGATTACTTACCCTTTTGCTTGCTTCAAGATTTATGTAACTTGTATTGGGAGAAAAAGTATTGAAGCACTTCTCATGTATGTATGTACGTACGTACGTATGCATGCGTAAACTAGTAGTATATACCTGGAGAAGAGGATGCCGCAGTCGCAGCGGTACTCGCGCGTGCCGCAGTTCTTGACGTGGGCCTTCCAGTCGGAGTGCACGGCGTAGCGCTTCCCGCACCGCTCGCACCGCCACCGCTTCTCTCCGTGCTTCCTCGAGAAGTGCTTCTTTATCCCCGTCAAGTCACCCAGCGCCCTGCGAGCGCGCACTCGCCGCCATTAATCCCATGGCGCAAAGCTCTCCTCCCAGGCTAGGAGATACTAGTAGCTACTGTTGCAAAAACCAATCGTCTTTTAGCTTACCTTGCCGGGTCGTGGTGGACGCAGGTGGGCTCGGGGCAGACGTAGACGCGCTTGCGCGCCGGCGCTTCGCCCTTGGCGGACGACGACGGCATGCTGCTTCGCTGCCGGAGCTTCCAGGGGAGGTTGTGCCCACGCCGGTGCAGCTGGAGGTTCTGGTCCCTCTGGAACCCCTTGTTGCAGATCTCGCACACGAACCGGTTCGTCGCCACCAGCGTCCGCGGCGACAGCGCGATCACCTCCGCCTCAGGGTCTTGCATGACCAATAAAGCAAACCAATCAAAGAGCAGTTCTCGACGAAAAAAGAAGATGCAAAGAAAGGCGAGATTTTCTTGGGTTCTTAGGTTTATACCTGGATTGCCGGGCTGGCTCCTCTTCTTCTTGGCCTTGGGCTCCTCCAGCTGCTGCACAGGAGGCAGCAGCAGAGTCGATGCCGGTGCAAAGACAGGGCTGATTAGGATATGGTTGCCGATGTCTTCTCCGTGGGAGTTGGATCCAGTGGCCTCCTGATCAGAGGAGAGGTCAGAGAGCAACATGTTCACTATCCTCCTGCTCCTCTCTCTCTCTCTCTCTCTCTCTCTCTATGTGGCTGTGTGGTCTCAAGCTAGCTAGGCTACTACTACTACTACAACTGTGCAAGCTTGTGGTGGCCGGATGGGAGTGGATGAGTTGAGAGGCAGCAGGAGAGGCAATCAGAGTGCAGGAAAAGGCGTCAGAGACGAGGATATGAGGAGGGTGTGGCCTTGCCTTCTGCAGGCTGCAGTTGCTGCAGCCAGAATAAAAAGGGGCGTAGGCGCCGCGCAGTGATCGCACCTCTCCCCTCTCCTCTGGGCCAAAAAGCTACACCATCCGTGCCCTCTTTTCTTTGCCCTCCCTTTAATTCCCTCGCTTTTTTCTCAATGGCAGCATGCTTGGCCAGGTTTTACATATCAGCATGTGGTTAAAAACCTGAGCTATTGGGCTCTTCTTGCTCTGCACTTCTGCAGCATGTTTCTGTCTAGTTACCATCATCATGTACTGCTTGGTAACTCGATAGGACATAAAACATGGGTTAGGTATGGTGCAATGCTGATCGGACAGCACCAACTCTAGTTTTCATAGTAAATGATGAGCTCATTAATATGTCATATTAAGAATCACACATCTACCATCTTGCCATAAAGATCAAATTGTTAAGGAGCATGTGATCTATGCTCATATCACTACTACAAAACAGCACATAGGTGACGCCCTATTTGTGGCGGTTCTTTTGGAACCGTCACAAATACATGTATCAGTGGCGGTTCTATATGAAAATTGGCAGGAGGACCATTTGTGGCGGTTTTTGGATAAAACCGCCACAGATAATACTTAATCTGTGACGGTTTTTATTTGAAACCGCCACTGATAACGTTGGGACTATTTGTGGCGGTTGGTAGATGGAACCGTCACAGATAATACATTTTCTGTGGTGGTTTGGTTTTAGAACCGCCACTAATAATGTTTTCTATAAATACCCGTTGTTGCTCCTGTCGCTGGTCATCTTCCTTCCCGAGAACAAAACTCAGCTTTTTGATACAAGATTTTGTTTGGCCAAGATCTTGTGTTTCTACTTCCTAGAATTGTTCTAAGGTGTGTAAAATATGTCTCCTCTCTTCATTTGTAGTGTAAAATTGCCATTAAAGGTTTATTTCTAGCTTAATTAAGGTTTAGATGCAAGGTCTACATTTAGTTTGTTTTTTATTTACGTAGCAATTTGTAGATGATGAATTTATTACCTTGCTGTATTAGATTAAGTTCTCTACCTTATTTAGATGATGAATTTTTTGTCAAGCATATATCAAATTTATGTATTTACGATTATTGGATATTAATGTAAAATAAATTATAGTTAATATGATAGATGGGTGATCATGAAGTTAATTGCCTTGCATTTTGAGATGAGGAATTTATTATGTTGCTCTTGCGAAGGATATGTATAAAAATTATGTAGTTAATATTTTTTTCTTAGTTACCATTAATTTTTTTCGTTAGCGCGTGCATATACATCTTGCTCCATTAGTGGGTATTGTTAGTGAATTTTTATTAAGCATATAAACGCAATTTATGTAATTAAGATTGTTGGATGTGAATGATAAATAAATTTTAGTTAATATGGTAATTGGGTGATCATGAAATTTTGAGATGAGGAATTTATTATGTTGATCTTCGGAGGATATATATAATTTTTGGTTATGTATGAGTATATATTAAAATTAATTAATTAAGTTTGCAACATTTACTTAGTATTAATGTTATCCCGTTAGATGGACCGGAGATGGATGTACAATGCGAACCGTTGCATCCAGAATATATCGACGGTGTATCTGTTTTTCTAAGGGCGTGAGGAGAACGACTTGCAAAGAAGACGGAGTACATACACTTGTCCATGCATTGATTGCAAGAACGAGAAGATGTTTTGAACAAAAACCATATCCATTTGCACTTGATCCGGAGGGTTTTGTACTGGCTATACAAGTTGGACAAGGCACGGTGAAGAGGAGATCATACTTCAGCGTGATAACGTCGGCGACAGCGGGCCGCAATGTGGCGGTGACATCGATTATGGATCCGATGAGGATAGGTTGGTCATCGATGGCGACAATAATTTGGCTCAAATGTTGCGCGATGCGAAGAACTACACTAGTCGAGAGAGTTTAATCAATTCAAGGGTTTGATGGAGGATTCGGAGAAACCTTTGTTCCGGGTTGTAAGGAGGAATACACAAAGTTGCACACGGTGCTCTCATTCGCCTTGAAATTGAAGGCGAGCAATGGTTGGTCCGACAAGAGTTTCACGGCGTTGTTACATCTCTTAGCGGACATATCGCTGAGGGAAGCGTGTTGCCTAAAACCACGTATCTAGCTAAGAAGGTTGTATGTCCCTTGGGATTGGAAGTAGAAAGAATACATGCTTGTCCAAACATTTGTATACTCTATCGCAAAGACTATCACGCGATATTCATGTATGTCGGTGTGCAAAGCATCGCGATACAAGCGTAGAGGCGATGGCAATGAAGCTATCGAGGTGAAGAAAGGAGCTCCGCAAAAGTGGTGTGGTATTTGCGGTAATACCTCGTTTGAAGCATTTATTTGGAAACAAAAAGCACGCCAAATTGATGCGATGGCACTCGAAGACCGTAAGAGGATGGAAAAGCGAGACACGGTGATTCTCGCCAATGGAGAACCATCGATAGACTCTTGAGGAGAACTTCGGAAATGAACCGAGGAATGTAAGGTTTGGCTTGAGTGCGGATGGAATGAATCCTTTCGGTAACATGAGCGGCATTTATAGCACTTAGCCCGTGACTCGTGTATATACAACCTTCCACCCGGTTGTGTATGAAGCGAAAGTACATTATGATGTCTTTGCTTATCCAAGGGCGAGACAACTCGGCAACGATATTGATGTATACCTACAACCATTGGTGGAAGATCTTGTGATATTGTGGAGCGAAGGTGTGCGGTATGGGGCGAGTACAAACGCGAGTACTTCACTCTACGCGCATTGTTGTTTCGCACCATCAATGATTTTCTGCGCTTGGTAACCTCGTCGGCCGTACTATAAAAGAGCCAAAGCATGCCCCAAGTGCATGGATGAAACCGCTAGTGTGTGGCTCAACAACTCGAGGAAAAGCAGTGTACATGCGTCACCGGAGGTTTCTTCGCAGAATCATCCGTACCGCAATATGAAGAAACAATTGACGGGACAAAGGAGGGCGGTTTAGCTCAAGGCGTCTTCATGGGGAAGAGGTGTATGATATGGTTAGGAATCTTAATGTTGTACTTGGAAAGAGTCTTGGTAATACATCGCGGTCCCATACTGAGAAGACCACGTGGAAAAAGAAATCCATCTTTTGGGACTTACCCTACTGGAAGGACTTGGAAGTTCAATAGTGCATCGACGTCATGCATGTAGAGAAGAATGTATGTGACAGCGTGGTTGGTCTTTTACTGAATATTCCTAGCAAAACAAAGGATGGACTGAAGGCACGAAGTGATCTAGAAGACATGAAAATCAGAGGCGAGCTACATCCTCAAGACACTAGAAAAGGCCGGCTTTACCTTCCCCTAGCTTGCTACACTTTGAGTAAGAAGAGAAGCAGAACTCGCAAGTGCTCGCATGGTGTGAAAGTTCGTCCAGCATTACTCGCAAACATCAAGAAACTGGTATCGATGATAGATTTGAAGTTAAGCGGCATGAAGTCTCATAATTGTCATGTGATGATGACACAAATGCTCCCTGTTGCAATTAGAGGTATTTTGCCTAACAAGTTCCGAGAGGCAATCACAACATTGTGTTCCTTCTTCAACACGATTTCACAGAAGGTCATCAATCTCGTTGGACTTTATGAACTTGGTGATGTGGTAAAGACTCGTGCCCATTGGAGATGTATTTTCCCCATCATTTTTGATATCATGGTTCATCTCATTGTTCACCTTGTCAATGAGATAAATATTTCTTGACCCGTATTCTCGCATCGGATGTACCCATTTGAAAGGTATATGGGTGTTACGAAAAATATACGTGTCGATCTCGGTAGGAAGGCTCCATTGTAGAAGGTTATGCAAGCGAGGAGGTTATTGAGTTACGTGGTCGATTACATGGAGGAGGTCGAACCGGTAGGAGTCCTCAGTATCTCGCCATGAGGGTAGGCTAGGTGGGAAAGGTGTAATAGGAAAGAAATCTACAAATTCTTACGATAATATTTTGTTCGAACAAGCCTATTTCACAAGATATTAAAATGATCGATTGAGGTGTACCCGTATATGGACATACACAAGGGTCAGCTAAGGAGGGAAAACCGAGGAAAGTCAGAGGTTTGGATAACAAAAGAGCACAATCGTTTTTTCAGTCATTGGTTCAGGGAGCACATGTCTGGTGAAGAAACGAGTGTTACATTGAGGTGGTTGGCAAAAGGGCCTTTGGTACAATCACGACATGGCAAGGATATGACATCAATGGATATACATTTTACACGAGAGCTCGGGATAGCAAGAATACTTACCAAAGCAGTGGTGTCCGTGATAGATGCATACGACGACAACACAAAGACGAAGAGCATCTACTACGGGTTCATAGAGGAGATTTGGGAGTGGACTCTGCATTTTCAAGATCCGGTGTTTGATGTCATTGGGTACGACTCGAATGGTGTCAAGGTGGACAAATGCGGCTTTACTCTTGTGGACATCGAACATGTCGGATCTGAGGCGAACCATTCGTGCTTGCGAATCAAGTAGCACAAGTATTCTACATAATCGATTCGAGCGGATAAGAAGCGCCATGTAGTTACGCAGGAAAAGAAGGATCGTTGGAGTTGAGAATGTCGTGGATGAGGAAGAGTACTACGGTTTGATGAGTTGCCTCCTTTCGCAGCGACAAACATCGCCCGAGGAAGAAACCACTCAAGAAGTTACCTATCATCGCGATGATCACAACGAAGGCCAAATTGTGAAAGAAAATAATTAGCTAGGAGTAATGGCAACATGTCGCCATTTATATGGAGTAATGGAAATGTGATGTAAGAAATGTACATTTCTGTGGATTTAATATAATTAGTACGTTTATTCTTAGACAGTGAATTTAATATAATTAGTACGTATATATATATATACACTAAATTTGTACATATGTAGAATCTATCTTATTGTCCATCTCACTTCGCTTCGCTTATTTGGATGTGTATGTGAAAGGTGTGTACGTGGCGGTTAAGAACAATCGTCACAGATAAACGTTATCTGTGGCGGTTAAGAATAATAACCATCACAGATAATATATCTGTGACGGTTATTATTCTTAACCGCCACGAGATAACGTTATCTGTGACGATTATTGTTCTTAACCGCCACAAATACACCTCTACATAAACCTAAGCCCGCAGACCTTCTCGACTTCGAAAATTTCGCTTCTCCTATGCCCTAGCTCCCACTGCCGCCTCTCAAGCGCCCTCCCCACCGTCGCCCCCTCGACGACGCCGTCCCGTGCCCTCCCCACCGCGCCGCCTCCAAGCGCCATCCCCATCGGCACCACCCTCCAACGCCCTCCCACCGACGCCGCCTTCAACCCTACCTGTAAGCCCTTCTCCATTCTAGAGTTCACATTGTTAGCATGCTCGATGAAGTGATGATTGATTGACTCAAAATGGGTTGCTTCTTTGGATGCTACATAACATGGAATACGATCATCAATCACGGTCATGTTTGTGTTTTATTTTAGTTCTATGGTGATATTACGACTTGAAATAACAATATAGTGGTCAATGACCTTGGCTTTATGTCTGCTTCAATGCTAAGGATGAACGAACCTTTAGGGTGAGGTAGAAAAATAAAGCGCTTGCCTTTGATGAATTCTTGGGATGCTTTTATCGAGTTAATGCTGGTTTAGTTTGTTTATCTTGGTTTCGTTTGGTTACTTGCTATTGGCCACATTTACGTGAATGCAAAGGGCGGTCGGTTCTTTTGGCTTGGGGACCTTGCTTGTGGGGCTTAGTGTTCAATGATGATTTAGGGACCTAAATAGACTATTTGTGACAACAAAACTTGACATTTATTACTGACTTGATTGATTAGTTCAATTGTCATCTTTCGTATATGCTAGTTTAGACACCTTGTGCTTCTTGTTGTTTATCATCTCCTTGCGGTTTGTTCAAAGAACTTTGCTCTGTTAATATATATTGGTATTGCTTATTGTTCCCGTCATTTAGTTGTCTTCTTTGGTGACAATCGACTCGATTCACTCCACTCTTTGTAGATTTTAAGCACACTAGTAAGCTGTTATTTCTATCCAGTAAGTTTATTAGATTTTTTCTGTCCTGTGCATACAAAATATACAATTGATTTGCTTTAAACTGTCAAGTAGTAAAATTGCAATAGAGGTAAGGTTGTCACAAATCAGTCTATTGCTCGTTCCCCGTGGCGAGGAGGGCCTTTAGGCAACCCGACATCTGAGAACACTCTAAAATTAAAACAACTTGAGTTAGATGCTACTTGATTTGTTAATGATCATGCCATTGTTGATATCTCTGATTGTGTGTCGATGCGTAGTAGCCATGTAGGAACCATAGTTATTAAGTCGTAAAAGTCGAAGTCGCCATGCTACCTACTTGCCGATTAGTCACGACCAATCCACTACTAGTGGTTGCTTCTACTACTAGCGCCTTCTATCACTACTATTACTTGTTCTTGTTGGTGAAGGTTTGGGTGTTGCTCTATGATGATATTGGGTTAAGAATGATAAGAACAATTATTATGTGTCTTGGGCCTTGGTGGTAGAATAACATGCTCATATGTGTGCACAATATTTGTATGCACAATTATTAGTAGATATTATTAGTAGAATAACATGCTCATATCTCTTGCTCATATGTGTGCACAATATTTGTGTGTTAATTGAGAATCTATTGATATTCGATGAGTTGCTTTGATTCAAGAGTTAGAGATAATTGTTCCTTTGGTAATTCACTTGTGCAGTGGTAGAAGTAATTTACGAGTAGGCATTCGAGATTGGTAATTCACTTGTCTTTAATTGTGCATGCTAAGGTGGTAAGGGTTCAAGGCCCTATTCACTAAATAATTTGTTAGCCCATTTGTGATTGTGGTGAAAATTCTTATTTTCATCCAAACCCTAAATCTGAGAGCAAATCATTCATATCTCCACTCTTTGAGGTAGCAGACATAATTCATAGATGACATAAGTTTGCTAAGCATTATTTTGTCTATGTTATTCTTGCTTCTTGGATGACATAAGTTTGCTAAGGATCTAATATAGTCCTTAGTTAGTACAGCTTCTATCTTATTCCTTTAAAATAAAGAGAAGAGGTATTAGCAAAGAGAAACTCACCAAGAAAGGGCCCAGGCCCAAGCCTTAGACCTGGCCACACCTTCTTGAGCTAATCTATAACTCCTGCCCTTAGTCTTTTTACTGAGATAGTTGATATCATTCCCAGGAACAATTCACTTAGTCTTGTAAAACCAAGTATGACAAACTCATAAAGCAAGCATACAAGAACAGTTTAACAAATAACTCTAAGCACTTTAAGGATCTAATATAGTCCTCAGTTAGTACATCTTCTATCTTATTCAAAGAAGCAATTGTTAGTCTATCTGTTCGGTTAGTACATATTTTCTTTCCTCTCTGAAATATCTCCTTTCTATTGAGTAGTTCTAATGGAGCCCGATCTTGAGCCTATAATGGAGGAGAGCCCGGCGGTACCTTACCCTCCGACCAACCACCGGTTGCCGAGGCCTCCACCATTTATTGCGAGATGATGCTCTTGTTGCAAGACGCCGAGGACGAGGAAAACTAAGAAGCTCGAAGGCCGTGCACCATCTCGGAGGTCTCAGATCTTGGGGCCCTGTTGCCAAAAAGCAGCTGAGAAAATCTGAGTCAACATGCGGGTACATCGTAAGGAGAAAGTGCCAATCACCTATTCGGATTGGCATAAAGTGCCCCGAGCCACCAAGAGGATCCGTGGACGAGCTCAAAGGAACCTTGAATTCCCAAGGAGTTGAAGAACTTCGTGCGTCGCGATGCATTAATGACCATGGATGCGGCATGGAGAAACTTCAAGGCGAGGCTGAGCGTAAATTATGTGAAGCAAAACCGGTCACCGTCGGAGACTACCCAAGATTACTGACCATCTTTGGGATGAGTTTGTGGCGATGAAGCAATCTGGAGGCGCAAGGAAGTCGATGAGGACCACATTAGCATCGCAAGAAGGAATACTCACCCCCACGACTTGGCACAAGTGGGTACAGGTAAAATTGCTCAATGGGAGGCGAGAATTAGAAGCGCTCCAATTGGTCGGCACAAGTCCCTTGGTCGGACTACGATCGAAGTGAAGCACTACGTGCTAGCGAGGCGATATCTTGTCTCTTCGGGAGTTTATCATTCAAGCGGCGAAAGAAGCAATGACGCAAAGAATTCATCGATTTTACGATCCACCCAAGGATCTTTCCACCCACGAGGGAGAAAAACGAGCTAACAATGCCCTAGAAACAAAGAGCACCCCGGTCGAACACGGCGTCGGGGTCAAGGTTCCATGGAAGATGGGATTCACGAGCACGAAGACTCTTATAGGAGTCGGAAGAGCTAAAGAAGAGCGGTGAGCAAGAAATGGAAAGGATGAAGGAAAGGGTTACTGCAAGAATTATAAGGCACCATTCAAGAACAAGTTCAACGACAAGTACAAGAAGCCTTGAGCCGGCCGCAGTAGAAAATGTTCTCTCGGCCCTACAAGTCGTCGCGGCGATTCTTGGCGTCCACGCCATTAGTAAAGCGAGACAACAACCATTATCACGTGGGCGACACATACGAACCCCACACCTGTCGACTCAACGTGCGTGATGAACATATTTCTCAGTCGCGCTCTGGGTAGCTTATCCGTGCCAAGAAGGGGTGTCTGCACAATGCCCCGATAGCGCGAGTTATGCAAAGGTCAGTGGACACGATACTTGCACGCTTTGTTGATATCGAGGCTAGAAAAACCCGCCAATGACGAGATAACAACTCTAGGAAGTGCCGTCCACTCATTCATCGATGGGCATAAGCGTGACATCGTCTTGGACCATCGATGCCGACCTCTCTGAATCGTCTTGGACCATGCGAAGGCCGCCTCTCTGCGGTACAATCCGTGCATCTGTCACCAGCACGTGAGAGTGAAGCGGTGAAGAAGCAAGATGAGGTAAAAAAGAAATCCATTGAGGATCCCATAAAGATGGCCTTGTTAGTACTCAAAGCGTAAACCTATAACACTGGTACTTCAAAGGACAAACCTACAACCCTTGATCCCAAAAATGGCACATTAGACAAGCCGTGTCGGCCGGATCAAGCGAAGCCAGGACCGAGTATGATGTCGTGCGAGAAAAAAGTAAGGGCAAGGCGAAGTCGATGACCAAGATAATCAACCAAGATTAAAATTCGAGGTAGGAAGCCCTTAGTCACCGATTCGAGTTAAACACTCTAACACCCATGATGCGCGATTACATGCATGGTACATGGATCGATCCAACCAAGGCGTACTCGAAGGAGATCACCGCAATTTTCCGTGAGAACATTTTTTCCACGAAGGCGATGGCTACTTCTTAATAGAATTCGATAACTTGCACAACTTGTTCTATCACGGCGCCCTCGACATATGTTTTTGAGATTTGGACAACGTAAGTGTCTAATATATCAATCTTAGTCTACATTCACGTAATACCGATAAATGTCATGTCTAACTATTTAGTTATATAGATACGAGATGATTGAACTACGAAGAACCAAGGGGCGATGGGATTCCTCGACAGGAGCGGTTTGCCAAACCGAAATCATGAGAGTACCAAAGGAGGTAGAGATGCGTATATAAAGCTTTGCTTAAACTACAAGACAAGGAGTTTATACTTGTACCATACAATTTTAAGTAAGTTCCTCACTAGCTAGTTAAATTACTCGTTGATTTCGCTATTTACTCTGATATAAGGACTAATGGCTATGGCATCCAAATTCCACTGGATTCTCATAGTAATTCATCCAGAGAAGAGCAAGATGCTGATCATGGATCCACTGGATAAACTTAAGGCAGACTATGAAGTGATGACACGTTTAATAAATGAGGCGTTCAAAAGATATTGTTAGAAGAGCACGAGACACCGCCCATACAAAAAATCCCTTACAATCCGTACTAACTTTCCGGTACGCACGCAAGGAATATTCTTATATCGTATTTCATAGTAAATAGCTCCTTGACGACATCTTAGTTCATTCAATTTTTGCGATGTCTGGCGGCATTTAAGGAACAAATTTATGTGGGTACTTCGTGTGCCAATACATCTTGTGAAATCTTAGGTTGCACAATAAAAGACAATGGCGTGGAGGTCGGTCATGTGACATGACACATCGATTCGCGCCACTCAATTTCTATATACTCTCTTAATTTTGTTTTTCATACTTAGGCGCCTCAAGTTGTCTCTGGTAGGGCTGCTTGTTACGAAATATAAGCCATTCAGGGCTAGCTAGCCTACTTCATCATGAAGGAAATACTGAACAAAAACGGCGAGTTTTATGACAAAGACAACAACGATCCACTCCTCCATACTCATGTCTCACATCACGTGTCTCCAACCTCCAAGACCAGTAGGCTTCTAGTTTAGGAAACTAGTTTAGGCTTTTGTTACTTCAATTTTTTCATTACAAAGTGTAAATAACTCTTTGTTCCTTTGAAATGGGAACCCTTCTTTCGTCAATGCCACTTCTCTTGTCGATTGGTTGTGCTCTCATGCATGTACTTTTGTCTTCTTGAGAACACATGTACACACTTTGTACATCTTTATGCTCACTCGATTGGTGCATAAGCGAATATCTTTGTCTTGATAATTATTCTTTTCATATGGGGATGATCTTACATTCACCATCTACGCTTTATACAACCAATTGTCAATGTTGAGGAGAAGTTTCATGTATTGTGCTAAAAGCAGTGGAGTCTTGTATGAGGATCCTCACATTCAGGTTTTTATAAGTTCATAGCTCTTGCATAACCAAACGTAACTAGACATGTATTTTTTGTCCTTAAGCGTATGCCTTGCCCTAACCATCTGCATGAATTTCTTTTCTGCTTTGGGCCTCGTTTCTAGATTGGTTTAAAAGCGGAGTGGCGTGCTCACATAGCCGCCTTGTTCTTTTTCTGGGAAACAAAAATACTTTAGCTCTTGTATCGGTCGGCCTCGATTTTGCCTCCTAGCCATTTAAAAATGGAAATCTCATCGATTCTGATACTATTCCTCCAAGAGCACAGTACCTAGCAATCGGTATAATGCTTTTCGCATTTTCTTGTTTCCTTTCATAATCTCATTCGATCTTCATTTTGTTATGTTCTCTAGGTGCAAATTCCACTTGAGGTTGTGAATCTCTGTGCAAGTAGAGATGTTCTTTGTTCTTGATTTCTCATATAAATTTGGAAGCTGACTTGGTGACTATATTATGTCAATGTCATCATGTTTTTTTAGTGTCCAGATATTCACTTTCTTTCTCATAAGGTACTTGATAGTGTCCTTGCTTTGCTTATCGGTGAATGTCAAACTTGACTCCTGTTGTATTGAATAAATTCTTGCAACCTATAACTCTTTCACTGAAGAATTTTTCCCCAATGGAAAGCATTATTTGTTCATTCATTGAAGGTTCAAGAAGTGGTAAGGTTTTTCTTGTGTTGTGGAGGATTATTTAAGCGCAAAGGAATAGGTCTTCTATATAACGTAAAATGAATTTTAAGTAGTTAGTGTAGCAGATCTTTCTAATGGCGTCTTGTTATGTGAACATCTGAGTTAAAGGTGTGAAGCCATTACCTCTTTCTCGAAATGGCTAGTCTTTTCATGAGCCTTCACTGGCGATTACTCCTGGACTCGTATGTTCTGTGACTTTTCTCCTCATTTTGAGCCTTTTTATTTCTAATTATTAATCTTCTTTGTTCTTTTTAGGATAATAACTTAAACAATGCGGTGGCGTGCACGACATTCTTTTCGAAACAATCCAGGTGCCATGCTTTGTCCGGTAAGTATGGTGTTGAGCGCCCTTTGAATTCTTGGTAACTTCTCTTCTATGAAGAAATTATCGTTGGAATGCGGTTAAGTTATCGATATTCATTTTACGAGCTATTACGGCATTATATGCCTTCTAATTACTAAGTGCAACCGAAGCGAAGGCCAACCAACCTTCATCTACAATTTTGTCATAAATTATTATTTTTCTTTTAGATGTAGGTTTCTAACCGGATGATTGCTACCTTTTTGGTGATATCCTTGACCATTTGCGGTCGAGTCTAAAAGCAGATCCACAAGAGCGAGAACTCAACTCCGGCTATGATTGCATCGAGGATCAATATTTGACATTGGAAGACAAATGCTTATCGAGAATTTTCTTTGAACGAGGTTGAAAGAGTTCATCAAGGAACATTTAATCGATATCCCAAGGACTCAAGCGGCCTCACCCCTATCGTGTTTGAATGAAACTAAACTGCTTTCATTGCTCACTCATTGTAAAATATTCATCTTGTCTATTGTAATTTCATGCATTATGAAATTCTTTGGTATTAAACTAGTTTTGAATTGAAACTCAAACACTTAATTGTATATGTTTAAAGGTCTCGATGAGGTGGTTACAATGACAAGATGAGATGGTTAGTCCTGAAATTTCTAAATATTAGTTACTAAGTTACTTTGTCATGCTCACGGAATTGCACAGTTGCCAACATTGTTAGATTCTACCTTGTTAAATTCGCTTGCAATATAAGCTTCCATAATTCCTTGTATATCATTCAATCCTTCATTTGTTCATATTGTATTGTCGACTTATTGCATGCAGAGGGCATAGCTAGCAATCGCTGAGGCTAGTTACAAATGCCGGTTTTATTTTCTGTGTCGGATTATCGGTGGCGGTTTTAACCAAAACCGCCAGTCGATAGTGCTAATATTAGTGGCGGTTTTGGATAGAACCGTCGCGATATCTCGATATCGATGGCGGTTCTGCCAAAACCGCTACGTCTAATATTATCTGTGGCGGTTCTAGAATCGCCACGCGATAATCCTCGATTATCGATAGCACTAAATGCGTGGCGGTTCAAAATCACCGATGGCGATTCGAACCGCCTCGATTACCTTTTTCAAGGTAGTGTATTTCTAGCTTGCTAGATGTCATTTTTTAGATAGAGACTGTAAGCCTGTAGCACAAAATATGTAACGTCCCAATTTTTAGTTAATTTGGATTAATATGCATTTTGTGAATTTTATGGATTTTTTGCATTTTATTTGTATTTATTTAATATTTTTGAATTTGGCTTTTTTGTGAAAAGTATTTAATTCATGAAAAATTCTAAATAAAGTTTTGCCAAAAATATTATTTGAGTTCCAAATATCTCAAAATATTTTTGAGAATTTTTCTAATATTTTTATTGCCTTAACCGAATTAATTTAATTATCAAAATTATTTTAAATCAAAAACCCTAGGAAAATCAGTGAATAGTGTTGGGCCAGAGCCCATAGGCCTTAGCCCATTTTGACTGGTCTGGCCCGTCTTCTAGGATCGTGGATCTTAGCCGAAGGATGGAAATCGGGCGGCCATTTTCAACTGGAAACCCTAACGCACGTCTGTCGTTGGATCAAAATCCGATGCTCAAGATTGTAATGTACCGGTTCAAGACATTATCTAATCACGGCCGTTGGATTTCGTTTACGTCTCAGATTGAAACACGTCATCTCGAATCTAGATGCTCATCTCGTCACGTGGACAGCTCGTGGTCGTCGTCTCAGCGACGAACTTGGAGCAGTCGAGTTGTGTCCACCATGGACAAGAGCTCTATCCGTGCGCAAGGAGGACTGTCTGGGCAATAAAAGGGGTACGCCGGCTACGCAAGGACGACTGCATTAGAAGCCCAAAGTCTATTCGCTGAGAATCAACGTGTTTTCACCACAATCTAGAGTTTGGTTTGTGCGCCGCCTAGAGGAAGAACTCGTCGATTCATCGCCGTCTATGGGAGTTAGGTCTACCGTGTCCATCGAGTTCACCGTTGCAAGTAGCATCGGGTGTGCACGTTAGTCAAGCCGGAGCATCGCTGGACTTGCAGATCACTGCGAGATCTGTCGCTGCTAGAGAAGAAGACGACGCCATCGTTCCCGTGCACAAAAGACAGATTTGATCACATCACCAGGTAGGCGACGACAAGAGCTCTCTGTATATGCCCTCGTTGGGCGTTAGTGGTGAGCCTAGGGCTCTGCGCACTGCCGATTTACATGATGTTACCCCGGTGCTAGCACGTGGAGTCCACGTCATTGTCGCATCAGATGCTCAGGCTGACGTGTTGCTGGCGTGTCACGTGAGCTGTCAAGTCGAGTCAGCATTGTGGGTCCTTCACGTCAGCGAAACCAGGTCACATGCACAGGGTTCACGGTGGACCAGTGGAGGTTCATGGACCGGGTCCATGCGCATGTGACGCGCGTCGACTTTTGGTTGGTCCAGACTAGGGCTGACATCATAAATCAAGTTTTTCAGTATAAAAATAATTTAAATAATTAATGATTTTCTATTTTGTGGATTTTCTTATTTGTCAAATCTTTCGAGTCCGTTCTTCTTCATACAAGCTTCGATTGAGGCGATTCAAATTTTTAAAAATTTATAAAATTGAGATCTATTTAATAGTGAATTTTATTTGATTTTTAGAGTTTATTTACTTTCTTTTTGGTATTTATTTAGTATTCTCTCTCGTTACACATAGACGTCGAAGTGCTCGGAGTATCCGATGAGGATTTGTTGTCTCAAAACCAAGATCCAGAGCAAGAACAAGAACTTTCCTAAGACAAGTTGTGCTTTAGTCATGTTGAACCCTCTTTACAAAATTGCTATGTCGTTTTACATTATGCATTATATTTTATGTGTATAATTGTTTCAAAATAGTTCGAGATTTAGTTAATCTACCTAATTGAGTTATACCCTACTTGTCATTTGTATACTATGATTAATTGTCACCCTAAGATGATTTATTATTAGTTGGTTAATATAGTAATCAACATGGGTTGGTTAAAACTTGTTTAGTATGCTTAGCTATGCCATGTGTAATTCATGTCCTTGAAATATCAAAAGTTAATCTTGACTAATGGAATATGGAACATATTTATAAAATTGGTGTGTTAGGTGTTGTCATACAATGATGTTGTGCTGTAGTGACGAGAAGGTCATGCAACAATGTTGACTTGTTGATGGCACGTGATGCTTGGTAATCAACTAGGGTGATAATTATTTAGACTGAGGCAAGTGGCAAGGGACAGTATGCAAGGGTGGGCAGAAGGGCAGAGGGTTTATGGAAGTCTTGACTCGGTCATCTTAAAGACTTAACCTTGCAAGCATTTAACCTAAGTCAAACATGTAACCACATATCTGGAATGGGACGGACCTAGCTAATTAATTTGTAATGTCTTAGCTTTAGTACTACTAATAGTGGTGTGAGTCTCGTGTTCACAGATCAACTTACATGGTGTAAGAGGGGGCATTGATTGTGTTAACCAGTCCTTTCAATGTTGAAACCTTAGCAAGTAGTATTGGGTTAAGTCAGAGTATTGTAAAGGCTTTGTCATGATATCTCTGTGATACATCAAAGAAAGTGTGTTAATATCGATTGCACAAAGAGATATTCATGTCGTGTGGGTAAAGCGCATAACCTCTGCAAAGTGTAAAATCTATTCAGATAACCGTGCTCATGGTATTGAGCAATGCTCGGGGATTACAGATCAAGGATTATATTTTATAAACTAAAAACTTGGATAGGAAGGCAGGATGCCGTTGAAAAGTTTGGAATTTGACTTAGGGCTAGATGCCATATTTACTTGAGAAATACCTGCAAGTTGCTTATTACTGTTGTTTGTTTTATTATCTTTTCAATCTACTTATTGTATTCAATTACAAAGCTGCTCTGCTATAAAATAACCATGTTAGCCAATCCATTGGAATAAGCCTTGCATATAGTTATATTAGAATTGCATTCTATGCATAATTTATTGAGTGTTTTAAGTAGGGTGCAATCGGCTCGGATTCGGTCGGATATCGCTCTTTCCATATCCTAAATCATATTTTTTGTCGGATTCAGAATCGGATTCGGATAGTACCGGATACGATACGGCACGAATAATATCGGTCATGATTGAATCGAATCGGAGGCGAAATCGTCACGATGTCGAATAATTTTTGTCGGATAATGTGTGAAAACAGATACTGTATAAAACACACATATAGTACTGATTAACCGACCGTAATTAGTTTGAAATAAAATTAGGGATCTTTGGTCGGGACCATTTCTGACTCAAATATCATATCGGCTGACAAAACTTTCAAACCCTTAATAGCAAAAAAAGTCACCGACAAGATGATATACCCATTTAGTGCAAATATCCATTGCTTCATGGCAATATTGGAATTAAAAACCTTAAATTACAGCTATTCAATTGTAGTAGTCCACATAGATAGGGCCATATATGGGATGCTTAACAAAAGGGAATGGAGGTGTTTCGGTAGGGCAACCCTTGGTCGGTCAAGGCCTGATCCTTAGGTCCCCTAGCTCGGAAGGCCTCGATCAAAGACTCGGATCAAGCTCGAGGCACGCTCGACCTAGAAGCCTGATATCTCGAGCTCGGGGCCCTCACGACCTCTTTGTTTGGGATGATTCAAGGTCGGTGGCGTTCCTTGGATCCGGAACACGTCATCACTTAGCGATTCTGAGCGTGGGATCGTGGAGTAATCTGTTGTGGCGGGATCGAGCAGTTTCCACCGGCTATCAATGTGCATGAAGGCCACGATCAGGAATACTCCGAGCGTTGCAAGGAGAATGGGTATAAGGCGAGGCTTTGTAAACACTTAGAGGCGGGAGAACCCGGCACACACACACCGAGTTCAAGTTTAGACTTAGCATCGTCAAGATTTTGTAGCCCTCTCTTGTACTCACAAACATCGAGAACCACCACCATAAGGTGGCGGAGTAGAACTATTACCTTCTTAGGGGCTCGAACCAGGATAATCCTCCCTCTCGTTCGTTGTCCCTAGCTCCGACCATCGACCTCCTCAACCTCATTCCCTGTTAGAACAAAGCGCGGTTGTAGTCCCATTTCTCATTGACCCCTACCTCATTTTTGCGGTTGGCGATCCGATCGTCGACGGTGGCGCCCACCGGGGCCCGATTGCTTTGTTCATTCACGGGAAAAACTCCGAGGTCTTAGGAGCATGGCGTTCTCCATCGGCGAACACTCTTGGCGTGGGATCGGACGCGAGTCCGCTCGCATCCTGTTTCGCCTTCCCCACCAGTGTGAGCGGCCGTCTTCATGGCGGACGCCTCCGGTGAGGGCAGCGGCGCGGCGGATCGCGACCCACAAACTCCGAGGATGCTCGTCGAATGGTCCCGTTGCGATCAATCGAGCCATTACAAGCGCTCCGACGGAGGACGGAGAGAGCTCCCTCCCTCGGGGGCGCCAGCATTGCGGATCATGGTGATCCCGATAGGGCAAAATCGGAGCTCTTTGGCGGGCCTTGGCGAAAGAACTTCGGCCAGCCCGCTGGCCGAGGCCATTCCTCCGCGACAGAAGTCACCGTTGAGGACCCCTTCACGAGAAGCGGCGACAATTCATCACGTCGTCGTGGCGCACCATCGGCCGTCGCCCGGCGAAGCGCCGCGTCTCGGCAACACCCTCGGGGCAAGACCCGGCAATTTGGGCGAGGTGAGCCACCACGAGCTCCACGCCATCGGCTGGCGGCAGTCGCGGGGACTTTCCCCGACATTCCGCCAGTGTCGTCGCGCCGACAGACCGCTGCAATACCTCCTCGAGCGACTCCGTGCTCGGCATCATGACCGATCTCGCGAAGATCGGGTCGTCAAGAGCCGGGCTCGGATTAAATGCAATGATGGAGATCTCGTTGGCGCGTCGCTCGGCGTACCGTCGACCTACGGTTGTGTGGCGTACTCGGCGACCTTAAATGGCGTATCTTTGGCTGCTTTCGGTTTAAACCGCTTTGATCGGCGCCAGCGGAACCAAGAACCGGCGAGTTCTGTCTATCTACTCGACCGCCATTTTGGCGGCGGAGGTAACGAGTTGGTCATAGCCAACTATCTCCCGACCATTACGGGCCGCTTGCCGAACGGCTCTTCAAGCGTAGCGGTTCCTTGGTCGTGGCGCCAAATCGAGCGCCCTCGCCAACTTCGAGGTAGACGGCGGCGAGGGAGAAGGACTTGGATCGCGTCATCGGGGCAAGCGAGCCTCTTTCGTGATTTTGTGCGGCGGTTCATCCGCTTTAAGAACGATTCAAGCATCTCTAATGAAGCGGTTATCAAGGCCTTCAAGTTCGGCGTTGGCGACGGGCGCCTCAAGACCTCGAGATCACGACAAGGCTCGGCGTCAACAAATTGTTTCGCATGGCGGAGCAGTGACGTGAGCGCGACGACGCCGTCGTCTGGAAGCACGATTGCGACCAAGGTAAGCTTGGTCTGAGCCACTCGAGGTGGCCCGTCCAACTCAAAGCGCGCGACCAAGACACCCGCACCAAGCGCTAAGCGTGACCGCAGGACCGCGAAGGTCGGCCAGGTCATCGTCTCGGCGGACGGCGGCGTGAGGTCCTTGGTCCGGGATCGGACTCGGGGCGGACCCGACCTCGTCAAGTCGGCCTCGATCCGCCGAGCCTGAGCCAGCCCCGAAGAGGGCGGCGGCTCGGACCTCGGAGGACCGGCCTTCGGCCGCAGGAGGCGAAAAGCGGTCGAGAATGACGAGGCGAAATTTTACTGTTTCCGCAGGCGGTAAGCCCGCGACCTGCGGTCTTGCGGCTTAGCAGAGAAGCTTGAAGCCTTCTATGGCGGACGTGGTGAGATGCCGTGCTCAGAAGGATGACGACGGCCGAAAGGGTGAATCTTGGGTCGAACACGGCGACCTCGACTGGAATTCCCAGGCGGCGCCGGATTAGCGTTATCTTCGGTGGCTCGGCAACCTACGATCAGCGAGATCAAAACTGCTTGCTTTCGGACCATCTATCGAGCTACATCGGGAAAGCCGTCGGCGGCATTGCAAGTGGTAGGAGCCACCATCACCTTTCTCCGGAGGATGCCTTACAAGGTATGGCGAGACTTAAAGACCGCCTTGAGTCGTGACCCGACCATCGGCAACACGATGGTCGGGCGTGTCATGGTCGGCGGCGGCTCTCTTAATTTCTTTGCGGCGGAAGCACTCGGCCGGATCGCAGATTCCCGGTCAAAGATCAAAAGCATCGCCATCCTTCTTGGAATCGTTCCTAGGAGCTCGACTACTCCTTAGGCGGGTGGTCTTGCCGTCACCTTGGCGGCTCGGACCTTCCGCACCAAGGCGATCACCTTTGAGGTGGTCGGGCGACCTCGTCTGCGCTATTCTCGGAAGGCTGCCCTCATCAAGTTTATGGCGGCTAATCATTACGGTCATCGGTGCATAAGCTCGAGGCCCCAATGGCATCGTTATTGCGTCTTGTGATGACTGCGGGCGCACATGGTCATGAGACCAAGGCCTGGCGCTTCGCCCGCATGATGCAAACAAGGTCAATGGTGGCCGGAAAAAAACGCCTTGCAGAAGGCGGCGATCAACCAGCCGGGGCAACAAAAGCCGTGCCGCTCGGGGAAAGCGACACGACCGTGTGTGTCCGTCTCGCCGAGCTAAGTCCCAAATAGGAACTCGAGCTCGTCACCTTCCTTCCGCCAACAAAGGTATATTAAGCAGGAACTGCGAGATATACTGGCGTTCCAAGGGTGATCGAGCACAAGTTACATGTCGAGCCGATTCTAGACACGTCGCGTCGGCTGCGTCGCTTCTCCCCGAAGAAGGTTGCGGTCATCAAGAAAACCTTGATAAGCTCTCAAGGCGGCTTCATCGCGAGATCGACTACTCAAGTGGTTGGCCAAGGGTCATCGTCTTGAAGAAAGGTGGCAAGTGGAGAATATAATCGTCGACCATACGGGGTTGAACTCGGCTGCCGAAGGACAATTTTCCTTAGCGCATCGACGGATCGTCGACTCCACCGCCGCGCCAAGATGCTAAGCTTCTTGGATGCTTACTCGAGCTACCACCATATCAAGCGGCGATCGACGGCGAGAGCAAGATCGCCTTCATCACCCGTTAAGCACTTATTGCTACGACCATATGCGTTTGATGTGCGCGTAGCGAGGGCAACATTCGGCGTTTGATGACTAAGACCTTCGAGCGCAGATTAGGCGAAACCTCGAGGTCTCGTAGATGACATCATCGTCAAAAAGCCCTCCGGGGCGACCACGTCCGTGACCTTGAAAACATTTGCAAACACGAGCAGTACAAAATCAAGCTCAACCGAGAAGTGTGTGTTTGGCGCGGCATCAGGGAAGGTCCTTGGATACATGATCGGGGGCTCGGGGGTTGGTCCAAACCCGGAGAAGATCGAAGCCATCGAGAAGATGGAGCCCCCGACCTCGATCAAGCAAGTACAAAGCCTCACCGGTCGCATGGCCGCCCTCAGCAGATTCATTTCGAGGCTCGCGCGAGCGAGGTCTCCCATTCTTTAAGACCTGCACAAGCACGGGGGCTTTGAATGGACTCGAGCTTCAACGATCTTTCGACGAGTGAAGGTATATCTGTCGTCCCCACCCTCCTTACAACTCCATGACTGGCGAGAGGTTGCTTTATCTTGCGGCCACCGCCCAAGCCGTGATCTTTGTCTAATTGCCCGAGCAGGGGCGCAATGACATCAATTTACTATGTCGTGAGGTCTTACATGGCCCAAAGGAGCGTTATCATAAGTCGGCTGCCAGTATGCTCTTCTCATGGCCTCGCGCAAGCTTCGACACTACTTCGAGCGCATTCGTGGTCGTCCCGAGCAACTTCGCTCGGTGACATCTGCGGAATCGAGCGGCGGACGGATAGCTAAATGGGCTATGGGCTGGCGGCGTTTGACATCGGTCGTGGCGAACATCTATCAAGTCACAGTGCTCGCCCGACCGTGGTCGAGCAGACGTCGCGCAGCCCACAGGCTCGAGGTCGAAGAAGAAGCCACGGATCATGTTCTTCGACGGCTCGAGGTCCTTCAAGCGCTTCGAGTGGGATACTTATCCTTACCCGCAGCGTGATTGAGGTATGTAGTTCGTTTTGGCTTTCTGCGACCAATAACATGGCAGAATATGAAGCTCTCTTGGCGGGCTTCACGAGCTGCAAGTCCTTAGGCGTCTGACGGTTGGTCGTGAAGGGAGACTCGGCTCGTCATCAACCGGTACAACAAGGACTATCAATGCTCGGGGATGCAATGGCAAGGTATCTCCGAGGTCGCAAGATGGAGAAATGGTTCGAACTTGGAGCTTAGGCATGTCTCTAGGAAGGACAACTCGATCTGACTTTCTCTCCAAGCTCGGCTCTTCCAAGCGAAAGATACCCGGCGTCATCCTCGAGACGGCGGCGGCTCCGTCTATCTCCAATCGGGAGGTCGTGCTTGCTTTGTGGTGGAAGGTATTCCGCATGGGCGAGCCCATACGGCTTCACGGCACAGGCGACCTGCTTGACCCGCTATGAAGCGAGATTAAGCGTCGAGCAAGCTTGTATAAGCTCGTGGATGGCAAGCTCTGAGACGGAATGTCTCGGCATCGACTCGGTGCATCTCCACGGAGGAGGTAAGTACCTACTCAACGACATCCACTCGAGTCTCGTAGGCGCACTCTTCGTCAGGGCGATGGTCGGCAAGGCCTTTAAATGCAGGATATTCTTGGCAGCGGCATTACGGGATGCTTTCGGGATATTGTGGGACTGCCGAGCATGTCGATTTCACGCCGAAAAGGTACACCGGCCGGCCTCGCCCGCCAGACCATTCCGCTTGCAGGCCTTTCTTGACACAGGGGCTCGATATCCTCGGCCCCTTTCCCGCAGCGGGGGAAAGTTCTGTTACGTAGCCATCGACACATTCACCAAATGGATTGGTGAGCGGTCTCGACCATCCTTTGCTCGGGCATTGTTCGTTTTTCCGCTTGTCGTGGTCACGGTATGGGGTCCCATGCAGAATTATCGCGACAATGGTACTCGGTTTACGATGAATTATTCCGAGGAATTCTGCGGACATAGGCACCAAAGTGTGCTTAACCGGTGGCTCATCCTCGAACAGCGGAGCGGCGAGCGCATAGCAGACAGATCGTCAAAGGCGTCAAAAGGCTAATTCTGATGAGCTCAAACACTACGGCACGACACAGGTGGGCGAACTTCCCACCGTCTTATGGTCTATTCATTACCACGATCGGTAGAACAGCGGGGTCCACACCCTTTCGGCTCGTGTTTGATGCTGGCAAATCCGCCTCCGGGAGTAACGCTTGGAGCTCCGCCAGGTCGGTCTGATCGACCACGTCGACCGAGCAAACGGTCTCTTGACCTTGCCCTCGCGGAAGAAGTAAGATGCGCAGCCTTTGCTACGATCGGCGCATTACGCAAGCTCTTCGCAGACATGCGTCTCGATCGATCGACCTAGGAAGCTCCTTGTTGGGGACTTAGCCCGAGGCGGATTCGGTATTGTCGGCACCAACAAGTTATCCCGGTGGGAGGGCCCCTATAGAGTCGTTTCAGCGGATCGCACGCGAGGGCTTACAGGCTAGCGATGCCCGATGGCGAGAGCTTTCTAGCTCGTGAAACATAGATCAACCGCGCAAGTTTTATGTGTAATCTCTATACCTTTAAAGCTTCAATAAAGGATATTCTCCGATTTCTATCATTCATGTCTTTTTCTTTATGAGCGTCTCTGTAATTTTTCTTGGAGCACGACTTTCGCATTCGCTCCTTAGTGCAGGTATCACGAGCTTTACGTTCACCCCCGGTGGTCGAGCTCAGCGTAGCCGAAACTCTTCGTAATCAGCTCACCCCTGCGTCCGGGTTTGAACTACAAGCTCGCGACCTTGGCTATTCGGTGCGTGCATGGTCGTGGTCGTGGAGTTGGTGATTTATTCTTTGGGTTCTTCTTTGCATTTCTTTTTCGCGAGTACTCCATCTCGATTCTCGCAAGCCATGGTCATTTGCTCGTCTTATACTTGTGTCCAAGGTCGGCGTTGCTCGACCTTAGACCCAATCGGGGTAGCTAGGATGTAACATCTCTGAGCGATCTATGGATCTTGATCGCGAATAAAGCGCACACTTCAAAAAGGTAACTCAAACCAGTTGATAACATCGAATGTTTTTGAGGATCAAGGATGTTTGAGCTCAGATCCTCCATCTCGTCGCGAGCTTCTCTTCTTTCGAGCTCGCGACTCGGCGCAGCGTCGAGGGCTTGGTTTGCAGAGGGCCTCGTTAGTTGCGTCCGTGGCTCGGCGGCGTTAAATCGTTGAGTTGGGCCAAAGCGGTCTTCGCCGACTTCTTGCACGCCCAAGTTTCTCCTCGGCCCGCGACTTTGGCCTCTAGCTCGGGAGACACCTTAGTTGAGGATGATAGCTCAGCAGCGATCCTCTCCAACGCCTCGACCTTGCACGCTGTTTCGTCGGCGCGTGGTCGTAGCGGCGGTTTGCTCATGGCGACTTCCTCAAGTGCCACGACCTTGGCCTTCGTCGGCAGCGCTGGGCAGCGGCGGCTTGTTCCTCGGCGGCCTTCTCGAGGGCCTCGATCTGGGCTTGAAGGGTCTCGAGGCCGAGTCTGTCGAAGTTCGCTCTGCGGCGGCCTTCTTCGGCTCGACGACTTGGCGCTCCGCATCAAGGGCCTCGATCGCTTTGGTCGCTCTAAGGCGCTTCGTGCTCTGCGCCTTGAACCCATGCTACTTTTCGGAGGATCTGGTCCTCTCGAGCTCGGCGGCATGGGACACCTCAGCGCCACCATCGTGCGGCCTTGATCGTTGAGCTCCGGTTGAGCCGCTCGATTTCTGGCGTCGGCCTCAATGGTCGCAATGAGCTGGGCGCTTCGGTCTCCTCTCTTCCACGGCATTCAAGATCTGGCGGAGCACGTCGGCGTGCTCGTTGAGACCTTGAAGCCCTCGAATCCGCCGCCAACCGCCTTGAAAACAAGGAACACGATTTGGTATGAAGTTGTCAAGAACACACAACTTAACGTATTACGGGGCATATAAGGAAGGTTCCTACCTCACGGAGTCGGTGACGTTGTTGTGTGGCTGAAAACTCCTCGTTATTTCGTCGAGGCGAGCCGTGTTGATCTCAAAACCTTCGCCCGAGTCCCCGCGACCTAGGCCTTCTTCAATCACCGCCAACACATCTTGTTCGGGCCCACGGACGACGTCTTGGCGGCACCGAGATCCTTCCACATCGGTGCCATGCCGGACCCCGACGAGATGCACGCAATGTAGCCGGGCCGACCTCCGTAGTCAAGGTTCCGGCCAGCTCGATGGCGGGAGTTGCCGCAAAGCGGCGACATCCGACCCAGCCTCCGGGGTGGAGTGTTGTGTTCCCTGAAGTTTGGAAGTTCGCAGCGGGTCATCTGAGTGCCTCCGTTGTCGTGGTCGCTCTCCGTGGCGGAACCGCGATCTCGCCATCGGTAGCGGTCTTGTCGGCGGGCCTCGGGGACTTGGTGACACGCCGCCAACGATCACGGGGCCATGCGACGAGGGCCGGACGCCCATGTCTCCTCGATCTCGGGAGGATCGGCGACCATGAGGGTACCCGTCTCGCCGTCTTGCAATCCTCGTGATCGCAGGTTGGGGGTCCCCGTCCAGGGCTATCGGGGCCTTGGTCGAACCCTCCGACCGAGGGCCTAGCTCGAGGCCTCGGCAGAGCGCGCTTTGTCGAGAAAGATCGGGGGCGGCATATAGGCGTCTGCCCTCCTCGGACTCGGACTCGGACTCGCACTGAACAATGGCATTGTCGAGTGGGCAAGCTCGGGTCTCGGCGCCAAGGTCTGCAATCATGGATAAGCACTAAGAAAAACACGGAGATGGAGAAGGTTGCAAAGCCGGGCTCTTACAGGTCGGTGGCCTCTGCCTCGTTGATGGCGGTGATGGTCTGTTGCCCGAGCTCGGAGGAGAATCCGCTTCCTTCCTCACAGTGCAGGGAGGCGCGGCTCGCGATGAGCCCGCACTTTGGCGGGGGCTCGGTAGTCTGGCGGCGGCGGCGCGCTTTGTTGCTGCCAAGTAAAGAAACTTTGTTAGGCCCCGAGAAGCCAAGGCGCGAGCTCGAAATTGGCTATGATCGTCTTTCTGAGTGGCGCGGTCACCCCATTCGATGTGAGGCCTCTTCGTCCCCTGGCGGTCAGCTCCGGTTGAGGGGAGTCTTTTCTTTCCCTTTTTGCTCTTGCCCTCATCGGGCAAGGGGAGCAGTCTCCGCGCTGTCTCCCACAACTCTTGATGATCCTACAAGCAAACACGGGTCAGGCAAAGACGTGCGCATGTTCGGATGAGGCTGTAGGTCGTGGAAGGCTTACCTCGGGCTTTCGTCGCAAGACGTTCTTCGGGACCGGGTCGTCGAGAGTGTACTCATCGCCGATTTTCGAACATTTCTGCATCTCGGCGCGACCAGGACTCCTTGGCGCACACGAACAAGAGCCATCGAGAGGAGGAAGAAGTACGGTCAAGCAAAAAGCCTTGTGGTGAAGACCTCACCAGATGAACTCGCGGGTCGAATCGTCGCGTCCTGGATCTGGGAGAACGGATGTAACCTCTTCCGCAGGGAGACACGATTCATGAAAGTCGTTCGCGATCGCTGGCCGGTGAGACCGCGTGTGGCGCAAATGTGGATGGCGGCGATGGCCTGCGTCGGCGTTGAGTCCTCGGTCTCTGGGGTCTCTATCTTCCCGATGTGGCGGCTCCTTCAGATCGCACCTCCCGTTCTCCCCCTTTACGAGGTAGAACCGGCCTCGACCATGGACTAAGAGAGTCGGCCAGGATCTTGGCGAAACCCAGCAGAGCAGCGGCTGCAGGAAGTAGAGCACCCGACCACGGGTCCTTCCCGAGCGGAAGAGGGAGAAGTAGGAAGAAGAGCGAGGCGTGGGAAGAATCCCGTGAACCCCTCGCATAGATGGGAGAACACGGCTAGGGTGAGGACGGAATTGGGTACAGGTTGATCACTTCAATTTGGCAGCTGTCGAGGATGTCGGCGAGAATTCGCTTCCCGGTCCTTGACCCGAAGAGGGAATCTTTGCTCGGCTGAGCGATCTCGTCATCTCGAGGACGAGGTTCGATCTCGCCACCGGCAACCGCCAGTCACGATCCAACAGCCCGGGGCCTCGAGCTCCTTCATCCTCGTGGCCGACAAGGTACTTTTCCCCGGCTTAGCCATGGCTAAACGTCGTGTGGAGATGAAAAGCGATGCTTTCGGGCGAGAAGGCTTGGGAGGAGGCGCAAGCTTTCAGGTGATGATCCAAAGCTCGGGGTCTTCCACGGTGCTCTTGGGATTTAACCTCTCTGGCGCCTCAAAAGGCAGCCGCATGATTAGACGGGCTCAATTAAGACACTGGCGGCGGACTCGAAGCTGCTGCGGTGTCCATGCATTTGTTGGCATCCGTATCACTTCGGAAAAATCAAAGGTCGCCAGGTGTCTCGCCTGGGGTTCACTTTGCGATCTCCGCCCGACCTCGAACAAGGTTCCAAGACCTTGCAAGGGTTGCCGCCATCGACCTGTTGGGTGAGGCTCGAGGCCGTCCTTGGTGCTACTTCTACGACCTTGAGCCTCGGGGCTAGCTGTCGGGCGGGCAACCCTTGGTCGGTCAAGCCGATCAACCGTCCCCTAGCTCGGAAGGCCTCGATCAAAGACTTCGGATCAAGCTCGAGGCCGCTCGACCTAGGGCGCAGATATCTCGAAGCTCGGGGCCCTCACGACCTCTTGTTTGGGATGATTCAAGGTCGGTGGTGTTCCTTGGATCCTGCACACGTCATCACTTGGCGATTCACGAGCGTGGGATCGTGGAGTAATGCAGTTGGCAAGGGATCGGAACAGGTTTCCACCGGCTATCAATGTGCATGAAGGCCACGATCCGAGGAATACTCCTTAACGTTGCAAGGAGAATGGGTATTAGGCGAGGCTTTGTAAACACTTAGGGCAGAGAACCCAAGACACACACACCCGAGTTCAAGTTTAGACTTAGCATCGCCAAGATTGAGTCAGTAGCCCTCTCTTGTACTCACAAACATCAGGAACCACCACCGCAAGGTGCCTGGAGTAGAGCTATTACCTTCTCGGGGCTCGAACCAGATAATCCTCCTCTCGCTCGTTGTCCCTAGCTCAGACCATCGACCTCCTCGACCTCATTCCCCTGTCGAGCAAAGCGCATTGTGGTCCCATTTCTCATTGACCCTACCTCATTTTTGCGGTTGGCGATCCCGATCGTCGGCAGGAGGATAATATTAGAGCTAAAAGTGTGAAAAAAAACTAGAAGTAAACATTAAGGCATAAAACATATCTTCAAGATTACAAAAAGAATAAGAGGCGTGAGGATAAAATCATGTATCGTAAATGGACTCTCCTAAGCCTAAGCGGTGACCGCTAAACTAATGTATATGTATTGTGATTGTCCAGAACTTTGCCATTTATAAATTTTAATAAAGATGAACGAATGGCCTTCGTCTTTAAAAAAAATCATTAGCGGTGACAAATCTACCTAAAATAATGAATAGTAACTTAAGGTGATTTGGGAAATTATGCATAAAGGCATTTAAAAGATCCACACCGTGAAATCTTCCGTCAATAGTTCAAGAGTGCACTTGGATAGTACATCCAGAATCCTAAGCGAGCAAATGTTTCGATGAATATGGGAATGAGAACTATCACCGATGTTCAAGCTACCAAACATCACCTTCTCAGCTGCCACCACAACTAGGGGTATGTGTCAAAACCAAAAGATCACACTCAAGAGGATTACAGGCAAACAAATGGCAAGTTACAGAATTATTTTGCCTCGTTCTACTCAAGTCAGAACATCATCTGGAACCAAAGTGAAGGTTTTGATCCTGTAGCCTATCCTTACCAGAAATTTTGGGACAAAACTGTTCAAATAGGCATTTTGGCATACTAAGACATCAATTTGCACACTCAACACAAATTAAACCAGAGATCCGCACTACACCCCAGCAAGTAATTCAAAGATACTTAAACGGGTGAAGAAATCTAATCGTAGTTACGCTTCTTCAATAGCACGGCAGTTGCCAGAACAATTAAGCAATAATCACCCAGGCTTAGAACCAACTCTAACTTCAATTCCACACCAGTATCATTCAAAACCTAACATGTAATGTAAATAAAGTTCATTACCAAGTTGTGGCCGGCAGGAGGGATGGCGGCGGCTGGCCGGATGGAGAGCGCCAGGAGGGTGGCGGTGGGGATGGCGGCGACCAGAGGAGAAATGGTGATGGTGGGCGGGCGGGTTGCGACTGGTAGGATTGGCGGAGGCGCCCATGGGCGGACTCGTGAAGGGTGTTTGGCGGGAGGCGGGCGGCCTGGGTGGCGGCGTCGAGAGATTGGCTATGGGAGTCGCGAGATTGGCGGAGCATGGCGCCATGGCGGAACTCGAGCGGCGGGCGCCGACCACTGGGAGGTGAGGCAAAGGAGGGCATCGGGAGGCGGGCGGCTTGGGCAACAACGCTGGGAGGTTGGCCACAGCTTGCGGGAGTCAAGAAGAGGATGGGTCATGGGTGGTCGGGTTTTTTAAAGGAATCGGATATCCGAAAAGGTCTCTACCGGATATATCCGAAAATATTCTCGGAATATACTGATCCGACGGATAGTAATCTTCCAAATCCGAATCCGAAATAAAATATCCGAAACCGAATCTGAATCCGAAAATTATCCAGAAAAATATCCGAATCTGATCCGAAACTATCCGGTCAGTCGGTCGGAAAATATCCGATCCGATTGCATCCCTAGTTTTATGTACTCACTCTTACCAACAACAAACCACTAGTTGAGGAGTCTACACCAGCTATGGAGAAGTACCAGAAGAAGACAAATGTTTAGGGTGCAAGTCTTGTCAGTTGCCTATGGTATATTGAAGGGTCATCTATATTTTCTATTCGCTGCAATAATTTAGTTTAAAGTTCTTAGTTAACCCTGTGTGGCTTAACAATGTAAGTTGATTATAAAGTCAGTCAACAGGTTATATTTAATATATGAAGTCTTTTATTATGTTTTTGATGTGTATGATTGTGATATTCATCTATGTTAAGCCTGTTTGCACTAGTGTGATCCTGAACTAGTGTGATGTACACAGAGAGTTCGGATTTATATATTCAGGTCTCGACAAGACATAACTAAAGGTGAAACCAATGGTCTGCTTAGTGCTTCTATGTACTACCTAGTTAGGGCTTGTCCAATTTTCTTCTCTTTTGGAGCACTCCAATTTTTACCATCAACTTCCGATTAAACTGATGTGTTCTAGACTTCAAGGCACTAGTTTTCTTCTCTTATCTGTCAAAGACATGAGCAATATGGTGTTGTCTACAGAAAGGCAGTAAGATCAGCATGATTTGCATGCATGTTTTCTTCTACATTTCCCTTTGTGAACCGGTTGGTGCAGAATTCAAGTAATGGGTACAAATACATCAGCCAGATTAGCAAATGCACTGCTAATCCCAGCGAGCTTTCAAATATTTGAAGTAGTGCTAGATTTTTTTTTCTTACTGCCCTTTTGCTAATCTCAGCAAGAGCTGTGGTTGCACATGCACTGTAGTCAGAGAAGGCCAAGGGAATTATATCAAGGACTAGAAAGGAAAAGATGAACGAAAAAGAAAGGGGCAGAGAGCATGCACACACAAGGGATCAGGCTCACCCTACAAAGAAAGAAAAAGTACCAGTACACCCACTCATTGATCCTCTTCTTTTAATTTTGATCTTTTCCCCACTTCCTCTCTGATGTTTTATCCTTCTTTTTTTTTGCCCTGAGTTTACAAACACACTGTGATTGATGTTTAAAGACTACTTTCTGTTTACTTGCAGGTAGTATATGTGGTGTAGGGGTTAGAAAGCCTGACTTGTTAAAGTCAGATCAGGCACCCATTCTTGTCTCTACTCTTGCTGCCCTTTCTTTCCTGCAGGTTTGATCTTTGATCAGACACTTAATTAAGGTTTCTTTCTCTCCATCTTTCTGAATCTCTTTTTAGTATATGTTTTTGATGGTTTTGGGAATGGGATTGATACAATTCCTTGCTTGCTGCTTTAATCTTTTTCTTCTACTGTGTGTCTCTTTTTCTTATTCCATCCTTGCTTTTCTGGTCCTATGGCTGGCTAAAGTGCAGGGGGAGTGTTAGCTAGCTAGCCCCACTGATGAGCATTTTTGGGTCCCTTTCCCTTAATTCCCTTTGGTTATGTGGGCTCTTCCTCTGCTGGTTGGTTGGATCTAATGCAGTTGTACTAGCCAGTAAACACTCTATTTTTGTTCAGCTTTTTTTTTGTTTGTGTGTATGCGTGGAGAAAGCAATACACATTACAAAGTGGTGTGGTAGGTGTGCGGATGTTTGTCCATCCATCCATCCACCAACTGGTAGCAGTTGTATCTGATGCCAATTTACCTTTTTCACTGTTTTAGCAATTGAGCGGTGAAAATTTTTTCTGCAGCTTTTTTTTTTTTTTTTTTGAAGGAGAAACAGCCGGGGGAGGCCCCCGTGCGTGAGAACCAGCGTTCGAGCGCTGGCCGGCCGAGCGAGTCCTACGCTCGCTCGCCAACCGGGCACAGCCCGGCTCTCTTTTTTCTGCAGCTTCCTTCATGTTATTCTCTTTATCTGTCAGATTTCTTCAAATGTTGTGCTTACATCGGTGTCAGATACAGAAAAAGGCATAATAATCCTGTTAAGCCTAGGCTTATGACTCGCTTAGCTATTACTATACAAGATTAGTGTGTCTTTTACCTTTCCAAATCAGTCAGATGCATCCAAAGAATTCAACATCACTGAACAGCCCCATCCACTAACTTGAACAATTGAGTTGCACAGATGGTGACTACTTCCAAATGCCAATAAAGCTTGTGGCAACTACAAAAGCACAGAGCCTGATCCCGATCAACATCTTTCAGTAAGCAGAAATCACAATTTGTGTATGGCTCAGGGATGGATTGTTGGCAAATGTTAAGAAACTGCAGAACTTGTGGCCAATACACGAATTCACAAAAGCATGAGGACAATCAGTATCTTCAGTAAGCAGAGACATCAAACTGCACAGATCTTGCAATTCAACGGATAAGAAACATGTAACTGGAGTAAACAAAGCAAAATACACTTTAGTTTGAACTGCAGAGAGGTTACAGGATACGATCGATCACATGGAGACCCTACAAGTACTACAACTAGATGCCAATACCTGACGAAGGACCAACTACGGCACTGGCACAAACCTACTAGGAGTCTAGAACTTGACCCAATGACTGTATATACAGTTGTATATACGGTAAAACACTTCATCCACGGCTTCTGGTTGTAGAGAGACTGAATACTAGCTGATGACCTATGACCACTGCATCAACCATCTTCTTTCACTGTCTAAATCAACTATATTCTTGCATTGTCTTTAGGATCAGTTCGCAAATCAGCATCATGAGAGGTGGATTTAACCACTACTACACTACACATCATGAATCTCCAAGCGACGACTGCATCAACAAAATTGAGCATTGTTATACTCCAACAGTTTCTGAATGCCATTGCATGAGTATGGGCAGTTAAGCTAAAGTACTTACAGAATTGAATCTTCAGCATATAGCCAGTGGTGTCCATGTAGGGGTGGAAAAATAGCTCGAGGCTCGCGGCTCGGCTCGGTGCGGCTCGGCTCGGTGCATCAACGAGCCGAGCCCGAGCCTACCGTCTGGCTCGGTGCTACAATGAGCCGAGCCCGAGCCGGCTCGCGAGCGGCTCGTTGGCTCGTTAGGCTCGGTAAAATTCAGATATTCAGAATCACTTTCACTAATCATTAATCATTAATTGATTATCCAAATTACATGAGGATTAATTTTAATACAAAATTAGCCACATCCCACAGACATTCAATCGGCTTGGCATTCATACAGTCATATTGAACAAGGAACATACAATGAACATACTTGAGAGTTGACGCAATGAGGCGGGCCCACATGCCAGGCGGCTCACGAGCCGGCTCGGCTCGGCTCGAGGCTCGACCGAGCCCGAGCCGAGCCCGGTTTTCAGCTCGACAAAGATAATGAGCCGAGCTCGGCTCGGCTCGCAAACTGACGAGCTCGGTCGAGCCGAGCCGGGCTCGGCTCGATTCCACCCCTATGTCCATGGTCTGGGCTATAGCAGATACGGCAGAACAGCTTATATAGTCGTATTTCCACAGGTCAGCTGAATCTGGTTAAGAAGCAACCAAAAAAGCTTCAGAAAGTAGAGTAACAGGGAATAAATGGGGAACATAACAAAGTAGACGGTGGCAAAAACATAATTCAGAATAATTAGAAAGAAAATCTGCATTATTGGTTGTCTTGTTGGCAAGATCCAATCACTACTCTAATCCTCACTCCTGCAGATATGAGCAAGATGATAGAACAAAATGTCACTACAATAGCAATATTACCAGATTTGTATCATTGCATACGAAATGTACCGGATTGTTCAAGATGATGTGCAGTAGTATTTGTTGGTTGAACCATCATGTACACAACTCTACTTTGGGCTAGTAGAACTCTACCCCAACTGCTGAGCCAGACTGCTGAGCCGGTCCATTGATATCTTCAGTTCCCTCCAAATCTGACTGCCCAGCTTTGTCTCCCAAATCTTCAGCCAACAGCTCTGCCCAGAAGTCATCATTGAGCTCTACCAGGCCACTAGCTTCATCCCTCTGCTCTTCATCTGCCTTGCCATTCCTAAGCTCCTGAATGTTTAGTGCTAAATTCTCCAGTTCAGAGATTCCAGGTTCACTGAAGTTATTGAGGACACCTGAATCAAACAAGAATGGTGATTCAAGTTGTTCACTCTGACTTGTTTCCCCAGGGCTGTAGAATGGAACAATGTCTATAGGCCGTCTTCGTTTCTTTGAGATGGCATCCTCGAGCTCCTTCCTCTTATCTTGCTGCTGAACCAACAGTTGGAAGAACTCCGGGTTACGCATTGCTTTTGCCAAGAACCCCATCAACTGGACCTGTTTCTGCTCAGCAGCTTGTAGCCTCTGTTCTATGGCTTGCACATGATCTTTAGTAGCTTGTTGCTCCTGCCTTAGCTTTACTACTGCTGTGATCAAGATGTTCTTGTCGCGTTTCAGTCTGTCAATCTCTTCCTCAAATCCAAACTCACCAACCTCCAAGCAAGATGTGAGGGCCTCCTGCCATGATGGAGGCACATTGGACAGTGGCAGCTTCCTTCTTTTTACCATCTTCAGGAGATGCCTTTGACCCCTAAGGAAGCCTTCATTTGCAAACTCCCACCTGTCAGGATCAACCTTTCTGAAGCCCTGCAGATTGAGACAAGAAATGGCCATTGTTATGTCATATTCAGAAGGCAAAACGATAGCTTGGGGAAATTTTGCCTGCAATTTTTAGAACTTAGGTTATAGCTTTTCACAGTGATGTTTTGCTAACAAGAAGTATAATTCACAGATAGTGAAAGAATGAGTAGCAGTATACTATATCATTTGAAGGTGATCAGTAGTCTCTTCTAGAACAAAACAATCTGGTTCTCATACTTCATCCAGTATCTTGTTCCATCTAGCTACAATAAGAATTTCAAGAAACTATGTCAGGATGGTACAATCGTTCAGGAGAGTTCATCTCCATCTCCTTACCTCACTGTGAGATGAAGCTCATTAGAGAATGTATTGCTTCAAGAATAAACACATGAAGTATTTGCTTCATACACATGCATAAGTGCAAACTCAAGTTTCACAACTACTAGGGTTGTAGAGAAATAAATCAAGGTTTTAAATCATGATTTTCACGGCATGGTCCCTATTGAGTTGCATGCACCAACCAGTTCACCCAAAAGCTTAAGCTTATGAGGAAAAGTGGGCAATTCACTTATACTTCAACACTCCCCCTCACGTGCAGACTCCCTCCGGTCTAGGACGTGGAATAGAAGTGGACTGCAATTATTTTTTTAATTGCGCCAACCGGGTCTTGAACTCGAGACCTCTTGGCTCTGATACCATATTGAGTTGCATGCACCAACCAGTTCACCCAAAAGCTTAAGCTTATGAGGAAAGGTGGGCAATTCACTTATACTTCAACAGTCCCAAAAAAGCTATAGCAGCTATCGCGGAATCTATCCTTCATCGCGTTTTCAGTATTAAAAGATTTTAAAAAATTCAATATATACAATATAAGTCACCTCCAAACAAATCATTAAAACATGATACTTTAGAAGGTACTAATATTTTTATAGGAAGAATATGAGTCAACTCAATTCTAGAATCAACAAACATATTAATGCATGTCCAATTATCCAAAAGCAATAAATGATAACTATATCATAATGTTCTTAACACTGTACTTAATCACCGAGAAATATGGACGTTGGCTTATTGAAAATGGGTGCGATGATATCCTTGCTAGGTTTTCTCACAGTTCATTCTTATAAGAGATGCATTTGGACCTTTTAGTAATGTTGGATTTCAAAATGAGTCCAATGTTTTCACCCATATGTACATATATAGGATAGCGGAGTTATCGCTAGCTACAAGCTACATCAAATAGTGGAGTTATCATTAGTTATAGTGCTTGTAGCTAATATAGCGGAATATTGACCTGTAGCTTCGCGTTTGACATCCCAAAAAGCTATAGCTAGCTATTTTATAGCACTGAAATAAACTCTATACTTAAATCCCCACTTACACTAAGATTAACTAATTTTACACTTGGTTGAAGCATCCTGACTATCTATCATACAACCTATAGCAAGGCTGGATATGATCAAAATCCTACTTTATATAGTGTACAATTATAAATTATGAGTAGTGGTTCTATGATCTCCTACAAACCAAAACCTACACGAGACCTCAAGTGGTTACTGGTTAGTAATCAGTCGCAAGTCAAGCCCTTGATGTGCTTTGAACATTGTGCTTTCACAATCTCATCCAAGAGATCACTATAACACTTCCCTACAACCATACCTAATTCAGTTCAACTATTGTCTCCTTCATAACTAGCAGAAGGATATGCAAGCACATCATGAATCTGCAAGACTGCAACTAGATAATAAGAACACTTATTTTGTAGACTCCAAAAATGGGGCTCTCCATTTAGCTTCCACAATCTGAGACAATGGACTCTTAGGAGTAGACGCCTACACTGATAAACTCACCAAAACACTACAAAGCCTCACCATGACCAACCCTAAGACATCAGCCACACAAGATTGTCCTAACATTGCAACATTTGTTCAAGCATTTCAGAAACATTAGCAACAAGGAATTGTCACAAGATGCCTCTACTTCAGCGTCTTACAGGAAATAATTTGCAACACAAGTACTGAAATACACACAACCTTCACATGACATATCTATTGGAGATATGCTCCAGAGGTAATCATAGAGATGATTGTATTTCCTTATATTCATAACTAATTATTTTGTTCCTTGAATATTGTCATTATTATTTATTAGCAAGTATGTGACTAGTTTGTGAAACTCTATATATGACTTTGTGATGATTATTCTAAAGTGACCTCTAGTCGATAAACATATAAGGATACATATGAATAGACTAATATATGAATTGGTTGATCATTTCACGGGTCATAGATATGAAGATATTAAACCACTAATATACACACATGTTAGAGAACATGAAGTTAGATCTGTTAGATTAACTATATGTATAGGGGCTTATTTGCCTTTTTACCACGACTATTGTACATGTATTTTAGCCCATTGGGCCCTTGAGTAATACACAAGCTGCATTCTTACCTCTCTTCCTAACATGGTATCAAAGCATTAGGGTTTCCCCCTCCATTGCAGCCGCCACCTCTCCGGCTCGACGCCGGCGAGGTCGTCGCTGTCGCCGAAGCTCCGGCAACCTTCCCTTCTCCCCTTGTCGTTTCTGCCAGCGCTGTCAGACTCTCGCCTCATCTCTCATTGTCTCGACCTTCGCCACGCTCGCTCACAGCCGCCACGCTGCCATCCTCAAGGCTCAAGGCTTGGCCATCGCCACTCCACGCCACGCCACTGGCCAGGCCACGCGCCAGCCCCCCTTGCACCCACGCCAGGTCTCCCACCGAGCGGCTCAACTCCGGGCGTGGTCTGCACATCTCCCGCGCTGGTCTTCTGTGTCGTTCCAATCCAGCTAGGCCTCCGCCACTCCGCCTCTTCTTCAGCTCTGGTGGGCTTCTCGATCGGCCTCCCTCCCGCCCCCGCGCCTTCCTCTGGCCTCCGAAGCCCATCCTGGGCTGCAAGGGCCTAGCTGGCGAGCGATCCCAGTCCGTGGCAGAGAACAAGACAGCAAGCGAGCGTACCTTTGTTCGCTTCTTTTCCACCAAGCACAGAAGTTTAAGGAGAACTGTAGGTCGGTGGCTACCTAAGGAAACTCCGATTCGATCCGTCAGCAAAGACTCCACTGTCGCCATGTCGCTTTAGGTCAGATTCCTACCGTCGACTCTACCTCGGCGTCATGGTGGCTCCTCCTTGCGTTGTTGGACCGGTCGCACTTCCGTAGATCCAGTTCAACGGGACCAACTTTCGCTAGTGGTCCACGCTGCTTCGTGTTTGCCTCGACAGCCAACGTCTTTGGGGGCATCTCACCAGCGCCGTCCTACCACTGGCATTGCCTTCGGTTCCGGTGCAGCCCCAGCCCAGTGCTGACAATGCAACGGTGCAGGCCTACAAGCGTGCTCTTGACGCCTACACTGCCGCCTTTCAACGTCTAGAGGATCGGCGTGCAGAGGCTCGGCTGTTGCCGCTTCGTTGGCAAGATGCGATCGACCTCGTGCTCGACGTGGTCAACCCGGATTCGCGCTGTGATGTGGGAGTACGTGCAGCTCAATACCACCGAAAGCACCAGTTTCTACACCTCTCTTCACGCTCGCCGAGACTCTCCAGCAGCAGGATTCCCTGTGGATGACTTCTATCGCTTGGTTGATGACGGTACCGTCACCGACGCTGGAGCCTCCACCTGACACTTCCTGTGGCTAGTGTGTTCGCCTCCGGGATCATCGTGTTGGAGCTTGGGTCTTCCAGTTCCTCATCGACTTCGCCCGGAGTTTTGAGCCACTCCGTGCTCAGCTTCTGGCCCGCTCGCCGCTCTCGTCCATGGTGGAGGCCCTGATGCAGGCCCGTGCAGAGGAGACTCATCTTCATTGCGTTCTCTCCTTGCCTGCGACCGTGCTAGGCGTTTCGGAGGTTCCCTCCTCGGTCACTCACCTACCTCTTCCTGCTCTGTTCTCCGCAGACCGGAGGAGGTTCTTGTCACAGAGGGTCTTCTAGCACTACACCAACAGTTCTCAGAACTCAAGAAACATCGCAAGAAGGTTGGCCATACCATTTAGCGATCTTAAGCTGTCTTAAGCGTGTGCCACCTTTGGGAGTACCTCCATTACACAGCAAAGATTGGGCCACGTGTTCTCGATTGGGTTCAAGCCTTGACTCTGCGACTTGAGCGCATGGAGCTTCGCTTGGACTCCAGGTTCCCCACAGCCTCTTCTGCCACGATCAGCCAGGCTCCCTCTGCTGCCTTAGGTATTTGGTACCTTGATTCCGGAGCTTCTTTCCATATGACACCAGATCCGACACACCTTTGTTCCTTGAGGTTTCTGGTCACTCCTGTGTTTGTCAGATACCGATGGTACACTTCTCTCGATTCTTCGGACAGGTACTCTTCACACGCCTTCTTTTGTGTTCCTTCGCTCTCATGTGCCCTATCTTAGTATGCTGGTGATCTCTGCCGCCTCTCGATCTTGGTTTTCAGATACTCTAGAAGTCGACTCGCTTCTATTCAGCTTGCGAAAGACAGGATGCTAGTTGGTTCTGGCCGGTGGACCCGTGACTCCCCACGCATGTGGGAACTCGACTGGCTTCGTCTTCCTTCCGCTTTCGCTTCCACATCTACCTCCCTCAGCCAGTCGTCTACCGCTCCAGATGCCACTGTCTTCATCACTACCACCTCCGCCAGTTTTGCTCAGTGGCATCATCGTTTGGGTCACACGTCAGAGTCCCGTCTGTCTTCATTGATGAGTCGTGGTGTTCTTGGGAAAGTCTCTCGTGATATTTCCCTTCCCTGTCAGGGCTATAAGCTTGGCAAACAGCTACAGCTGCCATATCCTAGTAGTGATTCTGTATCGAGTCGTCCTTTTGATTTAGTACACTCAGATGTTTGGGGACCGGCTCCCTTCGTTTCGAAAGGGAGTCATCGTTGGTATATCATTTTCATTGATGATTATTCTCAGTTCACCTGGATTTACTTTTTTAAGTCTCGTGATCAGGTATTAGCTATCTATCAGGCTTTCTCGACCATGGTTCATACTCAGTTCGACTCACCCATTTGGGTGTTTCGTTGACTCGTTGGCTATAGTATCTCTCTCGCTATCCGCGGTTTCTTCTTGATCAGGCACCCTTCCTCAAGATTTGCACCGGTGCTCATGCGCAGAATAGAGTCGCAGAGCGCAAGCACCATCACCTTCTTGAGACTGCTCAAGCATGTGCACTACCGCTCCTCCTCCCCACTTCAGGCGAGGTCGCCTCTACTGATTGTCTATCTCATCAACATTCACCGCCCATCGCTTCTTCAGGGTGCCACTCCAATTGAGCGTCTCTATGCCAGACCCCCTCAGTATAGCCACCTTCGCACCTTTGGGTGTGTTGTCTACGTTCTTCTTCACCTCGTGAGCTAACAAAGTCGACCGTCTTTCGAAGGCAAAGGCGCTTTCCTTGGTCGACTCTAGCTTAAAGGGTTTCATTTGTTGGGATCCTTTTGGTCGTAGGATTCGGGTCTCTTAGGATGTCACGTTCGATGAGTCTCGTCCCTTCTTTGACGAGTCTCGTTCCTTTGACTCCTCCTTCGACACCTCCTTACTTGAGTCTCTCTCCTTTCTCAGTCTACCTGCCCGCTTCACTATCCCTTCTTCCTCTTTACCACCTCCACCGCCCTCTCCACCTCCCACCATACCTTCCTCTTCTCCTATTGTTCTTTCTCCTCTTGCACCTATTTCGGTTCCTCCTGCACCTACTTCGATTCCTCCTCTACCACCTTCTTGAACACCTTCTCTTCTTCCTGTTCGACCTCCTGTCCGTTTTCACTACTCTCGTCAAACTCCTTCCTCCTCGGATCCTTCTCCCTCTTCGGCTCCTCCTTCTGCTTTGGATCTGCCCTTTCTTCCCCACGATACAACTCTTTGTGATAGAAGCACGATTTCCCGTCCTGACCGATACGGGTTTTCTACTTCTGTCATCACCTCCTCTGAGCCTACCTCTTATCGCGATGCCGTTGCTCATCCTGAGTGGCAGTTTGCGATGGATGAGGAGCTTGCTACCCTTGAGCGCACTGGTACTTGGGATCTTGTACCCTATCCCTCCACTGTCACTCCAATCACATGCAAGTGGGTTTATAAGATCAAGATTTGCTCAGACTGTTCCCTTGAGCACCACAAGGCGCACTTTGTCGCTCGTGGTTTTCAGCAGGAGCACGACTGTGACTACGACGAGACGTACTCTCCAGTTGCTCACAAGACTACTGTCCTCTCCCTTATGTCTGTTGCTTCTACTCGTCGATGGACCATCTCCCAACTCGATGTGAAGAATGCCTTTCTTCACGGCGAGTTGCGTAAGGAGGTCTACATGCACCCACCTCCTGGCTATAGTGTTCCTGATGGCCACGTATGTCACCTTCGTCGTGCTCTATGGCCTCAAGCAGGCTCCTCATGCTTGGTTTGAGGGTTTTGCCTCTGTTGTTACGGTTGCTGGCTTTGTTCTCAGTCAGCATGACCCTACTCTTTTTGTCCACACCTCTCGTGGTCAGACCCTTCTCCTCCTCTACGTTAATGACATGCTCATCACTGGAGATGATTCTCAATTTATCGCCTTGTTAAGGCGCTACCTCGATGGCGATTTGGATGTCCGATCCGAGTCCCGGTACTTCTTGGGGATTGAGGTTGAGTCCACACCTCTGAGCTCCTACTCTCTCGGCAAATAATAAGTACATCCAAGAGCTTCTTGCTCGTGCTTGCCTTTATCGGCAAGAAGATCACGACACTCGATGGAGCTACACCTTGACTTCGAGCCACCGATGGGGTTCCTCTTGTCGATCCCACTCGCCATCACACCGGTTGGGAGTCTTGTCTACCTTGGCTTCACTCGCCCGGATGTGTCTCACGCTATGCACATCCTTAGTCAGTTTATGGCCTCTCCCACCAGTGTGCACTACGGTCATCTCCTTTGTGTTCTTCGCTACCTTCGTGGTACAGCTGACTGTCGCCTGTTCTTCTCCAGCTCCAGCAGTCTACAGCTTCGGGCTTACTCCGATGCTACCTGGCCTAGCGATCCTATCGATTGCAAGTCTGTCTCGGCCTACTGTGTCTTCCTTGGATCTTCCTTAATCTCTTGGAAGACGAAACGTCAGACTGCTGTTTCTCGCTCTAGCACTGAGGCTGAGCTCCGTGCCCTAGCCTCGGTGACTGCTGAGGTGACTTGACTTCGGTGGCTTCTTGCTGACCTGGGTGTGATTGTTTCTACTTCGACGACCATCTGCTCTGACAGCACTGGCGCCATCAGCAATGCTCGTGATCCGGTGAAGCATGAGCTCACCAAACACATCGGCGTTGATGCTCACTACGTTCGATCCCAGGTGCAAGATCAGGTGGTTACCCTTCGTCATGTGCCTTCCGCGCTTCAGCGTCGACTTCTTCACCAAGGCACAGACCAAAGCGCAACATTGTTTACATCTCTCCAAACTCAGAGTTGTAGACCCACCATGAGTTTGAGGGGGGGTGTTAGATTAACTATATGAATAGGGGCTTATTTGCCTTTTTACCACGACTACTGTACATGTATTTTAGCCCATTGGGCCCTTGAGTAATACACAAGCTACATTCTTACCTCTCTTCCTAACAAGATCGACCCACCTTGAGACACTATGAGAACGTTGTAATCTTCTTGTCATTAGTTGGTTTCATATACAATGTGTATGCTATGTCCTTAGACTTGAGGTTGGCGCATGTACTCGAGATGTGTAATGACTTGCTTAGGGATTGCCAAATGTTACTCCATAATTGGACAGTTATAAAAGTGGCTTTCAGGTTTGTCATGAAGCATACTGCAAAAATTGGTCGATCAAGATGGGATTTGCCCCCCAAATTCAACGGGAGAGATATCTCTAGACCTCTTGAGTGGTCGGATTTCAGAAATGCATGGTTATACTACTTGCGGTTAAAGAATTAACCATAGTTGGGGATTCTGAGTCACGTGATCGAGAAAGAGTGGTCGAGCTAACTAAACAAGGATAGCATGTACTCGCCTTGAGTTTGACTGATATCATCAGACAAAGGGAAATGCATATAACTAAGTATTGTTCAGATTCGTCCGATGCGATCTTTACATATACTTAGGAGTCGGCATGTCATGTTAGGGATCGCTACCGATTAATGGTTGAGTAAAAATACTCAGGTCATGTCTAGATATACGTGAACCTATAGGGTCGTACACTTAAAAGGTTGGGACTTAATTCACATGGTGATCTGAATTCTGATGGGTTTTAAGTGATCCGAATTCTGATGGGTTTTAAGTTCCTAATGGGCCTCTAATATAGAGCCCATTATGGGATGTCTTTAAAAGGAGGGGGTGCTGACTTTAGGGTTAAGAGACACAGTAGGCATTCGGAATTTTTGAAACCCTAGCCACCACCCCTCCTCTCGCCAGAACCGTGCAGCCAGCACTAGCAGTTCGATGCGTGGTGTTCCTACCCCGTACGTGTGGATATCTTGAGGGCATTGTTGCGAAACTTCAACGCTAAGACAATCTGCAACCCGCGACGGTCATAAGGAGCTGTTGTAGGAGACACGAGACTATTATGACTACATTTGCACCACTGCATTACATCGACTCTACTTCAGCTACGGGTCTACGCGTCTAGTGGTAATTCTATGATCTATAACTTGCAGTGGTTTATTGGTTACACGGTAGAAAATTTTGATTTTACACTAGAATATCCTACCCGTTCCCCAACAGTGGTAACAGAGCCATGCTACATAGTTTTAGATTTGAAATAGATGCATATGATATGTGGTAGTAATAGATTTGACCTATTGCTATTTTTTGGTCGCTTCATTTGATAGATCAGTTTTTGGCACTGGTTAATAAGATTAATTCGTCTTTGGTGGTCCTAGATGGGTTCAAGGTCATTGTTTCGTGATTGTGCTGTTGTGGTCACGCTACCACTTACCCCTACCGGTCGATTTTTGCCATCGGGGTAGGCCGTTAAATGTAAACCCACATGAAGCACGCGATGGGATGAAGTTCATTGCTTTGTGATTGTGCTACTGTGGTCAAGCCACTACATACCCCTACCGGTCGGTTTTTCACCATTGGGGTAGACCATGAAACATAAACCAACAAGCATCATGCGAGGATCAATAGGATTGATCGACACGGATCTGTGGTCGAAAATAGGGTTAATATGATTAACCCGAAGAGGTTTTTCATGGTCGGATTAATGGATTTGACCTGTGTTTTTCGAAAAGGTTTCGGGCGCGGCCCGAACCCGCGAGGGCTTTGCCCTTGATCCGTGAGGGGTGCTGCCACTTCGAACCCCGCCCACTAACCGGCTAGCGGTACCGCCGTACGCATACAACACCTTATAGTTCGTTGCGAGTTCACATCATTTGGTAGAATGTGATTTTATGCATAACTTGTTTTTGCAGGATTGACGTAATAAGTATTGCTCCTTGTGTATATGATGCATGTGTGTAATTTTCATAGCCTACATGTCATGTTTGATTGCAACAAGGCTGTCTATATATGTATAAACGGCCTGCATGTTGAACTGTGATGTTTCTAAACTCCTTGTAATTTATTACTAATGCTGTTAGAAGTAATAGCTTGGTGGTAGTACTGGAAGACTCGAGCACTTCGAGGCATGACAAACAGGAAACGTGGCGATAGAGATTATCATGTGAAGGGCCATACTATGTCACAGTTAATGTGATTATCTATGATTGCTTTTATGTTCCTATTTATTTATATTTATGCATGTAATACAGTTGTTCCAAATGCTTTTAACATGGTAGAAGTAAAGATCTCTCACATAATATTAAGCAAAATTGATGCCCTCCCAATTGGCTACACTATTCAATATCATGTAAATTAATAATATGTTTGCTAAAGTAGGATGCCATTAACTTTCCTTGATTAGATGGGTTTGTGTTGGACACTCACATGCATGAGCATTGGTTACACTTGACAAAGTCATTATAACGGTTATGGACCTTGGGCATAGGTTTGGGGTTAGGGCATAGAGATGCCACCCAACAACAAGAGTCATATAGTGATATGATTAGCAAAGAGTTTCTTACCAAATTCTTTAGCCTTCTAGTAGTGAGACTAAAGCTTACTAGTAGACTAATTAATTATGGATCTTGAATCACTAAGTACCATAAGGGCATCCGCAATGGTTAAAGATAATTGCTCTCTATAGTAAGATCCATGTCATCTATATACCATGCTATAGTAAACCCTTGCAATGGTGAATCTATATAGATGTCTATAGCTATTTTTAATTGATAGAGTGCTCTCTTTCTTCATTTAATTAATAAACAATCTATGTGTCTATAGATAGCATTTCTCTCTCTTCATTTAATTGCTTGCCACATAGGATAGATGCTGATATGGACTTCTTATAGATAGCTGACTAGGCACCATTGCGGATGCCCTAAGAGGGGTATGAATTTTAGTGAGCATCTTTATTAAATTGTTTAATATAAGTTACTCTTCATGAATGTTTATCTCAGTTTTCGCATATATTTTCTGTTTTAGATCATGGCACCACCTGCTGCTGCACCCACTTCCAATTATGCATTACGTCCGATAATTGAAAAGGAAAAACTTAATGGAACGAACTTTGTGAATTGGTCCCGCAACTTGAAAATTGTTCTCAAGCAATATAAAAAGAAACACGTTCTAGAGCAATCAATTCCAGATGTGCCTGATGAGAATGCTTCCAATGCTGTTAAAGCCGCTTATAAAAAGGCGGTTGATGAGTCCCTCAATGTCTGCTATCTCATGCTTGTTGCTATGAACTCAGACCATCAGAATCAGTTTGAGAACATAGAGGCCTACGATATGATCGTGGCACTTAAGGGCATGTTTGAGACTCAGGCTAGGACTGAGGATATGAGATCTCAAAATTCTTGTTTGGATGTAAACTGGCCAATGGCAGTCTAGTGAGCCCTCATGTAATTAAGATGGTTGGTTATACACAGCTTGGAAAAACTTGGTTTTTCACTTACCCAAAAGTTGGCTACTAACTTGATTATTGCATTACTCCCCCTGAGCTTTGGGCAATTCATTATGACTTTTCATATGAATGACATAGACAAGAATCTCATCGAGCTGCATATGATGCTCAAGGCAGCAGAGGACAACATTAAAAAAAGCACTAGTCATGTGACGATAGTGCAGAAAAGTACTAGCTTCAAAACGAAAACTAAGACTAAAGGAAAAGGCAATGCTAAAGCTTTGGATAAAATCCATAGCAAAATGCCTAAGCCTAATTCCAAATCTGGCCCCACTTTAGAGAGTGAATACTTATACTGTAAAGAGTCAAGCCATTGAAAAAGGTATTGCAAAAGTTACCTGGCAGATCTGAAAAATAATGGTGAAGCTAAGCCATCCAATTCAGGTATTAATGTTATAGATGTATTTCTTGTCGATGCTCCTAATAACTCTTGGGTATTTGATACCGGCTCGGTTGCTTATATCTATGATCGATGCAGGGGTTTATAAGGAGTAGGACCATTGCAAGAGGCGAGGTTGATCTCCACGTTGGGAATAAAGCAAGGATTGCTACATTGACCATCAGGATCTTGCCACTACATTTACCTTCAGGATTTATTATGAAATTAAATAATTGTTATTATATTCCAGCATCAAGTAAAAACATTATCTCTGCCTCATGTTTGTTGGCAGAAGATTATAAATTCATTATTGAGGATAATAGTTCTATAATTTTGAATAAGATGTTTTATGGCTATGCTCCCGTTGTGAATGAGTTGTTTATTTTAAATCTTCATGATGCACTTATCTATGATATTGATGCTAAGAGGCTTTAGCCTAATGATTTGAATCCCACTTACTTTTGGCATTGTCGTTTTGGTCATATTAGTAAAAAACGCACGATGAAACTCCACATAGATGGTCTTATAAAGTCATTTGATTTTGAATCATTTGAAACATGTGTCTTGTCTACGTGGTAAGATGACTAAGACACCTTTCACTAGGCATTGTGAGAAGGCATCTGACTTATTGGAACTCGTATATATTGATGTATGTGGACCAATGAGCACGATAGCTAGAGATGGTTTTTAGTACTTCATTACTTTTACCGATGACTATAGTAGATATAGTTATGTCTACTTAATGAGGCACCAATCGGAAACTTTTGAAAAGTTCAATGAATTCCAGAATGAAGTACAAAATCAACATGGCAATAAAATTAAGTTTCTACGATCTGATCGTGGAGGTGAATATTTGAGTCATGAGTTTAATAATCATCTAAAGAGTTGTGGAATTGTTTCACAACTTACGCCTTCAGGCATGCCTCAAAAGAATAGGGTGTCTGAGTGGTGTAATCAGACCTTGTTAGACATGACTCGGTCAATCATGAGTCAGTCACTATCTTTTTGGGGTTACGCTCTAGAAACTGCAGTTTTCACACTAAACAGGGTGCCATCTAAATATGTAGATAAGACACTATATGAGATGTGAATTGGAAAGAATCCCAGTTTGTCTTCTCTAAAAATTTAGGGTTATCATGTTTATATTAAACGTCAGACATCCGACAAACTCACACCCAAATCGGATAAATGTTTTTTGTGGGATATCCTAGGGAGACGTTAGGGTATTATTTCTACAACCGAGAAGAGGGCAAATTGTTTATCGCTTGGAATGGTGTCTTTCTAGAGAAAGAGTTTCTCTCACGAAAGGCAAGTGGAAGAACAATGCAACTCGAAAAAGTTCGAGTTACTCCACTCGGGGAGGATTTGGTCATAGACGCTCCTATCGTGGAAAATCTGGTTGAGGAACCCGTGGTCGAGAAAACTCTAGTTGGAGGGAACCCGATCAAGAAGGCACTAATACCATGTAGGTCGGACAGGCTGCGCAAAGTACCTGCTCAATATTCGTGTGATATATTATTGTTGGACAGCGATGAGCCTACGACTTATAAGGAAGCGATGATTGGCCCAAACTCTGAGAAATGGCTTGGAGCCATGAGATCCGAGATAGAATCCATAGGAGAATCAGGTTTGGAACCTGGTCGATCCACCTGATGGTGTAAAAACCATTGAATGCAAATGGGTCTATAAGAAGAAGATTGATATGAATGGAAATGTTCACATATATAAAACTAGACTTGTCGCAAGGGTTTTCGACAAGTTCAAGGAGTTGACTATGATGAGACTTTCTCGCCGATAGCGATGCTTAAGGCCCTATTTGGTAGAGCTTCAGATCTAGCTTCACCTCAAATCTGAAACTTGTAGGCTAAAATAAAGTGAATTAAGTTTATATTTTTAGTCTAAAATGTAAATAAGATGTACCAACCTAAACACTCTTAATATACACAAAGCTCCAGCTCCATGGATCTGGTGGAGCTAGGAATACCCAGCTCCACCAAATCCACGAATCTGGTGGAGCTGGAGCTGTACCAAACACAGCCTAAATCTGTATAGATCATTCTAGCTATTGTTGCATACTTCGATTATGAAATATGGCAAATGGATGACAAAACGGCTTTCATTAATAGAAACCTATCTGAGGATGTGTACATGACAAAACATGAGGGTTTTGTCGATCCAAAGAACGCTAGTAAAATATACAAACTTCAAAAATCTATCTCGGAGTTAGAATATTTGTTTTGATGAGGTAGTCAAAGGGTTTGGCTTCATTAAGAACGTTGAAGAACCTTATGTTTACAAGAAGGTTAGTGTGAGAGCGCTTGTAATTCTAATCTTGTATGTAGATGGCATATTATTGATTGGGAACGACATTCCTATACTGGAATCCGTTAAGACCTCAATGAAAAATAATTTTTTTATGAAGGACTTAGGAAAAGCAACATATGTTTTAGCCATAAAGATCTAAAGAGATAGAAAGAAAAGACTAATTGGATTAAGCCAGAGTATTTATATTGACAAGATGTTGAATCAATTCAATATGTAGGATGCCAAGAAGGGGTTCTTGCCTATGTCGCATGAAATAAATCTTAGCAAGACTCAGTGTCTTTTAACTATTGATGAGCGAGACCATATGAGTAAGATTCCATATGATTCGACCATTGGATCTATTATGTACGTCATGTTATATATTCAACCAAATGTGTCGTATGCCCTAAATGTTACGAGCAGATACCAGTTTGATCCAGGTGAAGGTTATTGGACAGTGGTTAAAAACATTCTTAAGTACATGAGAAAGACTAAAAATGTATTTCTAGTTTATAGAGGTGACAAAGAGCTCGTTGTAAATGGTTACACTGATGTAAGCTTCCAAACCGACAAGGATGATTGTCATCCGCAATCTGGATTTGTACACATTTTAAATGGAGAGGCAGTGAGTTGGAAAAGTTCCAAACAAGCACGGTTGCTGATTCTACAATGCAGGTCGAGTACGCTGCGGCTTCTGAAGCTGCAAAGGAGTGTGTTTGGTTAAATAAATTCATTTTTGAATTGGGTGTGGTCCTTATTGCCTGCTGCCCATGATACTCTATTGTGATAATAGTGGAGCTATTGCGCAAGCTAAAGAGCTAAGGTCCCATCAAAAGTCAAAACACATGCTAAGGCGATACCATCTTATTCACAAGATTGTGGATAGAGGAGATGTAAAGATATACAAAATACACACGAATTCAAATGTTGCTGATCCTCTCACATAGCCAAAGTATGAGACGCACACAAGAGCTATGGGTACTAGATACTTAAATGATTGACTCTAGTGCAAGTGGGAGACAGTTGAAAACTAGCCATGTGCCTGTGCATTGCAACGAAAACTCAATTTGCGATAAAAAAATTTTTTGCAAAGAGCACTAACCTTATCTAAATAATAATATTCACTTTGAATGTGCAATGGTTAAATGTTTAAATCAATTCATCGAAGCATACAAATTTCAAGCACCTGTTTACAAACTCGAGCTTAAAATTATCTTTAATTTCACAAACTTAAATAATAGCATCACAGCACTTGAAATTGTAAATTTGTAATGCCATAATTTGAGATCGATCGATTGACCGAGAAAGGCATCACCTGCTGCCCCATGGGCGCAAAGGCGTTGAAGAGGTAGGTGTCATCCGTATATGGCTGCCACCATCAGCGGCATGCGTGATTCGTACGCCTTGCTCTGGCCATACCATAGCTCCACCCCATGAACCAGTTCCACCGCCTCCTCGCCTCCCCCCGCAAGCGCCTCCCTCAACCTATTGACATCATCCACCGCGGCGAGCTCTAGCAGCCGCCATTTATCTCACCACCACCACCCGACACCGCCCAACACAGATCGATGAGATCAGAAAGGTCGCCCATTACCTCTGCTCAACGAATAAGCTCAACACATCTGCAAGAGAGGCAAGAAGCGGTGGGGTTATATAGATTCAGCAACCGAGAAGATATTTATGGAATCCAAATTAAAAAATCGTCGAATAAGGAAGGCAATAAAAGGGAAAGAGGCGAGAAGAGACCCAACTCCATGAATCGGAGCTCTACTTCCTTCGAAAGGGAATCAATCAATCTAATCCGAAAAGCACCGGGAGCAATTGTGGCCGATTCGAATGCCAGATTAATGAGAGAAAGGAAAGCAATAAATGAGTCATGCATATTCACTTACCTTTCGAAACGGGATGATTCAATCCAATCTACCGGGGTGGTCACTGCCCGCTTCCCACTCAACCACGCGGGTGCGCACACGTGTCGTGGTGAGGGTGGAGAACAGATGTACACCACCAACTCCTAATTAGAATTAGTAGAGACAGAGATAACAAACTTATCTAGTCGCGTTATGTATGGCCATGCGCATGCTGCTGGCGGACCGGAATCAAGTCCATACGTGATTAGATAAAAAAAAAGATGATCTTATTTACACATGCAAGTAAATATTTAATGGAAAGAATGCATATGACAACTCAAAGGCATATGGTAACTCAGAAGCTGTATGCGTACAGTATATAGAAAAAGAATCGGTCGTGTAGTATTTGGAAATAGAATCGACTGATTAAGATAAATGTCTGATATGCTACAGATCACATATGCATGCATATCCAGCCGAATTAAAACTTTCTCCATTCGCCAATGTATAGAAGATCGGGATAATGCCGGTTTCGTGGTATGCCCGAGGGAGGGAGAACGAACCACCACCACCAATTCGTAATTAAAAGTAGTAAAGATATGCCCCAAAGGCAATCATAGAGATGATTATATTTCCTTATTTTCATGATTAATTATTTTGTTCCTCGAATTGTCATAATAATTTATTATCAAGTATATGACTTGTTTGTGAAACTATATATGACTTTGTGATAATTATTCTAAAATGATCCCTAATTGATAAACATATAAGGACACGTATGAATAGACTAATATATGTATTGATTAACGACCATGTTTCACAGGTCATAAATATGGAGATATCAGGCTAATATGATCCCTAATTGATAAACATATAAGGACACGTATGAATAGACTAATATATGTATTGATTAACGACCATGTTTCACAGGTCATAAATATAGAGATATCAGGCTAATAATATAGATATATGTTAGAGAACATAGAGTTGGATCAACCCACCTTGAGACACTACGAGAACATTATATCTTCTTGTTATCAGTTGGGTCTCATATACAATGTGTATGCTATATCCTTAGATTTGAGGTTGACGCATATACTCGAGATGTGTAATGACTTACTTAGAGATTGCCAAACGCTACTCCATAACTGGATAGTTATAAAAGTAGCTATTGGGTTTGTTATGAAGCATGCTGCGAAGTATAGTCGATTAAGATGGGATTTGCCCTTCCATTCAATAGGAGAGATATCTCTAGACCTCTCGAGTGGTCGGATTCCAGAAATGTATGGCCATGCTACCCACAGTTAAAGAGTTAACCGTAGTTGGGGATTCCGAGTCACGTGATTGAGAAAGAGTGGTCGGGCTAACTAAATAAGGATAGCATGTACTCGCCTTAAGTTTGACTGGTATCACGAGGTAAAGGAAAATGCATATAACTAAGCATTGTTTAGTTTCGTCCGATGTAATCTTTACATATACTCAAGAGTTGACATGTACTGCTAGGGACCGCTACCAATTAATGATCGAATAAGAGTACTCAGACCATATCTAGGTATACGTAAACCTATAGGATCGCACACTTAAAGGGTTGAGACTTAATTTGGATGGTAATCTGAATTCTAATGGTTTTAAGTTCCTAATAGACCTCTAATATAGAGCACATTATAAGATGTCTATTTAAAAAGAGGGGTGCTGGATTTAGGGTTAAGAGACACAGTAAAAATTTAGAATTCTCGAAACCCTAACCATCACCCCTCCTCCGCTGGGACCGCAAGCAGCTGGCGCTAGCACTGGGCACATGGTGTTCTGCCACAGGGCGAGCTAGCCAGAGCCCAAGCCTCGGGCTGGCCCAAGAGTTACTGGGCCGAATTCTTGCCCTCGCCACGTGGAGAATAGGTAGGCTCTCCATCCTCGAATTCACGGTCACCTTGAACCGATGGCCACCATGAAGCCTCTTGATCGCGACTCTCCGACCTTCAGTTACGTGGAGAATTCTTGCCAGGCCTCGGGCCCAGGCCCGGGTGGCCCGAGGCCTAGCTCCGCCCCTGCTGCCCCGTATGTATGGATATCTTGGAGGCGTTGCTGGGAAGCTTCAACACTAAAACGATCCGCAACCTGTGATGGTCACAATGAGCTAATGGAGGAAGCGCAAGACTATTACGACTACATTTGCATTAGCACGTTACATCGATTCTACTTCCGCTATGGGTCTGCACGTTTACTGGTAATTCTGTGATTTATAACTTACAATAGTTCATTAGTTACGCGGTAGAAAATTTTGATTTTATACTCAAGTAGCCTATCCGTTCCCAACAATATCAAGATTAACATTAAGCATTTCAGAAAGATTAGGCCAAGAACCATCAGTTAACAACAGCATAAGAGATGATTAATCTGTGTGCAAGAACAGGGTTCTCTGCTCACTCACGTAGGTGTTGAGCTGGCGGACGAAGCTGGAGAAGTTGTTGTGCTTGAAGAGCCGTGGGAGCAGCACGTCAGCGAAGACGTGCGGGTCCCACACGACGAAGCTGTTGCCGGCGCGGCTCCACGACACGACGCTGTCGGTGGACGTGTCCTCCACCAGGTCGTACGTCTTCGTCAGGAACGGCGGTGGGCCCAACTCGTGCAGCCCCTCCATCGGCCGCGGCGCACCCCCCGCCTCAACCGCGGCGCCGCCGGCAGCGTCCTGCGACGGCTCCAGGAGCTCCTCCTTCACAATGCTCGCCGCCACCGGGTCCATGACCCAAGAACTCGACTTGCCGGCCCAAGAACAAGAATTGGAGCCCAAGAACTTGATTTGTGTGACTAAGAACTTGAATCGGACCAAGGATGAGCTCTAGCCGGATGGAATCGCTAGGGTAACCGGTAGATTGGAAGGGATTTTGGTGGGATATTTTGGTTGAGTCGCAGCAAAAGCAGGATTATTAAGCGGTCCAAACGGTCTTGCAGTGCTAAATATTCCTCTGTACGGGCCGCGTCGAGACACGTCGCGAGGGCTGTGGAAGGTTCTAGATCACGCGTAGGGAAGCGTGGCTCGGAAAGTTCTGGAGAGAATCCGGGTGGGAATTAGCAGTCGAAGAGGACGGCGCGAGAGGCCCAATCTGGGGCCACCAACACATCCGAACTGGCCCAATTGCCACCTTTTTATGGGATTTTTATAGGGATAAGATGCGTGTAAGATATTTTTCCCTGGTGCGAGTTCTATATCGCATATTCTCGGAATTTTTTTTAAATAATATTTTTTTAATTCGAAATTGCGACATTAATACTCGCATTAAAAAAATTGCAGAAATAATACTCGGTCGCCAAACCGTTTGGCGATAATAGGGTAGTCGCCAAACGGTTTGGCGACAATATCCTAATCCCGCGTGTTGAACCGTTTGGCGATAATATCAGGCAGTTGTCGCCACACCGTTCGGCGACTACTATATAGTCGTCGAACCGTTTGGCGACCACCAGTAGTCGCCGAACTGTTTGGCGATAGTACTGTACATTTTTTTATTTTTTGGGTAAATTTTGTTGTGAATTGTTTGTGCAATAATTGTTGTATTCAATCGAAGAACTAAAAAACTTTTTGTCATGTAATAAACCGAAAGAATTATTTTAGTTCGTTAGTGATACTCATCTTACTTATGATTTTCATAGCCCATGACAAATGTTTTAGGACACGGTCCAAAAAATACTAATAAATGAAGGCGCTCACTGTGATCTTGGGCTACCACTTACGATGGGCGAGATAGCCGACGTTGTTCGCATTTTGTTGCTAAAATCGGAAAAGGCACTCACGGCCATTTAAACCACGGAAATCGTGGGCACTTAGGGTTTTCAGAGCTCATGACAGTAACACGGTCCAAAAAATACGGAAAAATCAAGGGCGACCTCACGCAATATGGGATACCACTTACGATGAGCGAGATAGGCGACGTTACCCGCATTTTGTTGCTAAAATCGGAAAAGGCACTCACGGCCACGAAACCACGGAAATCGTGGGCACTTAGGGTTTTCGAGTCTCACGGACAAAGTAGGACACGGTCCAAAAAATACGGAAATAATCAAGGACGGCCTACGCAATGTGGGCTACCACTTACGTATGGGCGAGATAAACAGACGTTGCCCCGGCATTTTGTTACGAAAATCGGAAAAGGCACTCGCAAGTAGAATCACGAAAGCACGATATAAAAATAAAATTGACAACCACAACGTCGAAAATTTTGAAATTTTTATGGAGGTTCCTGATAAATCAGTGATATTACCATAAAAATTTCAAATGATTTGAAGATCTGAACAATATTTTTAAATTCAAACAATAAAATTTGATTGTTATGAACATTTCAAAATTTCATTGTTATTGTTATGAACATCATAACCATGGACAAAAATTTCAAAATTTTATAGTCGACAACAACTCATGTTACTTAACACTTAAATTATTTGTTGAACATATATAAGGGCACATACAATCTAAAGTTCAGATGATAAATTAAGCAATAGATTAGATTATATTACAAGGGCATTACAACAAGGATTTAAATTGCTTGATTTAACTAACTAACAAAAGCAATGTTCGTCATGGTGGAACAAATGATCGCTCAAATTTATCTCGGTACAAATGAATGATGTCCCACATTTTTCGTGATATTACATGTCCGTGTTAATTTTGCGATTTGTCCTCGACACCGCCATCCCTACTATGAAAGAACTCCATGGAGATCCGCAGCTTCTCCAAATTGCCGAATGGGTGGCCTATGCCGTACATCTCGGTGTATAAGACATAATTTTTGGTCTTTTTATGTGGATTTCGCCTCCCATATGGGCATGTCATCTCGATTCGGCCCCTATGTTAATACCACCCGTTCCGGCTGGTCTGCAAGAACGCCAAGGATTTGTTATGCGTCTTTGCGGACATCGGCCACCGCTTCCCCTTGTCCCTTCTTCTTCGAGAGGAGGAACCTCTTGCACCTCGGTATGTTGGTCATTGGCGGAGGCATGCGAAGACGCCGCCTCTGTTTCGCCTCGACTCCACTATATGGTGCGGGGAGGTGTGTGTTGGGCTTATCCTTAGACAACCCAAGCGTGCCCCGATCAATGCAAGATGCCCGCTTTGGTCGTTGAATAACACCGAGGCGCACTCGAGTCCGGCTTTTACTGGGCAGTAGTGGCACCACGGAGATGGTTGCTCCCAGCTTATCCCATGCAGAAGCATGAGATGTGGGTGGTACGCCTCTCGGGTCCACCCGCTTGAAGTACCAAAGACCATTCATCCTCGGCCAAGGGCACCAGAGAATCTCCATCCGCTAGATCATCTTGGCAGTATCAACCATCGCTCGCAGACCATGTTCGCAAACGTCGGGGCTTTGGGTGGCCCTCGAGGAGGTTTCTCCTTTGACTTGAGCAAATTCGCAAGTTTCCTTTTGAACTCCGTGTGCGATAAACCTGGTTTAGAACTACTACTTTGTGAGTTTAACATGAGTATGTCGCATGAAACTCACCGATTGGTTGGCCCTTGCCCACCGCCCTAAGCTCGTCGATCTAGAAAAGAGACATATCTCGCGCCTCCCACCGGTGAAGTTCTCGGGCTAAGCGGGGTAGGCGTCGTGGCGCTTGTAGAGAAATAAGAGTCACGCCGTTCTACTGCCGATCCATTGGAAGAAGCAACCGCGGCGTGGAGCTCCATCCCGTAGTCCGGATAAGACATCGCGGTGCTGCACGGAGCTCCCTAGCGTGGTCCACTTGCCACATACGACAAACTGATATGCATATGGACATAACGTCAGGAATACATAATGTAATTTACAAAATTAAGACTTACCATGGCGTGCATGGCCGCCTCCTGCCTGGCCTAGGTACAAGTCAGCCACGCGTAGGAGCGTCAGGCGTGGGCCGGAGGCTCCTCCACCAAGACGAGAGACGCACGCGTCCGGCACGCATCAACAGAGGTATCACTGGTATGACGAGTCATCGTAAGGTGTGGCCTCATCGACGACGTGCTGCTGCGCCCCGGCCCACTGCTGGAGCCACGGCTCCATCTTTTGTAGCAAGGTGGCCAGGCTCTTCGGAGGGCCATGGGTGTGGACCCTGAAAAGAAATCCAAATTATTAGACATACGACGTAACTATTTATCATATTTTTGGTCGGATAACTCACGTGTGTATAGCCTGTGGTACACGATCCCCCCAAGGAACAGGGACCGGCTGTCGTAGGCCGAACTGTCGGAGGACTCGGTGCGGCGCGTAGTCCTCCACGAAGACGTCGAAGACGATCTTCCTCGTTGTCAGCCAGTAACCCTCGTCCCTATAGCAAAGCGCCGAGAGCCCACCTGGCGCGCTCGCTCTCGACACGGCTACCTGGCTATAAGGGTCCCAGATCACCGCTCAAGGCAGTGGTCGAACGCCAGGAAGTGCTGTACGCTTTAACGCACTCGCACTACCACCGTGGTCGCAACAGAAAAAATATGTGTAAGCACATGCGACTGCAAATAAAATTTGATAAATGCAATTCAAGAAAATAATTACCCATCGCCGCCCAAAGCGAGCCCACGGTCGGCACGGTCGATTCGCCACCCCGTGCACATCTCGGCGGTGTATCGTCATGGAAGACTAAGGGTCGACCCATTGGGAAGCGCCGAACGACCAAAGCCGGAGGAGTAGAGGCATCCTTGTCGTTGGCGGTCTTGCTCACTTCACGCACGCTGCCGCAAAGGGCGCGCAGATGCGTGCAAAGAAGAACCGCCGAACCCTGTGACACCGGGCCGACTGGTTCGGTCAAGAGCGGCGTCGCGATAGCCCGTGGCGAGGCTATCCATCAGGCGCCCACGCTGCCGCCGTGGGTGGTCGTGAACATGACCATCCCAAACAACCAAAGAAGGTAGGCCTCCAAGTGTCGGGCCACCGGTAGGGAGTGGGCTCACGCCATGTGTCGCACTCACACGCTTAACATGTAGCAATATGTTAATAACGTTAGAGAAAATTAGAAAAACATATACACGCACAAGCACTCACCTCGAACTGTGCCAACCACCTCCTCAACGGCCCGTGCTTCTTCCTGCCGAGGGGTATCGCCGTCAAGCAGTGAGCCACTCCGACGAACCTCTCCTCCAAGTCACCGCCACCCCGCAGAGTCGCCGAGGGTCCGATCAGTGCCTCGCGATCGGCAACCTGTGAGCATGGCGACGCCCCGCAGGTGACCGCCACCTCACCAAACGGCAGTGGAAAGTGTGCGCCTCCGGCGCCGTGCCGTCCACCAAACATGACAAGAGGGCTCGGCCGAACGGAAAACGCCGGACGCGGCTGGACCGTCCTCGCCGCCCTCCCGGCTCCTCAACCACGCCTCACCGAGCCTCGATCATCCGAAAGGAAGCGGAAGCAACCCAAGACGTACAACCTATCGGCAGTGAAAACACAATGAGTATTCAAATATTAGTTAGATGAAATGCAACTGTGCGAGCAATGAAACATGACAATGTAGTGCAACTCACCGGGTGTAGAAGGTTGGGTGGAGCCGCCATGCCCTACTAGGCACACGGACCCGCAGCAGAGGCACCCTCTCAAGTAGGGTTGAAAACGGGACGGATAATTCCCGCCTGATCCGGAGCCGGATCCGTTTAGAACCGGATCCGGGAAGCAAATCGGATATCGGGTCGGATTCGGATCCGGATCCGGATATCTAAAAACGGATACGGATCAGATTCGGAGCGTGCGCTATCCGGAAAATACGGGTCGGGAAACGGATATCGGATAGTTTATTATTCGGATATCCAAATTCGGGGTCACTCAGTCAGCCACTGCCCATGGCCCACCTCATGTGTCGGACTGTCTGCCGACAGCCCATGCAGCTATTCCCCCATCGGCCCAGTCCCACTTCCCAGCGACGAGTGAACGAGCGAATCAACGAAGTCCTAAACCTTCTTCCTCGGTTCCTCCTGCGGTCCTACCTCCTCAGACAACGGGAAGGGCGGAGCGGACGGCGACTCCCCTAGCTTGCGACTGGTGCTCCTTCCAAATCTGAGAGCCACCACGACCGGCGCCGGCGCTCCCCCTCCCCGGCGGCGTCTTCCTTGGCTAGCGCTACCCCTCCACGGCCAACGCTCCTCTCCCAGATCTACGGCCTCCAAGACGGCGCCCGCCTCCCCGACCGGTCCTCCTCTCCCGCCAATGCCCCTCCCGGCAGCAACTTCTTCGATCAAGGTTCTTCCTCGCCAAGCGTCCTCCCAGATTCGAGAGCCTCACCAATGGCGCTTGATAAGGTCTTGAAATATGTTGTATTGCTACTTTGCCGAAGTTTGATCCGGTTGTGTCACACTCGTTCCATGAAGTAGAATTAATCCCAGATCTGATTTTGTGTTGTTGTGGTTAGTCTTTCATCTGCATGTCCAAGTTAGATAATGTAAAATGGAGAATTTGGGAGTATAAATCAGTGAATCAGAGTCCATAATTTTGTTATCTAAGATTGACAGTTCAATTTGATTATTACAAGAAGATTAGATATTTCACTTTCTATGAGTCAGTTGCTAATCGCGATGTCTGATCCTTTCGGATCATCCTCTTTTCAATTTTATCATGATGTTTGCTACCCGTACTCTTTAATGATTCCTTAGCTTGTTGTTTGTTCCTTTTGGATATTTGAAAGAATTACTTTGCTCGTTTGTGACAGATACAATTATTAGTTGTAATTGTTACATAGGAATGAGCTGTCAGTTGCTTTAGAACTTTTGCACTCTTCTTTTGTTAGGGAGTTCCTTCTATACAAAAGGATAATGATGTGCATCAGCATGACGCAGTAGTGGGCCTATTATTTAGTTGTTTTCTTATAAGGTCACATGGAAATATTCATTAGCTATACCTGTTGGGTCCAACAAACTTCAATCCCAGTCTCTTGTTTATGTCTACACAGAAGTTCATCCGAGGTTCCCTTTACACAAGTGCCATGGAACCCAAGAAGCGTGAGTGTCTCTTGTTACTTGAAATGTCTTTTTGTTTGTTTTCAGAAACTTCATTGCAGTCTTGTGGCAGAATCTTATCTAGCAAATCTTGCTTTATATCTTGGAAGGTCTGAGTTGCCATTCTTGCCGGCTAACACACAGGTGCTATTTCATTCCATTTGAGAGAAGTCATTACATGTGGTGCATTCATTTGATTTTTAACGCGCTCTAGCTCACAATAGCTGTTGTTATCATATTTAGAGTAGAAAACACATGAGGGCATCCAAAGTTCTAAACCAAAGCTTTTTAACATCTTCTCTACTCTATAGGCTCTAATATTACAACCAATTGGTGATAAAGGAATTGCAATTATTGGTGGTGACACTATAAGGGGGTTCACTAATCTTGATCAGGTATGTCATTTGTTTGATTATGATATCTTCCTTTAGCATTATCTGTGTTGAATACTCGAATTCATGTCTTCCATAAAACATCCAGTTCCCATGTTCTGTTTGTGGAGGCACCAATTTGTATTTATAAGGTAGAAAGCACCATATATATATGGCTTTGTTCGAGATATATTTTACTATTATTGTTATGTATCCGTGTGATTTGATTCAACGTATATTAATTTACGTATGCGTGCATTATCTGTTCTTGAATTATCCGTTCCCGATCCGAATCCGTCATATATCCGACCAGATCCAGATCCCGATTATCCGGATTCAGATCCCGATCCGGTTAGCTCAGATCCGGTTTCAATCTGGGAAAAAAATATGGGTTAGGATACGGAAGAGCAATATCCGCCAGATCCGATCCGTTTTCACCCCTACTCAAGGCCTGTGTGGTGTGGATTTAACGACGGTGTCCGCCGGTCCAACGAAGAGTCAAGGGTGACTCAGGTGCTCCATCCTCGCAAGTAAACAGGGCTTGAAGACGTTAGTAATACAAAACAAAAGAACGAGGAGTTCGACATAAATAAAAAATGACAAACATATCAATACAAAAACATGACAAAAGGTACAATCATAGTGCAATAAGTACAACAACTATAATAGAAATTTCACAAAACTAAGATACAACAACAACATGCATGACTTAGAGAATTACATAGGATAAAATGATACATATTACACAACTCAATACAAATTACATAATTCACTACATAAACATGACGGAAGGTCCAATATACCCGTAAATACCTAACATAGGATAAAATGATACATATTACACTAAGGGCATTGCGTTGTCTTGTGCCCGTACTCACCGCACTGAGAACACCTCCTAACAGGGCCACCCACTTCAGATTCATCCATGTCATTGTGAATGCGCCTAGATCTGGATCGCCACCGCTTCGGTGCACACCTCTCGCAAATTTGCATCCTAGAGACATATGCGCACATCTCTGTTAATGGCAAGGAAATCACCATGTGCTCGAAAACCACGGAACTCACTGCACCATGTATTGACAAAGATGACCCTTCAGTAGAAAGGGACACGATATGACGTGTTCATCCTAATTTGCCCACAAGCCGCGATCACATGCGAAAGCGTGGAATATGAAGAAGTCTTGGCTTGTTGCGGTGCATTCACACCATCCAAAGGCCCCTTGGCCTAGGTTAACCTCGTGTGTAATAACCGTGGTCGGTTCCCAATCCCCTTTACACCGGAGAGTCACTTGCTGTACTCAACACTCGGTTACGCACCATATGCAGCTGAGCTTTACTGGTGCGTTCCTCCATGTAGGCCATCATCCACGCACAGTACGTCGTTTGCAATGTCGTGGCGTGAAGTACTGACCTCCGATGCCTTTTCTCGAAGTAGCCAACGATGTCGCGGCAAAGATGCCTTCCAGATGGCCACAAGTGGTAGCAGACGCAGGCCTCTGATGACCCAATTGTAAACCTCGGCTATGTTCGTTGTCCTGACACCGAACATGTTCAAACATATCAGTTAGCACAATAACTCTAACTGCTCAATCGTCACGCCTATGTTAATTTAGTATACTAACTGGCGCCCAAAGGTCATGGAGCAATGCCCACTTCTCCAACGGCTCCGCCTCTATCCAGTGCGAGAAACACTTAATATTTCTTGACGATCGTCTCCTCAGATTTGGAGGATCGAACGCTTCAAGGGGTGATAGCCTTTTGGGTGGGCAATCGTTCGGCATTGCCGGTTGCTTCTTCAGCTCTTCAATTTGTGCAGTAGTGTGCTTATCCAACTCGTCCAATATCGCGTTGAACTTACGTGCCTGGTTCTGCTTGCATAACCTCTTAAATAGATTCATCAGCTTCTTACTCTTGAACTGCCTGAAAAAATTTGCTCCCAAATGTCTCATGCACCACTGCTCGCATGTCCCGCCATGGAAAAGGCTCATCAAGGTCCTCTCAGAGAGTCTTAATTGCGAAATGATACCTTTATGGCGGTCATGGATGATGCACACGCTAATGATCACGAACTACCCCGAACTTCAAATGTCCGAAAAACCACACCACTATCCCGCTTCACCCTCAACAAATGCAAAGACCAATGGAAGTATGTGGTTGTTCCCATCAATTGCAATGGCCGTTAGAATCGCCCTTGTATTTCCCTAATCAAGAATGTACCATCGACGACAAAGAATGGACGGCGAAGACTAATGACGCAATGCAAGGACCCAGTGAAAAGAAAGCACGACGAAATATCGAGACCCCGTTACCATCTGCTTCACTTTCTTCAAAAGTGGTGTACGTGCCAGGGTTGGTTTCCTTCAAGACATCAAGCACACGAGGTAGGTTACAATACGAAGCCTCATATGTGCCAAACCTCTTCTCTAATGCCTTTTGCTTCGCACGCCAGGCCATCGAGTAACTTATCTGGTACTTAAATGTTCTCAACATTGCTTTCTGAATATAAGAACACTCAATATCCCGCTTCGATGATCTCATTAAACATCACGCTAGCGACACGGCAGATTCAAGTTGCGGTGTTTCACCGTAACATTTTCTAGTCTCGCATGTGTGCCCATCTACTCGTGATGCAATCCAAAATGTCTCGCGACTTCGCTTGTATGCATGTACTGAAATTCACATCCTTCGCTTCAGACTTCATCGTATCTATCTCGATCGACAAAATAACTCGAACTCTCTCTGCGCGATAGTGCCCACACCCTCACCGCCAACTTCAACTCGTAATTATTTGCGAAAACTTGATTCAAATTAACGGCATTGCTACCATACTCCCAACGCGACTCATGCCCCCACAAAACTTCCATACTAGCTTTGTTTTTCCTGCTCCACTCGTTAGGGATGGGTATATCCGCTGCCCCAAGATTACTATGCATTTCATCATCTCCTCCTCTTCCTCATCTTCGCCGATGTCATCATTACACTCCAACATTTCAGCTTCATCTTGCATCGCCATATGGTCCACCAACTCCAAATGATCAACAATTTGCTCGATTTCCTCCCCTTCATCTGCCCGACCTTCCGCGTTTGTTGCATCCCTGTTATCATCCTCCGCTGCTACCTCAACCAAGCACCACTACCGAACTTGTTCAACAGAGTCGTCTTTGCTTTCGCCCACATCGCTAATATTCACCTCTTCTCTAGGGCACGCCTGCACCAGCATTACACATTCAAGGCTAGATCCCTTGCACCACCTTAACCATTTCTGCCACAAATACGTCCGATCTATTTTCTTCAACTCCTACAGAGCCGGGTCACCCTTACTACGCGTGAATACGACTTGAATGGTAACAGAGTAAACATTTGCATCCAGGGAAAAATATTTCGTCAACCAAAACTTTATATCACGGATGCTAACTCTATCAGGACATAAGTGTTCCGCCATTGTGACTGCAAAACTGCTCAAATAAACACCATTTTGCCCAATTTTTATTTCACCATCGCGATAATATATCCTAAATTTCACTGCATCCGACATTACTGCGACGACATAAACAAAATTGATTTTTTATATTGCATCAATATCTAAATTAACGATTCCCTCCTAAAATGAGAAAATTATCATGCCGACATTTCCTACGAACAATCTAAGATCGCTATATTGCATCAAAATCTAAAATCTCTAATATTGTTCTAATATCGATATTGCATTTATATGTAAACTCTCTAATATTGCATCAATTTCTAAAATCTCTAATATCGACATTACATTAATATCTAAAATTTCTAATATTGCATAAACCTCGATATTGTATTAATATCTAATATTTCTAATATCTCAAATTTCTAATATCTAAAATTTCTAATATCTAACATTTCTAAAATCCTAATTTTCTAATATCTCAAATTTCTAATATCTACAATTTCTAAAATTTTCTAATATCTAAAATTCCTAAATTTTCTAATATGACAAAATCTCTAAATTATTTTACACTATACAAATTTAATAACAAAATTACAAAAAATTACCTTTTTTTTTTTTTTTTTTCCTTCTTCCTTCTTCTTCCTCCTCCTCTCCCTCTCTCTCTCTCTCCTCCTCTCCCGGCGCGCCTCTCTCTCTCTCTCCCACGCCGCACGCCTCTCTCTCTCCCTCTCCGCCTCTCTCTCCTCTCTCTCTCCTCCTCCCTCCTCTCCTCTCTTCTCACTCATACGTGATCGATCGCTTTGCTCTTTTTTTTCTTTCTTCTTCACGAACGCCGAAGAAGAGAGCTTGTCGCCGATCGTTCGCCGAAAAAGTGTCGGTTATGGTCGCCACACCGCTCGGCGACTACTAGTAGTCGTTAAACCGCTCGGCGACTACTCCCTGGCCTGGCGACAACTGACTGTCACCGGTTCAAAATGCAGGATTAGGATATTGTCGCCAAACCGCTTGGTGACTACCCTATTATCGCCAAACCGTTTGGCGACTACCCTATTATCGCCAAACGGTTTGGCGACCGAATATTATTTCTGTAATTTTTTAAATACGTGTATTAATGTCGTAATTTTGAAATAAAATAATATTATTTTAAAAAAATCCATATTCTCGTATCGCCAGACACCAAGTCATCAAACATGCCGTAGTGGTTGAAACACTAAGGTTTTGTATGCGAAATCTATCGACCTGTTTGTTTCCAATAGTTACCTATGTCTTTTGTTTTCGATGGTTATTTTTGTTTTACTAAATTTAGTAAAATTGATCAAATTTAGTAAACGTTTGTTTTCAATGGTTATTTTTGTTTTACTAAATTTTAGTAACATTGATCAAATTTGGTAAACATTTGTTTGCTACTAAATTTTGGAAAAATTCTCTTCTTTCTTAGTTCTCTAATTTAGTTTATTTTCTTGCCAATCTTTAACAAAATATTGGTAGCCAATTTAGTGATCAAATCTTGATATTATCAAATTTTGGTAATGTTTAGTTTGGTAAATTTGTCATCAAACCAAATAGTCTCTAGATTTCTGGTCTATCTACGTTTAAAATATCGGTTTATCCACGTAGGAGACCTAAAAGAACAAATATTTCTATTGGCACAAGCTTTTCTTAGAGGAGGTTTGGGTCATTTTTAGCATACACAGAATTGAGAAAAAGCATATCAGTTTTCACTTCAAGCTGACCAGAACACTACGAAAAGAATGCATTTCCGTAGCACATCTAATGTAGAGCATAGTGCAACAGCACAATAAGAGGGTGCAAATGCCCTCATCGAGCTTCAATGGCTTGACTTCTGCCTTCAGTCATGAGAAGTCTGTCCAGATACTGCTTTCTGAAAGAACGCAACGACTCCATAAAAGGGAACAGGAAAAATATTGAGAGGTAGGAAGGAGGATAATGTTGGAACTTTATTTAGGAGAAATTTTACTGTGGATAACATATGTAGTAAGTAGTGGTAGTAGAAATCAAATCTAACCCCCTATTCCTTAAGGGTATTTTAGACTTTTCTTATCCATTTATCAGGGGTATTTTAGAATTTTCCTAATTCGTTCACAGTTTTAGATTTACCGATACCTGGTAATCTTCAGAGACTTCTTATCCATTCATCCGCTATTCATTAGGATCACAGGACGTGTTTTACCGTAGAGGACAAATAGTATGATGTAATTTTTTTCCCCTTTTACCCCTCTCTGAATTTTACAACCAATAATATAGGTGGTAGTATAACTAGATCTAAATTAATTTCAACCATTATATTCAAAGGAATGGATGATTTATATTAATGTTAATCCACTGTAAAAGAGCTCTTATTTGGACCTACTTAGCTGAAGATGATCGTGGGAACGGTTCTACATACGGTGTTCAAACAAAATGGACTCACCAACAAACAGTCGCATTGCCTTAATGAGTTTGACAGCTTGTTTGGTTAACTGCACAGTTTCCTACTTTATTACCCTTGCAGTCCCATTTGTCAAAGATGAGTGAATTTTCTACAAGTACTTGGCACTACAAGCACTATTCTGTTCATCTGTTTGAGATTCATGAAATCATGCACACCTCTCGTCCCTCCTCTCCTCTCTCTTGACTCCTAGTCCTCCAGCGAGGATCATGGCCTCTCTCTCTCTCTCTCTCTCTCTCTCTCTCTCTCTCATCTTGCTGCGGCAGTGGCAAGGCTTCTGGTGACACAGAGAGGGGAAAGGATGCACGAATCTTGGAGCGGAGCAAATGGATCAATTTTATAGTGCTTGTACCTGCAAACATGTGTAGAAACACCTTTTCAGTTAAAGACTTATGTTTCTATCAAAACTTGTCTAAGGTGTGATGACCAATTTGTTGTTCATATATAAAATGTGTGGCAAACCACAAGCGTGGCAAATTGGCAAAGTGTGGTGCCAAACTTGCAGAGCAAACAGCGGACCAAAGTCCAAGGCAGCCACATCATCCGACTGATTAATTAGGATTAAGTAAAAACTGATGACTAGCTTAGCTAAGTGATGAAATATCTTGATCTTACAGAGAAGAGATGAAGTACTTTCTCGGCAAGTGCTGTGGTAACAATGCATTTTGTCTCGACCCAGCTGTACCATGTTCACCAGGCACCTATTTTTGCATGTTGTCTGAAGTTGGGAGTCAAGAATTAATGGCACAGATGATCGGTTCTGCGGTTGTCGGGGAGACATTCGGCAGAATGTCCTCCTTCCTGGTCGGCAAGCACGAACAGAGGGCGGCCGCAAGGGACAACATCGAAAGGCTCGAGCTGGCGCACATCAAGATGAAGGCTGCGCTCGACACGTCCGACCGGTGGCGTTGCCGCATCGACGACGAGCACCCGGCCCGTTGCTGCTTGTTGGAATTCCTAAGATCGACACATACAAACTAGACGGACTATACAGAGAACATACACTAGTATTCTTGTACTTAGCTTTAGAAGGAATGCAAGGAGTAACACTCTTGGAGACGCCGGACTTGAGATTACAACGGACTCAAGTATTGCACCGTTCTTCTACCCCTAACTATTCTCTTCTACTCCTGAGCTACTGCTTGTACAAAGAATATATACACATGCACAGGCTTACACCTCCTGGAGATTTAGCCAACGCCCACAATGTGCACGACTTTAATCGGCCACGATCTTCTTCAGCGCAAATGCATGCAGCTACACGTACTAATTAGCTAACCTAAATGCATGCAACTAATTACTCCCTAGCCTAATGCAACGTACACACATAAATGACTTCCTAATGCATGAATCAATGGACATAAAAACCACACTACGTGCTAATTCTAATTGATGCAAATTTATTATACAACAAGATTATGACTAACATTCAACCCCCTAATCTTGTTGTATCTTTGTCGCATCCTCTCACAGGAGCGTCGGTTCCTCATCCACATCTGCGAAATTCAACTCCGTCTGCTTCTTCTTCTTGGGCTTGGTACATTCTGACTTGAAGTGTCCCAACTCATTGCAGTTGAAGCACCTCACCTTTGCCTTGTCGAACTTCTTCTTGCCATGACGGTTGGACACGCCTCTTCGCCATTAGTGAGCAACAAGTGTGTGTCACCCTCCTCACCATGGCGCTTGCGAATCCTTCCCTCGTACACTTTGAGACGCCTGATCATCTCCTCGATCGGCATGGTCTCCAAGTTGGCAAACTGCTCAATTGCCGCCACGACCTGCAGGAACCTATCTGGGACAGACAGAAGAAGCTTCTTAACGACGATCGCATCCTCAAATGCTTCATCCAATCCACGAATTTCATTCACAAGGGAAGTCAATTTCCCCGCGAACTCATCCAAGGACTCGGTCTCCTTCATGCACATGGCCTGAAAGTCACACTTCAAAGACATCACCCGCGCTTTCTTGAAACGATCGGCGCCGAGGTACATAGTCTTCAAGGTATTCCATGTCTCCTTCGCTGTCTTCTTCCCACCAACCTGCAATAAAGTTTGTTTGGGGATCGCCTGGATGATGGCCGCTATCGTCATTTTGTCATTATTCTTGTCCACGGCTTCTCCTTCCGTGAGTTCAACGGCATCCCAAATGCCTTGAGCCTCCATGAACACCTCCATCTTGATTGTCCAAGCGGAGTAGTTGGTGCTCGACAACATCGGGTACTTGAGGGAGACGGATCCCTCCTTCACCGTCGCCACCCGCTCCACGATCGACATGATGCCGCGGTATGAACACTTGGGCATGCAACTCACAACCTCGCTCTGATACTAAATTGAATTGCATGCACCAGTCAGTTCACCCAAAAGCTTAAGTTGATGAGGAAAGGTGGGCAATTCACTTATACTTCAACACTCCCCCTCACGTGCAGACTCCCTCAGGCCTAAGACGTGGAATAGAAATTGACTGCAATTTTTTTTAATTGCGTCAACCGGGTCTTGAAGTTGAGACCTCTTGTTATCAAGAATGGAGGTGTTCATGGAGGCTCAAGGCACTCGCAGGCCCAACCCGATCGAGCAGCGGGCCAAGATCTCTTGGGCCATCTCCCCCCACAAAAGCTAGATCAATGAGGGGGTGCTCCCTCACCCTTATAAACCATGCTCAGACCCTCTCCACAACCGATGTGGGACTATTCCCAACAATCTCCCCCTCACACATCGGGCCGAGATTATCTAGGAACTACCTGGGGCCACCTGGGCTCTGATATCACTTGACAGCCGGACCGCCACCCTAGCGCGTCCGAATCCCAGGTCGTTGAGCTGCAGCACACTCGCAGGCCCAACCCGATCGAGCAACGAGTCAAGGTTTCTTGGGCTATCTCCCCTCTCCCCCCAAAAGCTAACTCAATGAGGAGGTGCTCCTCACCTTTATAAACTATGTTTAAGTTCTCACCCTTATAACACTGCTGCTATGGCAGGCGAAGCTGAAGCGCGCCGCGGAGGAGTGCGGCGAGGCGCAGGAATCATACAAGAGTCGTGCTGTGGAAGACAAGGAGGCCGAGCGGCGCGCTAGGGGCTCGTCCTTAATTGGCGAAACCACACCGCCAAATCGGCCGTCTTCTGGCCTTCCTCGGCGGCCACAGCGGCGGCGAGCAGCAGCCGAGCGACCCCTCCGTCGTGCGTAGGTACGAAAGGTACATACGAGGACAGCGCTGGCGAGGTCCTGAGGTTCATGAGGTTTGGCGCGGTGCGGCGGCTGCAGCAGCACATGCTCTTGGACCCTCTCATGGAGCGCCTCCTCGAGGGCAAGTTCGTGTGGTGCTGGATGCTGCAGGGGATCGAGCCAGTACCGTTCCGTCCTCGTGTAGCCGATGGCCTTCACGGAGCGCGGGCTTGAGGAGGCCCTTGTCATCTTCGTCTACCGATATCGTGCGGCCCCGGAGAACGACTTCAGCCTTGGGCTGCAGCTACGCCTCCGTGAGCGCACGGACGTGGTTGGGATCACGGTCAAGTGCGTGCAGTTGTTCAGGCCTCACCTCCAGGGCCGTTTCAAACATTTTGGGGGCCTACGGCAAAATCAAAAGTAGGGGCTCTATAGTCTAAAAAAACATATAACACATCTTATATATATATCAATATTCAATCAATATCTAACCTGTTCAATAATTTAAAGACAACGAGAACTATGGTCTGTAGAAGAAAGAAATATTACTTGTATAGAAGATCACGCTTGAGACTTGACGAAAAGAACCACAAATACTGTTTGGCATAAGAGAATAGAAAGCAGCCAAAGCCCAGCAATCACCTACAAATTCACAAGACCGATAAATCAGATGAATCCAGTTTGGTGTAGGAGCAATTGTAAAACTAAGACAATGACATGGCAGACATACAAAAAGGAACTTCTTTATGTCTCGGCCCAGGGCAATTTGACGAAGATTAGCAAAGGCTCTGTTGATCTCGTAACGTGTTGATTGCGCAATATTGACTACCAAATCTTCAGGAATGATCTGTTCAAGGTTTGGAGGAGGTGATGACCCGGACAGTAAAGGTGTCTCTTTCAGCTACAAAAGTGGGACACAATCAGGATTAAGAAAATGCATTAGCATAATTTTGCCAAAAAAAAATAAATAGAATAAAAGGCAGTGAGAGAGTAGTTTTACCGGTGATAACCAAGATATGTTCCAGCCCTCTTCTAGTCTTCTTATTTCCTTGCCTCCTTGGCCTCTATTTGTTCCAGCACGGGCACGGCAGCACCAAAGAGCTTCGGTCTTCAACAACAAGACAGTCAAGACTTCGCTGCTGGCTTAGTTGTCCATGCTCCGAGCACAGAGCACTGGGATCCGCCGAGAGGAGTAAAGGTGCTAGGAGCGGAGCGGTCGAGCGGAGCTGCGGAGCGGAGGGCGAGGCCGCGAGGGTCGAGCCGAGGGCGGCGTCGGCGGGCGTCGACGACAGGCGACTGCGTCTCAGCGTCTGCGTGGGGACCGGCCGCCGGCGGCTTCAGGCTTCTGGAGTTCTGGTGGGGACTGGGGTCAGGACTCAGGAGGAGCGGAGGCGGAGGGCCGAGGGCGGCTGCGGCGCTGAGCCTGCGCGCCTGACACCTGTGCGCCTGCGCCGCTGCGGCCGCGGCTGTGAGGAGGAGCGAGCGGAGGCACCGAGGCAGAGGAGCCGAGCGGTCGCCGGTCGAGCGGAGCGGGATTCGTCGGAAGCGAGCGGTCGAGCGGACGCCGCATGGTCTGCATTCTCTCCATAAATTGGTGGTGAGCTGCGCCTGCGCTTGCCGTTGCCGAGCCGCCTAGGGAAGGGAAGGTAGTGATGGCATGCAGCGGGGACGCCGGGGAGAGGGATTGGGGATTTGAGATTTGGGGAGAGGAACGGCCGAACGGGATTGGGGATGGAAGATTTCGCATCTGGGAGTGGAACGAGACGAGACAGATATGGCTGCCTGGCTAGGATACTGCCTACCGGTACTGGGCCGGGGGCCCCTAGTTCTCGGGGGCCCTAGGCCGTCGCCTCTAATGCCCTGGCTCAGGAACGGTCCTACTCACCTCTAGGGCCGTATCTAAGTTTTTGAGGCCTTAATGCGAAACACAAAATGCGATCCTGTACTAGAGAAATATAAATAACCAAAATATAATTTCATTATATAATTATATATTTTTTCCCAATATTTAGAACTACAATAGGCATTAATGTTAAAAGAGTAAAAGGTGAATCTTTGTCATTAATGTTAAAAGAGTAAAGGGTGAATCTTTCTTACCGATATCTTTTTAACTTCTAGTAAAAAACATCATGCGCCTGGTGTTCTTTGAAATGAAATCTTCATATTTAATCTTCTCCAGAACATCATTTTCCAGTGCAATTGTTGCCAATCCATTGAGTCTTTCTTGTGTCATAGTACTGCGCATGTAGGACTGTACCAACTTCAATTTTGAAAAGCTTCGTTCTGCAAATGCAACTGTCACAGGAATAGTCAACAAAATTCTATATGCAATAAGGGCATTAGGAAAACAACCCATCCGTTTCACAAACTTCAGAATATCAAGAGAGCCTATGCCTTCTTTAGGGATAAAATCTTGGAGGAACTTTAATTCATTTTGCAGAACATCAAACAATCCTTACTCTGTTGTATCATTTATATCTAGAAAACCTAAGAATGATTCCTCAATGCAAATAGAATCTGAAGAAGCATCAACATATCTTATGATCAAAGACATTTGCTCTTGGTGGCTTATATCAGGGGTACATTAATCAAGTATAATTGAGAAATACTTTGATTCCTTTATTTTTCTAATTATCTCATACCTGACAGCAGCAGCAAGCAAATTTATTAACTCATTCTGGATGCCAGGACCAAGGTAATGAAAATGAGCTTCATCATTTGTTATGCGTTAAACATGCTCCTGGATAACCGAATCAAATTCAACCATCATTTCCACCATGCCTAAAAAATTCCCATTGCTATCTTGGTACGACTAGGAATGAAAATGGACGCGGGTGTCCGCAAACCCACTTAAAAAAGCCTACATAAAATTGTTACGTGGACGCCCACTTGACCCATTTCATGGCAAAGCTTCTCAAGCAAGCTCAGCGCCTTAAAGCCCCGCATCATCCGCGTTCCTCACGCTAGGTTGGAGCTCCTCATGGACCTCACGGCTCGCCTCACGCTAGGTTTCCTTCGGATCGCCTCTTGCTCACGCGCCTCTCCCGAATCGCCTCTCGCTCGCTTGCCTCTCCCGAGTCGCCGCCTCTCGGGTCCTCTCTCATTGTCGGCCTGCCACCACCGCCGTGCCTCGCCTCTTATACCCACGTGCCGAGCTTCCTTCCTCGACCGTCCGGTGAGTGAGCTTCCTTCCTCGACCGCCCGCCATCCTATGCCGAGCTCGCTCCCCGTCTTCCTCTTCGTCTAATGTGGTAATCTCTTGAACAAGTTTGGCTATTGTGTCGATTTTCTGCTCCTGTTCTGAAATTTTCCCTATGTGTTTCTTGCGCTGGGCAGAACTCTGGAAGAGGGGCAGACGCGACAAGTTGCTCGAGGATTTGCTCAACAAGCATGGCGAGGTGGTGTACAGCACCGGTGGAGGTGGGGCTCCTGCCATCGAGGCCGACGACAACGCCGAGTGCTTGTCCTGTACGTGCCTCTCCACTCCTTGCTCGTCTCTGCTAATGCTTATCGACCATCTGCAAGATTAAACCAAGAAACGCTGTAAGCTGAACAAAAATGTTCAGAAGAAAAGTAACATTAGTCAAGCATAATTCAAGAATGCGTGGTGCTGAATTTTCTTTTTCCTTAGAAGTCCATCTGCTGCTGTGGGTCTTAAATCCGATCATTGTTTACCTTATTTTTCAGTTGCTGTCTCTTTGGCTAAAGTTGCAAACGAGGTAAAGGCTGCCGATATTCGTGTACTTTTCGTGAAGCTGCTTGTATACTGGACTAGGTTCTTCATCATTCTCACCGCTTTCTCAAATGCGCAGATTGATGTCATCAGGTACTCCCTACTTTGCATCGAGTTTCTCTTGTTGAACTAGGAGTTAGTTTATACAAGTTCCCCACATAATTTCAGTCGTAGAGTGACTTGAATATGCACTAGCTACTTGATGTCATATTACGAGTTTAATATTGAATCTATGGCTGTTGTGTTACTTAACATATGATATGTGGGATTGTATCCTTACATTGCAGTTCCAAGAAGAGAGACATTGGTGAGAAGCAGTTTAGCAAGTCTCTACTGTCCTTCATATGTTTGCTCTAAATTAATTTTACTCATTTCATATGGTCAACTTCTACTGCAGCATCTTGATCAACTCTGTTGTTTCTTTGCTAATGACAAAAAGTTACACCTCATGCAGTTTATAGTTGCAAAATTGCAAAGGCGTCGACCACAACTTCATAGAACAAGCTATGGATTCACTGAATCCTCTGTAAACCCATGTGTCTTCCTCCTCATGTAAACAAGCACTGAACAGGAAAGCACTTTGCCTGACAATTTCTAACAGCGCTCTTACCTACTTTCCTTCTGTGCTCAAATAAGGGTAAGCTGCATCCACAGATTGGAGGACAGCTAAAACGATTTGCTAGGGCTCGCAAAGATTGGATTTCTCCATATTCTAGTCAACCAGATTGGATTAGAATGTTTTGCATTTATATTATGCATAACCTTGGATTCTCTCCACCTTGTAATGTGATGGATAAAGTTCACTTTGGCTCTTCTCTCAGTACACATTTATACATGACAGATTGTCTTAAATTGATCATTTGTCTTATCTATTTTTATATGTCCTAAGTTACTTTTAAAAGAGAATTAGAAGATTTTGCGGGTTTTGTGGACGCCGCATTGCCCGCATAAGTATTTTGCGGACTACCGCAATATCCCGCATAATTGTTTGCGGTCAATGCGGACAATGTAAAACTAACCCATAATGCATCCCACTTGCAATCCTAGGTACGACTTGCTATTAGTGCCATGAAATGCTAAGTTATGTTTTCCAAAGAATTTTACAATCAAAATGATTCTGAACAAAACAACATTCCTCCAATGGTCCTTTTCTTTCTCAAGTTCTCTCTGAACAACTTTATCAATAGTTTGATTGTTATCAAACTTGATACGCATATCGTAACAAGTGGCCATATTTGTAATATGATCTGCACTAATTTTATGGTCTTTAAGTCTAATGTTAACATGAGACTAATCATTGAAACCCTCATTTGCTAGCTGACTTTTTAAATGCCCATTTCTTAATAATTTGCAACAAAAACAAAATATTGTATCAAGCTCTTTAGAATATACCAGTCATTCTCTATCACACGTTTCTCCATTTGATAAAACTCTAGTGAATAATGCTGCAGAAAATCTTTTAGATAATTTATCTTTAGGGCCTTTCTGAATTGACAAGTCTCTTTTAGGACCCGTTTTGAACCAAAATATCAATCATTTTTCTATCAAGTCCATCCCAATATCTTGGATCAAATATATCAGGCTGAAAAGGAATCCTCAAATCATTGTCATTTTCAATACCAGCTGATCCATCAAGGGTAGCAGCAACACCGTCGACATTGTCCCTATCTTCATCAATCTCTGAAGTGTGGGCCTCAGTATTGTTAGGACTGTTTGTGTTATCACCAAGATTTTCATCTCTGCCTATCTGAAGAGTTTGATTTTCTATATTAGTTTGAAGTTCTTTAACAACAAATCTATCAAGAGCACCTTTCTGAGTCTGCACGAACTGTTCAAGTCTTTTTTTCTTCTTGCACTTTTTATAACCAGAATCATATTTTCTAACTCTAGAAGATATGATGAATAAATTGATCTCCCTGTCTCATGAATCACAAACACAACAAAACTATTTAAAAAAGACAATTCATGGAACCAATATAAATGGGACAATTTGCTCGTGATCAAACCTTGATGCGATGAAAAGGAGTTAGTAGAACCGACGTACAAACATCCAAATTATATTCCAAAGGGTAAGGCAAGAAATATTCACCCTAAGATTGATCGCTGATTTGAATAATTGAACTAATATAGAACTACAGACCACATAAGATAATTTAGGCTTAGCATTGTGTAAATAAAATATTGAATAATTGAATGAATCAAAATCATGGATGGAGTCATGGAGCTAATTTACCGACTACGCCTTTGCCGTCATTGGTCAAGAACTCGCAAGCGCAAGCCCGATGTCAGATTGCCGTGGATGCGGTGCTGCCTGGTGCCTGGCGGCGGCGACCTGCGATGAATAATTAAATAAATTAGGCCCAACCGGCCGGCAGGGTAAAAGCAGCTGGATCGTTGGTGTGACAAGCATTATGGCGAATGGCGATCACGCCTCGGACGGCAATCGAGTCGCGAATCGCGAATACGATCGCGCATGCGCGTTAGAACTCGGAAATCTTAGCAGGCCATAGTAGTGCAGCATATACTAGGGGCTCTAAAAATTTAGGGGCCCTGTGCGGTCGACCCACTTGCATTAGGCCTTAGACGGGTCTGCTCACCTCAAGTCCATGGCTGAAGCCGCCGAGAGGGAGCTCGCCCTCATGGCGACCAAGAGCCCTCTCCATGAGCCGTGCGTCCCTTGCGAGGACCTCAAGCCCTGCGACGTGCACGCCGCTCTGGCACAGAGCTCGCGCTCAGGCGCGGCGTGCCACGAACACGAGTCGTACGAGCAACACATGCTTTCTTGTTATACCGGTGACGCGAATAAGTCGTCGGAGCAACCGGGCGCGTTTCCGGAGCAGGCTGTTCTGGTGTTTGCGCAGTGGTACATCTCGCCGTCGAGCTACAAACTGCAGCCGCTCTCTACATCTGCCGCGGGGGAAGGTGAAAGCTTCGCTGAGAACCATGCAGCTTCCGTGTCTGAAGTTGGGGGTCTCATTCAAGCCCCATGGCGCGCCGGAGATCGTCGAGAACACCGCGATGGAGATCGTCGACGGGAAGGAAGAGCGTAGCTGCAGGCTTGCAAGCGCCAGCATGCACCAGTGGGACGAGCTTGTTGAATAAATCCTGGACTTAGAAACAGATTAGGATTCGTAGCTGTATAGCAATCAGTTTGGTTTTTGCTTCAGAGTCCGATACCGACTCGTTTGTAGCTAACATCCTTTAAATACTGTTGCTCGTAATGAAAAAGGCTGAGCAAGTTGCCCGGCACAAAAACCTCTGTGTTTTGCTGTTTTCTTGTTCTCGTGCTCTCGCGATTTGAGATCGATCGCTGTGCTATTGCCAACAATTGGTATCAAAGCCTTGATCCTCTCAAGGGCGAGATCATGAACTGAGCGCGATCTACCACACCACCATCGCAACGCTCCAGCGGCCGTGCTGATGGCAGCGGCGATAATCGGAGTCTGGTGATCCATCGCACGGTGTGCGAGACTGGTGGCGGAACAAGCTATCCTATGCTTACCCGCACCAACTACAGCGAGTGGGCGATGATGATGCGCATGATGCTTCGAGCGCGTGGCCTGTGGACGGCAATAGAGCATGGCTCTGACAACGAGCAGGAAGATCAAATGGCAATGGAAGCCATACTCCGGAGCGTCCCGCCGGAGATGATCACCACACTCGGGTCCAAGGATAGCGCTAAGGAGGCATGGGAATGCGTCAAGTCCATGCGTATCGGCACCGACCGAGTGCGCAAGGCAAAGGCTCAACAACTTCGCAAGGAGTACGAAAACATTCACTTTCGTGATGACGAATCAGTGGAAGACTTCGCACTCCGGCTGAACGGGCTCGTCCAGGAACTAGCAATGGTTGGAGACCCAATCGAGGAGACGAAGGTCATTGAGAAATATCTCCGCGTTGTGCCTGACAGGTTCTCCCAAATTGCTCTCTCAATTGAAACTCTGCTAGATTTGTCTACTCCTTCAATCGAGGAGGTGACTGGACACCTCAAGGCCGCGGAAGATCGGTGTGCACCATCTTCTCAGATGACTACGGGCAGAAAACTCTTACTCACTGAAGAAGAATAGGCTGCGCGCGTGAAGGAACGGCAACAAGCAGAGGACTCTGCACGCTCTGGCAATAGGGGCGGTCGAGGGCGTCGTCATGACAGGCAACCAAGAAGAAGAACTGACTCTGGTGGCCATGACGCCAAGAACACACCCGCCCGTGAGGGTGACCGTAACAGAGACAAGTGTCGAAACTGCGGCAGAAGAGGGCACTGGGCAAAGGACTACCGTAAGCCCAAAAGAACTGATGAGGCACATCTTGCCATAGAAGACGATGACGACTCTGCAGTTCTCATGATGCATGAGTGCGTCATCACCGAATTGGCACCGGCGTCATCAAGGCCTGTTCTTCTCGAAGAACCCAAAGTCAAAGCACCACTTGAAAAAAATAGCAACAAGGATGATGAGGCATGTTATCTTGACACAGGTGCCAGCAATCACATGACCTGGGCGTCGGGATATTTTTTCTGAGCTAGACACTGGAATCACAGGGAAAGTTCGTTTCGGGGATGGCTCGAATGTTGACATCCAGGGACGTGGAACTGTGCTATTCCAAGGACGAGGTGGCCAACACCGAGCCCTCACCGGAGTCTACTACATTCCGGCGCTACGAAGCAACATCATAAGTCTGGGGCAGCTGGATGAAAATGGCTACCAGGTTCTCATTGTAGATGGAGAATTGCACATTCATGACCGAAGACGACAACTTCTTGCCAAGGTACAGCGTGGTGCAAACCGTCTCTATATGCTACAGGCAAAGGTGGCAAAACCTGTATGCCTGACAGCGAAAAGTGATGATGCAGCCTGGCTCTAGCACGCTCATTTTGGACATCTCGGTTTGGCGCTTTGAAGAATCTGTCAAGGAATGGTATGGTGCGCGGAATTCCAATGATCGACCACGTTGATCAAATTTGTGAGGGATGTATCATCGGGAAGCACCGCCGCACATCTTTTCCATCGGAGGCCAAGTATCGTGCAAATGGTTTGCTGGATCTGGTTCATGGCGATCTATGCGGGAAGATATCACCACCCACCTATGGAGGAAGACAGTACTTCATGCTACTTGTAGACGACTACAGTAGATACATGTGGGTGCGACTTCTGCGATCCAAGGATGAAGCAGCATCAGCTATCAAGCACTTTCAGGCGCAAGTTGAGACAGAGACAAGGTGCAAATTGCGCGTGCTCCGGACTGACTGAGGCGGGGAGTTCACTGCGGTAGAATTTGCAGAGTATTGCTCAAATCATGGCGTCACTCGTCACCTCACCGCGCCATACTCGCCGCAGCAGAACGGAGTAGTTGAACGTCGAAACCAGACCGTTGTAGCCATGGCAAGGAGCATGATGAAGTCAAAAAATCTACCTGGAGAATTCTGGGGTGAAGCTGTCACCACCGCCGTGTTCATCCTTAATCGCAGTCCCACGAAAAGCGTGAAAGGAATGACACCGTATGAAGCTTGGCATGGAGTGACACCGGCGGTACACTTTCTGCGCACCTTCGACTGCGTCGTCTTTGTAAAGAATGTCACTCCCCACCTCAAGAAGCTTGACGACAGGAGCAAAGCTATGGTTTTCATCAGCTATGAAACAAGTTCAAAGGCATACAGATGCTATGACCCTGAAAGTAATTGCGTCCATGTGTCCCGTGATGTCGTGTTTGATGAGGGTGCTAAATGGGACTGGAAGAACAACATAGCGCCAGATTCAGGAGGTGATCAATGGCCATTCACGGTTGAAGTTCAGGCTTGGGAGGAACCAAACTGTTCACATACGACAACAGGGGATGCATATGAAGACGGCCAACCTGGTGCAGAAGAAACTCCAAAAACGCCAACACCCGGACAACAGGAAAGCTTCAGAGGCAAAAAAGGTGGAGTTGAGTTTGTGTCTCCCACCGCCAAAGCAATGGAGCAACTGGACGAAACAGGCGGCCGACTACCGAGATTTCGGTTGGTGAAGAATGTGCTTGAACATGGGCCTGCGACAGTCAATCCTATTCACGAGGACGATGAACTGCACTTGACCATTGGCGAGGAACCAGTGACTTTCACTGAAGCCGAACAACATGAGTGCTGGCGACACGCTATGTTGGAAGAGATGAAAGCAGTGGAAGAAAATGGCACCTGGAGTCTCGTCGACCTTCCTGACGGCCACAAAGCAATCGGCCTCAAGTGGGTTTTCAAGGTCAAAAAGGATGCACAAGGAGCCGTCATCAAGCACAAAGCCCGCCTAGTTGCCAAGGGATACGTCCAGCGATGGGGTGGACTTCGACGAGGTTTTCGCACCAGTGGCTCACCTTGAGTCCGTGAGACTATTGATAGCCATAGCAGCTCATGAGGGGTGGCATGTTCATCACATGGTGTAAAATCAGCTTTTCTTAACGGTGAGCTGGAAGAAGACGTATTTGTTGCACAACCACCGGGATTTGTCGTGGAAGGCCAAGGAGACAAGGTGCTCAAATTGCACAAAGCCCTCTATGGACTCCGACAAGCGCCCAGGGCATGGAACGCAAAATTAGATCGCTCCCTGCTAGCCCTTGGATTTCAGCGCTGTGAAGCAGAACATGCGGTATATACGCGAGGAAGAGGTGTGTCTCGTCTGCTTGTCGGCGTTTATGTTGATGATTTGGTAATCACCGGTTCGGCTGACAGCAAGATCGAAGACTTCAAAGCTGAGATGAAGCGCACATTTAAGATGAGTGATTTAGGCCACCTGAGTTTCTACCTCGGAATAGAGGTAAAACAAGATGACAAGGGGATCACTCTCTGTCAGTCCGGATACGCCAGGAAAATTCTTGAAAAGGCAGGTATGGAAGGATGCAATCCAGTACATACGCCCATGGAGCCTCGATGCAAACTCAGCTGGGAGAGTCAGGCATCACCAACAGATGCTAAAGTCTATCGGAGCATTGTGGGGAGTCTTCGCTATCTGGTCCACACACGACTAGACATCTGTTTTGCAGTTGGATACGTAAGCCGGTTCATGGAGAAACCGACTGAAGAACATCTGGCTACAGTAAAGAAGATATTGAGGTATGTGGCTGGAACTCTGCAACTCGGGTGTCGCTACAACAGAAGGAAGAACATCGCTCGTTTAGAAGGATACTCAGACAGTGATTTCGGCGGGGATGTCGACACACGCAAGAGCACCTCCGGCATCTTCTTTCTTGGTGATAGCCCTGTGAGTTGGCAATCAGTGAAGCAAAAGGTTGTCGCCCTTTCCTCCTGTGAAGCGGAGTACATTGCGGCAGCAACAGCCACATGTCAGGGAGTCTGGCTGGGAAGACTCCTCGGCGAACTCATGACGAAGAATCCAAAACATTCTCACTGAAGATTGACAATCAATCCGCTGTTGCACTCAGCAGGAACCCAGTGTTCCATGACCGGAGCAAGCACATTGATTTGAAGTATCACTACATCAGAAATTGTGTAGAAAACAAGATCACAAAATCGAGTCTGCTTAAGACGAGTGACCGGTTGTCGATCTTCTGACAAAGCCGCTTGGAAGAGTAAAACTTCAGGAGATGCGGGACAAAGTGGGAATGGAGCTAGTTCAGTAGCAGTAAAGTCCAAGATTTAGGGGGTGAAATGTTGAATAAATCCTGGACTTAGAAACAGATTAGGATTCGTAGCTGTATAGCAATCAGTTTGGTTTTTGCTTCAGAGTCTGATACCGACTCGTTTGTAGCTAACATCCTTTAAATACTGTTGCTCGTAATGAAAAAGGCTGAGCAAGTTGCCCGGCACAAAAACCTCTGTGTTTTGCTGTTTTCTTGTTCCCGTGCTCTCGTGATTTGAGATCGATCGCTGTGCTATTGCCAACAGAGCTGCTGTTACCGAAAGCAATCAGCTGTCTCTGCACCAAGGCGGAAGCTGAACCGACGACGCACGAAGTGTTTTGGGACTCAGCTCATGGCGCTGTATACCTTCGCATGGAGAAGACGAGCTCAATAAATGCTTAAGCGCCCGAGTAACCGGTGCATGTCCCTGAGTATGAGCGCGCGCATGCAATACTCAGAGATTTAGAGTAGCACAATCCAAATCATAGTTGCCGGATTTAGGCCTGCCAGTAATCCCTAGGCAAAGATGACGATCTCCCCAGGTTCGTACCGTGGTGCGAGGGTTCCATGGCGAAGGTGGAGGGAACCCTCGGCCGCCATTTTGAAGAGCATCACTGCCCTCTCCCTGTCGACAGAAGAAGATGGAAAGGATTGCGCAATTGGAGCAAGAGCAAGGTCTTTAGACGGGGGAGTTGAAAGGACAAAGAGTAAAGTGTGCAGGAATCAGAAAGAGTGTGAACCGTTGATCATAGATGTGTGTATATATAAACCACTCACACAGATGGTTCGCGAAAAGGGCGAAAGTACACGACGTTTCGGGTCTCAAGAAAAATCGGCGGAAGCGAGGAGGATCGAGACGGTTGCGTACTCAGAAGCGGTGGGTCCATCCAGGAACGCACCGACATTAAATGAGGCCTAAAAGAAACTGGCGCGCATTCCAAGACGGACCCAGAGGCTACTGTCGGCGTACTTTACGCCAGGGTACCCTCTCCGCCGCAGACAAGTAAGTCCACGTGGTGGCCTGGCGAGCAGGCGGGCGATCAGGTCTCACTCGTCGGGCGACCGGCCCACGTGGCGGCCTGCGCGAGCAGGCGGGCAATCAGGCCCCACTCGCCGGGCAACCGGCCTACGTGGCGGCCTGGTGAGCAGGCGGGCGATCAGGCCCCACTCGCCGGGCGACGCGGGCTACCAAAAGGATGAGAAAGAGGCTTCGCCTCGAAGTCTCCTTTCCCTAACACACTGTGTCAGAGCTATTGATTGCGAGGAGTTCTACTGTCGACACAACGATGGACCATCCCTCTGACGTCTCACACCTGACCCGTCGCAGGAAAGTCACATCCCGGACGGACCGGGCGAAGCCATACAGCGGCACGGAGAATGAGGCTTGGGGGACAGGACTACAGTGATGGGTGTAATAAATGAGTCGTAGATCAGTATGATGTCACCTTTTCACCTGCCCGAGCCAGCCCAGTCCAGTCTATATAAGAGAGCTCTGGTGTATGGAAGAGGGGGGAGAGAACAAACGGAGAACAAAGGTCGGAACAAACTGAGAGAGAAAGAAAGGGAAAAAGAGAGAGCAAAAAACGAACAGAAAGCCTGAGGGAAAAGCATTGTAACCGGTTCAATATACATCAACAAAGATCTAGTAGGACGTAGGGCTATTACCCACACTGGGGGCCCGAACCTGGGTACATTGGTGTGTTCTTTAATCTGTTGACCCCCGGGTCCCTCGAGGGAGAGCCATTAGGGTGTCCGACCGCGAAGACGCCCTCTACTGAACCTTATTCTCCATCCTGGGAGAAATCCTGCCGGTGAAATATGCTGACACTAGAGGTCATAGAGCAATTAATACTAATTTTAGGAATTTTTTGGTTAAATTTTTCTAAATTTTTTGAAAATTTTAAATTTGAATTTGAAACCCGGCAAAAAAACCAGTCAGTACCAAATGTCGTCTCAGCACGGTAGGCACGAAAACCATGGTTTTCGCGTGAGAAACCGCGGTTTCGTGAACCCTGAGTGGACGCAAGTATTGGGTAAAAAAGAACTAAATTTTATTCATTCTTGAATATATATAGAATTACTGCCTCATTAAAAACCTTACATCCAGTGTGAGGTACCCCAGTACGGAGTGACTCAATACGCGTGCTCGATATCAGTGAGCATTTACTCTCTAGTCTTCATTCTCCACCCTTTAGCATCTCCGTTGTCTCCCTTTTCTCCACATGCGATGACCTCAAAAGGCCCAATCGTAGTGCGAGCCACAACATAACACAATATCACGGCAGAGCATCCTGCTGCGTATCGTGCTTACTTCAGGGCCATCGGGTTTGTTTCGTGTCGCGCCAACGCAAACATAACCATACAGACATGCTATATCGTGCCGTCCATCGTACCCAACAACGAGGTCCAGCATGGCTCTAAATTCGTGCCATACCGGTCCGGCCCATATACATACGTGCCATGCTATGCTTGCCATACCATAGATCAACCCAAAAAAGGCCAGTCCAATACCCAGGTGCCCACTTTTATATTCCACTTGCTGAATTGCACATATCGCGATGACATGTGGCATTCGCCGATTGGGCTCCCAACTTTGGAAAGTGATTAAATTGCTCATTTCAGCTATTAAATCATATGACTCCAAATTTGCACATCACTTGTGCAGGAATAAAAATAGAAAGGCAAAACTGGTAGTGGTAGTAAGGTTGAAAGATATCTTTTCACACAACAGGGATATATTTTATTGTCCTTTTTAGTCTTTATGAATCAGAGTTTATTTCGTCTAAAAAAAATCAGGATTTATCTTAATTACTATTATGCACATGGGTTTTTTTTAGGGGGGGAGGGGGTAGTCAATTTGCAGCTGTGTTAGACAAAAAATAAAACTAGTAGGGTAATTTTGCAGGTACCTCTACTACATATCTTTAGCATGTCTAATATATATATATAAATATATATGTGTGTGGGGGGGACATATTTGGTGCAAACCACTCTTACGGTGAAAACTTCGTGAAAACCACATGTAAAAATTTTGAAAAATTCTCAAAAAATTACCATATGTAGGGGAGATGAGCCTCTACAATCCTGAAAAATGTGAAGATGAAACTCAATCGCATTTGAAAGATATGAAAAAGATAAATTCAGCATGAATAGTAATTTTTCACTGTTTAGCACTATTTATTTTGTTGTTTGTCTTTTTCATATCTTTCAAATGCGATTGAGTTTCATCTTCAAATTTTGCAAGATTGTAGAGGCTCACCTCCCCTACATATGGTAATTTTTTGAGAATTTTTCAAAACTATTACAGGTGGTTTTCACAGAGTTTTCTCCGTAAGGGTGGTTTGCACCACATATGCAGCTATATATATGCCGTATCTCACAATGTAGGGAGTATCTCACATAACAGAGAGTATGTACGTGTAGTATACGAGAAGACTATTTATGTGGTATATATTTATATTTTTTCAGAGGTGGTATGTATATTTTTTAGACATACTCCTTTTTAGGGGTGGGCAAATAAACCGGAAACCGAAAAAACCGAAACCGAAACCGAAAAAACCGAAACCGACTTATTCGGTTGTTGATTCGGTTTTCTGTCTGAAATAACCGAATTTGTTTCGGTTTATTCGGTTATAAGCTTCGGTTAACCGAACTAAACGGTGTATGACTGTATCCTCAGTAGTAACGAGTAACACTAATCGTCTAACCCTAGCTCTCGCATCTCGACTCGAGTCTCGGCTGGACGGCTGGTAATTCCCCATTTCCCTCACTCCCTCCCTCACAACCTAGTGCTCCAGGCGCAGGCGGCGCCTCCCGAATCCCGGCTTCCTCACTCCTCAGCGTCTCCAAGCACCGGCGCCCCTCTCGACCCTTGGCTCAGGCGCTCAGCCTCCACTCCAGGCGCCGGTGCGCGTGCGCCGCCCCTCCCCTTCGGCCCTTCCGGGTTCCGGCCTTCCCCACTCCGGTCTCGGCTCAGTGTGCCCTCCCGTCCCTTGGCTCGACGCCCTCCCCTCGGCCTCCTTCCGGCTTCCCAATCCCCACTCGGCCCTCCAGCGGCGCCTCCCGGCCTCCGGCCTCCCTCCTTCCCCACTCCGGGCTCAGTAGTCGCGCCCTCCGCCTCCTCCTCGCCCATTATCTTGAATAGCTTTGAGTGCTATTCCTCGGTGAGTATCTTTGAGATTACTCTTTGTTCTCGCTGCCTGTTGTTGCTCTGTGATGATTTGGGTATTGTGATGAAAGAACAATTAATCCTGTGATCTAGGCCTTGAATTGTAGACTTATATCTTTGAAGTATTGATTCATTCGCTATCTAGATTATATCTGGCCGTTTGCAAGTTTCGGTTGTTATTATTTTTTGTCAAGATCCTTATTCTTGCTAGCCTCGGTTTGTGTTCTTTGTCAAGATATTGCTCCAGTTCATGCGCAGATTATTTGTCTCGATAGTTGTGATAATCGGATGCATAACTAGATTGATTGATCTGTTAGTATCATTGCTTTCATGCTTCGGATTGTTTATTGCCTCCTTGAATCGATTGATATATATATATATATATATATAGGAAGCCTTTTCCGTACTCCCGGGAGTACATACTCCCACCTCTCATATACCACTTAAATGAATACTTTATACTCTTTTATCACTTTTGGTACACTTCAATAATAATTTTAAGATACTCCAATGCGACATGACTAAAAAATTTCATCGAAACCCTTTATTTTTTTGCTACATACCCTTTTCTATATGTAAAAAGGAATATATAAACAAATTATGCTATAAAGGGTGGACTTTAAAGAAATTTTTTGTGAAACCCAATTTGGAGTATCTTATAGTTAGTATTAGAGTATACTTAAAAGGATAAAGAGGTATAACAACATCATTTAAACGGTATATTGAAGGTGGGAGTACGTACACCTGTGAGTATGAAACCATTTTCCTATATATATATATATGAAATATATTATATATATATATATATATATATATATATATATATATATATATATATCTCAGAACCATCTAGTTGATATATATATTTGAAGATAATCTAGTAAAAGTGAGATAAAACTGTCAATCCTTTATTGTGCATATTAAGGTGGTAAGAATTCAAGGCCTAATTCATCGAAGTTAATTTGTTAGCCGATTCGTGATTGAGGTGAAGATTCTAATCTTCATTTCAACCCTAAAATCTGAGAGCACAAAATATAATAGATCCCTCTTTGAGGTTCTGAGACATAATTCATGCAAATGGATGACATACAATTGCTTAGTATTGTCTTGTCTATGTCATACAAATGGATGCAAATGGATGACATACAATGGTTAATTCGGTTAAAACGAAACCGAAACCGAATTATCGCTAACCGAAATGTCGGTTTCCTAAATTTTCAAACATATTTCGGTTTCGCTTTTGAAATAACCGAATTGTCTAAAAACCAAAACTGAAACCGATTTTTCGGTTTAACCTAACGCCAGTGCCTACTCCTTTTATGTTCATATATAAAGATATTTACAAAATATGCTAAAAACTATGTACTCTCTTGCAATTTTTTCGTGTGGTTTATCTTGAAATATTTTATATTTAGTATATGAGTGTAGTCAAAGTGATAAAAGAGTATTTCAAGTTCATTTAGTAGAATATTTTTCTATGTATATATATATATATATATAGAGGGTTCTATTCTCTTGGGAGATATAAGTGTCATAGATATATCTCGTCTGTATGGTCTTCCATTTTTAGGCTCTACTTTGTCACCTTGATTTATTCGAACATTGATTTCTATAAATTCTCGCTGCAAAAGAGAGAGTATCCTTCTAGTTAACTAAAAAGGTGGACATAGAACATGGATTGGGATTATCAACACTACCCTCTTTATTAGTGCAAAGATTATGAAAAAAAATCTTCCCCAGGAAATCAATGCGCACAAATTTTCCCAGATGAAGTTCGGATAAGTGTTAGCATCACATCCCTTCGATATTTGCACTTACTGCTATTTATTTAGAAAGGTAAGCAGTACAAGCCAACTGCATATAGGACATAAGAAAAAACATTCATAGGCTTGACCTTCAAGCTGACCAGAACACGCTACTAAACATTGTACAATGCCATAGCACATCTGTAGCACATCTTATTCATGTTGTACATATACAGAAAATGATGCAACAGCCAATTAAGTAGGTTGAAATGCCTCAACGAGCTTCAACAGCTTGATTTCCACCTTCTGTCTTGAGAAGTTTGTCCAGATACTCCTTTCTGAAGTGATGCAAGTGACTCCGTAAGGAAACAACAGCAGGAAAATAGAAGTTGGGACTTGGGAGGCAAGAAGGAAAAAGATATTGAAACTTAGACTTGCCTTGCGGGCAGATGATCGTGGGGACGGTTGTACGGTGTCCAAACAGGTTCGCCAACAAAGAGTCGCATCGCCTACAAAAGCGTATTTATAATGAGCACAAGAACACGGTTTCCGTAAGAGATCATAGAGATTTTGAAGTTAATTATCTGATACACCATATGCAAGCGTGAGATTAAAGATTTTAGCAGACAAACAATGGAGGTCTTAAAATCTCACTAGAACAGTAGATACGTAATTGATTAACAGGAAATAAATTTCATCTCAGTTGGCGATGATTTGATGATTAGGAATATGCTTGGTTTGATCGTAATTAGACGTAATTAAAGATGAAATATAATCTGTACATTTTAAAGAAATGCAGAACCGACTCTGATCAATGACAACTAAATGACATGTGCAATGGGATGAACAAAATTCGAACAAAGTAAGTGTTATGTTCCCGCTTGATCGAAGAAGCAATGGAATGGAAATTAGAGAAAAAGAGTTGGGGAGAGAACAGCAAATGGAAGAGGAGAGTTGAGGCTAAGTCTATTCAGGTTCTTCCCCCTTTTTCCTGGCAGCTGCTCCTTTGCTTTTGTAGTGCCTTCCCCTCTCAACCGAATGGGCCACATGTGAGCCCACTTGCTGCCCGGTCCAATAGCCCAGCTTCCAAGGCCCACGTCCGTGACATTCCTCCCTCCTTGAATTTCGGCTTGTCCCCAAGCCAATGATAGCAAACCATGGACTGCTGGGGCACCGCCTTGGACAATGAAACGACGCAGGTGAGGAGCCTCGATGGTGATGGTGGCGTCTGTAGCAAATCGACATGCCCAGAATTGATCGCAGCCTTGATCTCATCATAGGTAGCTGACTTCTCAAGCCTAACAGTCAAATCAACAACAACAGAGATGTCCATGGTAGGAACACGGAAAGCCATACCAGTCAACTTTCCATTGAGAGCAGGAAGCACTTTGCCCACAGCCTGTGCAGCTCCAGTGCTGCTAGGAATGATGTTGAAACTGGCAGCCCTTCCACCTGGTCTACACTCTGAAGCAACATTACTTGGTTTGAAGCCCATATATTTCTCCAACCAGTAGAGATAGTTAACGTGGAATAAAGATTTGAGCATGTCTTCTGGAGAAGATCCCTCTTTGAGAACAACACAAAAGATTCCCTTGTAATATGTAAGCAGGTATTGCTCATTTTTGTATAGATCAAACAGTGCACATGCATCTTCCTTGTTCTCAATTATTTCACTAAGCTTCGAACAATTATTTCACTAAGCTTCGAACCCAACTTTAACCGTCGACAAATTCTATCTGTAGCATCTTTTGCTTGAGCTGACAAAATCTTGCTTTGTTTATGTGGAGCACCAATGGACATATTCAGGAAAAGTGGTTCCTCATCATTAACTTCTTTGACCGAAGGAACTTGTCCACTTAACAGATATTCACTAAATACTAAACTCGCACGGTAAGGATTCAGTGTCCTCAGCTCAATTGATTGATAAGACTTAAGGTTGCAATACATGTGAACTGCGGTAACTCCAGCAAATGAAATAAGAGCTAATGGTACTGATGTGCCAATGTGGTTAGCTAACGCTATGCCTAGCATTATGCCAAGGAACTTGCTAACCATTCCCTGAGCTTCACTCTTCGTGATGACCTCGGCAAAATTTCTTTGTACAGCAAAGCCAGCATAGAAACAGCTTCTGGTGGCAGCCTGTATCAAAGCAGCTGCCGATCGACCAGCTCCAGCAGCTGCCCCAATAGGAACGAACAGGTGAGGGAACACCGGAGTCAAAATTTCCAGCCCATAAGCTGTGTTCTCCAGAAGATCCGCAAACAGCCACCACCCCTTCGGGTTAACATCGAAATGCCGGCCAAATTTTGACAACATTATCTTGCTCAAGTAACCCAACCCATCCTTCAGTACCCAATTCACTGCAGCTGCAGTCGGTATAGCACCTTTCCCCAAGCCAACCGCATACAGCAACGCTTGTGTGGAGAGCACGCCGCTGATCTGGCTCACGACGACCTGCACGCCACTCCACAGCGAGTACTGCAGGTAGTCACTGCTCACGCTGTGAGGGTACCCATCGGGGAGCAGCAGCTGAACAGCAATTTCGGAACAACGCCGCCATGACCGCTCTATCTGCCTCCACAGCACATCCAACTCATCACGGCCACCTCCCCTCTTCTCGCCGCACATGGGTGGTGGCCATGGCTGTAATAACCCCACAGCAACCTTGGACGTTGCTAGCCCACAGGGTCCATTTTCCATGACAAACATTCCATTGTACATGCCCAAGACAACCATCAAGGCGTAGTTGAGGAAGGAATACACACCCTTAGCAAATATTGTCAATACCACTTCTGTAACACTATTATAGTAATCATGCCTGTATTTGGACTTGCTTGGCACTTCTACCACTGGCTGTGTATTCTCCAAATTCGCACCATCCTCCTTGTCCTCAATAGCAGCAGGCACAGTTGAAGCCCTAGAAGGTGCAGCTGATCTGCCCTCAGCCTTCTTTACTGGCATCTGCTTAGTCTTCTCAGCAATGCGCTCATCACACTCCTCCATTAGCCGAGTAAACCTTGAATCACCATATGCATAGGAAGAACCCAATTCAAGAGCAGCCTTTGCAGTTTGATATTCTTCAAGCTTGACACATGCGGCGCCTTTCCGTAGGTACGCTTTATGCATCGAAGGATCAAGTTCAATCGCTTTGTTGGCATCAGCTACAGCCTCAGTGTAGTTGCCCAGCTTGGTGTGCGCCTGGGCGCGGTCGGCGTAGAGCTCGGCGGTGGCAGGGCCGGCCTCGATGACCTGCGTGTAGAGCTCGACGGCCAGCTCGAAGTCGTCGTCGACGAAGGCCTCCTTGGCCTTGCTCTCCAAGTCCGACGCGGCGAAGGCCCTGGCGGCTTGCGGCTTGAATACGCCCGTGGGAACCTTGTTCCTCAGTGCAATGGAGTTCTCCAGCAGCGCAGGGTTGGAGCCCAGCTTGTGCAGCAGGCTCTGCAGAGCGCCGTGATGATGACCTCCTGCGCCTGGTCCCCGGTGGAGATCATCCGGTCCATGCCTCGAGGCCTGAGGGAGGTGCGCACCGCGTCGGCGACGGCGCGTGCGGCTGCGATGTTGGCACCACGGATGTCGTCGCGACGCTTGTTGTCGGTGTAGGTCTCCGTCTTGCGGGATGGCGAGGGAGCGGCAACAGGGTTGTGATTTAGCCACTGCATCGAGTCTCTGGTTGGCATTGCAGTTTCAAAGCTGTTGGTGCCAACGCCGATGAGAATGCCGCTCCTCAGAGGCATTTCCTCAAACACCTCCCGTGCGCAAAACTGCTGCACCTCGACTTGAATAAGCGGAGCGGCCAGAACTCTGGGGGGAATGGCGGTGCTGATGTTGTTTGCCGTGGTGTTGTGGCCATCGACGAGCTCCTCGACGCGTTCAACTGGTCCGACCACCTCCCGTGACTCGCCCACCTCTACGACCCCGGCAACGTCGCCCGCTGCTGCGCAGCGCTCGTCCCGCGTGTGCACGCCTTCGTCCGCGGCGTCATCGACGAGCTCCTCGGTGGTGGCAGCCCCCATAGATCGCCCTCTGTGCAACTCGATGATTAACTTCTCGCACAGCCCGATGATCCAGTCACTTGTAGCGATTGCTCTCTCAAAAGCGTCGGCCATAATTTGGATCGAAGGCTCTGATACCAATTGTTATGTTCCCGCTTGATCGAAGAAGCAATGGAATGGAAATTAGAGAACAAGAGTTGGGGAGAGAACAGCAAATGGAAGAGGAGAGTTGAGGCTAAGTCTATTCAAGTTCTTCCCCCTTTTTCCTGGCAGCTGCTCCTTTGCTTTTGTAGTGCCTTCCCCTCTCAACCGAATGGGCCGCATGTGAGCCCACTTGCTGCCCAGTCCAATAGCCCAGCTTCCAAGGCCCACGTCCGTGACAGTAAGTTAAAAGTCCATTCAGAAAAAAAGTAAATAACAAAAGGATAACAGCACATGTGTGATAAAAACTAAAAAGTACCTTGATGTAGTTGTCGCTGTCCAATGTGAAGCGGTGATACATCCCTGCAGGCAGAACAATCATGCCCCCTTTCTTCACTGCTACACGGATCCACTGATCATTTTCGTCCCTCACATCAAAGTATCCTTCATAAGATAAAAAAATATATAATTATACAGAGAAGGGTGCCTTTTCATTTTTGCTGTCTGTGTAAGTACTAGATATATCTTGTTTCTCAAAATGTGCAGATAGTGACATAAAGAACATAACAAGATACATACCACTTCCCTCAAGACAATAGCGTATTTCTTCATCGGTATGCAGGTGTTCTTCAAAGAAATTCTTTATCTTAACCTCATAATTTGGCAGCTTCTCCGGACACACATCACAAATGTCCTGCCACAGGCAAAGCAATGGATGTCTGTTAAAATTCTTGTATTTTACTTTACTGTCACCAAACAGTGCTAGGCTGGAACATAAGACAATAAATCACCACTGCAAGTCTTAAGGACAAACCATGTAAGAGTAACCTCTGGCTTCACGGATTTTCTTGAGGTTTTCATCACTCTCCCAGTTATCAGGATTTAGGCGCCAGCTGATTATTCCTAGTTCTACATTTAAAAGATTCAAATGTTATAACCTTTATGAACAGGCTAGTTAAGCATTTGCCACTTCTACTAGACTTCAAGCACAAGCTGTAGTTGATGTGCTGAGCTACAAATTTGCAAACCTGAAAGCTTCTCAAGAGGAATGAATTCTTTGGGTTCACGGTAATGAGGAAGCCTCTGGTCCTCTTGGCTATCATCCATGTACCATGCTTCGATAACCTCCATCTTACCATCCTAATAAAAAAATAAAATGAGTACAACTAGAAGTTAAGTAGTTAACACAACACACTACAAGGGATATACTTGCAATAAAATGTGTAAGTCGATAAGGATGCTACTTGCTAGCCTAACCTAGCCAATAAAAATAACTAAACCAATACTTGTAGCATATAGTTTTATCTGATGTGTTAATTATGGTGGCTCATATCTAATCTTTTAGGATTTAAAAACATGTGCTGCATGATTCCTACTTTCTTTTAGAGTAGGATTACTACTTGCTTTGAAGGACTAAGGGGGCTATATAAATCCATAGGATGGTTATGGAGAACCCAAGTAACCAACTCATTCAAAGCAAGAGGTGCACGAGAGCATTACAGGTTAAGTTATTATTTAGCACTAGATTCTTATATATGGCAAAGATCTGAGGGTCTCAAAAGGTTCAAGAGATTGTGAGAGAGCAACGATCCCTTGAACTCTTTTAAGGTTGTGCTTAAAAAATTTACGGTCGGCTTCGCCAAATCTTTCTCTGTCGTCGTGATTGCTTCAATGTCGTTATTTTGATTCTCTACAAGATTCATCTTCTTTATTCTTGAGATTGTGCACGCCTGTGCCGTATCTCACAAAACTCTTATCTGATCCAAGAGGCTGCTGCGCATAAGGAGTATCAGAGTGTAATAAGTGGTATTAAAGCTAAGGCTAGATTAATCAAGTTTGTGAGAAGGTTGGTAAAACGTCAAGTAGCACAAAATCAAGATCGATGTCAACAATATGGAATCAAGTAGACAAATTTAACAATGGAGGAAATTTCAGTGTGTGGGAATGTGTGGTGAAGGATGTTCTTGTCCAACAAGTATTAATTGCAACTCTTGAAGGGGACAAACCGGAAAAGACATCCGCTGAAAACTGGAACATGATGGAGCGAAAGAATGTCAGTATAATCCATCTATATCTCTTTGATGAGGTAAAGTACTCGATAACTAAGGAGAATTTGCCAAAGAAGTTATGAAAGGACTTAGATGAATTGTATATGGCAAAGTCGTTGACAAAGCGGTTGGTGCTAAAGCGATAACTGCATAGGTTACGCATGGAGGAATGTACATGGTTCGTTGACCATCTCCATATCTTCAACAAGCTTATCATATAGCTGACTAGTATGGATGAGAAAATTGAGGAGGACGATAAAGTCATGATGAGAAAATTGAGGAGAACGATAAAGTCATCATATCGGCATTATCTCTACCATTATCATGGGAGCAATTGGTGATGAATATTCTCGTCGGGAAGAGCATTCTCAACTTTAATAAGGTAGTTGCATCTCTATTAGAGGCACAATCCTTGAAAAAGCCATCGGAATATTTATCCTTAGGTAATCAAGCATTGACTGAACTAGGTGTTGTAGGCAAAAGCAATAGTTATAGGAAGAAGGGTAAAAGTAAGAGCACATGTATATACTATTGATGTGAAAAGGAAGGTAATATGATAAAGAACTATCCAAGTTTGAAGCAAATAAAGGGTGCATGCTTAATGGCGGTAGCAAAAGATGATTCAGACATACTTGTCGTTGGTCAATCAAGTACTTCTCATAGATGGATATTAACTTCAGGTTGTTGCTTCCATATACGCTCGGTGAAGGAGATATTTAACGAAGGATCTCTATGTCCGACGCATGGAAATTTTCACTTGACAGATTGCAAGGAGTATGCAATAACTGAGGTGGAAACAGTTACAATGGAGATATATGATGGACCACATTGCACATTAACGGGAATTTGATATGTTTCCGTCTTAAAGAAGAATCTAGTATCTGTGAGGTCACTTGAACTTGAAGATTGTGAGGTATCACTTCAAGGTGGAGTCATGTCAGTAACTTGCAAACAATAGGTAATCATGAAAAGTATCTCGAATATTGGAGGATACCAATTGATGGGTAAACTTAAAGCAAGGGCAACAAATAGAACGACTGAAAAAAAAATCCTGATCAGGAGAAGTAAACCGTATCGTTAACGGTAGGTACTCAGATCTTAGCTATAGTTATGTGCAGAACAACAAAGACGGTTGCATAATCTAGCAGGCCAAAGGCAAAGGGGTGAGATGTTGGAAGAAGGAAGTCGTGGCGAGACCAACCACGTGGTACCAAAGAGCAGGTGGAGCTCTAAGGTGGTACAAACCTATAGCATGGAGGGCTGTAGGAATAGAAGGTGTGGTTAAGCAAATTACACAAAGAAAAGGCTATCAGGTAGAGGGTTCAAAAGGTCAAGCCCGAACACCAACATGCACATTGTGATGATGTGCATGAGCCTTTGTGGTGGTGGCACTCCCAAAGGTGGGAGGAAGAAAAACAAAAAAATGTTGAGCCGACTTGGATCGAGTTCTTGGAGAAGCATGACGACTTCAATGGATAAGAGTCAAGGTGAAGATGCTGATTATGATATCTAGTCTTTTAGGATTCCTATTTTCTTAGGAGGAGGACTAAGGGGGCTATATAAACTCATGAGTTGGTCATGAAGAACCCAAGCAACCAAGAAGCCACAAACCAACTCATCCAAAGCAAGAGGTGCATGAGAAAATTAAAGATTAGGTTATTCTTTAGTACTAGGTTATTGTATAGGGCAATGATTTGAGAATCCTAAAAGGTTCGAGAGATTGTAAGAGAGCAATAATCTTTTGTACTCTTTTGAGGTTGTGCTTAAAGAATTTGTGATTAGCTTCGCCAAATCTTTCTCTCTTGTCGTGATTGCTTCAATGTTGTTATTTTAGTTCTCTCTACGAGGTTTATCTTCTTCTTTCTTGAAACTGTACAAGCTCATGCCGTATCTCACAAAACTCTGATCCGGTCCGGAAGGCTTCTGCTCATAAGGGGTATCAGAGTGTAACATGATAACCACTCTAAAAGCACCATCATCAATAACAAGCGCAGGTAAAGATAATTCATACAGCAAGTAAGAACATAAGGTTCCGTCTCATTTAAGGTCACAGATTTAATGTAAGTAAATCCATATATTGGCATAAATTTGGCAGAGACAACATGGAATGAAGTAACAGGTCTCTGTACTTAGGTTTTGTGTGTGAGTGCAGCATGTACATGCCCTTTTATGGTAGCTTTGACGAGGAGGGCAGAGACTCTTCATTCTAACTTTTAATATGAAAAACCCTACATATAAATATATAATGTATATATTGCATGATCAGTTGACCAATAATGACATTACCAACTGCTCATGTACTAAAATTCATGGCACTTAATTGTTGTTACTTGAAAGTCAAATAGCAGAAAGCACAATTAGATAGGTGTACCGATTGTCATTGTTGATCTTTATCTTTCGAATTTACCATTTGTCATTAATCTTCTACCAAAACCGACCAGTACTTTAGGAACTTATTATCTTCAAGATGAGGAGACAGAGAAAGATATGCAATTGAACTTAACCCCCAATTAGCATTGGTGATTAGGGATGAATAGACGTGGCTGTCAAGTTTACATTAAGTCTAATCAAGAAGCGAAGTATTGTGTCTCTAATGCTCTTACAACTCAAAAGAAAAAAATAGCCAAAGCAATCAGAACACTCGTCCAGATATCCTTCTGGAATATGGAGTTATTGTGTCTCTAATGCTCTTATAACTCAAAAGAAAAAAAATAGCCAAAGCAATCAGAATACTCGTCCAGATATCCTTCTGGAATATGGAGTCAGTGAGCATCACCAGAGGACAGTAAGCTATCAGAAAGAAAAGATTTCCGTCCCTGGAAAGAAATGGTCCTAGACGATTTGTTTCTGCACCAAATGGACATAGTAACTTTTCCTTCATCCTGGCCAAAGAACCTAAGGTATGATACAAGCAGTAATAAATTAAGCAACTTTTGTTTGGTTTATATTTTTATCTAGGGCTGCACCAAAGAAGTCAATAACATTCTTGGAGGCTCCTCCAGACCTCCAACTTCTAAAGACATAATGGAAGAAAACAAACGCTGCTAAAGCAGCTATAAAAAGACCCAATTTATAACTGATGGAGATAGTACAAATCTCTCCGGTAAACAACAGCCACTTCAAACATTTGATGTTTCAAGCCGCTAGAACTACAGTTAGCATTTAACAAGAACTAGCTATATGCCCGTACGTTGCAACGGAAACTCAATTTGCGATAAAAAGTTTATTTGCAAAGAGCACTAACAATAGCAAAGGTGGATAATTAAAAAGCAGTGACAAAGGTGGGTAATTAAAGAGAAGTGGCAAATGTGGGTAATTTTGATGAAATGGCGTGGGCAAAGATGTGTAATTAAAGAGCAATGGTAAAGGTGGGTAATTTTGATGAAGTGACGTGGGCAAAGGTGGGTAACTAAAGAGCAGTGGCAAAAGTGGGTAATTTTGATGAAGTGACGTGGGAAGAAACTCTCACTTTATATAGTAGAGATTACTCAATATTTTCCCCTCTAATTAGACGCGATTTGCTCCAAACTACTTCCGGTCCATTTGAGTTCAGCATTAGCGTCGGATTAAACATCTGGTTCATCTATTTGGTCATCAGAGACATCAACAAGTGCAGCTATTTCTGTGACATATCTTCCAAGATCCGAACTTCGGCATGTTTCCAACACTAACCCAGCAAATTTCGATCAAATTCGGATACTAGTCTACAGTCTATCCTGTATTTTGCATCAAAAAACATATCGACATCATCCCAATTGTTTCCAAGAATTCTCCCTTCAGACACCCTTTCTCTAATGAGTCCTGATCGAAAGAAATCTCCTTCTCCTCACCCTTCATAATTTCTCTCTCAAAGAACTCAAATCTGTCCAAAAACCTTTCGCAGCAAACAAGCAAAATTCCTCCTCTTCTGCTATTTCGTTCATTCCCATCGAATTCTTGCAGCCGGAACAAACAAGCACAAGAGCTCAAGATAACAAGGAAAAATCCCAACTTTCTTCATACATCATCATCTCATCTTCATATGGAAAGAACAACAAGAAAATCTCAGAGAAAAGATTGCGTTGTTAGTACCTGGAACTCGGTCTCCATATCGGAGCTCCTCGATGCGAGTTCTTGCTTTATCTTCGTCCACGAATCCCCGAAAGCACGACGAGATTTTTTATACGCCGGCTGGCTTCGGCTCGGTGCGGAGATTTATGCTTGTAGGTCACTGACGAAGACCTAAATTCGATTCGTACCCTTGGATTTTCTGCATGTATTTTTTGAATGCCATCTCTCCAAAGCTATTTGGCGAATTGTGTGTGTTGCTATTGGTTTATCACCACCGCTATCTATGTCTCATATGTTGGGCAGTTGGTTAACTGGCATTGCGAAGTGTGAAAAAAAAGCTGATTCTTGTGGAGAGTGCTGCTATATTATGAGCTATTTGGTGCACACGAAATGATCTAATATTTGAGAAAAAACAATGTTCTTTTTTCATGCAGGTTATTTTCAAGGGAACGTACTGGATGTGGTTTTGGGCATTATTGCAACCCGAGGATAAAAGGGAGTTCATTCGGCTGGCAAGTAAAGCATTGGAGATGGTGGCGTTAGATATTTTTGCCAGAAGTGGATGGACAAGCAACTATCGAATTTGCTTTTAAATTTCGGTTCCCTTTATTTCATTTTCATTACATATATATGACTGTGAGATTTGTAAACACTCGGTCGTGTGCGATTGCAGAGACCGGATTTTAATCCTTTATCAAAAAAACCCTTGGATTTTCTTAAGGTAACCAAATGGTCAAAGAACACGAATTTGGGCTGGTTCTTACCTACCCTGAACAGAATTAGATCGGGTTTTTTTCCTAAGTTATCATCTTTTCAACTCAAGTCGTCCTAATTTTAAGAAAAAATTGGGTATACACGACTGAAATATTCCTGTATATACTATCGAAATAATTTTGTTTACTTTACTACCATCCAAACTTTCCAAATCTCCTCACTATACCACTCTGTTACCCTGTTACCTTTTCTAACGGCAATAAGGATCCACGTTCATCGCCAACTCGTCTAGGGCTGCAAATGGAGCGGATAATTTCCGACCGATCCGAGACTGAATTCGTTTAAAATCCGATTCGAATCCGAAAAAATGATATCCGGTTATATCCAGATTCGATCCGGATTCGAATCTGCCTATCCGAAAAAATATGGGGTAAGATATGGGAAGAGAAGTATCCGATCCGTATCCGATCCATACCTGCATATCCGAGATATCCGAAAAATATCAGTGTAAATGAGTGAAATAGATATCCGATAACAGATCCGATAAACATAAACATTCTACATCATATAAGTTCATATGTTGATTGGAATTATACTTGGCTGCATATTATTTTTATATAGGGAAGGCAACTATTATTGAATTTAAAACACTTATATGTCTCCAAGGTTCTAGTAAAGTTTTGTGTATGGTTGATTGATCTTAATATGCGCGACATATATGGTTTTTGCTTTCACGTATTATCCGACTAACTATTCGTAACCGAGAATAACCGTATCCGGAACGATCTGTATTTGCGACCGAAGTAATCCGTATTCGTATTCGAATCCGGCACAGTCCGTATCCGATTCTATATCCGAGAAAAAATTTGGAATAGGATACGAAATGAGCGAAATCCGTTCGTATCCGATCCGTTTGCACCCCTAAACTCGACCGGAACGAACCACCTCCTATCTAGCTCGACTTGGCCAGCTCGTTTCCCAATCTGGCTTGAGAAAGGGGCTTGTTCTTCCTCTCGTTCGGAGATATTTTAGTTCTTGACATCTTTAAAATTCGTTTTTTTTTTGTATTTAACACCCTAGCTCACTATCATTGACTCAGATAAATCCATATATCATATACAAAGTCGAAGAGGCGCACGTATTAAGTGTCATTCTCGGAAATTTCACTCTCGTTGGGCCCTGCAATCACCCCAGACGCTCTTCCTCGCACCGCCCTCCTTTGTGCCCCTGACGACCCACCGCACACAGCCCTCTGTTGCCCCGACGACCCACCGTGGGAAGCCAGCCGTGACACCCCTTCTCGCGTCGCCCTCCTCTGCGCCCCCGACGCCCGCTGTCCTAAATGTTAGGCCCATGCTCTTTTCTATAGCTCTCAATTATTTGCTCGCTCCCTTCTTCTCTCTGTGTTTGAGTGACTCCTGAACCTAGTTTTGGTGGATGTTGCAGGTCATCTGACTAGAGCTCCTAACTGTTAGGATGGACAGTTCAATGATTCATCAAGGGTAAGATTCGAAATCCGCATCACTCCATTCGCGTTGAATTAAGCGTATTAACTATTTTTCAGGGCTGAGCTTATTCCTGAATATAGGGTAGATGTTACAGTTTGTTCATATGTCACTGTGGAGGAGGGTAGAAAAGAGTATAGCAAGGGGAGAACTTGTTAGAAATTGGGTCATTGGATGGTCTATTTCCTTTAATTCTAAAGCATGCATTGTTTAGTACCATACTGCCTAACCAAGTGGAGGAAAAATAACTTAAAAGGGGTGTCTTTGCCACCTCTTGAATAATGACATTTGGCATGGGAATGGCATGGGGTGAACAATGGCTAAACACACGCGCACGCATGCACGTATTCGCGTATTTTCGCATGAAAATTCGTGTAACGCGTCGTAGTGTGTCTCCTGGCACTTTTACCTTTTGTTTTGCTAAACCTTACAATTATCTCTCCATTCAATCTGTTTAAATGAGATTTAAACATATGTTTTAATTCGGTGTGATTATGTAGTCAGTTACTAGTGAGTTAATTGACTTTATGCAGTCAGTTACTAATAACTGACGCATTCAAATTGTCAGTTACTAGTAACTGTTATATTTAACTAACATAATGTGGTCAGTTATTGGTGCGGGTTTATATAATCTATTGGAGACGTCTAGGACAGAGATACTGAATTCTTCTCCATTTTTCCTCCTCTCTGAATTGTTGTACTGTTGAGTTGAGATGTTGAACCTTGCTGGCCTTCCTCCTCGGCGTGCACTGTGAAAGAGTGTGAGCAGTATTGTCAACGTTTGTTGTCAGCAATAATGATTATGGGGCTAGGCGCTGGATTTCAACTCGATGGTAACACAAGACAGGGGTTTATACAGGTTCAGGCCCTCATGGAAGAGGTAATACCCTAGTCTTGTGCTCTGGAATTATGATGGTCTATCTTACTACTGATGATCTGATGTTGATGTCTTCCCGCCCCACTTATATAGTGGATGGGTGCGGTTACAAGGAGTCCTAGTCGGTTACAAGATGGAGATTCTATCTCTATCCCTTCCCACCGAACCTGCTAACAACTAAGATTACAATCGTACCTTTCCTACTACGGATTGGTTACTACCTTCAAGACTTCCTTATTGCGCACGGTGGTGGTAGTCCGGGTGGTGCTCGTATCCATGTAGTCGGCTCGGCCCATCCCCTCTTGGGTGATCCTCACGGCCCGCCATGCAGATAACCGGGGTCCATGTACTCCACAGTTATCTCTGAGCCATTGCCTCAGAGTTCACCTGCACGAGGCGGCAATAAGATTTCTATGTAGCACATCAGCGCGATCGCTTTGTTTCTTCCTCGACATCGACTACTTCCACGACCGTGTCTGCGCTGCCTCCTTTTATTCATCAATCCCGATTGTAAGTCAATCGATTCTATTAAAATACAATTCTTGAGTATATTCTGAAGTACAATGAGTTGCCTGCTGTTTTATGCATCACTAGTTGTAACACCCTAAATTCTGTTTTTTCTAGATTTATTGTGTTTTCCCCTTTTATTTGAATTTTCTGAGATTTTTTTTAATTCTTTTTGCATTTATTAAATAGGCTATTTGCTATCCTTTATTTATTCTATGCAAATTATTGTTGATCTTTTGCTGAAAGTATTTTATTTGGGTTCTAGAGGTCTTAAAGTATTTTCTAGAATTTTTCTGGATTTTTTGGATTTTCTTGCTATTTATTTCGGCTTTATTTATTTTTCTGATTTGTTTTTAATCAGGAATGAATTAAAAATTGCCAAATAGTGTTTGAGCCGAAACCCGAACCGATCCGACCCAATTTCGCTTGCCACGAATTGCTCAAATTTCAAATTTTGTCATTGAACCCTAGCCGCCCACACCGTCATGGGTGCGATAAGAGCGACCATATAAGCCTTTGTCCCCAACTCCGGTGAGCTCGCACCGCCACACCATCGCCGCCAAGCCGAGCTTCCCTCGCCATCCGATCTCCATCCAATGCCTGCGATCACGCCACGTCTCCGAATGACAGTAAACTCCTCCATCACCCCTCACCGTTGGATTTTAATCGCACGACGTAGATTGCATAGCGCTTAATCGTGTTAGCCTAGATCTCAGTCGTTAGATCTTAATCCTAGGGTTCTGGTTGCGCCACGTTCTCAACAGAATGCAAGATAGTCTATATGTCTGCAACAACATTGCTGAGAACTTTAATAGTTGGATCAAAGACATTAAGAGCCTTCCCCTAGTTGATCTCTTTGAAAAGCTAAGGCAGATGGCAATGGAAAAGATATTTCCAAGGAAGAGGATAGCTGCCAGATTGCGAGGGAAGATCCTGCCTAGTGTGGTGTTGGCACTTAACAATATGAGCAAGGGTTAAACTATGATATGAGTAAAACTGATTTTCATCTGGCTGAGGTGTCAGCAACGGAGAAAGATAGGGAAACCCGGAGATACACAGTTGATCTAGACACCTAGGAGTGCTCATGTGAGATGTGGCAAGTCTCAGGGAAACCATGCACTCATGCCATAGTATTCATATACTCTTTCAAGGGTGCCAAATTGGAGGACTATGTGCATGAATACTACTCAGTTGCGAGATTCAAAGATGCCTACCAATTTGTGATTCCCCATTTGGTGACAAGTCAGATTGGCCAATAGTTGAAGTAGACTTTGAGATGCAACCTCCCGTTTTGGTTAGGCCTGCAGGAAGGCCAAGAGTAAAAAAGAATCAAGCCTGCACGCGAAGGAGGAAGAAAAGGGGGGGCATACCAATGCAAGAGGTGTTTCTAGTTTGGTCACACACAAAATGGGTGCACTAACCTACCACCACCACAAGATGCACAAAATGGACAACCAGATGCACCACTACCAAATTCCAAAATAGCCAAGCGGTGAATTTTCTAGCTTTCTTTGACATTTGTTCAGAAAAGTACACACTAAATTATTCTTTTATCTTGGCATGAAGAAGAAACCAAGTAGGCAGCGCTCAGCAGCTCAAGATAGCCAAGGAGACCCACAATCATCCAAGACAGAAGAGGTAAGATACATGGCTGTATCATACTTGTTTGTAATACATTGAATCTAACTTAGCTTAATACCTTGGTAGAGTGAAGAGAAGAGACACCACTCCTAAAACATAGATGCAAAAGAGCCCAGGACCTCTTAACTAAAAGCAGGGCAGCACAAGTGTCCACTAGAGCTATCTCAGGTGTAGGAGTTCATGTTGACTTGCCTGCCAGTAGGAAGAGGAGGCTCAACCTGTAAGAGCAGTTTCTTGAGTTGATGCTTTTGGTGATATGTACTGCTTTGTCGAGCTTTAGGAATTGTGATGTCTTTTGTGTGATGATTGGTGCTGTGTGATGTCACCATCTAGAAACAATTTGTGATGTCTATGTCAAATACCTTATCAGTTATCGAATAATTTGTGAGTTAATTGTGTTACTTCTAGAAATTATTGTCTTTCACTGAATTGCATTTCAGATCTTCTTTTCTTACTGGAAACTAAATGCTAAAACAAAGTACTAGGCATCACATAATACAAATGAACAGTATCAGATCTTGCTTCTATTTGCTCATGGTGTACATGCTGTTCCAGTGAAATGTAGAATATCAACACAAATTCAGTGATTTGATTCACATACATTTCATTCAGTCAACTTCATTGAACAAACAAAAAATTCATACATCCATTCTTGTTACAAAACTTGTCTGATTTCTAGTTTGAAGATACAACTCTGCACAGAAACATGCTGTTGTCACCTCTGAATCTTGAACACCGAATGTACATACCTCTGAATCCTGAATAGCAAACACACTCCGTTGCACAAACAGGAAAAAATTGAACCTGACACGATCCCATTCAACTTGGCAATGGGCACAAATTACACATATACAAACACAAATGCACAAATTACTTGCAAATTTTGGGAACTAAATCGAATAAACAAGCTTATTTTTCATGGCTTCACACATACAACTTTTTTGGTGGTATCCTGAGGAGATTTGGAAAGTTTGGGTGATATTAAAGTGAACCAAATTATTTTGGTTGTATATATCTAAACTGGAAACATTTCAGTGGTATATTCCTAATTTTCTTCTTTTTAAACCTGCAACATATCCTATGCACACAGGGCTTCTCGTGTACACACTGTGCACACCAACTAATAAATGTCATGAAAAATTCTGAAAAAATTGTAAATGTACTTCATAGATTACTCTACCTATGTATGAAATTTCAAGATCAAATTCATTATATATTGAGAGCTACAAAATTAGAAAATTCTGACAAGTTTAAACTTGTCGAATTTTCTTTTTATAACTCTTGATATATACTAAATTTGAACTCACGATTTTATATATATGTAGAGTAATCTATAAAGTATATCTACAATTTTTTATAATTTTTCATGACTTTTATTAATTAGTGTTCACAGTATGTATACGGAAAGCCTTGTATGCACAACATACGTTGCCTTTTAAACCTCAATTCATATAGATTCCTCTCCGGCCTCGTCTTTTTAGACGTAGGGCACTCACATGTGTGTGTATGTATATGGCATTGATATCTAGTACTATAGGTAACTATCGTACCAAATACTTTCACTGTATACATACACACACACACTGAATGATCAGCTACCAGCTAACATGACTAGTTTCTGTGGTTTCTGGCCACCTGCTCACCTTGTTCGCCATTTGCGATTCTAAAACACTTCCCTAACTGTTTGTCATTACCATTCCACCTAAGTTACATTTACATGAGCAAAATGGCAATTATTCTTAAGATGACCTAAAGATTCTAGATTTTGAATAGCTTCTTCTGAACTTTCAACACCAGCCGACACGTTAACGAGACTCTTGTAGCAGTCCTGCGGAAGGTGCCACTTTGCTCAAGGCCAACAGATTCATCTCCTTTCCCTTGGCTACAGTCAGAACTGAGTTGCTTGAATTCTGGGCATTGCAACATGTTTGCGACCTGTAGAGAATACAAATTGTTAATTAGTTTACATACCAAATTAGTCCAAATGCCCGCCAAATAAAAGTAAAAGAGTCTATATTGTCTCACCTTGTCTAGCTTATGCAGTTCACTATCTTGTATGCTGTGCAGGTGGTCTGTAAATTAGACATTAAAATCAAAAACTTCATTCGAAGAAATATGCCTAGCAAACGAGAAAAGAAATGCATGGGCCTAACCTGTATAAGCCTGATCTTTGAATATCAACATGCTGCATGGCATCAGTAGAAAAGACGAAGATGCAGCAGCTACATTTGTGCCTCCAAGGTCATTGGAACCATTCCTCTCCATCATAGCTGTCTGCAAGTCAACCGGTTGTATGTTTTCGGGATCTCCATCTTCCTGCCCTTTAAGCCTTTGATGGGGGGTGAAATCAATCACAACAGGGGAAGCAAGAGATATGATAGCAACAACAGGGAAGTAGGCAGGGCCATCTTGGTGTGGCTGAAAGGCAAAATACTATTGTACTTTAGCGCAGGCATGTTTAATAATAGAGTAAATTTCACAAAACTACTGGTTTCTTATACAAACTATCATAAAACTATAGATTTTAGCTTTTATTTCACAAAACTACAGATTTTAGAAGAATTTGTTTCACAAAACTACTGGTTTCTTATACAAACTATCAGAAAACTACAGATTTTAGCTTCTATTTCACAAACCTACAGATTTTAGAAGAATTTGTTTCACAAAATTATAGATTTCTTATACAAATTATCAAAAACTACAGATTTTCACTTCTATTTTACAAAACTATAATTTTAAGAGAATTTGTATCACAAAACTATAGGTTTTAGAATTAATCGTTTATTTTGTAACGGGTCTCATAGTCTAGGCCCACATAACAACCTCATGTATAAGTGAAACGGGAAATGAGGGCGTATGAGACCACCGTGTGGGCTCACAATGTTAGGCCCATTACTAGAAACAATCAATTCTAAAACGTGTAATTTTGTGAAACAAGTTCTTCTAAAACCCGTAGTTTTGTGATACAAGGTCTCATAAAATCTGTAGTTTTGTGAAATAGAAGTTAAAATTTGTAGTTTTCTGATAGTTTATACAAAAAACCTGTAGTTTTGTGAAATAGAAGTTAAAACATGTAGTTTTGTGAAATTTACTCTTAATAATATGTAACAGCAGGAAAGGAAAAATAAGGAGCTGGTGATTACAAACCATGATCCCTTGATTAGGATGGTACTCATTAATTAAAACATGATTGATTGCTGAAGGAAATAAACAACTCCACTGACAGATTCTGTCAGTTATCTTCATTAGCCATGAAGGTACTGCAGTATGAGATATAAGAACAATTCAATTTCAATGCTATAAGATTGATACTTGAACAAAAGGTTACATATTTCAGAATGCGAAATGTGAGCATACTAGTAATCGCCCAAAAAAGTATCTTGCTTTTTCAACCGGAATGGGATAAACAGAAAATTTCAAAGCATGACAAATTGAGAAGAATGAAACTACAAGTACTAGATAGAAATAAACAAAGGAGCAAATTGATCAAAGATTTTATTCCAGGCTGATCGAAAAAAGAAAACAGATGATGATACAAATAATTTTTGTTATTTTTGCTAATGAGAAGAGAAGAAATTGTCACACCCATCTAATATTTGAACAAACTTTCTACCTACAATAAATTTGTAGGCCACAAGGTAAGAACACTCCAAAGACATTTCGAACTAGTTTTGACAAGCTTCAACTACAGTTTCAGCTTATGCTTTTCTTACAGACGAAGCTAGGCCAAACAAGTGGGAGCTTCTTGGACTTTTCCTGTATGCCAAAAACCCTCTATGTACTAAAAGCCTCAAATAAGTTGAAGCCGATAGGAGGGGTTTGTAAGTTGAAGCCCTTGATAAGCTAACTAATTTGGTATGCTTCTATTTATTGTAGAATGGAACTTCTATCAGCCAGGAAAGCTAGTTGATGTTCGACAGTAACTTCAATCATTGTGAGCTGTCTCCTAGGAGCACTAGTTGCTAGGTAATTCTCAAACACCGAACTTTCCTCATTTGTGCGGATCATAGAGGGGAGAACGAATTTTAATTATGTTTATCAAGTGCTCAAATAATTGCTTCCTGTCATGCAGTCCCTTTATATAGGTAAACTCTTAACAAATTGAATAAGTAAAGCTTATTGGAATCGAGTTACATTGAACAAATACAAATCCCACCAAATACCTCCCAGGAAACACACAAATGGCCACTTCAATTATGCAATAGAATGCGTGACCTTTAGTTGGAATCACACAATACTGCTTAAAATTGCAAACTTTGATTAGTACTCACAAGCCTGCGGCAGGAGCCCCTTCTCATGCACCACTCCTCCTGCACAGGTGAATTATGTCAATAATTTGCCATTGCCAAGAAAAAGAAAGAAAAACAAAAATTTCCAAGCAAGGAATCAGGGGCAACAAGATAATGCGCATGGGCACATACCCCAGGTCTGCAGTCTTCGGTTCCTCAAACACTTCCACTTGGGAGCCGGCGCCTGATAAATCTGCATCCGCATCGCCAGCATCGCATTATTCAAACCACACGAACGCGCCAGTAGAGAATAAAAGGAAAAGGGGAAAAAACAGAGAGACGGGATTTGGCGAATAGAAAGAACAAGATTAGTTAGTACATGGTGGAGGAGCTGCGATTGCTCGGACTGGGAGATGAAGTCGGGGACGTAGAAGACGGTGGGGGTGGATCCTACAGCGTAGTCCCCGAGGCTCCTCAAGGCCGACGCCGAGGAGGGCTGCTCCTTCTCCTCCGCCTCCGCCGCCGCCGCTTCTTGGATCGCCCTGTCCTCCATTACTGCTTCGAGTCGAGGAGGACGCACGTGCTGGGCGCCGTGGTAAGACGAAGCTTCGAGTAAAGTGGGGCGGGCTATGAATTGTGAGCCCTAGGCCTAACGAGAGATAAGTGAGCTTTTCTCCGGCCCAGCTTAACTTTCATGGCGTAGCTTCTTGTTCGTTGAGAGGGTGTGCGCTGTTCAATAAGAGCGTATACGCCCATGTTTTTAGTGAGAATTAACAAATGCATACAGCATACATAGGCTCTGTTTGGGAGCCGTGGTTGGGTTGAAAAGCTATTTTTGGTTTACTGAGCTGTAAAGCAGCTGTAGCTGACGGCTGTGACTTTTTTGTTATGCTGTTTGGTAAACTAGCTGTAGCTTTTCGGGGCCAACCGAGCGGGGAGGTAAAAACATAGCGAAGTACAGCGGCGTCCGAGTGGGGAGGTGACGTGGAGGCGGCGAGGTGGGGTGGCGGAGGTCGAGAAGAGCGACCGAGGTAGGAGGTGGTCAAGCCAAGCCGCAGCTGAAAAGCTCCTCTTCAGCAGCTTCAGCTTTTAGGGGTGTTTCTGCTGTGGTTTAGCTTCACAGCTGCTTTGTAGCCATGCTATTTGGGGGGAGCTTTGGCCCAAAACTGAAACACAGCTCCCCCAAACAGGGCCATAACTTTCTTGGGTGACTAGCGAGTACCTGAGTGTTTTCTTACTAAATAGCACTTAAATTTTGAGTCTTCATATATAAATTCAATTGATAGAATCAATTTGCCTTCTCTCTTTACACTGAGTACTCTATAGACAAAAAAAATTGAGTGCTCACAAAAAAAAAAACACTTGAGTGCCACTTAGCAATTCCTAACTTTCTTTGAGCCACGTGGTTTGCTAGTGATACACTTATTTTTTGTTAAGCAAAACTACATGACATTGTACCGTAAAGACTAATTATAGTGGAATAGGTGGACACAACTCAATTAAACTCTATTGTACCAATCGTAAAGCACAGTTTCTTCCACCGGCCTCTCTCTCCCCTATCTTCTCTTTTCCACTTATCTCTTCTCTCTATGTCCCCCACAACAACCCACCTAACCCTTCCTCCTCCTTCCCCTCTCTCTCCACTACACCTAGCGGATTGCTGCCAAGTGTGCCACGATCTCCTACTCTGTCAATAGAGGAGGGGGTGGGACCTCATCGGTGCGCTCCTCGATGACGTACTCCTCCAAACCCTCCTCTATCATAGGTCAATGAGCCCATCTTCACCTGCCTCCTCTCCCACAGCTAGCATGCGCTTTGGACACACCTCTCGATCCTTTACAATATGACCTCCTCCTGTACTGAGCCCTTCATTGACCTCATGGACGGCACGCTGGTCTGTCACACCCGCAATCTCACCCATCTCTTCATCTAGATCACGGAGTGGTCCAACATCGACTTTGTCTGTGTCACTGTGTCATCGCCGCTTACTTTGAGCTTTGAATTCACCTCTTGACTGAGTAGGGGGAGGAGGTGGTGGTTCTCAACTTGGCATGCTTCGAGTGGCGGCGGCGGTCATGTCAACCACGATGATGGTACGCGATGAGCAGCAAGGGCAGGCGGTGTCTATAGGTGAGCATGTGATGACTTTTTGCTCTTTGTTTGATTTTTTTATAAAAAACTTGGTTGAAACCTGTTAAACTTCTTGAAATGTTCTCTCTGAGATTTATTGAAACTCAAGTCCTAAAATCTAAGACTCATTAAACTTTCGATGAGAGATTTACTTGAAATCTTTAAAAAAGTATAAAACTTACTTAAACTTGAAACTTTTAAAACTTTCTTATAAAACTTCTGTAAACATGATAAACTTCTTGCCACAACATTCCGCTAGCCAGACTTTTTTTTTCTAACGTTGTCAAAATTACGACGGCCGATGTAGTCGGGATGTCACATCAGACGGCATCGCTTACCAGTACTGTGTCTGTGTTGTCAGACATAACATCGATGCAGTAGATCCGTCCTACATTTATGGCCGCACTGTGTCCACGGTCCAATTCACTTGGAAAGCTTCTTCTCCTCGTGCTCTCCGCCGATCCGGCTGTCTGCACGGCCCTAGGTTGATCCTCCTCAGTCTCGACGGGGCTTGCCATGCCATACGCACATAGCACTGTGTGGTCAATACTACCCAACGAGAAGTCAAGCACAGAACATGGTCACCGTCAGATACTACCTCACTCTTCTGTATTTGCAGCAAAAACTTGTCCAAACCCTGCTGAAAAGCTCCTTTCTCCTCCTGCTAGCTCCTCCTCCATCTGCCAGGATCCCCTGCACTGCATGTCGAGCCCAGTCATGTCCCAATCTGTCAAGCGGGAGATGAATTGACGCCCAAACAGTGCTTGTTTGTCCTGAAAACTATACATGCAGTCCACGATCCCGTGCCGCTGCATCTGCAAGCAGGCAGACAGCAGGCACTGCAGAAGGCAGATGCCAATGGCGTAGCGGCAATAGTCTGGCTAGGCCGCTAGGGCCTTCTTTATTCTTGTGCGCACATGAGGCAGCACATGTTGGACGCAGAGACGACGTGAGCAACAGCTCAGCAAGGCGGTGACGTGTGAGCCGCCTGCCTTTCTGGTGTTTTCACCCATTGGATTTGGTTACTTTGTTTTCTGATAAGAAAGAGATGTGACAATGTGAAAGAAAGATCGTGTGGCAAGGGAAAAAGTAGAAAATTTGAGAGAGTTCCTGGCCTAGCTCGGATTTCAAGCAAACAACAGGTCAAGAAAAATAAACAAACCAAGCTCCAAATAGTACATGATTAAGGCATTAAACAGACTACAAGTTCAAAATGTATTCTTGTAGCTAGAAACACTACAACAATCTAAGAACAGTTAAAATTTATTTTACATCATCTCTTCTTCATAAATTGGTGACAGCAGATTCATCTTCTATCATCTCTTCTTCATCCTCGAGAACAGTTCCGATTGCAAAGAAGTTAGAAGAAGTATCTCCTATGAGAAAAATTAGCAATAGTTAAAAGATGAAATAAAACAAATGAAATGGGATGCAAATATTTAATGTTACCTAGCATATCCGCAGATGACCATGCTTGCATGCACATAAGTGCTTCAACCATATTAGGGGCAAAGCGACTTGGTGTGGACTAAGCACTCGCCACTTGTACTAAATGCGAGACTCGAGATGCCACAGGTTATTCTGAGGATTGGCAATATATCATGAGCTATCCTTTGCAAAGTCGGGTCGCGGGAGCGAGTTGGCTTGGCCGGTCGGCTCAGCTCGGCCTAGCTCTTTTTTTCACATGTAGATCTTTGAAAAATATGTAATTATATATAGGTTCTTTCTACGGTTTTTTACGAAAAGAATCTTTTGGTTCAAAAAAATCGTGAATCTTTCGTGAAAAGGCCCTAAATAAATACTGAAAAAAGAGCATAGTTACGTATTTTTCAAGAAAATGACCTTTTACATTTAGCGCAATCGCGGATTCTTCGTAAGAGGACCTCAGATAGATGCAAAAAAAAACGAGATTACGTATGTATCCTTTCAACCGTTTCACGCGTTTTCTCGATGATTCTAAAAAAACATCGCTGAAAAAACCGAAATTATTTCTAGAAGAAACAACGCACGCGGCGTGATGAAACATTCCCAGTGGTTGCTTACTCGGAGAAGGAACGCCGCGAAACCATCCGGCTAAGGCACCACTGCCCTATACTCCAAATGATGCAGTGGAATATATTCCAATGAAATGGTGTCACAATCATGGTCGTTACTCAAACAAAAGGGTGTAGCCAGCTGCCCTGTACTCCAAAAACAATGAGATTAGTTACTAGATCAAGCAGGATTTGCAATTACATTTTGAGGTTTTAAAATTGATTTGAAATGAGGAGCATGATATGGAATTATTGTGCAAAAGTATGCAGCTTGGCATGTGGTTTTGTTTTTTCTTCTTTTGGGAGTAATTAAGATTTGGGTCAGTACGTGTACAAGTGCCTTCTCTCCATGGAACCAACACATGGGTCGTACGAGAAATAGAACCATTAGGGGACCAAGCATGTGAGAGACTACCAACCAGGGTTTCAAATTTCATCAAAAACCACTTGGATTTTACGAATTTCGCTCGTACTGTACCAGTTTGGAAAAAGCATACCGTTCGGTTTACCGCTCAAGTGCAAATTCAAATTCAAAAAAATTATCCAAAATTTCCCTAAAATTAGTATTAATAACTTCATGACCTCTTGTGTGAATTTCTTTTGAAAAAACAAAGTTTGGAGAAAAGTTCCCTAAAACAAAATTTTTCCCAATTTTTCAACCTATCGCCGATTTTAGAGAAAATTGCTCGAAATTCACCACTTTTCGAGTGGTTTTTGAACTTTTCGTTCAAATTTCGCTCCACTGTTTGACCAAATTTCAAATTCATTTGACTTTTAAAATATTCAGTTTTTCATGAATTTCGGTGTCACTGACTTGTCAAAAACTGAGGTCGAAACGGTATTATAACCTTGCTGCCAACTAGTGAACCTGCCTCATCGCTCCAAATCATGCATCCATACAAAACTTGCATATATCCCCAATGATTCACTTAACATATGCCTGATAATAATGATAATAAATACTTTCTCTGTTTCGCTACATTTTTTAGACTAAGGTTGCCACGTTGAATCTTAGATATGCCACAATTTCTTAGGCAAGTATTTGGTTTATTGCCAAAATTATGGTTTACTATACTTTCTTAGTCTCATGACCCACACATTATAGACTCAGTTTTTTGCCTAAGTTTACCATACTTAAGGTGTTGAATTTTGTTGCTATAAAAAGTATAGTAAACCACACCTAACTAAGGGTAGAGAGAGAAACATATTTAAATAGAAATTATCATACATACACATTATATGGCATGCACAACCACTTAGGCACTGTTTGTTTTGGCCTTGTTTGTTTTGGCTTTTTTACTGGTATAAAAGCCAAAAAGTTAAAATCTAAATAAATGAATGGCTTTTTATCTGAGCTTTTTCAAAAGAATAAGCCTCTATATAACTAAAGCCAAAAACCATTGAAGAGAGATTTTTTTTTGCTTATTGAGAGTTGATTTTAGACTAATACTATTAATGTTAGCATAAAATTATACACCTCTACTATGTATAAAAGCCGATAGCTTTTAGGGACTGTTTGGGGGCTGTGCTTCAGCTTTAGGCCAAAAGCTCCCATAAATAACATAGCTGTAAAGCAGCTGGGAAACTAAGTCACAACAGAAGCACCCCAAAAGCTGCAACCGCTAGAGAGGAGCTTTTCAGCTATGAAGTCGCTTGACCACCTCCCATCTTGCTCACTCTGCCTCCCCGATCTCTGTCGCCTTGTCTCGCCGCCTCCACGTCACCTCCCTACTCGTGCATTGTTGTGCTTGTTAGGTTACTATTTCTCGCTCGGTTGCCCCTCCAAAAGCTACAGTTGCAGCAACCAATTTGCTAAATGGCATAACAAGAAAAGCCATAGCCGCCAGCTACAACTGCTTTACAGTCTAGCAAACATAGCGTCTATAGTATCCCTTTTTAAAATAAAGATATATGGTATATATTAAGAGAGAGAGAAATATTTAGCTACTTAAGATCTATATTCGCCATGTATCTTATTTTTACAAAGGATGCTACAAGATATCCGGTGCTGTAGAATTTTTTTTGACTCATATCCTCTTCTTCAAGATTTTCACACAACTATATAAGAGCACAAAAAAAACCTTACAAAAAAAAAGGCCAAAAAAGCCTCATCATCAACATCATCATTATTCATGCATAAGATATTGGATCATAATCCAAGAGAAGTTCACAGACCCTAGCTGCAAGCCTGCAACTGCAGAGCCGCTCAGCACGCATCACAAGGCTAACCAACCCAACCAATTCATCATCTTACATGAGACCATGGCCCATGATTGACATGGACCCAGCTCTAGCTGCGCTGAGCGAGCTGAGCTCTCCCAAGCAGTACAGTACACACACTTGTCGTTGTCATCTTCCGCTTGCATTGTTTAAAGGCGAAAGATTCTGACAGCCAGCCTTGTAGGGATCCACTCCACGTTCCTCCCGTCCCGCGCTCGCATGCGTGGTGCGTCCGTCGCCATTGATCGGCAGCTCGCCCGCCTCGGCTGACTGATACGTTGTACCGTCTCGAGCTGCAACTGCGCCTACGCGGCCGGGGTGGTTGGTTGGTGATTGCCGTACAATGCATGGGCTTCGTCGCTCATCTTTGAGCCAGCGTTATATAATTCTTCTCTGTTGTCGTGTGAGACGACAGAGTAGATCAATCGACTTCATTGCGTCGTGTTTGAGAAGGGGAGGTTAGGAGCTAGGGAGCAATGGGGAAGGCGGGGAGGTGGCTGAGGAGATTCTTGAAGGGGAAGAAGGACGGCGAGATCAGGAGGAACAGGGAGAAGCAGGGGCAAGGTGACGCGACGCCGGTGGCCGCGTTGCCGCCGCCGGCGATCCCCCGGGAGAAGAAACGGTGGAGTTTCCGGCGGTCGGCGGCGCCGGGGAAGGCCGCCATCGCGACGTCCCCGTCGACCCCGGAGCCGAGCGTGTCTGGCGGCGCAGTGCTTGCCGCCGGTGGCTGCCTGTCGGTGTCGGAGCGCGAGCTTGAGCAGAGCAAGCACGCCATGGCGGTGTCCGGGGTGACAGAGGCGGCCGCCGCGCAGGCGGCGGCCGAGGTGATACGCCTGACGGCGTCCGAGAGCGACCTGTCGGCGAGCTTCGTCGAGGAGGCCGCTGCCGTCAGGATCCAGGCCACTTTCAGAGGCTACCTGGTGAGTTTGATGTGAACATGTTCGTTGATGTTTTAGGCTCATTCTGATTAGCTGAAAAATGTAGTTGCTGCACATAACAACAAGATAACTACTACTAATGGAAGTGTTTAACTATCTTAGTTCAATTAAGTTCTCAATTTGCATTACTGCTGATCCATTTGCAATTGTAGCTAGTTCTGATGTGCATAGTACATTAGTACCTTGTCCTGCCTATGAGTGAATGAATGCTTGGTTAGGCCATAACCATTCTGTTCAAGTACGTACGACCCCTTTCTAATCTTCAGTGTGAAGATAAGAACATAAAGTGTGCCATACAATTCAAGTACCAATGTTCTTAAAAAAGTGGTAAGTGCAAATGTACAATAGTGCCAACTAAGTAGTCCTGATTCAACATTGCACTTACCTTGAGCAAATGCAGAAGCAAATGAAGAAATTCTGCACAAGCAGAAGCATCTTTCTTCTCTGATGCGAGTATGTGATGTTGTGCTGCAGGCGAGGAAGGCTCTGTGCGCGCTGAGAGGGCTGGTGAAGCTGCAGGCGCTGATCAGAGGCCACTTGGTGAGGAAGCAGGCCACCGCCACGCTCCGGCGCATGCAGGCCCTCCTCCTGGCTCAGTCCCACCTGCGCGCCCAGCGCATGCGCATGCTGGAGGACGATCGAGAGCCCCACCCCGCCGCCGTCGCCCACGCCCACCGCCGGTCGCCGCAGCACCCCAGGCACCGCCGCTCCTACGTAAGCCTTCCCGCCCGCGCGCTCATAATAAGAAGGTTAAAATGTGTCGGTGTTGTTGGCTTGCATGTGACGGATACGGCGGTTTGGATGCGATCATGGGTCTGTGCAGGAGATGGACAGGTCCGGCGAGGAGCACGTCAAGATCGTCGAGATGGACATCGGGGAGCCGCCGCGGCGGGGGCGGAGCAGCTGCTCGGTGGCGGCAAGCGAGTCGAGGGAGCGGCGGCTCGCCGAGTACTACGGACAGTGCTCGCCCGCGCCGTCGGCGGCGTTCACCGAGCTCATGAGCCCGCGAGCCTACAGCGGGCACTTCGAGGACTTCCGTCGTTCGAGCCGGCGACGGCGCGGAGCAGCCCCTATGTGCCGGCAGCCGCTGCCGAACCGGCGTCCGACTTCTTCCCGAACTATATGGCGAACACCGAGTCGTCGCGCGCCAAGGCCCGGTCCCAGAGCGCGCCGAGGCAGAGGACCGACTCGCCGCTCGAGCGGCAGCCGAGCCGGCGCCGCGGCGCGGCCGTGCCGAGGAGCGTCAAGATGCAGCGGTCGTCGTCGCACGTCGGCGTGCCGGCGTCGGAGGCCGCCGCCGCGTACGCGCAATACCAGTACCAGTACCCGTGGTCGGTGAAGCTGGACCGGTCCAGCGCGTCGCTCAAGGAAAGCGAGTGCGGGTCGACGAGCTCCGTCCTCACCGCGGCCACCGTCGGCTACTGCCGCTCCCTCGTCGGATTCGAGGTGCGCAGCGACCAATTACATTGATTGTAGTATACTAGAACAGAAAAGTTAGTGCATTTGTTTCCTGGATTGACAAATTCTTGGTCTTGTTTTGACTTTTGAGTCGTTTCAGGTGCACAGGGGCCAGTACTGAGTTCTTGGTAGCTGCAACAAAACAAGTGGCAACTCAACAACTTCACAATGTATCGGAGATAGTGTGCCATGTGTAGATGTCGTAAATGTTCAAGAAATTTTAGGTGCTTGATGATGCAATTCTTGGCAGTTCTTTTTGTAAGCGATATGTTCATAAATGTGAACAACTTGGCTAAATCTAATACCCAAATGATTCGTACGATACCAGAGTTTTATATATATATACACACACTCTCTCTCTCCTCAGTACACAAATGTTAGTCATTTTTTTACTTTTCATGGCATCCAATGTAGGAATTTGGTATGGTTTTTTACACAATAATTAATGGTTAAAGTTTTAAAAGGTTAACCGTATGGATCCCATAGCGCTCTATATTTGTGGACACAGGGGTGAACCCAATGGGGGAGGGGGGCTAAGGTAGACTCAAGCCCCTACAGCAGGCCACTAGCATTCATGTTGTATCACTGCTTTCTCATTGTATTATAAATTGATATGATTTTTGTCTCTCTTTTTGATGTTGTTTTGTTATAATTTAATATTAAAATATGCTAGCTTGCTTTCTTTGTTAGCTATCCTAAAATACTTAAGTAGCATTTCCTTAATTTTTTTGATGAAATGTTTATGGACATAATTAATATCTATAACACATTTATAAAGCTAGCTATTTGAATATAGAAAAAAGATCATAGCGTCAGCTCAAGAGAGAAAATGTACATGCGGGGTCTAAAGGTACACAAGATTACAACGGCCTTGCCACTGATTGCTTATCGATCTTTTGATTTAGTACAACGCAATTCATAGGATATTAGCTGGATCAATTTACTCAGGACTCATACCACTATTTTGAACAGTACTCTTTACATCTTAACTTTCAATGTAAAAGTTGTAGCCATTAATATTGTAACCCTACCATATCTATATATTAAATCTTGGTTCGTGAGTCAACCATTTGATATCCTCACTAACAGAGATCTTCACCTTTTCTTTGAAACATCTGAGAAATCGAACGTTGTTTTCTCGCGTGATGGAAAGCTCATCCATATGTGGATTATCTTCTTGTAATATTAACTTGTACTGCTCGATGTATGAATGAACTTCTGTATTGTGCTGCAAGACCGTCAAATGTGCTTTGTAATACATATCAAACCGTGGACTCGTTAGTTTGGACCTAATGGTTTCTTTGCCACCAAATCTGCCCTCATGGCGAGATACAAGAACACCAATTACTTGCCTTTTACCTAGATAACCCATGCAGAACTCAACAATCTCTTCAGTCCCATAATCTTCAATAATACTATCCTCATATTTCAACCGATTCCTCACGTACGACTTTAATATACCTATATACCTCTCGAACAGATACATGTAACTAGGAATGCAAGTCCACATATCTTAATCACTCTAATAAGATGAACAACAAGGTGGACCATGACATCGAAGAATAACAGAGGGAAATGCATCTTAAGGTGACATAAAATAGCGACAGACTCTCTGTCGCCAAATAAAACGGCGACAGATGTGTAATCGCGTAATTTTTATTTTTGGCGTATTATTTTCGTAAATTTTGATTAAAATAATATTATTTTAAAAAAAATTCCATACATGGGCAAGTTTCAGGCCGGCTCACGCTGTCATGCGCGCGTACGTGCACCCAACGAATCGAACGGACGGCTCCTCTCGCTCGACGTCGCCATGTTGGGCACGGGCTCCAAAAGCAGGCCGCGCCGCGCGTGCTTCGATCCGCCGTAGCCTACTGGCTACTGCGTACGCAGCCCCTCGCCTCTCTAGCTGGCCGAGCGCGACGGTGCCCGGCGCGTTGCTTCTTTTCACGTATCGCTAGCACCAAGGCATAAAAAAATTTAAAAGGTAAAGATCTTCTAAAGATGATAAAAGCTTATTTTTGATATATGAATGCATCACTCGGTGGACCATGCTACATGGTGTGGATGCTACTGCACGTACGAAAGCTACGTAAGTAGGCAAGATTCAAATTTTGTTTGAGGGAAAATATCGGGTATAGCTGAAATTCAAAATTTTGGTGAAATTTTGATTTTTTGAATAAATTTTGGTTGAAATCTAAAAACCAAATTTCAAATCTGGTCTGTTTGTAAAAAAAAAATCCGAAATTCAGAGAAATTTACCGAAATTTCTGGTGAAATTGCCGAAATTTCGCTCGTTTTGCATTGGCTGAAAAGTGCGCCAAACGATGGCGAAAAATTTTGGAATTTTTTTGGGAGACTCCTGACACATTGATGATATTTCCATAAAAATTTCAGATGATTAAAAAATCTGAGAAAAATTTAAAAATGTAAACATTGCTCCTATCCTGATAAAACGCTGAGCGGCAAATTTGAACCGAATGAAAATTGAAACAAACAAGGTTATAAAACTTTGAAATTTTTTGTGGATGGTCTTGACACATCCATAATATTCTCATAAAATGATGATCAAGTGTCATGAATTTTTAAAAATTTAAAAAGTACTACTATCCTGTTCAAAGGCTTACCGGTGAACTTGAACGAAATGAAAAATTATCCAAACCATGTTATAAAATTTTGAAAATTTATTTGTATGGTCTTGATGTAGCATTAATAGTTATGTAAAAGTTTTAGATGATGATCATAATTAAATAATTTTCAAAAATTTATGAAAGTGCTACGTCCTGATAAAAGCCTCGATGGTCAATACATAGATTTGCTTTAGCAATAAAAAAAGGTTTAAAATTTTTAAAAATTTTACAGAAAGGTGATAAGGAAATTTTTAGTATCTCATAAAAATTTTGAATCATGATCAAGCTCCAGCAAATTTATAAAATTCTTACAATGTACAGTACCATTTATGTTATTTCTCTTTTTGATTTTTGAAATATAATATAACAAATGAAGTTCAGTGCTTAAATAGATTTGATTGAGCAAATAAACAAAGTTAAATTTTTTTGAAAATTTTATATAATGGTACCGAGGAAATTCTTAATATCTCATAAAAATTTTAGATCATGATCACACTCGAGAAAATTAATAAAATTTTGATAAGGTAACTATCCCAATTATGTTCATTCTGTTTTTTATTTTTAAATGTAACAAATAAGTTCAATTATTCTGAATTTTTTTTGTATAATCTTACACTGCTCAAGATAGTACTGTAAAATTTTTAGCTCATTATCAAGCTTGTCTTTCTGCCAAAATTTTAAAATATCTTAAATTTTTTTTTGTCAATATTTTAGATTTCATAGAGGCCTAAAATCCAAAATTTTGGTGAAAATTCACTAAAATTTGGTGAAAATTAGAACCCTAGGGCACGGTATTACATGAACCAAATGATTCGATTTCGACGCGGCGCGGCGACACTGAATCATAATAAATTTAATATATGCTTCATAAAAATTAGCTAACAATAGCCACTAATTAAAAAATAAATCTTAATTACTTAATTTTTGTATATGCTCAGCCTACCTAAAACTAAATTTATCCACCAAATAGGCTACATAATAAACTCATCATTTCAAAATGCAAGACAAATTCAAGATCACCCATTTACCATATTAACTAAAATTTAATTTTTGTTAATATCTAATAATCTTAAACAAATAAATTTGATATATATTTGATCATAATTCATCATCTAAAAAAGGTAGACAACTTAATCTAATGGACCTAGGTAATAAATTCATCATCTACAAAATGCTAGGTAAATAAAAACAAACTAAATCTAAATCTTGCATCTAAACCTTAATTAAATTAGGTCTAAACATTAAATTGCAACTACATCACTATAAATGAAGAGAGGAGAACGAATCACATATCTTAGAACAATTACAGGATGTGGAAGCACAAAAATCTTTGCTAGTCCAAATCTGAAATCAGCTAGTAAGGTTATGTTCTCGGGAGGAAGATGACGATGGTGAAGCCAGAGGGTATTTATAGGAATATTATTTGTGATGGTTTTAAATTAAAATCGCCATAGATAATAATATTAGTGGCGGTTTTAACAAAAAAACCGCCACAAATACTAATATTATCAGTGACAGTTTTTCTCTAAAACCGCTACAAATTATCAATGGTGATTTCAAAGAAAAACCGTCACAGATAACGAATTATCTATGGCGGTTCCAACTATAAACCTTCATAAATAGTCCCGACATTTATTTGTGATGGTTTCAAACAAAAACCGCTATAAATAGTCTTCTCATCGTTTTGAACTTTAAAACCGCCACAGGTAAGTATATTTGTGACGGTTTCAAAAGAACCGTCACAAATAAAACGTCACCTATGTGTTGTTTTGTGGTAGTGTCCTGCAATTACCTGCCATACTGTTCAAGAACACTCCAATTTCCAATCTCCAAGCCAGTTCTTTATTAGTTTATTTTTCTGTTTGGTTCGATGTTTGCCATGCTTGCAGCTGTACGTGCCATCAACTGCATTGTCGAATTGGTGCAGAATTAATCTCCTGTCTCTTCTCTGTCGATATCTCTAATTCCTTTGTGTTGCGTGCCGGCTGCAGTGGCGATGGGAAAGCGTCGTTCTCGGATGCTGCTTCCTCTTCTTCCTGCTCGTGGCTCGCTTCTTCGTAAGTACTACTACCACCCATGGGCTCCTTTAATTTCATTTCAACCGAATTTTATCTTCCATTACGCGCGAACTTAACGCAGACATTTAAGTTACTAGGATGAGGCGTAGTTAGCACCAGCATACAAGTAATTGCCTACAGTGCTACTGTTGGATCTTATAACTGAAGTAGATGAGCTCATGAAAGAGTGGCCCTCATATTAGTTAGTTACTACTGGCATACGGTCTATGGAACGTGCAGAAGATGTTAGGACAGGAATACTGCCATGAAATATTTGGAGCCGTGCGTGCGTCGCAATAGGACAAAGGAATCCATCATGGATGCGTTGGTAGTAGTAGCCAGTAGGAATGTAGGACAAAGGAATCGATCCAACTTGGAGAGATAATGTAGCATGCCATCAAGATTGGCCTGATGATCAGCTACATCAGTACATTAAAAAAAATTATCATTTCTAGTCCAAATCATGCGTCAATAAGGGTGCTTTAGCCGCTACATGATGATTTGGGAGGCGCGCTCCTGAGGAATCTATGGATTTGAGTCCCCTTTTCTTGTGTGTTGAGTCTTTTCCAGGTGTTCGTGTCCTTATAAGTGTACCCACCTCCATTGGCTATTTTTTATCTTTTTTTTTTCCTTCAAACTATGCCTGCATCTATTCCTTTATTCTAAATGCATTGGAAGAGCTCCTACTCTTATTTTTTTTTAAAAAAGCATGCGTCAAAACTCTTGTCAGTAGTTCTCGGTCTTAATTTTAATGCTCTGATCAAAGGCGCATTGCAATCCTTGCAGATTGACACACAAAGGGGTATAAAGTACAAACGAACCCATAATGTTTATTGATGTTTGATCTTTCTTTGACAGAGCAAGAGGCGGCCCAAGTTCTTTTGGGTATCCGCGGCGGCGCCGTTGGCATCGGTCATCCTTGGAAGCCTTCTGGTGTACCTCATCCATGGTGAAAAACATGGCACTCAAGTGGTGAGCATGAATAGGAGCATCAAGATGCACATATAACATCTAACAGTATGACCAGACCTCAATGACTTGATTGACTTGTGCCAATTCTTTCTTGTATCTAGATTGGCTACCTGAATAAGGGCATAAATCCGCCGTCGGCGAAAAGCCTGCTCCTCTCGTCGCCGCACACGATGGTCGCCCTCAAGACCGGGATCATAACCGGCCGGCCCCATCGGGCTCGCCGTAAGCCTGACATTACTGCTACTTCATTTCATCACAACTGGCAGTAGACAATGCCAAAAAAAATGTTAGTGAGGTACTAGCTATGTGAGTACTTACAGTAATGTCTGCTTTTGAATACAGGAAGGAATTGCCGTACGTAGGGAGGAGCTTTGCCATGTTCAAGAACTACCACGTCGACAGCAACAAGGAGATGATCGCCTTTGGATTGATGAACATCGCCGGATCGTGCACATCCTGCTACCTCACCGCTGGCACAAATTTTTTTTCCTCCAGAAATCACAGCTGCTTTTCAGATCTCCATGAAATATGACTGTCCTCGCTCCATGGATGGCAGGCCCGTTTTCGCGGTCCGCGGTGAACTACAACGCCGGGTGCAAGACGGCCATGTCAAACGCCGTGATGGCGCTGGCTGTGATGGTCACGCTCCTGTCCCTGACGCCGCTCTTCCACTACTCCCCGCTGGTGGTCCTCTCGGCCATCATGATCTCGGCGATGCTGGGCTTCATCGATTACAAGGCCGTGGCTCACCTCTGGAAGGTCGACAAGGTCGACTAGGCGACGTCGAGATTGGACTGTCCGTTGCGGTATGCGCTCTCTCAACTGGATTGCACCAGACTCACCTGTAGCTTGTCCGTCAACTCATATGAGCATCCAGGGGTGGAGCCAGACTGAGCCTAGACCTCGGGCCGAGCTGTTGATGATGGGTCATCTCCTGGGTGGGCCACCGATTCTAGGCTATATTTCTTATAGACTTTTGATGCCATGCCTTAGGCCACGGTTAGGATGGTCTAAGGCCTGGCTCCGCTACTGTGAGCATCCCAAATATGCTATACTGAACAACATCGGTGATCAAACTTGTGCTTCTGTTTAATTTCAGGTTGCGATATCGATTCTCCGTATCCTGCTCTTCATCGCACGACCAAGGACGACGGTCCTTGGGAACATGCCGAAGTCGATGATCTACAGAAGGATGGACCAGTACACAATGGCGCAGACCGTGCCGGGAGTGCTTGTGCTGCACATTGACGCGCCTATCTACTTCGCCAATGCGAGCTACTTGAGAGTAAGGTGAGTAAAATCGCTAAAGCAGTAATAAACATTACAACATACTGTACACAATCCGAAAACATGTTTGGTCTGAATAGGCTCTATGATAGCAAATTCTGCTCTTATGTTTAGGATCTCGCGGTGGATCGACAGCAAGGATGACCGGATCAAGGCTGAGAATGAGAGCTTGCAGTGTGTAGTGCTGGACATGGGTGGTGAGTTCTTGCACTGGATCTGAAACAATGCACTCTTTCTGCACAGGCAGTGTACACACGTCTGAAACACTGAACCTGAAAGAATTGGTGTTTTTTGTGGATTGCAACATGAAGACTGACATATCAATCCGTCTTTCCTGCAGCTGTTGCCAGCATCGACACGAGCGGGACGAAGATGCTAGAAGGGCTCAAGAAGAGCCTAGACAGGAGGAGTATTCAGGTAAGGAGGAGCAATGGCAGTAGCACCCTTTGATGAAGATCCTTGTTTCAGGAATCCCTCATCTGACTGCCTTTGCTGGTGATGTGTCTACAGATTGCGTTGGCAAATCCAGGGAGTGAAATCATGAAGAAACTGGACAAATCAAAGGTGCTCCAGCTCATCGGCGACGAGTGGATCTTCCTGACGGTTGGCGAGGCGTGCGACTACGTGAAGCACAATTGTAAGATAGGAATGGATGTAGAAAGTGCAATAACTCCTGACAGCATGGTCTGAAACTCTGAATAGAAGGTTGGCCTGCATATTTGTGTTCCAACTTAGTTGGTACAAGCCACTGTACTGTCCTGTCATCAGAACAAGCACAGATCTTTTTGGTTAGAGTGAAGTTAATCATCAGTTTTGTCCACGTAAGTTTCAGTTGCTAATCCGAAATCATGTATGGGCACTGAAATACAGTTTTACGCTTACGAATGCCTGTGTGAAAAGACGGATAAATTGTCAAACTACAGTGTTCATTTGCAAATAGTATTCTTGTCCAGAACTTCAGATACCAGACGTCAAATTGCAGTACCAAGTTAGAAATCCAACAGCTGTTTACCAATGCTACTAGACACGACTATAGCAAAATACCAACAAGTTGACATGGTCATACAATGCTTCGCAGTAGAAACGAGATTGAAACTTTTACAAAATACAACCGTCTTTTTGTACCCCAGAAACAACAAAGAAACACTGTTCTGTTCGGTTGTTGCTTCTTAGGTACACAGAAGACGCAGCAGTGCTGGCATTGGCATTTGAACTACTGCATGACAGCCACAATACATCATTACATGAAACTTATATTTAAAATAATCAAAAGCAAATGAGAATAGCGCTTCTCAAATGAACCGCTTTTGTAGCTTGAGGCCTGAAGCAAAATGCATTGCAGAAGCCAGCATAGGAGGAAATAAAATGCCTTCATATATCATATGGCTGTCTAAGATTTAACACATTGAGCTAGCTAAGATGTCCTCGTTTAAACAGAAAAGCCAAAATTTTAGATACATAAGCTTGTTCTGAATACTAACATACTAACATGCTAACTCAGTAACAATGGGGATCCTAAGATCATCACTTGCTAAAGACGTGAACTTGCCTTGGGGCACCTGAACAAAATGGTTAAGTCTCAGTTCTCGATTTAGCACGCACACAACCACAGAAGGGTGCCCTTTTCTTTTTCTTCTGTCCGCCACCACGGTTGTCCTTCCTTCCGTACAGATAATCCCTCAGAAGCACTCGAGTGCGCTTATCGGAGACTTTAAGCCTTCTGTACTCATGCTCCTCCTCAAGCTTTAGCAAAACATATTGTATCTTCTGAAGTTCCAATTCCGATCTCGCCACATTTTCTGACCCTTTCTGCACCTGCTCGGAAATTTTCCTCCTGCTGGAATACCCTTCTCGCTCAGCATTCATACTATCTGACAGTGCAGGATAGTTCTCAGCCTTCTTTGTCAATTTGTTATAGAAATTGATCTGTTCCAAGACAAATCCCTCAGTCTCATGCAGTTGAGCGCTGACACTGTTGTATTCAGAATTCATGGGGGACTTACCCTTTGACGGGCCCCCCATTTTCTGCTTCAACTGCTCGATGCTCGCCTGGATGCTCAGCAGCCTCTGAGCATCAGAAGTAAGCCTCTCCAGTACATTCTTGCTCCATACTTCGTGAGGCTCTACAGATGCCGTAGACATCTCGAGCTTATTGATTCCAAGGTCTCTTCCGCTTGCTAGCTCAGAGGAAGGGTACTCACTCTTCACCTCCTCAACTGCTTGTATGTCGTGCTCAGATGACGACGACTTGTCTGTTTGGTTCTTGCAGTTCCTCTCAGCAGCCTCCCACAGTTGAAGCATCTCATCATCCAGCTCAGCATTTGCACCAGTGCCAAGCGGGTAGAGGGAAGCTCCAGTACCATATGGTGGACAAGTAGATATTTGATCAAGCTCAATATCCTTCATCATCTGGACCTGCTTCCCTTTGGTTTGCTTCTCATCAGAATATATTTCCCTTGCCTCCATGCGTGAGCCACCTCTTGCTTTAAGTTCTTGAATTTCTATATTTGCTGCTGCCAACTTAGCAGCAGAACGGGTCAACTCCTGATCTTGACGATCTTTGGCATTTATTATAAACACTCGGAGTGCTTCTATTCTTGCAATTAACCGCTGTAACCCAGGAGTTCCTTCTGTGGAGCGGGGAGATTCTGGCACACAGTTGCCCTCTTGCACACAAGGTACCCGCACAGCTTCCTATTAAGAAAGAAGATAAGTTGTTAAAAAACAGGGGAAATAAGACCAGTTGTTCCTCATATCATATGTATTATGGACAGAAATGCATGATAAAGTGTCACATCCAAGTTTGTGCATGAAACTATAGTAGAATTATCCATCTCCTAATATAGATGAAAGAAGGATGAGCAGCAGAAAAAAAATTTAACATTGCCATTGATCTAATCTAGTAATAAAGCTAAATGGTGGTTAAATTTTGCTTTAATGTAAGAGTTGTAGTGTTGCAATTACATGAAAAAATGGAAAATAATTGACTATGTTAGGAGTATATGTACCTTGTATATATTAGATCTCTGTGTAAGGTGATTTCTACATTATTTGTACATGACTATACCTTGGCCTCTTGGTCCATGGAATAGAATCAAGTGTTCATTCTAACATGGTATCAGAGCCCATGACCCTCTCTCCCACTAACCCTAGCACTGTTCAACACCACCGTCAGGCCGCAGCCGTAGCCTGAGCACAGCAGCCTTCCTCTTCTCCTCCCTCCCTGCTTGAGCTGTCGCTTCCATCCTATTTGGACCGCCGTTGCAACTCACCTGGAGGACTGCCACTGTACTTGCTGCACCGTCCCAGTCTTCCTTAGCTCTGACCGTGCCGCCCTGAGCACCTCAACTCTGGCCACACCACCCCAAGTTCCGCCTAGAACCCGCTGGATCCCGTTGCCCTTGCTCTGCTTCTTGGGTTTTTGTCAGGCTCCAGGTTTCACTACATCACCAGCTCGGGCTTCACCAATTCCAGCTCTGGTTTCTTCAACTGCTTTTATTGTTTTGTTTGAGCATGTGTCTATGGCTGCCGCTACTGTTGGGCTTCCTTCGTCTCGGCCTGTTGCCTACCTGAGCTCGTAGGTTGCAACTATAGGTATGAATGCTATCGCAACCGGCATCCAAATGTTGGGCTTCTCACTCCCTCGGCTGCTGCCGCTACCGTCGGGCTTAACCTCGCCTCAACCACTGCTAGAGACCGCCAAATGGGTCGTGCCTAAAGGCCGGCCCGAGGCCTGCCATTGTAGGCACGGCCAGGCCTGACTATAAATGGGCCATGCCGGCACGGCTCGTGAACTCGTGCCGTGCTTGGGCCGGCACCCCGGCACAGCTGGCCGCCATGACACGGCCCGTTTACGGTCGGGCGGGTTGGCACGTCACAGCCCGATCCTGACACGGTTAGGCCTGGCACAGCACGATTAGGTTCAGCATGACCCGTTTGGCTCGTTCATTTGAAAAAATAGCCGTTTTATAGCTATTATAGGCTTTAAAAAATGGAAAAATCCGAAAAATATTAAAAAAATCCCAAAATTTTCCTATGGTGGTAGCCCCCTCATTTCTCCACCAACAAATTTGCAATCTCTTCTCTTCATTCTCTTGTGGAAATTCTCTTGCTCTTGGTGGTAATTTGGCAAAATTCAAAATAGTTTTGCCAAAAATCTAAAATTTGGCTTTCAGCTTCTGTCAAAAAATCAAGGTAATAATTGTGATTTAATTTTTCATTTTGTTAGTATTTTAAATGATATTAAAGTACTGATAGCGTAATTATTTCTTGCAGTTTTCTTTATGGAGCATGGGGATTTTTCGTCTTTTCCAGCTTCTAATTTCGGGATTTCGCCCAAGGAGCTTGTTGTATCATATGAAGTTGAAGAAGCGGTAGTATCTATACCATCCTTAGGCTCTACAAGTGCTACTACGTCAACAAGCACTGAGGCAAAAAGATCAAGACGCAGTACATCAGGAGTCTGGGAAGATTTCGAGCAGATTTTCGAGAGATTTCGAGCAGATTTTCGAGACATCAGACGGTGTTCAAAGCAGGTATGCTACTTGTAAATATTGTAACCACAAATTAACTGTGAAATCTATAGGTGGAACAGGGCACTTAAAGAGACATGCTGAGAGTTGTAAAAAAAGCGAGGGTGGCCTTAAGACAGATGCAGCTGCAGTACAACCCCGACGGTATGATACGTAACTAGGACTACAATCCCGAGTTAGCTCATGAATATCTTTGTCGTTTAATTGCTTCTCAAGATCTTCCTTTAAACTTTGGTGAATCATCTGCATTTGAAAACTATATTAGGACCGCTCATAATCCTAAATTTTTTGCAGTTTCTAGACAGACAGCTAGAGATTTGATTAAATACTATAATAATTATCGTAATAAGATAAAAGACCAATTTAGTACCTGTACTTTTTTTGTGTCTGACATCAGACATATGGAGTGGTAGGGCTAAAGAGGATTACCTTAATGTAGTTGCTCATTATGTAATCAATGGTTGGTAACTAGAGAAGAGAATTATAGAATTCAAATTAATTAATGTAGCATACACTGGTGAAAATATTGCTGATTGTATTGTAAAAGCTATGGAAGATTTTGGCCTTACTAATAAGATTTTTACAATAACATTAGATAATGCTTTAGCAAATACTTCTGCTGTGAACATTCTTACTCCACTTTTAATTCATATGCCGAATCTTTCTTATTACATCAGCGTTGTGCTTACCATATTATTAATCTTATAGTTAAATCTAGTTTGAAGGGATTAGACCAGTACCTTGAATCTTTTCGCACTGCAATATCTTTCTTAAATAATTATAATCAATGAGTAGCAGCATATAAGACTTACTGTATTGCAATGGAGGTACGTCCATGTAAATTTGGTTTGGATATGTCTGTTAGATGGAACTCTACTTACTTGATGCTTAAGTCTGTTATACCCTATAAGTGCATATTTTCTGTTTTTATTAACACGCACTATCGTAAACAGAATGGTCAACCGCTACTCACAGAGTAAAATTGGTATGTTGATGAATACTTGCTGTCATTTTTTGAACCTTTTTATGATTCCACTTTTGCTTTATTTAGAGTTTATTACTCAACATCTTCTTTAATTGTGCATCATATTCTAGAAATTGCTACCCACTTAAGGAACCACGAAAATGATAATATTTTGCGTACATCTGTTTATGCTATGAAAACTAAAATTTTGAAATATTGAAAAGACATTACTATGTTATATGCATTTGCATTTATTTTAGATCCTATAGCTAAAGTTCGATGATTTTCTAATATTCTCTCACTTCTAAGTGATGTGGTGTGTACTGATTATTCTAGTTATTTTTCAAATGTTCGTGTTAACTTATCACAAGTTTATGCTAAATATTATCAGAAGTTTGCTAGAGTTTGCATACAGCGACCTCCACCAGCACCACAACAGGTAAGAAGAAAATTGCGTGGGGGAAAGATATGGGGTGCAGTTGGCTCTTCCTCAAGGAGTTCGACTACAACAACGTTAAGTGCAGACACAAGTGGTGGAGAGCTAGCTGCCTATCTCAACAGCAACACTGTCAATTATCAAGAGCAGCAAGAGGAGAACTTCAACATTTTGCAGCGGTGGCACGAGCACAAGATAACATATCTGATGCTTTCCATATTAGCACAGGATGTGTTAACAGTTCCTGTCTCTACGGTTTCTTCGGAGTCAGTTTTCAGTCTATCCGAAAGAATAATCGAAGAGAGAGGAACAAATATGTCAAGTGAGATGGTGGAAATACTTCTCACTGTAAAAGATTGGGAACTAGCTGATCAACGAACTCAACTCACTACAAAAAAATGTTGAGCTAGCGGAGACGTTTGAAAATATTTATCTAGATAATCAGGAAGAATAATTTTAATCTTCATTTTTTTTCCTGTATCCCTGAGCTATAGGTTGTACTCTTTTTTCTTTGCCAAGGTTTTCTCGTGTTGAGTTTTTACTTGGCAAAGTTTTTAACTAGGCAGCTGTCGACGTACCCTCTCCGCCGCACAAAAGCGTGCATGGCCCGCGTGGCGGCCTGGCAGGCGGGTGGGCGAGTACACCCCGCCCGCCAGGTGTTGGTCCACGTGGCGTCCCGGCAGCAGTGGCGAGGACGCATACGATCGCCGGGCCGAGCCCACGTGGACGGCGGCGGGTGGCGAGCACGCCGCCGCCAGTCTTCCACATGGTGTCAGCGGCAGTGGCGAGGTCGCCGCTTCCGCGCCACCACGTGGCGGCTTCGGCAGCGTGTGGCGAAAGCACGCCCGCCGCCAGTGCCGCCACGCGGCGTCCGGCGAGCAGCGTGGCGAGACGCCTCGCCGCGGCGCCCAGCCACGTGGCGGCAGCGAGCGCGCGGCGAAAGCACGCCCATCGGCCAGTGCCGCCACGTGGCGTTCGGGCGGCAGTGGCGACGACGCTCGCCGGCGCCGGCCCCGTGGCGGCTTTGGCGAGCATGCGGCGAAACGCCGCCGGCAGTGCCGCCCATCGTGGCGTTGAGCGGCAGTGGCGAGGCGCCGCTTTCGCCGGCGCCCGGCCACGTGGCGGCTTTGGCAGCGGCGGCGAAGACGCCCGCCGCCAAGTGCCGCCCATCGTGGCGTTCGAGGCGGCAGTGGGTGAGACACCTGCCGCCCGCCGAAGGCAAAAAGGTGATGCGGGTGGCTTCACCTCAAGTCTCCTTCCCTATCGTATTATGCCAACAAAGACGCTCATTGTGTCGAGTTCATTGATTGTGAGGAATTTGCTGCAGCCCAATCCTCTAGCGCTGTCATCTACCCGTCAGAAGGGGTCCCATCCCGGTGGGCCAAGGCGAAGCCATCGTCGGCATTTAATGAGGCTGGAGGAACGGGACAGCACGGGAAGGAGTAATAAATGTATGGAGATCAGCATGATGACCCCCCTTTTACCTACCCCCGTTAGCTTGGCCTATATAAGGGCACTCTGGTGCATGGGGAGGGGGGACGGACTTTTGAGCAAGAAGAGGAAGAAGAACTTGTAACTTAAGAGAGCTCTGTACTAGCTTCAAACACTCAATAAAAGATCTAGCAGGACGTAAGGCTATTACCCTGGCTGAGGGGGCCTGAACCTAGGTAAAATCTCTGTATCATCTTAGTTCATAGGCTCCGAAGTCCTTCGTGTGGGAGTCCTTAGGGTTTTCACTCGTTAGGGTTTGCCAGCCGCGAAGACGCCCTCCTACTGAACCAAATCTGGTCTGCAGACCCGGGCCTGTCAGGTGGAATACGTCGACAGCAGCCAAACATCAATAAAGCTCATTATTTAATTCTAATTATTTGTCTCATTTTAGAATTTATTTCATATTTTTAGCTTTTTCTTAATTTACATATATTTTAAAGTTTTTCTACATCCTTTGAGTTTTTCAAATTATTCTAACTTTTCCCATTTTTTTCTGAATTTTTTTAATTTTTTTGTATTTTTCATACTTTTTTTATTTTCTAAATTTTCTAACATTTTTATCAAACTTCTTTGTTTTTAAATTTTTTGGTGGTAACAGGCCGATCTGGTCCGTTTCGCCCTGTCAGCCCGCAAGAACCTGTGCTGGCATGCATGGCCCATTAGGCCAATGGGCCATGCTTAGACCGGCATCCTGTTACATGGGCTGACATGACATGACCCGTTTATTAGACGGGCCGTGCTTAAACGGGTCATGCCGCCCGATAAACGGGCCGGGCCAGGCCACCCATTTGGCCCTCTCTAGCCACCGCCACCATGAAGTTTTGGTTTGGAGTCCTACTTTGGGTTCGCTGCTACTGCTAAGTGCCTACTGCTCCACAACACTAGCCGTTGCACTAGTGACCGCTACTAGTACTTCCACTACTAGCCTCCACTATACTTGTTGCCAATGTGAGGATCACACGTACTAGACCTGCTACGTCAGGAGGTGGAGCCAGAGTCACCAAGACGGTCATCCTTAGCATGGCTCTGCTCAGTTAGGAGTTGCTGGTGCTCCTCACCAGCGGAACATAGCATGGCTCTGCAAATTTAGGAGTTGCTAGTGCTCCTCACTAGCCGAACATCGTGCAACAGTTGGCCTCTCTACTTCAGCATCTTATCGTCGATAGATTCTCAAGCTCATCAGTGTCTGCCAGTTCTGCTACTTGGTCTCCCTCAAGTTAGCTACTCTTCCCACCTCACTTCTGTGAGTCCTTATGTTCTTCCTATTTCCATTTAGACCACAGATGGCACCTCCCTTCCTTTCACTAGTCAAGGCTCCCTTTCTACCCCTCACTTTCATGTTCCTACAGTTTCTCATGTTCCTAGACTTGCGATGCAGCTTATGTCCGCCAGCCAAATTGCTGATCATGATTGTTACATCATTCTTGAGCTGGACTCGTCTTGTGTTTAAGATCGGCACACGAGAGCTCTAGTTGGTGATGGCTATCGCCGTCATGATTCTCAACGTCTCTAGGACCTTGACTAGCTTTGTATTCCTTTCACGTCCTCTGCTTCTCTCAATCAGTCAACCACCACCGCCGCCACTACTTCCGCCACCACCACTTCTATTAGTTTTGCATAATGGCACCATCATTTGGGTCACTTGTGTGGGTATATGGGATGCAAGTTGGCAATGGGGTGCAGCTCCCTTACAGTTCTAGTGACTCTGTTTCTACACGTCCTTTTGATTTGATTCACTCTGATATCGGGCGTCCAGCTACTTTCATTTTGAAAGGGGTCATCGATACCATGTAATCTTCATCGATGACTACTCTCATCGTATTGGGATTTACCCAATGGCTTTTCGTAGTCAAGTCCTTTCTATTAATCAGTCCTTTGCCACCATGATTTGAATGTCTTTCGTGCTAATTCTGCTATTGTGCACCTGTCTACTACCTTTCATTGGTTTCTTTCTGCACAGGGCACTCTTCCTCAGTACTTTTGTCTTAGTGCTCACGCCCAGAATAGTGTTTCTAAGTGCAAGCATCGTTACCTTCTTGAGGTTGTTCGCGCTCTAACGCTTACCTCTTCTGTTCCATCTCACTTCTGGGTTAATGTTGTTTTTACCACTGCCTACCTTATTAACCTACATCCCTCCACTACTCCTGAGGGTTCTACTCCCGTTGAGCATCTCTACTTTAGATCTCCTTAGTACAATCACCTTCACGCTTTTGGCTGCATCTGATATGTTCTTCCCCCCACCCACATAAGTGCATGAAGATGGTAGCTCAATCAAGTGTGTTTGCCTTGGCTATAGTGCTAGTTATCACTGCTATGACCCTGTTGCTCGTCAGGTGCGCATTTCATGTGATATCACTTTGGTGAGTCTCTGCCTTATTATCCTCATGATACCACTTCCAGTTCGGACTCTCTTGCTGAGTAAATCTCTTTTTTGACTTTCCCTAATCCTCAGCTTGTCACTCCTCCACCAGCTCCACCATTTTCACCTTTGGCTCTTTTACCTCCGGCTCCCCATGCCCCTTCCCAACTAGTGATTCTTCCAGCTCATTTGTTGAGGTCTCCCCCTTTCCATTTAACTGCACTAGCCGTCCTAGTTCTAATCATTCCACTTCTGTTCAGTCACCTTCCACTTCTCTTTCATCCTTATTGGGTCCTACCCCTGTGCCTTCTCCCTCCTTGTTGGGTCCTGCTCTTGATCCTCTCTTGCCTCTTCTTGCTCCGCAATACAACCTTCGTGATTGTGCTTCTTCAGCATGTCAGCCTCCTTCTTGCTTTGGTTTTCCTCTTCACCCTGTTAGGCAACCTTCTCTTGTTCGAGCTGATCCTCCTGATTAGGCACTTGTTGTAGTTGAGCCCAGCTCATATTGTGAGGCTGCCTCTTGTCCGAAGTGGTAGCTTGCCATAGTAGAGGAGCGTGATGCTCTTCAACGGACTGATACTTGGGATGTTTCCCTTCCTAATCGAGTTACTCCTATCACATGCAAGTGGGTCTATAAGATCAAGACCTGTTTTGATGGTTCCATTGACTACTATAAGGCTTGTCACATGTCTTTCAACAAAATTATGGCTATGACTATGATGAGACTTTTGCTCCTGTTGCTCGTATAAGCATTGTTCGCACTCATCACCGTTGCCTCTGTTCACCAATGGACTACCTCTCAGCTTGATGTTAAGAATGTCTTTCTTAATGACGAGTTGCATGAAGTCTATATGCAACAGCCTCCTGGGTATTCTATTCCCGATGGTCATGTTTGTCACCTCTATCGTTCACTCTAAGGGCTCAAGCAAGCCCTTCATGCTTGATTCGAGTGTTTCACTTCTGTTGTCACTGTTGCCAACTTCTCCGCCAATGACCATGATCCTGCTTTCTTTGTTCACACTTATCCTTTTGTGGTCGGACGCTTCTTCTCTATGTGGACGCCATGCTCATCACTGGAGATGACCCTCCATATAGACTTTGTGAAGTGGCGTCTCAATGAATAGTTTTAGATGTCTGATCTGGTTCCCCTTAACTACTTCCTTAGGATTAGGGTCACCTCTACTCCTGATGGCTACTACCTCTCCCACCAGAAGTACAACCAAGATCTCCTTGATTGTGCATGTCTTACTGACCAACACACGGTGGACACTCCTATGGAGCTCCACCTTCAGCATCGACCCACTAACGGTACTCCTCATGAGGATCCCACTTGATATTGTCATCTTGTTGGGAGTTTGGTTTATCTTGCCACTACTTGACTTGACATCTCTCTTGTTTACATTCTGAGTCCGTTTGTTTCTGCTACTACTCAGATCCACTACATTCACCTCCTTTTGGTTATGCGATGTCTTTATGGAACGCCTCTTCTTCCTTGCTGCAACTCCTTGCAGCTTCATGTGTATTCTAATGCGACAGAGGCTAGTACTCCTTCAAATCGTCGGTCTCTTTCTGCCTTTTGTGTCTTTCTTAGTTCTTCCTTGATTACTTGGAAGATTAAAAAGTAGACTGCCATCTCTCGTTTGAGTACTAAGGAAGAGTTGAGGGCTCTTGCATCTATGACAGCTGAGGTCACATGGTTATTGTGGCTTCTTGAGAATCTTAGTGTCTCAATGCCTGCACCTACTCCATTAACGTCTGACAGCACTGGTGGGATCAGCATTGCTCAAGATCCGGTGAAGCATCTCACCAAGCATATTGGCATTGACGCTTCCTACATGTGGTCTCAAGTGCAGCAACAAGTTGTTACACTTCAGCATGTGCTTTTGAGATTTAACTAGTCGACTTCTTCACGAAAGCACAAACTAGAGCATAACATAGCTTCTATCTCTCCAAACTCAGAGCTGTAGACCCATCCTAAGTTTGGAAGGGGGCGTTAAGAATATATGTACCTTGTATATATTAGAGAGCTCTGTATAGGGTGTTTTCTACATTATTTGCCATGCCTTGTACATGACTATATCTTGGCCTCTAGGCCCATGGAATAGAACCAAGTGTTCATTATAACAGACTAGTCATCAAGGATGAATGAAGCTTACCTTATTGCCTTTTGTGCCATAGGGCTTTGACAGAGAAAGAGTGTCTTCTTCCAGCACATTGACATGATCAGACAAAGATGCTACAAGTGTGCTCAACTCGGCCTTCAGTTCTGCATTTTCTTCCTGTATGCCAGTTACCTTTTTATGAAGATCCTCAATATGAGCATCTTGTGAGGAGATTTCCTTCACTAGCAACACCTTTTGGGCTATTGCACTAATCTCCATAGCTTTGGCCTCCATCATAAGCTTGTGTGCTTTTTCTTCATAGACTGCAGCATTCACTGAAGAGGTTATTGCATCACCCATCAACACAACAAATTCCCTTTCATGCTGCTCAACCTCTTTTGACATGAACTCATGTGTGGAAGTCAAACTATCTTCCTTGTCTTTTAGAATGTCAGCCTCCACTTGAAGTGTCTCATTTGCTTGGCGAAGAAGCAAAATTTCATCACCCTTGGTAGTACCCTCTTCAGTCAATGTTGTGATTTTCTTCTCAAGTTCTCCTTTCACCACTTTAGCCCCTTCAATGGCAACCTGAAGAGCCCCAACAAGTCCACACAATTCCTGGTTCTTTTCTTGTAAGAATTGAACCTTCTCTTCTGCTTCCAGTAGCTCATCATTCTTCTGCAACAACTGTGCCATTAGACTCTCAAGTTCAATGGCCAACACCTGGCAGATGCCTCTGCTGGTGTTCAAATCAAACTCTAAAAGAACTAACCGAGTCCTGAGAATCTCTACCAAGTAGACAAAATACTCCTTTAGGTGATTATTTTCCGATGCAAGCATCATAGCTCTTCTGCTCAGCACTTGGACTTCGCAATCAAGTTCATCCTTAATTAAACTCAGCAAAGCCATCTCATCTGTAAGAGATAACAATGCAGATGCTACCTCATTATTATGGCCCCTCAAGAATAAAGACACGTGCTCGAGCCTCATGCATTCTGCAAGAAAAGCACCATTCTCATCCTCCAAGGCATTGCACTTCTCAATCAAAGACTGGTGTTCCTTAGACAAAAACTCATTTTTCTCAGTCAGGTTGGCAATTGCATCTCGTGAAGCCTGGTAGGCTTCACTCAAGCAAGATAGCTTCTCTTGTAAAACCAATACTTCAGTTTTCAGCAGCTCTTCCCTTTCACTGCCTTTCTTTAACCCTTGCCTCAACTGTTCATTGCATTCCAAAGTCTGTTGATTTTTATTTTGCAAATAAAGCAATTCTGCTGCCCCACATTCCACTTGTTTCTCAAGGGCACACTTCTGCAAGTGCAGATCTCTGAGTTCCATTCCTACTTGTAACATAACTGTTGCAAGAACCAAGAGCTCAGTGTACTTGAGCCTATTCGCATCTTCACTTTCCTCTTTTAGTTTCAGAATATTGAAGGTTTCATCTGAAACAGTCTGCAAAAGAATTTCATCCTGAGCTATATTAGCAGAACCTAAATCCTTGTAGATATTAAGGACCTTCATGTGTTGTGAAATCCCTTCTCTAAGTTTCTCAGTGTGCATCAGCATTGTTTTCCTCTCCTCTTCATGATATCGGGCTTCATCCTTAAGCTGTAAAATTAACATTTCTGTGGTATGATTTGCTTCTGCATACTTTTGGCATTTACTGAAAAGAGAAACGTTCTTGTCTTTCACATCAGCCAAACTGTTCTCCAAGATCACTACACTAATAAAAGCACTCATGTTTTTTTGCTCTTCCTGTTCAAGCATCTCATCCATGTAATGTGTTTTCTCTTGCAGAGAAGAAATCTTCTCTTCAAAGCTGTTTGCTTCCATTTGATGTGATTTCACAGCAGCTTCATACTCCTCATTTTTTATTCTCAACTGATTCTGCAGTTCCATTACTTGATCATATGCAAGATCCTTCTCTATTGATAAAGAGGAATGCTTGTCTTCCAGATCAGCATGCTTACCTTCCAGGGCTCTCAAAACCACTGTAATGCACTCGAGCTGAATGACAAAAGTTACTCAATATGTTAGGTACAAACAATGTTATAAGTTTTTTAAAAAAAGATATTGCATAAGAACAATTTATCAAACTTTTCAGTGATATAACAATACCAATTTCTACTACAGTAGGAAGTTGATTTTGTAGGTTTACTTCAGTAATTACCTGAGAGAACACATTATTCTTTTCCGCAGAAAGAGCTGAGTTATTTGCAAGGTGAGCCTGGCAGGTTTCTTCAGAATTTTTAAGCTTTGTTCTCAATTCTTCAATCTCAGTTTTCGTATCAAACAATGAGATATCCAAGATAGAATTCTTCTCTGAAATGTCAGCAAAACTTTTACCAAGGGTTTCTTGCTCTGATACAAGAACAGCCTTTTCAGAAACATAAGAGGAAACTACATCCTTCAGGGAGCTTTCCGAAGCCTCTAATACTTTTATCTTCTCCCTCAGTGCATCCATTTCGGCATTTGCATCTGAAAGTGAGTTCTCCAAGAGTGAATATTCCTCAGATAGCTTCTCCACTAGTTGAACCTTTTCTGAGAGTAGTGCCTTTTCGACCTCATTCTTTGCACACGCCTCCTTCAGTTTTAAGTTCATAATCTGCAATTCCTCAATTAACTTCTGGTTTGTTGCTGCGCTGCTTTTTAGAGCGTCCATCTCATCAGCCAGAGCATGGTGTATCCTCTCTAGATTTTCCTTCTCTTCTCTTTGACAAGAAAAGTCTCTCTGAAGTGATTCCTTTTCACCTATATGTAACCCCACTTCAGTCTCAAGCTTCACATTCAATTCCTTCAATGCGTCCAATTCACGATCAAGATCTTTTATCACAAGCTCAGTAGAAAGATTCCGTTCATGAAGGATATGGATGACCTCTGTATACTTGGTTACCATGTTCCCAAGATTCATCTTACTGTTCTCCACCTCACTTAACTTCCCTGTCAGCTTCTCAATCTCCAGGGCCAACCTGTTCACTTCCTCCTGAGAGTCAGAGTGAAGTTTTGTCATTGAGAGAAGAGCTGCTTCACCTTCAATGCACTTCTGGGCTTCATCTTGTAGGATAGTTTGGAGGCTATCCACTTCTTCTTTCTTATGTTTGAGTTCCTGCTCCAGCATCTCCACTTTCCCTTCAACCTTCTCCAGTTCAGCCTGCAACTTTGAGAGTTCAGATTCTAGATTGGATACTCTCACCGAGGACTGCTCGTTCTTAAAAAGGGTAGCATCTTTCTCGTTATTCAGAAGTAAGATGGTGTTCTTAAGTTCAGATGACACATTCTCCAGCTCATTCAACTTTTCATTTGTCATGTTGATCTCTATAGTTAGCCTCTGTACTTCTTCCTGAGATTGAGCACGCTCCTTCCCTTCAGAAAGTAGAGCACTCTCAGCCTGCAAGCGCTTCTCATGCTCCTCCTGGAAGCTTAAGTGGAAACTTTCCAATTCCTTGTGCTTTTTCTCAAGTTCTTGTTGCTGCATCTTCACCTTTTGATCCAAAACCTCAAGCTCAGACAGTATTGCACTATTGCGTGTTTCAGCACTATTTAGCTTTTGGACTTCTGTAGCCATTTCATCAGTTATCTTCTTGAGATCAGCCTGTGCCTTAGACAGATCAGACTCCAAAGTAGACAACTGCTCAGTGGACTGATTATATTGCAGAAGAGATGTGTCTTTCTCAGAATTCAATTGCAAGATTGTATCCTTTAGGCTTTGGATCTCAATCTCGGCTTTGTTCGCCCTCTCAGATTCTGACAATATCTGTTGTTTCATATTCTGGCTCTCAGCTAATAATCTTGAAATCTCTTGTTGCAAATTTACCATCTCGTTGCTGATATCCCCTTTCCCCTTGACTTCTGGGCTTTCAAAGCTCAGGCCTTTCTGTACTTTTCCGTCAAAACCGCATGTGGAGCATTTTCACTGCTCAGTGGCAAATCACTGAACTGCTTTAAACCTTTTCGGTTTGACAATGCACTGGTTTCCTCAGGGTGTGTACCATTCCTCTTGGAGGTGAATTGTTGTGGTGACACACCTACTCCATCCTTCTGCAGATCATCTGAATCAAATGGTGCACGGATAAAAGTAGGCATCTCTGGAGTACGTGGTTCCACTTCTTGACCCAAAGAAGGGGGTGACTCATCAGACATTGATGGCATCTGATTTGGAAATACTTCAGAAATTGTTCTGTGGGCCTGTTGAAGTGCACCGGTGGCCTGATCATACCTTTCTGCTAATGCACGATATGCTCGGTAGAACTCCTCCACCAGTTTCATTAGCTCTGGGCGTTTCTTGTAGTACATCTCCGCTCTCCGTGCAAAAGAATCAGCATCTTCATTGATAAGTTTGATCATTGTTTTAACCCTTGTGTCCATGTCTGTTGCACAAAACGAGATCCGTTTAGTTCATGGACCACACTATATAAACCAGTGATGTAGTTCGTTTGTTTCAACCAATTTTTTTTTTCCAATTGATTACCATAGTCATCAAAAAGGTATATAAATAGACCAACATTGGTCATTGCTAAATAATAAAAAGAGCAGATGTAGGCATCGAACAGAAATTTAATTATGAAACCATTGAAGTATTTCAACCACATCGAAAAACAGTAAAATGGGACCCCTAAGGAGGATACCTGGAAAAGATCACTCCATCCTAGATTAGGTTGATTTTGATACACTTATTTTTTTCAGAAAGAAGTGTGCTTCAGTTTAATTGGTTAAAATGAAAAGGACATTTAATTCCTCCGGAGGACACTTGGAGTATCCAAGATTCTTTCTGTTTTTTACATCAAAGGAAAACTCATGCGCATACATGATCAATAGTTCAAGATCTAGCCTTAACTTACCTTCAACTGATTGAGGAAAAAAGATGATGACACAAGTCACACGATAATACAAGATAGGGTTAAGAATCAAAATTTCGAGAGAGGAAAAAAACACTACTACCAAAACAGTACTTCATTTACCTTGTTTACAAAACCTACAAAATATTAACTAAAAAGAAATTTCTTCTACATACTTAAATCGGATAAGAAAAAACTATGTATGTTTTCCGATACCACATATATGCAAATTTTCAGCAAAACCTGACATAAAGAGAACTTTCCAAGAGGGAAAAAAACTATATATATGTGAATGGCTTGTATGCACATCATGAGCAATTTCATCTCCTTGCTAGTTTGACCGGTAAATATTCAATGCAACCCTGATGAGCCAAAGAGAGCAAAGCCCACCGTTGAGATTTTCTTGGAGCCATTTGGAGTTCTTGGGGCTGATATGGCTAACCCACCACCATGAATACTGCCTTGAGTCATGACCAACCAAGGCGGCCATTGGTGCCGAAAGCAACACGGAACAATCAGGCAGGTAAAAAATACCTCACTCCTGCAGCACTTATTCCCAAAATTATGAAATGCCTCAACTTCCCCACTGTTCAGAATGGGGCAGCAATGAAATTATCTCATGCTTCGGGATCCACGACCGGTTAAGAGAATGAAAAGGCAAGAAAAGCCTCCCATCCAATTTGTCACTGCTTTTACCTAGGCAACTAGAAACAGAAACGGAACAAGATAAGATCAACTAAACATGTTCCACACAACAATGAGCAACAGAACTCCACAACTCCATGCTATGAGTTAGTAGTACTTACAGATGCTAAGCCTTGGATTAATTGAAAGGACATGAAGATATATCAATAGTTCGCACTGCGCTAAACTGAAATAAGGAAAAAAACTGTATTAAATAATTAGATGAGGAGAAAGAATTGTGCATACACAGGAAACACACCATTAGAGTAGGCACCTTTCATTTGTTTGATGCAAAAGAAGAAACTAATTTTCTCAAATTGAACAATAACCAAAAGAATCGGAAAGAAATATCATCAAGAATCCAAACGGGAAAAGGAGAGAACTTGAAATCCAAAGCCCCTAAGAAGAAGATTTAGCGCCAAACAGCCTCGAACCGCGATGCTACAGCAGAAGAAAAGAAAAAAGCCACCTTTGCAACCAAATCGCACAAACCAAGCAATCCAAACTATCAGCAAGAAAAGGAGGGAAGAAATAGATTAATCGCATAATTCACATCAACGATGCCATGGCACCAACTGTTCTTCGTCCCACCAATCACCCGTCAACACCGATCATTCCGCTAATCTAATTCCCGACAAAAAACAAATCACAAAGAATCAAAAGATGGATCTTTGAGCCATACAAGTACTAAAACATAGATCAAGAAAGCAATAACTGAGTAATGATCACGGGACCAAAAGAAAAAAAAAGAGTCAAAGGTCTAATCATGCAGTAGAGACTGGAGAGGGGGGAAGAAGCAGCATACCAAGTGGACTCGACTCTCTCAGCAGCAGCAGCGTGCAGTGGCGAGATGCCAAGATCCACAAAGCTGCCTCGTTTCTCCTCCATCTCACCCCATCCTGCTCTCTTCCCTCTCTCTGGACTCTTGCTGCGGTGCGTAGTGCGTTAAGTGCTAGCCAAGAAGAAAGGCTGCCTCGGCACACTTCGACGTAGGTCCCAGCGAACAAAGAAAAACAGTACTATAAGAAGAATCAACTAACCAATCTTTGAAGGGAGAGAAACATTTTAGGAGCATTGATTTGGTCCGTTGCCTAACAATGCGTTCAGCTGTTTTTTTTGGGGGGCGGTTGTTAGAGCATCTCCAACAATTCCTGTTTGGTTGGAGGAATGATGAATTGAGAGATGGGTTATAAATCATTTGATTGGTTGGTGAGAATTGGAGAAGGAAACAACTTAACGTAGAATTTGCGCTTCGAATTGAAGTCTCGCTTAATTCCTGCCCATTCCATTATCAGCCATAAATTGTTTCCCTAAACCATTTATTAGGAATAAACGATAAAAGTTCGCTCCAACAGAGCCCTATCGAATTCGCTTCGTCCGACGCTCTATCGCTCCGCCGCCTGGTTGCAATTTTTCGCCGCCTCGCTCGCTCTCAATCGCGATTCGGCCTTCAGTTCTGCATTTTCTTCCTGTATGCCAGTTACCTTTTTATGAAGATCCTCAATATGAGCATCTTGTGAGGAGATTTCCTTCACTAGCAACACCTTTTGGGCTATTGCACTAATCTCCATAGCTTTGGCCTCCATCATAAGCTTGTGTGCTTTTTCTTCATAGACTGCAGCATTCACTGAAGAGGTTATTGCATCACCCATCAACACAACAAATTCCCTTTCATGCTGCTCAACCTCTTTTGACATGAACTCATGTGTGGAAGTCAAACTATCTTCCTTGTCTTTTAGAATGTCAGCCTCCACTTGAAGTGTCTCATTTGCTTGGCGAAGAAGCAAAATTTCATCACCCTTGGTAGTACCCTCTTCAGTCAATGTTGTGATTTTCTTCTCAAGTTCTCCTTTCACCACTTTAGCCCCTTCAATGGCAACCTGAAGAGCCCCAACAAGTCCACACAATTCCTGGTTCTTTTCTTGTAAGAATTGAACCTTCTCTTCTGCTTCCAGTAGCTCATCATTCTTCTGCAACAACTGTGCCATTAGACTCTCAAGTTCAATGGCCAACACCTGGCAGATGCCTCTGCTGGTGTTCAAATCAAACTCTAAAAGAACTAACCGAGTCCTGAGAATCTCTACCAAGTAGACAAAATACTCCTTTAGGTGATTATTTTCCGATGCAAGCATCATAGCTCTTCTGCTCAGCACTTGGACTTCGCAATCAAGTTCATCCTTAATTAAACTCAGCAAAGCCATCTCATCTGTAAGAGATAACAATGCAGATGCTACCTCATTATTATGGCCCCTCAAGAATAAAGACACGTGCTCGAGCCTCATGCATTCTGCAAGAAAAGCACCATTCTCATCCTCCAAGGCATTGCACTTCTCAATCAAAGACTGGTGTTCCTTAGACAAAAACTCATTTTTCTCAGTCAGGTTGGCAATTGCATCTCGTGAAGCCTGGTAGGCTTCACTCAAGCAAGATAGCTTCTCTTGTAAAACCAATACTTCAGTTTTCAGCAGCTCTTCCCTTTCACTGCCTTTCTTTAACCCTTGCCTCAACTGTTCATTGCATTCCAAAGTCTGTTGATTTTTATTTTGCAAATAAAGCAATTCTGCTGCCCACATTCCACTTGTTTCTCAAGGGCACACTTCTGCAAGTGCAGATCTCTGAGTTCCATTCCTACTTGTAACATAACTGTTGCAAGAACCAAGAGCTCAGTGTACTTGAGCCTATTCGCATCTTCACTTTCCTCTTTTAGTTTCAGAATATTGAAGGTTTCATCTGAAACAGTCTGCAAAAGAATTTCATCCTGAGCTATATTAGCAGAACCTAAATCCTTGTAGATATTAAGGACCTTCATGTGTTGTGAAATCCCTTCTCTAAGTTTCTCAGTGTGCATCAGCATTGTTTTCCTCTCCTCTTCATGATATCGGGCTTCATCCTTAAGCTGTAAAATTAACATTTCTGTGGTATGATTTGCTTCTGCATACTTTTGGCATTTACTGAAAAGAGAAACGTTCTTGTCTTTCACATCAGCCAAACTGTTCTCCAAGATCACTACACTAATAAAAGCACTCATGTTTTTTTGCTCTTCCTGTTCAAGCATCTCATCCATGTAATGTGTTTTCTCTTGCAGAGAAGAAATCTTCTCTTCAAAGCTGTTTGCTTCCATTTGATGTGATTTCACAGCAGCTTCATACTCCTCATTTTTATTCTCAACTGATTCTGCAGTTCCATTACTTGATCATATGCAAGATCCTTCTCTATTGATAAAGAGGAATGCTTGTCTTCCAGATCAGCATGCTTACCTTCCAGGGCTCTCAAAACCACTGTAATGCACTCGAGCTGAATGACAAAAGTTACTCAATATGTTAGGTACAAACAATGTTATAAGTTTTTAAAAAAGATATTGCATAAGAACAATTTATCAAACTTTTCAGTGATATAACAATACCAATTTCTACTACAGTAGGAAGTTGATTTTGTAGGTTTACTTCAGTAATTACCTGAGAGAACACATTATTCTTTTCACAGAAAGAGCTGAGTTATTTGCAAGGTGAGCCTGGCAGGTTTCTTCAGAATTTTTAAGCTTTGTTCTCAATTCTTCAATCTCAGTTTTAGTATCAGACAATGAGATATCCAAGATAGAATTCTTCTCTGAAATGTCAGCAAAACTTTTACCAAGGGTTTCTTGCTCTGATACAAGAACAGCCTTTTCAGAAACATAAGAGGAAACTACATCCTTCAGGAGCTTTCCGAAGCCTCTAATACTTTTATCTTCTCCTCAGTGCATCCATTTCGGCATTTGCATCTGAAAGTGAGTTCTCCAAGAGTGAATATTCCTCAGATAGCTTCTCCACTAGTTGAACCTTTTCTGAGAGTAGTGCCTTTTCGACCTCATTCTTTGCACACGCCTCCTTCAGTTTTAAGTTCATAATCTGCAATTCCTCAATTAACTTCTGGTTTGTTGCTGCGCTGCTTTTTAGAGCGTCCATCTCATCAGCCAGAGCATGGTGTATCCTCTCTAGATTTTCCTTCTCTTCTCTTTGACAAGAAAAGTCTCTCTGAAGTGATTCCTTTTCACCTATATGTAACCCCACTTCAGTCTCAAGCTTCACATTCAATTCCTTCAATGCGTCCAATTCACGATCAAGATCTTTTATCACAAGCTCAGTAGAAAGATTCCGTTCATGAAGGATATGGATGACCTCTGTATACTTGGTTACCATGTTCCCAAGATTCATCTTACTGTTCTCCACCTCACTTAACTTCCCTGTCAGCTTCTCAATCTCCAGGGCCAACCTGTTCACTTCCTCCTGAGAGTCAGAGTGAAGTTTTGTCATTGAGAGAAGAGCTGCTTCACCTTCAATGCACTTCTGGGCTTCATCTTGTAGGATAGTTTGGAGGCTATCCACTTCTTCTTTCTTATGTTTGAGTTCCTGCTCCAGCATCTCCACTTTCCCTTCAACCTTCTCCAGTTCAGCCTGCAACTTTGACAGTTCAGATTCTAGATTGGATACTCTCACCGAGGACTGCTCCTTTTTAAGAAGGGTAGCATCTTTCTCGTTATTCAGAAGTAAGATGGTGTTCTTAAGTTCAGATGACGCGTTCTCCAGCTCATTCAACTTTTCATTTGTCATGTTGATCTCTATAGTTAGCCTCTGTACTTCTTCCTGAGATTGAGCACGCTCCTTCCCTTCAGAAAGTAGAGCACTCTCAGCCTGCAAGCGCTTCTCATGCTCCTCCTGGAAGTTTAAGTGGAAACTTTCCAATTCCTTGTGCTTTTTCTCAAGTTCTTGTTGCTGCATCTTCACCTTTTGATCCAAAGCCTCAAGCTCAGACAGTATTGCATTTTTGCGTGTTTCAGCACTATTTAGCTTTTGGACTTCTGTAGCCATTTCATCAGTTATCTTCTTGAGATCAGCCTGTGCCTTAGACAGATCAGACTCCAAAGTAGACAACTGCTCAGTGGACTGATTATATTGCAGAAGAGATGTGTCTTTCTCAGAATTCAATTGCAAGATTGTATCCTTTAGGCTTTGGATCTCAATCTCGGCTTTGTTCGCCCTCTCAGATTCTGACAATATCTGTTGTTTCATATTCTGGCTCTCAGCTAATAATCTTGAAATCTCTTGTTGCAAATTTACCATCTCGTTGCTGATATCCCCTTTCCCCTTGACTTCTGGGCTTTCAAAGCTCAGGCCTTTCTGTACTTTTCCGTCAAAACCGGCATGTGGAGCATTTTCACTGCTCAGTGGCAAATCACTGAACTGCTTTAAACCTTTTCGGTTTGACAATGCACTGGTTTCCTCAGGGTGTGTACCATTCCTCTTGGAGGTGAATTGTTGTGGTGACACACCTACTCCATCCTTCTGCAGATCATCTGAATCAAATGGTGCACGGATAAAAGTAGGCATCTCTGGAGTACGTGGTTCCACTTCTTGACCCAAAGAAGGGGGTGACTCATCAGACATTGATGGCATCTGATTTGGAAATACTTCAGAAATTGTTCTGTGGGCCTGTTGAAGTGCACCGGTGGCCTGATCATACCTTTCTGCTAATGCACGATATGCTCGGTAGAACTCCTCCACCAGTTTCATTAGCTCTGGGCGTTTCTTGTAGTACATCTCCGCTCTCCGTGCAAAAGAATCAGCATCTTCATTGATAAGTTTGATCATTGTTTTAACCCTTGTGTCCATGTCTGTTGCACAAAACGAGATCCGTTTAGTTCATGGACCACACTATATAAACCAGTGATGTAGTTCGTTTGTTTCAACCAATTTTTTTTTTCCAATTGATTACCATAGTCATCAAAAAGGTATATAAATAGACCAACATTGGTCATTGCTAAATAATAAAAAGAGCAGATGTAGGCATCGAACAGAAATTTAACTATGAAACCATTGAAGTATTTCAACCACATCGAAAAACAGTAAAATGGGACCCCTAAGGAGGATACCTGGAAAAGATCACTCCATCCTAGATTAGGTTGATTTTGATACACTTATTTTTTTCAGAAAGAAGTGTGCTTCAGTTTAATTGGTTAAAATGAAAAGGACATTTAATTCCTCCGGAGGACACTTGGAGTATCCAAGATTCTTTCTGTTTTTTACATCAAAGGAAAACTCATGCGCATACATGATCAATAGTTCAAGATCTAGCCTTAACTTACCTTCAACTGATTGAGGAAAAAAAGATGATGACACAAGTCACACGATAATACAAGATAGGGTTAAGAATCAAAATTTCGAGAGAGGAAAAAAAACACTACTACCAAAACAGTACTTCATTTACCTTGTTTACAAAACCTACAAAATATTAACTAAAAAGAAATTTCTTCTACATACTTAAATCGGATAAGAAAAAACTATGTATGTTTTCCGATACCACATATATGCAAATTTTCAGCAAAACCTGACATAAAGAGAACTTTCCAAGAGGAAAAAACTATATATATGTGAATGGCTTGTATGCACATCATGAGCAATTTCATCTCCTTGCTAGTTTGACCGGTAAATATTCAATGCAACCCTGATGAGCCAAAGAGAGCAAAGCCCACCGTTGAGATTTTCTTGGAGCCATTTGGAGTTCTTGGGGCTGATATGGCTAACCCACCACCATGAATACTGCCTTGAGTCATGACCAACCAAGGCGGCCATTGGTGCCGAAAGCAACACGGAACAATCAGGCAGGTAAAAAATACCTCACTCCTGCAGCACTTATTCCCAAAATTATGAAATGCCTCAACTTCCCCACTGTTCAGAATGGGGCAGCAATGAAATTATCTCATGCTTCGGGATCCACGACCGGTTAAGAGAATGAAAAGGCAAGAAAAGCCTCCCATCCAATTTGTCACTGCTTTTACCTAGGCAACTAGAAACAGAAACGGAACAAGATAAGATCAACTAAACATGTTCCACACAACAATGAGCAACAGAACTCCACAACTCCATGCTATGAGTTAGTAGTACTTACAGATGCTAAGCCTTGGATTAATTGAAAGGACATGCGTTCCCAATCGCGATTTTTCCATCTCGCGTCATTGATTTCGTTCGCGCCATCCAGCGAGCTCCATCGTCCACCCCATCCGGCGCTCCCCTCCGCTTTCGAGGTCGCGGCACCTCACAAGAGAGCAAGCATCGGTAGCTGGAGCCTTTTTGCGACGCTGGGAGGGGGCGGCCGCACTGCCGAAGCACCGCCCAGGACGAGAGGGCCGCCACCACCACCACGGAGTACCGAACCGCCGCCAGTTCGAGGGACGCCGCCGCCGCAAGGTCTAATCAGTGGTCAACCGGCCGAACTTGTTCCAGGATCCGAAAGGTCCCTTTTATCACCACATCTTCTTCATTTGTGATTGTAAGCTTTGTTCTTGTGGTTACAATTTCTGAAATGTGGGGGGACTCGAAAATTGGTCAGTCATGCTCCCTATTTGCATGGTGAATTTGATCCGGTTCTGAAACCCTAGGAAATTCGTTGCAGTAGGAGAGGTTTTTCTAATGAATTCACAGTAATAACAGATTGGATGGGTTGTTCAGATGAATTCACAGTAATGACAATCTGTTTCTGAATCGTGTATGAATTTCCTCAAAGCTGTTCAATACTATTTCCTCAAATGCTCATAGTTACAATGATCTGTATAGGGTCTGTTTTCCACTCTTTTGGTAGAAATACAACTTGAAAAACCATTAGAGAAGTAATTGCAGTTGTATGTGTATGATGTGAACTTATTGTGAAATTCTGATTGAAGCATTGCATGATTCCTTATCTAATGCATGGGTGATGGCATGATGGGTCTGTAATTGCAACTTGTGTGTGAAATTTTGATTGAAGCATTGCGTGATTCCTTATCTGATGCATGTGTGATGGGTATGTAATTGTGACTTGTGTATCTCATTTTTAAAAATGCAAAGTAATGTTACTGCTCGGATGTGTTAAGCTGAGAGTATATTGTGTTAAGCTGAGAGTAATTGTGACTTGTGTATCTCATTTACTGCTTTCTGCCTGGCTTCATTCAGAGCTGCTTCCTTTTCTTTTTGCAGCTGAGTATCATCCTCATCAAATAACTTTTCGATACTTCCCTCAATTCGGCATTTTACTTCATGTTTTACCTCTTCAGAGTTATGCTACAATATGTGAAGTAGTTGACTTAATAGAAATGCGCAACAGGGTTCCTGATTGAAACAAGTGAGAGCTGACAAAAGGATTGTGGGCTGTATGCCTCTGTTTATCTTGAGCTTATGACGACAACAAGTCATTCCAATACATGCATTGTTGGAATATATTGCGGAATCAACCAAAGTGGCATGAGAGCGAGAATCGGTTAGCAGCTCAAGGAACTCGCAAACAAAAACCAAAGGCCAACACGGATTCAAGCTCGAACGCCCACGACTATCGTTGTTGATAGTAGCACCAATGCTACCATTGAGAATGTACGCCCGAGACCGAAGCCCCCAAGAGACCAATTGGTAAGAAGAAGGCAAAAGAAGCATTGAGGCGAGGTGGAGGTGATGCTTGTGTAGAGGCTTTAGACCATTTGTGGGCAAAGAAAAAGAGTTTGATGCAGAGAAAGAAAAGAAGAAAGAGGAAAGATACAATCAATTGTATGTCCTAGAGAAAGAGAGGCTAGAGCTAAATAAAAAAGGGCATGATCAAGAGGCAAGGGTTGCAAATGAGGCAAAAAACTGGAGGTAAAGGAAATTGAAATACAAGACAAGAAAATGGTAGAGGAAGAGAGAATTATGTCAATGGACATAAGTTCGTTGTCTGTCTCCTGCCGCAGCAAGAGACTACAAGAGCTTGCAAGATGAGATCATGGCGTCGTGCTTCTGAATAGCTCCGGTGGAAAAGGTATTTTGTTTTACATTACAAGTAGCTTCAGTATAAGCAGTACTACTTAGCATTTCTTTTAGATTCTAAAAGAAAATTCAATGGTTTTTGTTAGGACTGGACTGGAGTCTGGACATGTATGGGTGGTGGTTACTCCAGTTACTTCAATGGTTTTTGCGAGAATTCTATTGGCACAATCTATAGATGTACTGTTATTCAGTTACTTCAATGGTTACTCCAGTTACTTCAATTACTCCAGTTACTCCAGTTATTTGAGCCATTGCCATTTTTTACAAACAGAATCACAGTGCAGTTGCTGAATAAGTTTACTCCCATGATATATATACATTTTTGCATACCTGTGTTTGCTTGGACGGATTCATCTGAGAAGTCAAAAGTAACAGTCTTAGTCTATATTCATGTTGTTTTTCAACTTTTATGAGATGAAAAAACTGTTCAGAACATTACTGTGGATGTCTTGCTGCAAGCAAACACATGAGACATTTAAAAAAAACAATTCTTGCTACCAAAGAAAATTCGTTGCAGTAAGTGCATAAATAAAGGAAAATTTAATATTGATCTGGATGATGTTGCCATAGGTGCTCCACCAGGTCTTCTTGCAGTTGATGGTGCGTTTCGTTGTCTCTAATTCTTTTGTGTGTCTTAATAAAATCATCCAGATCGTGATGCTGCCCATGGAAGGATTCACATTTTCTCCACCGTAGTTAAAACGCTCGTCGTGGTCCACTTCTCCCTCGTCTTCTATAATCATGTTATGCATAATAATACAGGCTTTCATGATGACACATAGTGTTTCTTCATCCCAAAATCGAGCTGGACCCCGAACAATGGCAAAACGGGATTGTAGAACTCCAAAAGCACGTTCCACATCTTTCCTTATTGCTTCTTGTGCTTTGGCAAAATATTGTTTGACAACCGCCCCTATGATAGTATATTGTGAGAGCATACATCTATAGCAAGGTCAGGCTGATAGTTTTGTTTCATATTTTTGTTAGGTGCTATTGATAATGGAAGGAGCCGGATACTATACTAACTTGTTGGAGGAGACCAACAATATCCTGTCTTTGGAGGACATCAATAGCTTGCCTGAGGAGCAGGCATCTCCCGTTGTTGAGAGTACTCCCTTATCAAGACCAAACCAGAAAAGGTCGAAAAATTTCAGTGAAAAGGAGGATAAATTGCTTGTGTCAGTATGGTTAAACATTAGTACGGATCCAGTGAGCGGCACTAATCAGAAGGGTGGTACTTTTTGGAAGAGAATTTTTGAGTACTACCACACCAACAAGGACTTCACATCCGAACGGAGCCAGAGTTCACTTTTGCATCGATGGGGAGGTATTCTGGAGAATGTGAACAAGTTTTGTGGGTGTCTAACAAGGATTGAGGGTAGAAGGCAAAGTGGGGTTACTATTCAAGACAAGGTAAATGTTCTGAATTTTAGAATATTGCACACGTCTTAATTACACATGGGAACTTGTAGTAAGTAATTATACCTTCATTGACATATGCAGCTCGTTCAAGCAATGGCTTTGTTTAAGGCCGAGGACAAGGACAACAAGTCATTCCAATACATGCATTGTTGGAATATATTGAGGAATCAACCAAAGTGGCATGAGAAGCAGAATCGGTTAGCAGCTCGAAGGAACTCGCAAACAAAAACCAAAGGCCAACACGGATTCAAGCTCGGAACGCCCACGACTATCGTTGTTGATAGTAGCACCAATGCTACCATTGAGAATGTACGCCCGAGACCGAAGCCCCCAAGAGACCAATTGGTAAGAAGAAGGCAAAAGAAGCATTGAGGCGAGGTGGAGGTGATGCTTGTGTAGAGGCTTTAGACCATTTGTGGGCAAAGAAAAAAGAGTTTGATGCAGAGAAAGAAAAGAAGAAAGAGGAAAGATACAATCAGTTGTATGTCCTAGAGAAAGAGAGGCTAGAGCTAAATAAAAAAAGGGCATGATCAAGAGGCAAGGGTTGCAAATGAGGCAAAAAAACTGGAGGTAAAGGAAATTGAAATACAGTACAAGAAAATGGTAGAGGAAGAGAGAATTATGTCAATGGACATAAGTTCGTTGCCTGTCCTGCTGCAGCAGTACTACAAGAGCTTGCAAGATGAGATCATGGCGCGTCGTGCTTCTGAATAGCTCCGGTGGAAAAGGTATTTTGTTTTACATTACAAGTAGCTTCAGTATAAGCAGTACTACTTAGCATTTCTTTTAGATTCTAAAAGAAAATTCAATGGTTTTTGTTAGGACTGGACTGGAGTCTGGACATGTATGGGTGGTGGTTACTCCAGTTACTTCAATGGTTTTTGCGAGAATTCTATTGGCACAATCTATAGATGTACTGTTATTCAGTTACTTCAATGGTTACTCCAGTTACTTCAATTACTCCAGTTACTCCAGTTATTTGAGCCATTGCCATTTTTTACAAACAGAATCACAGTGCAGTTGCTGAATAAGTTTACTCCCATGATATATATACATTTTTGCATACCTGTGTTTGCTTGGACGGATTCATCTGAGAAGTCAAAAGTAACAGTCTTAGTCTATATTCATGTTGTTTTTCAACTTTTATGAGATGAAAAAACTGTTCAGAACATTACTGTGGATGTCTTGCTGCAAGCAAACACATGAGACATTTAAAAAAAACAATTCTTGCTACCAAAGAAAATTCGTTGCAGTAAGTGCATAAATAAAGGAAAATTTAATATTGATCTGGATGATGTTGCCATAGGTGCTCCACCAGGTCTTCTTGCAGTTGATGGTGCGTTTCGTTGTCTCTAATTCTTTTGTGTGTCTTAATAAAATCATCCAGATCAGGATGCTGCCCATGGGAAGGATTCACATTTTCTCCACCGTAGTTAAAACGTTCGTCAGGGTCCACTTCTCCCTCGTCTTCTATAATCATGTTATGCATAATAATACAGGCTTTCATGATGACACATAGTGTCTCTTCATCCCAAAATCGAGCTGGACCCCGAACAATGGCAAAACGGGATTGTAGAACTCCAAAAGCACGTTCCACATCTTTCCTTATTGCTTCTTGTGCTTTGGCAAAATATTTCCTCTTATTACCCTGTGGTTCTGGTATAGTCTTCACAAATGTTGACCACGATGGGTATATACCATCCGCAAGGTAATACCCCATCTTATAATCGTGACCATTTATGCTGTAGTGCACTTGTGGAGCTTGGCCTTCAGCTAGCTTTGCAAATAGTGGAGACCGATGAAGAACATTGATATCATTGTGAGACCCAGGTAAACCAAAAAAAGCGTGCCAAATCCAAAGATCCTTGGAAGCAACCGCCTCTAAAATTATTGTAGGCTCGTGCAGGTGGCCCGAGTACATACCCTGCCATGCTGAAGGGCAATTCTTCCACCTCCAATGCATACAATCTATTTGACCTTGAACGTGTTAGACCTTGGCGACAACGTCGATCCCGTCCGCTTCAACGTGTTGCGGCGACAACATCTACACCTTGAAGCTGCGTGGCTGCGTGCGTCGACAAAGTCTTGCGTCGATATATTCACTGCATGCCTATTGGACTCCGGCCCGAACACTAAAATCAAGTCCATGAAGCGATCGGAAAGGGCCCACGGTGGCCTAATAACTGCTTTTTTGGGCAAAACTGTTTAGCTGTTGGAGGAAGGCAATTTTTATTGGGAAAAACACTTTTTGGGAAGGCCCTAATTACATGTTTTGGGAGTTAAGATTTTGGGAATTGTTGGAGATGCTCTTACTGCGTCATAATTGGGATTGGATTGATGCAACGGTTACAAAATGTCAGACGTAAGTAAAAGGAAAAAGAGGTTATGATTATTTATTTGAATTGTTAGAGAAGAAAAACTACATGGTTATCTCTATTATTACCTCCGTTTTTTATAAGACCTATTTTTTGAATGATCTTATTTACAAATGTAAGTTTTGCATATAGATTTAATGAGACCTTTCCTTTTATATCCCTATTTAATTTCTCTCATCCATATGCATTTATTCATTAGCACCCACACAAAGTATATCTTTCGTCTTCCAAAACAATTAAGTGGGGGCATTTAAGTCATTTTTCTTGTATCTTTCTCAATTTCAACGCAACCTTAATCCTTGTGCAAAGTCAAAATATGCCTTATAAAAAAACGGAGGGAGTACTTCTAATTATAAGTTGGTGGCGGTAGTCCGTTCTCTATCTTTCACCCCCTCGTCGACCTCTTCACACGGTCGCGCACGCAAAGGGAAAAAAACTCGAATGCCTCCCCCTCCCATGCGCCTGGCGCTCCTGCCATGAGCCTCGCCTCACTCGCCCGCGCCCTCGCCGGTCCACTCGCTCCTCCTGCGCGCATCAAGCAAGTCTCTCTCTCCCTTTCTTGCAACATCTCTCTCCCTGGACCCGCCACATCTGGATGGTGGGTGGGGCGAGGCAAAGGTCTGAACTTTTTTGCTTTTTTTAGGGTTTCTTGCTCGCGGGGCTCCGGCCGCCGCCCTCACTGCCGCTCCCGCTGGTTTATGGCAAGGAGGTTGGCAGGCTTGGGTTCGTCCGCGAGTACCTAACGGCGGCGCTAGGGAGCCCTGCCTTGGGGAAGGCTGTGGACTAGAGGTTCTTCCTTGTGAGCCCGCAGTTCCGATGGCTCTTCTCTGGCAGGTCTAAGAAGAGTAAGTGTTGTGCTCTATTTTTGGTCTGTTCGAGTGGCTCCTGACACTAAAAGCTTTGTCTTTTTGTTTCTGGTTTTAGATTATGAGAATTACTACCCCAAGAGGAAGGAGGCACCGAAAGGGGATGGGAACAAGTATGATTCTAAGCGTAAGTTGCTATCCTTTTCATGTGTATCACTTGTTTGTGTAGAGGATTGTTTCTATGTTGTGAATTTAGCACGGGCTTCCGTGTGACTCCCATACCTATCGCTTTTTCATCTACCGCTCTGATTTTTCATTGATATCTTTGTACTCTTTTGGTTATGACCACTGAAATGTGGGTCCAAGTTATCAGGAAACCACTTGTCAGCACCGATCTGTTTAACATCTAAGCGCTTAATGAAACAATCTTTTTTACCTTAGTATCTTTATCAACATCCACGGCCTCGCTGCTTGCCATGGCTTCCTCTCAGTCTCTCTCCCACCGCTACCACACGAGCAGGGGCATGACCATGGCATGCATCGTGTCACGCGCCCTCCTGTTCACCTCGGACTCGCCCCTCTACGGTGCAATGCTACTCCGCTCCACTTCAGTCCTCCCGCCTCTTCTCGCGGTGGCATCCATGGCCTCGCTGCTTTCCTAGCACGGCTTTACGTTCACGCCCGAGCCCTCACGCTCGGCGCAAGGCTCTGCCACTGTCTGCAGGACTCCTCTCCAGTTCCACGGCTTCCGTAGGGGGCAGCGAGGCAGGCGCAGCCGCAGGACCCCATGCCCCCAATCTGGATGGCCGTTGGGAGCCTATCACCGATCGTGGTCGTAACACTCTCCGTTAATCTCTCGGTTTGTTATAACTGATCTTATCAGATAATTGTAATTTCTATTGGAAGTTAGATTGGATAATTTTATTTTGTGAGGATAATTGTATTTTATATTGGAAGCCAATCCTTCGAACCAGAATCGCTCGCTATATAACCCCATAGTCGCTAAAATTTTTTAGTGCATGTAGCTTTCTTCAATCATCATCTCCCTCTACATGTAGCCCAGAGTTGCTTTCATTTTTTCAGCTCTAGTGGGTTCTTGACGCCATCGTCTCCCTCTGGGTACAGTGTCCTTGGTGTAGTGGCTTTGAATTTCTGTTGGGAAGAAAAAGCTTGTGCAATCAGTTCCTACTGAATTGAATAAAATCACAATGGGATTCTTAAGCTAGCTCAGGTTTGTGCTTTTACTAGCATATCATTGAATGTCATAGTATATTAAACAAGCACATCGATTGTTGTATGTTGGAAGTCACAAGTCCCTGTATAATACCTCACAAAACTTTGTTGTGATTCTTATTTTAGTTGGCAGCTAGACATAGTAAACAAGATTAGGTTGTTAGAAGCTTTCAAATTGCTAACATCATTCACATGCAGGCTAAAGGCTATGTCACAGTATAGCAAGTTGAGAAGGAATTCTCATGGTGAATTGGCCGTATGGTCAACACCCTTTAAATTTTGCTGAAGGTAAATACAGTTTCTTGATTCCCTCTCTACGATAGCAATCTATATGGTTCATTATCCTTCCAAAAGAAAAGAAAAAGAACTATAGTTCTGATACAAAGATATTGATAATAGTAGGTTCCATGCAAGAACTTTAGGTTAATATAAATATGCAATAAACACAATGCCAAAAACTATTTTTATTATTTACATGTTGCTATCTATTTATATCGCAGCATAGTTGCTAATTTTCTATGGATCACTATCAACTCAATATGACTTATTTTTTTAAAAAAAATGGAAAAGAGATTAGGTATAACTGACACATTAGCCAAATTATCCATAATTCAAGCAATTATCTCCAGTAATTTTAGTTTGTTAACCCATGCTAATTTTGTCAGAGGCTGATTGAACTTGTCGAATATTTAAATATGGGGTATAAGTATGCATCGAAAACTCAAAGACTATACCATATATACTCAAGCAAGCATATGAAAACTTCGGATATCGCGGGCCCAATTCAATGGGATAAGATATACACGGAGGGGGTATTTCTATACAGGGAAGGACTCCATCATTCTCCCATTACGAGGAAATCAACTTAAGTGCACCTGATATCTAGGAAAGTTTGGATATGCTGCGAAAATCACGCGACGATGGACTCCTCATTAGACACAATTTGATATCACAAACCAACTACAACTCGACCTGAGGCAGGGCTACCCTGACTATATAAGGACGAGGGTAGGCATCCCCAGGACAACAAGCAATCCAGAGCTAAACAAACAATTCTCAGACTACAAGCCATCCAGAGCTAGACAAGCGAGAAGACCTTTTAAGCAGAGCATCCAAGAGCTAACAAACTACGCTTCGTCAAATCTTTAGCCATAGCTTAGCCACCCCCAACTTCAATTTTCATGGTAATTAGAGTTAGGTGTTTCGCTTTGTACTCTGTTCATCGATTCTATACATCATCCATACAGGAGTAGGGTATTACTCCATCTAGAGGCTCGAACCTATCTACATCGTGTGTCCCCGATTTCGTGCCTGACTTTGCTAATTCGAAGGTACCCGAAGCTATAAGTTTATTGTCAATTACTAATCTTTGACAAAACTATGGTAATAAACTTGAACCAACATATTCTAACACAAATTAAACATATTATTGCTTGTGATACAAGTTATATTTCCCATGCTATCAAATACTATAGATAAAGGGGGCAGTTGATAGGATTTAGGTTACTAATGTATGTTAGCTTAACCATGACGTACTTGTCTTGAAAAGTCTTCTACTGAGATCAACTTATCATGAATTAAGCTGAATAACCTACAAATCGTACTGAGATAGAACGTTACAAGTCAAAGCAAACCGTTAAACCTATTTCATGATTGTAATTTGAAAATTCATCACATGCACATGTGTACATGTAAGCTAAAATCATATATATCCCTTGAAAAAAAATCATACATAGTTTCAACCAATCTCAGATATATCCACATCTCAATTTTCTTTTATCTAATTTCATATCTCAAGATCAGATTTGATGGGTAGCCATTGAGGCATTGACACATTCATAGCTAGAGCTAAGGCTAAACTGAGAATTTACCTATCTTAATTAGATGTTAGAGAAACATGCTTATAATAATAGCCATATAGAGCCGGTAAGCTATATAGAGCCACCGCCCAAATTCTACCTTCCTAAACCGGTTTTCTCTCATAGGCAACTATATGTTGCGATATCTAGAGCCACAACCAGAAGCAACATCAAGATACTTGCCGTCGCAGATAGGGAGAAGGACAATGGCCAGAAGTCTAAGAAAACTAACGTGAACATCACAAAAACTTTGTCTACAGAGAAGTACTCACATCATAAACAAGATTTGATAAAAATGATATCCAAGTTGTGTTACAATGTAACTGTTTATTTTCAGATCTTCCGGAACGAATACCAATAATATCATTTCTAAATATGTTGTAATGTCATGAATACCTTATGTGCTATGTACAATATATTTGATTTTTATTCATGTCGGAGGAGAAACTATAGAAACTTTTTGTAATCGAGAGAAATAGATGTTTGATCTTGTAGCAAAATTTTATTTTTTTGCTTGACCTTTATGATTCGTTACCAATTTTGTTTTCCGTAGCAACACATGGGCACTGAACTAGTATTAATATATGTTAAAGTATACAAATTCATTATATATGAAAATAACTCATCAGATTTTTCTTGTAAAATATTTTCATAATATATAGTTTTTATTAGTTTTGCTAGTATAATATGATACAAAATCACGATCAAAATATTACATGGGAGACCGTGAAAAGTTAAAATAGACTCCTATTTTGGGGGCAGAGGGAGTATGAATTATGGGCAATTCTACATAAGGTCAAGATGTTTTATTTGTTTTAAGGTCAACAGGTTTTATGTGTTCTAAACAAAGCCTAGTTCTTTTTTTTCCTCGGTTACACAATTTGGGTAAAAATGGTTTCTTGAACATGTCTATAACAAAATATTTCATTGTGTGATAAAATGCAAACTAATATGATATGACACACTAAAGTGCACTGTAACTTTGCTCTCACACTAAGCATCTCCCCTTCTGAGTCTACATCTTTCCTGTCCTATAGTATTAGGCTAATCCTTGTGTTTCCCTATCCTTCACTAAAAAACATTATCTCTCTTTGTCGAGTAACCAGCAGGTTCATTTTGTTTAGTGTTCATAAAAAATATGTCATTTCTTGGGTTCTCCAACGAAGCAAGCTGTCAGAGTAAGGTTCAAAATCTTACCAATTTCTCGCAAGATCTCACTTATCAGATAGGGATGAGATTTGAAATACCGGCCAGAGTGGAAAAATTCAAAAAATTTGATTTGCTACAGTAATATCTTGCTATATCTCAGCGAGATCTCGCCATATACCGCCGAAATATTGACAATTTAATCTGGAATTTGATGTTTGACCACCAGATTTGACCAGAAATTGATTAATAACCTTTAAGAAAGTCATCTTCTATGAAAAATTGTTGAAAACCCTAATTTTTGAGACAGTTTTTAAAAACTTCAAAAACACTATCGAATTTATATAAAATTGTATGTGCTTTATCATGATGTAAAAAATTTATGGTACTATAATAATAAGTGTAGTATCATACAAATTTTTTTTTCAAAATAATTAAACTTCATTTGTTATCTTTAAAAAATCAAAAACAGAATGAACATAATTGTGATAGTAACCTTGTCAGAATTTTATAAATTTTCTCGAGTGTGATTATGGTCCAAAATTTTTATGAGAGCTTAATAATTTCCTCAGTGCCATTATATAAAATTTTAAAAAAATTTAAACTTTTTTTTTGTTCATTGAAATCTATATATGCATTGAACTTCATTTGTTATATTTCAAAAATCAAAAACAGAAAGAACATAAATGGTGCAGTGCACTTATAAGAATTTTATAAATTCACTAGAATGTGATCATGATTCAAAATTTTTATGATATCTTAATCATTTCCTTATAACCCTTCTACAAAATTTTCAAAAATTGTAAACTTTTTTTATTGCTAAAGCAAATCTATGTATTGATCATCAAGCTTTTATCAGGACGTAGCATTGTAAGAATTTTTGGAACTTTTTGAAGCTTTATCATCATATGAAAATTTTATAAAAAATATTAAAGATATATCAGTACCATCCAAAAAAATTTTCAAAATTTTCTAACATGACTAGTACCATTTTTCATTTGGTTGAAGTTTGTCGTAATGCTTTTATCAGGATAGTAGAACTTTCCAAATTTTTAAAAATTAATGAAGCTTGATCATTATCTGAAAATTTTCTTGAAATATTATCAATTCATAGTAACCATGTAAAAAATTTTCAAAATTTTATAATATGTTTTTTTTATTTTTCATTTGATTCAAACTTGTCGATCAGTGTTTTATCAGGACAGTAGTAATGTTTGAATTTTCAAAAATTTCTTAGATTTTATAATCACCTTAAATTTTTATGAGAATATTATTGATATGTTAGAAACCTCTACAAAAAATGTTAAAATTTTTTGATATCGTTTAAGCCATTTTTAGGGCGGTCCAATTTTGCCGAGATCTCGGCAAATCTGGCTGAGATCTCGGTTCAAAAAACCGGAATTCAATTTCTGTTTTTAAAATTCATTTGGAATTTATTTAAAATAGCGAGATCTTGCCGAGATTTCATTCTCTGGCCATGGATGATATTTAGAGCAAAACCAAGATTTCAGTCCTTGTGTCAGAGTATGCCAGAGTATACAAGCAGAACTCTCTCCTATCGAATTTACATATAGTCCCTCCAATTACAAATAGTTTTCATTTTAGATATAGTTATAGTCAAACTTTCGAAGCTTTGAATGTCAATATTTTTTTAAATATTTATATTGAATACATGGAAATCATATATGCATAATTGTTTTGAAAACTACTTTTATAATATTATAGTTTTATTGGATTTTATAAATATATTATAATATAAATTAGTGGTCAATACTGTATTTTTGATACCGCGTCGATATCCAAAACGACAACTATTTGTGTTCAGAGAGGTTAGTATTTTTCTTCACATTTCTCTTGCCCACCTCATTTTGTGTGAATTATTTATAGCATTTACCCATGCATTATGCTCTGATTGGATCATCTGAGAGTGTTGATTTAACTGATTGATTAATCCGGAGATCAGGAAAGCAGAATTATGATCCCCATGTGGTAGAGGTGTCGACAATAAATGTCACGTTGCGCTGCACTGTTGCTTCCGTGTACGCTGGAGTGCACTGCAAGACTTTTCTAGCGGTAATAAATTTGAGATCACACTGACTTTTGTCTGCCTTCTTTGCTGGTTTAGATCCCAACAACACAGGAACTTTTCAAATTTCATGAACAAATTATGTTGTTTCCGACAAACTGAATCTCCATTCCAACGTGCCCTTTCCGTTTCTCAGCATGTAGATCGAATTTAGTTTTTGAAGTTTTGTGGCATAATGGATCATAAAATAAATTTCGTAAAACTACGCATATATTAACAAAACCATCAGAAAATTGCACCTTTAAGTTTTTCTCTTCACAAAACTACATCTTTTTGCGCCAAATTTGATTAAAAAAACTCCACTTGTTACATCTAACATGATAAGACGGGCCTACACATCAGTGGCTTAGCAATGTAGCAGCCGAAATGAGGCTAGACACATCATGATGTGAGGTGGCTAGGGCTATCATGGACTGATCTAAGTAAATATCAGAAGACTACATATTTGTTAGCAAAACTATCAGAAAGCCACACAACTAAGGTTCCAAAATACCTTTGATGTTTATTAATACAAAATGCATGGGTAGCAAACAATTGTGAATTTTGAATTAAAACAAGCATGGGTACAGGAGATACAAGCATCAGATATACGAAGGGCAACCACAACCATAAATACAAGTTGAGGTTGAGAGAGAGAGGAGGAGGTTTGGGGGAGACATTGGTTGACTAGCAGGCCCACTGGTTCATATGGCAAACATTGCATTGGCATGCCACTGGTACGCGGGCCGTCATGTTAGCTCTAGTTAAATGTGATAAAGAGTGTGGTTCCTCGATCGAATTTGGTTTAGGATGTTCAGTTTTGTGAAATGAAAAAAAATACTTGACCATCTTGTTTTGTGGTTGTTTTTCCAACAACTATGTAGTTTTGTGAAATTTTGTTGGTGTTCACATGGCAGGCTCTTTGGTGATGTGGCATAGGCTGATGTACAGCCGTAACAGGGATAATAGTGATGTGTTGCTGATGTGTATGGGCTTGTCCTGTCAGTTTCCATCAAATATAACAGAGCGAAGTTTTTTTAATCAATTTTTGCAAAAAAAAATGTGTGGTTTTATGAAATGAAAACTTAAAGGTGCAGTTTTCTGATGGTTTTACTAATATACGTGTAGTTTGCTAAATTTATGTTAGATTATATTGCACCCTGTCTATACAAATTTTTTCGAATTTTTTATGACCATTTGAACTATTTTCCGATGGGGTGAGCATTGATAGCACCAAATATATTCGAAGCACTAAAATATTCTCGCTGGAGTACACCGCAGGACTTTCCTAGTAGTTTTAATTTGAGATCTCACTCAGCTTTGTTTGACTTTTTTTTTTGTTTAGACTCTTTTGAAACGTGAGAATTAAATTATTTTCTACGATACTTTTACGGAATCTTTATTCCAAACAGACCTTTGTATATTTGTGTAGTAATTAATATTTTGATCTAGTAGATATTTTGTGATTTTACATGAAACATCAATTCTTTGTGTAGCATGTAAAACGATGTTGTACTTTTTGAAAATATGCCATTACTAATTTCACGCAAACCATGCGATCAACCTTAATATTGTAGAGTACGTGGGAGTTCATCCTTTATCTAGCTCTTGGATCTTTTTTTTTTACAAATCTAGCTTCTCTACACCCATATTTGCAAATTTAGTTTCCCTTCTCTACCGCAGAAGGCATATAAAACGTTATGTGTCCTCACAATGCATGCAGATGCATGCACGAGGAGTTAGTTTTGCAAAAAATAAGATTTAGGGGCTAAATAAGCCATGAGTTCGTAGAGTAGTAGTAAAAATATCTAATTGTACTGCTATAATCTAATTGTTAATGATTAATACACATTCGTTAACCATATGAATGGTGTCACATTTTTTTTCTTTAACAAATATATTTTGCAGTTTCACATTCATGTGGATGGTTTGATGGGCATCGTGACCAAGGTTCAAAATCCCGACAAAATTTCAGAAAATTCAGCTAAGAATAGATTCCAAATCCCTACCGAACAAAAAAAAAGGGAAAAAAATCAAATTGCTACATAAATTTTGTTGAAATTTTAACAAATTTCATCAAAATCATGGTAATTTTGATAGATTTCAACTTTTTGTATCAGATTTGGGACAATACCTCTTAAGAATGTCATATTACATGAAATTTTTTGGAAAAAAATCAAAATTTTGAGACGTTTTATAAAAAATAAAAACACTATTAGATTTTTATAAAAAATATACAAGGTTGATGATGCTCGAAAAAATTTATGGTAGTATCTTTATTAGTCCAAGATCATAAAAAAAATTTCCCAAAAGAATTGATCTTCATTTGTTATGTTTAAAAATCAAAAACAAAAGGAACATAAATGAGACAATACCTTTGTCAAAATTTTATAAATTTGCTCAAGTGTTATCATAATCCAAAATTTTAGAGAGCTTAAAAATTGGACTTAGAACCATTTTCTAAAAGTTTTAAAAATTCTAAACGTTTTTTGTTTACTCAATCAAATCTATGGAAGCAATACATGCACTCAGCCAGTCTTTTATCAAGACAGTAGCACTACCAAAATTTTTGAAAATTTGTTATGCTTGATAATCATCTGAAAGTGTTGTGAAAATATTATCGATGCTTTGGAACCATCTACAAATTTTTTCAAATTTTTTTAACGTGGTTTGAACTATTTTTCATTCGGTTGAAATTTATCGATAAGGCTTTTATTAGGACAGTAGCACTGTCATAATTTTTGAAAATTTCATAGGCTTGATAACCATATGTAAATTTTATGAGAATATTATTTATGCATCGAGACCATCCACAATTTTTTTTAAAATTTTCTAATATGGTTTGTACCATTTTTCATTTGGTTGAATTTACCGATAAGGCTTTTATCAGGACAGTAGCGCTATTAGATTTTTCAAAAATTCTTCAAGCTTGATCATCATATGAAAATTTTATGTGAATATTAGTGATGCGTTAGGACCATCCACAACAATTTTCAAAATTTTCTAATGTAGTTTAGACTAGTTTTCACTCGGTTGAAATTTGCCAAAATTTCGGCAATGTTGGCCAAAATCTCGGTCCAAAATATTCCGGATTTGAATTTTTCTTTTTAGATTTCATCTGAAATCTTACCAAAATTTCAGATTTTGGTCGCCTTCGAGATATAGTCCGATAATGAAATTTGAAACCTTGATCGTGACACATTTTTGTCACATTTCCTAGATGAATTAGGATAGAATCTATCAGGCGGCAAAAACAACAAATGCACTAATTTTCAAACCATGTCACTTCAAATTTAGAATGTTATCACCGGCAATCAGATGCATATAGTACTGGTAAAATTAACCCTAATCACTATTCGAAAACCAAGCAAATTTGACTTGTGACACTTACAGTCTACTAGTACTATGGCTATGGCTGCGTGCCGCCATTTCGTACCAGAAACTAAACCTTTTTTTTTTTTTTGCCTAAACAAATCACCTTAAAGATAAACCTCATTTCGTACCAGAAATTAAACCTCATTTCTATAGTAGCTTTCGTTGCGTCAATCCAAAATAAATAAAAAAAATAAAGATTCAGATGTGAATGAACTATTTTGAGATGTCCGGGTGTCTTGTCTCACCTCGTAGCAATTCTTCCGATGAAATGAATCGGTTTTTGAGTCATGTTTCATCAGTGTTAACCTCCAAGAAAGCTGTTCTACCAAATTTTTTTTTGTTAATATTACCTTTTTGTTTTTTCTTTTTTTTTTAAAAGGGGAATTAAAGCAACTCATGAAGAAAAGAGTGGTTGGTTGATCAGATGATAGGCTAGTATCAGCAGTTAGCCACCATCAGCAAAGATTCCGACATTTTGGTTTCTTCCCAAAAGTAGTTGGAATTTCTTGACATGGAGGCTGATCGATTAGCCGCCCGTCTAGCTAATCTGACAGCGTGGATGGGAGAGAATATATAAAACTAGTGCTTCATCATGGCCACAACAGACTAGATTTATGCCTTTGTCTCTGCTGATTCATCTTTTCAGAGTTAACATTACGGGACTTAAAAGAGTCCAAATACAACTAGGAGTCTCCAGTTCTTCTAAGGATCATGCAGCTTCAGGTATCGGAAGTCCTCATGCAAGAATTGTACGTACAAAGCTGTCTTTATTTTTACTTAATTGTCATTTGTTAAAAAAGTGTCAACAGCAAGAAATGGATTGTCTGATAGCTTTTTTTATGAACAGTGATAGCTTGACATGGTAAAAACAGTGAGTTATTTTGTTCGTAGTGTTCATACATCTGATGATCTGAATGAATTTTGAGCTGCAATGCTATCTGACAACACGAGGACAAGACATCAGTGACTGAAATACCAAGAATTGCTGTCTGACAGCATGCAGTTGATATTTTCAAGAACTATAAGCATCCAATGACTGATGAATGCGCAGTTTCTCAAATCAGAACTATCATGTTCTAGAAAGTCACCTACCATTCAGACATCAACAGAGCTAGTAGTAATTGGATGGTATGAAGTAGAAATAAGTAATGATCTGCGTTGGTGAGTTGCAACAGACAGAAATGATGCAGTGCTACTATTTCTGTCACCCCAAAACTCAACAAGAATTATGAATTTCAATGGACCACCACCAACACCATGGCACCACGCCTCTCCAAATTGCCTATGAAATGATGCAAGATTCATCATTGTGCTTCTGCACTGCACGTTCAGAGCGGTCGAGCGCCCTCAGATTTCCACCCAATGGTGGATACTGGATAGGGTGGTTCATCACAATTCGTTTCACAAGGCTTGACCCAGGTAAGATTGCGACTTTCCAGGCCTGAAACCTCTCATTTGCCGGTCACAAAAACGATCTCAGTAACTTCCCGTTGCATTGGCAGGAAGCCTTCAGAGAACTTAACCCATCAATTTCTACAGGTAAAAAGGCCACTGAAAAGCAGCTCAACTAGGGCCTGCTTGAGATTACTGCAGCTTTTTTCTGAAAAACTGTTTTTTATGCTTCTAGGATAAAAAGTAACTGTAGTTTTTATGTAAGAGCCGTTTAACAAATAACTAATTTCCCTCAGCAATAAGCTACAAAAATATGTCCAACCAAACTTTCTGTTTTTATATATAACTTCTAGATTATACAAAAAACCGCATAAAAGTTGTGCTATTTGGGAGCTCATTAAATTTTCAGAAACTGAACTGGCTTAAAACCCTTCAAACAGGGCCTAAGTGTAGCGTAAAGAACTGTGGATCAGTCTTAAGCACAATGATCAGGCTCTGAAAGTCACTTTTCCTATCCCCAGTTCCCCATGGGCAAACCAAAAAAGCCCCCACCATACTTACAAGCGTAATTTCTTATGAGAAATATACATGAACAAACAGTCACTGACAAACGGGCCCAACGAACCGGGGTGCGAATCACGATCGAGGGAGCACGTAAATTCCATCCATTATAAGAGAGGTTTTCATAAGAAATCCTGCATGCCCTTGCCAATAAAGCGCCCTGAAGCAGAAGCCAGCGAATCGGATTCCGATCGGCCAAGCACAACTAAACAGAAGACCCAATCGAACCAGGCAGGCAGGCAGGCAGGATAGGCACAGCCACGCAGGCAGCCTCTCCTCCAATATAATTCCGCCGGCCATGCCGTTGCAAGCGCCATCACCGTCTCCATCCATGCCGAAACGGTCGGTTCCATCCGTCCGATCATGACCGGACAAAATGTGCATCTGATTGGGCCCCAAGATCTCGATGGAGGGATGCATCATGCATGTACGAATTGGAGAAGACGCACGTACATATATATGCCTATAGCTGATTGCTTGGAATGAATTGCTGGCTCGCATTGAAGGAGTTGTTCTGTCACATGAACAGGATATTTTTTACTGGAACCTAACCTCAAATGGTCAGTTCTCGGTAAAATCTCACTATGCTGCCTTAATCCTCAGGAGCATCCCCAATGAGAACAGAAAATTGTGGAAGATAAAAGCTCCGTTGAGAATTAAAATCTTCTTATGGTACTTGCGAAGGGGTGTGGTACTTACAAAACATAATTTAGCTAAACGAAATTGGAAGGGTAATTTGTCATGTGTTTTCTGCCACAAAAACGAGACAATCAAACATTTGTTCTTTGAATGCCGTTTTGCTCGGTCTGTTTGGTGTGTCCTTCATTTAGCAACCGGGATAAAACAACCTGTCAGCGTCGAACATATGTTTGGGAATTGGTTTTATAGTTTCAACAAAGTTTCGAAACCTTTGTTTCTGCTTGGAGCGACGGCTTTGTGTTGGTCACTTTGGAATTGCAGAAATGATATGGTTTTTAATAAGAAGTCTTCGATATCTCCTTCTGAGTTATCCATTTGGCGGTTTCTTGGCTCTCGGTTGGGCTATTCTCCAATGGAGGACTTGCGAGCTTGAGTTGTGGTAGGATCGGCTGTTGGTGCAAGCGGCCAAGTCCTTTTCTCCCTGTGCTCATGGGTGGCGATCTAGACTTCGGATTGCGGGTCACTAGAGTTATTTTTGCTATTTCCCACTGGCTACGTTCTTAGGCTGTGTTGCTGAAGGAGGAGATGCGAGGTATTTTGGTGGAGGTTACTCAACGTTTGGTACGGGTGGCCAAGGACTTCTTTTTCCAGGCGCATGGGTGGCGGTCTAGTCTTCGAATTGTTAGCTATTAATGTGTGCGTCTTTCTTTTTTTCTAGTTTGGCTGTGTGCTTTTTGTTAAGCAGAGGCCGGAAGTAATTTCAGGGGTTTATATCTTGTCGATGTAATTTTCTTAAAATTAATACAAAACTTCCATTATCTTATTAATACAAAACGACGGGTTTAGATTGGTTCGTGGTGTGCTAACAGATTTGATTCTGCAATCAGCAAGATAGATAGAAAATATACACTCAAAGCCAATCTAATACGATAATCAACAAAGATCTAAACAGTAATACCTCGTTTCAAGTACTCCCTCCATTCCAAAATATAGGGCGTATTAGAATTCAAAAAAGTCTTTTGAAATAAACTTTGACCATTAATTTCTGTTATAATATATTATGAATTGTTATGAAACCAACAATAATTGAAAGATAAGTGAAATATGAATCAATTGATACATCTTTTGTAAATTAAACATGCACATAATTTGACTAATTCTTAGTCAAAATCTATGTAATTTGACTTTTCTGAATTCTAATATGCCCTATATTTTGGAACGGAGGGAGTATTTATTTGGAAACAAAAAGTACACCAAATTGATGTGATGGCACTCGGAAGAGCGAAAGAGGGATGAAAAGCTGAGACACCCTACTGATTCTGTCCAGTGGAGAACCATCGATAGGCTCTTTAGGGAGAACTCTATAAATGAACCGAGAAATATAAGGTTTGGGTTGACTACGGACGGAATGAATCCTTTTGATAACATGAGTAGTATTCATAGCACTTGGCACGTGACTCTCTGTATCTACAATCTTGCTCCTTAGTTGTGTATGAAGCGAAAGTACATTATGATATCGCTGCTTATCCAAATGCCAAGACAACCTGGCAACGATATTGATGTATACCTACAACCATTGGTAGAAGACCTTATGATACTATGGAACGAAGGTGTACAGGTATGGGATGAGTACAAACAAGAGTAGTTCACTCTACGCGCATTGTTGTTCTGCATCATAAATGATTTACCTATCCTTGGTAACCTGTCCAGCCGTACTATAAAAAGAGCCAAAGCATGCCCCTAGTGCCTGGATGAAACCGCTAGTGTGTGGCTCAACAACTCGAGGAAAACAGTGTACATGCGTCACCGTAGGTTCCTTCTCAGGAATCATCCGTACCGCAATATGAAGAAACAATTCGATAGGACAAAGGAGGACGGTTCAGCTCCAAGGCCTCTTCCTGGGAAAGAGGTAGATGATATGGTTAAGATCTTAATGCTGCACATGGAAAGGGGTACTAATAATACATCGAGATCCCATACTAAGAAGACCATGTGGAAGAAAAGATCCATATTTTGGGATTTGCCCTATTGGAAGGATTTAGAAGAACAAATGATAGATTCAAAGGAAGGATCTAGAAGATATATTAGTACCAATCTTCAAGACACCGGGAAAGGCCAACTTTACCTTCGCCTAACTTGCTACATTTTATCCAAGAAAGAGAAAACAGACCTCTGCAAGTGCTTGCATGGTGTGAAAGTTTCATCTGGTTACTCCACAAACATCAAGAAACTGGTATCAATGAAAGATTTGAAGTTAACTAGTATGAAGTCTCATGATTGTCATGTGATGATGACACAAATGCTCCCTATTGCAATTAAAGGTATTTTGCCTGACAAGGTTCGAGAGGCAATAATGAGGTTGTGTTTCTTCTTTAACGTGATTTCACAGAAGATCATCGATCCCGTTAGACTTTATGAACTGCATGCTGATGTAGTCAAGACTCTGTGCCAGCTAAAGATGTATTTTTCTCTATCATTTTTCGATATCATAGTTCATCTTATTGTTCACCTTGTGAATGAGATAAATATTTGTGGCCCCGTATTCCTGCATCAGATGTACCCGTTCGAAAGGTATATGGGTATTATGAAAAAATATGTACGTAATCGATATCGTCCAGAAGGCTCCATTGTAGAAGGTTATGCAACTAAGGAGGTTATTGAGTTCTGCATTTGTCGGTGTTTTGTATAACCGGCAAGTAAATTTGTAAGTTTAGGGGGGTTGCGTGTCCCCTCTCCTCGAATGGTTAGACTAAGGAAGTCCTGGATGTATACTGGTTCGGGCGGAACGTCTCTACTTCCAGTTCGTGGTGGAGATCTGTATTGCTCGGGGCGCGGAAGATCACCAAAGGTTACAAGCGGAGGCTAAGGACAGGCCCTTAGCGTTTGTCCGAAAGAGGGAGGCCGGCAGGGCTTTCCTCGGTCCGGTGCTAAGCCGGGTCGGAAGGCCGAGTGTGTGTTAAGTGAGAAACGAGTGAACATGTGTCCCTTTCCCTGAGGGCCCTGCCTCCCTTTATATAGGCGGAGGGGGTAGGTTACACGGGAACATGGAAAAGAGGTAGGGGTATGCTACGCCCGGGTGTCCCGGCTTATGGTCTTGATGATTGACAGTTTCCTGTTCATCCCATGCTGGGTTAGTAGACACAACGGACGGCGCTCCGTTGGGAAGGTGCGACTTTGCCCTTTGTGCTTTGTCGAGATGTTGGCGGCTTGAGGGACGGGTGCTTTGGTGAAGCCGCTCTTTGGTCGCCTTGGAAGAGCCATCCGCCCCATCATGGCGTCGTGTCCGTGAGACGGGTGACCAGCTTTCGGTTTAGACCGTTGGCGTGGCGGAGGTTGCGGCTAGAGCTCGTTGAGGCCCGTTCAAGACCCAGTCGGAGCTTGCGGTGGCGTCGGACCCTGTGTCTAGGGCGGACCTGCAGGCGCTGGCCTGGCCCCGGTCCGAGTAACCGAGGGCGGGACCCTTACGCCGATGGAGGCCTTCGATGCCCAACACGGCCCATTTGACATCACATCCAAGAGAGATATTCAAAGTTGTACTAATTACGGGGATTAAATCGATGAGTCACCTTTGTGAAGCTATGGGAGAGAGTTATAGACCATCGCTTGAGAAGAATGACACGTATCACCATGAACCAATTTGGGTTCATGTCCGGAAGGTCGACCATTGAAGCATTGTTCTTAATAAGACAAGTTATGGAGCGGTATAGGGAGCAGAAGAAGGACCTACACATGGTTTTCATCGACTTGGAGAAGGCTTATGATAAGATACCAAGGAATGTTATGTGGTGGGCTTTGGAAAAGCATAAAGTCCCAACAAAGTATGTTACCCTCATCAAGGACATGTACAACAATGCTGTGACTAGTGTTCGAACAACTGATGGTGACACAGATGACTTTTCGATTAAAATAGGACTACATCAAGGGTCAACTCTGAGCCCTTACCTCTTTGCCTTGGTGATGGATGAGGTCACGAGGGATATTTAAGGAGATATTCCATAGACCCTAGAGTTGTGGCGGTAGACCCTAGAATCGAAAGGTTTTAGACTTAGCAGGACTAAAACCGAGTATATGAGATGTGACTTCGGTACTACTAGAATGAGGAGGGAGATGTGAGTTTGGAAGGTCAGGTAGTGCCCAAGAAGGATACCTTTCGATACTTGGGATCGATGCTACAGAGAGATGGGGATATTAATGAAGATATTAGCCATAGAATTAAAGCGAGATGGATAAAATGGCGCAAGCATCCTGGCGTTCTGTGACAAGAGGGTACCATGTGGTTAAAAGGCAAGTTTTATAGGACGGCTATTAGACTGCGATATTGTATGGTGCGTAATGTTGGCCTACTAAAAGGCGGATGTTCAAGAATTAAGTGTCGCAGAGATGCGATGTCAAGCGTTGGATTTGTGGTCATACAAGATTGGACCGAGTTCAAAACGATGAGATACATGATCAGCTAGGAGTAGCTCTAATTGAAGAAAAGCTTGTACAACACCGGTTGAGATGGTTTGAACATGTACAACGGAGACCTCCGGAGGCACCAGTGCATAGCGGCATCATAAGACGCGATAATAATGTGAAGAGAGGTAGGGGCCGGCCAAACTTGACTTGGGAGGAGGCAATCAAAAGGGATTTAAAAAGGATGGAATATATCAAAAGAGTTGGCTTTGGATAGAAGTGCGTGGAAAGCAGCTATCCACGTGCCTGAACCTTGATTAGGCTTTATTCCACATTTTGGTATAGTTTTAGACTTTGTTCTACTTCCTCATCTCTCTCTTCCTCCCTTTGTTAGCGGATCGTTTTGGGTTTCAACTCTAGCCTACCCTAACTTACTTGGGACTAAAAGGCTTTGTTGTTGTTGTTCTAATATGGTTTGAACCATTTTTCATTTGGTTGAGTTTACCAATAAGGCTTTATCAGGACAGTAGCACTGTCAGATTTTTCAAAAATTCTTCAAGTTTGATCGTCGTATGAAAATTTTATGGGAATATTAGTGATGCATCAGGACCATCCACAACAATTTTCAAAATTTTCTAATGTAGTTTGGACTAGTTTTCACTCGGTTGAAATTTGCCAAAATTTTGGCAATTTTGGCAAAAATCTCAAAAATCTCGGTCCAAAATATTCCGGATTTGAATTTTTCTTTTTAGGTTTCGTCTGAAATCTTACTAAAATTTCAGATTTTAGTCGCCTTCAAGATATAGTGTAATAACGAAATTTGAAACCTTGATTGTGACACATTTTTGTCACGTTTCCTAGATGAATTAGGATAGAATCTATCAGGCGGCAAAAACAACAAATGCACTAATTTTCGAACCATGTCACTTCAAATTTAGAATGTTATCACCGGCAATCAGATGCACATAGTACTGGTAAAATTAACCCTAATCACTATTCGAAAACCAAGCAAATTTGACTTGTCACACTTACAGTCTACTAGTACTATGGCTATGGCTGCGTACCGCCATTTCGTACCAGAAACTAAACCTTTTTTTCTTTTTTTTTGCCTAAACAAATCACCTTAACCCATTTTAAAGCATTTTAAACGTTTTCTGTGAGACCGAGTTTCTTTTTTTGCCGCCAGAAACATTTGTTCTACCAAAAAATTTTTATTAATATTACCTTTTTGTTTTTTTCTTTTTTAAAGGGGAATTAAAGCAACTCATGAAGAAAAGAGTGGTTGGTTGATCAGATGATAGGCTAGTATCAGCAGTTAGCCACCATCAGCAAAGATTCCGACATTTTGGTTTCTTCCCAAAAGTAGTTGGAATTTCTTGACATGGAGGCTGATCGATTAGCCGCCCGTCTAGCTAATCTGACAGCGTGGATGGGAGAGAATATATAAAACTAGTGCTTCATCATGGCCACAACAGACTAGATTTATGCCTTTGTCTCTGCTGATTCATCTTTTCAGAGTTAACATTACGGGACTTAAAAGAGTCCAAATACAACTAGGAGTCTCCAGTTCTTCTAAGGATCATGCAGCTTCAGGTATCGGAAGTCCTCATGCAAGAATTGTACGTACAAAGCTGTCTTTATTTTTACTTAATTGTCATTTGTTAAAAAAGTGTCAACAGCAAGAAATGGATTGTCTGATAGCTTTTTTTATGAACAGTGATAGCTTGACATGGTAAAAACAGTGAGTTATTTTGTTCGTAGTGTTCATACATCTGATGATCTGAATGAATTTTGAGCTGCAATGCTATCTGACAACACGAGGACAAGACATCAGTGACTGAAATACCAAGAATTGCTGTCTGACAGCATGCAGTTGATATTTTCAAGAACTATAAGCATCCAATGACTGATGAATGCGCAGTTTCTCAAATCAGAACTATCATGTTCTAGAAAGTCACCTACCATTCAGACATCAACAGAGCTAGTAGTAAATGGATGGTATGAAGTAGAAATAAGTAATGATCTGCGTTGGTGAGTTGCAACAGACAGAAATGATGCAGTGCTACTATTTCTGTCACCCCAAAACTCAACAAGAATTATGAATTTCCAATGGACCACCACCAACACCATGGCACCACGCCTCTCCAAATTGCCTATGAAATGATGCAAGATTCATCATTGTGCTTCTGCACTGCACGTTCAGAGCGGTCGAGCGCCCTCAGATTTCCACCCAATGGTGGATACTGGATAGGGTGGTCCATCACAATTCGTTTCACAAGGCTTGACCCAGGTAAGATTGCGACTTTCCAGGCCTGAAACCTCTCATTTGCCGGTCACAAAAACGATCTCAGTAACTTCCCGTTGCATTGGCAGGAAGCCTTCAGAGAACTTAACCCATCAATTTCTACAGGTAAAAAGGCCACTGAAAAGCAGCTCAACTAGGGCCTGCTTGAGATTACTGCAGCTTTTTTCTGAAAAACTGTTTTTATGCTTCTAGGATAAAAAGTAACTGTAGTTTTATGTAAGAGCCGTTTAACAAATAACTAATTTCCCTCAGCAATAAGCTACAAAAATATGTCCAACCAAACTTTCTGTTTTTATATATAACTTCTAGATTATACAAAAACCGCATAAAAGTTGTGCTATTTGGGAGCTCATTAAATTTTCAGAAACTGAACTGGCTTAAAACCCTTCAAACAGGGCCTAAGTGTAGCGAAAGAACTGTGGATCAGTCTTAAGCACAATGATCAGGCTCTGAAAGTCACTTTTCCTATCCCCAGTTCCCCATGGGCAAACCAAAAAAGCCCCCACCATACTTACAAGCGTAATTTCTTATGAGAAATATACATGAACAAACAGTCACTGACAAACGGGCCCAACGAACCGGGGTGCGAATCACGATCGAGGGAGCACGTAAATTCCATCCATTATAAGAGAGGTTTTCATAAGAAATCCTGCATGCCCTTGCCAATAAAGCGCCCTGAAGCAGAAGCCAGCGAATCGGATTCCGATCGGCCAAGCACAACTAAACAGAAGACCCAATCGAACCAGGCAGGCAGGCAGGCAGGATAGGCACAGCCACGCAGGCAGCCTCTCCTCCAATATAATTCCGCCGGCCATGCCGTTGCAAGCGCCATCACCGTCTCCATCCATGCCGAAACGGTCGGTTCCATCCGTCCGATCATGACCGGACAAAATGTGCATCTGATTGGGCCCCAAGATCTCGATGGAGGGATGCATCATGCATGTACGAATTGGAGAAGACGCACGTACATATATATGCCTATAGCTGATTGCTTGGAATGAATTGCTGGCTCGCATTGAAGGAGTTGTTCTGTCACATGAACAGGATATTTTTTACTGAAATCTAACCTCAAATGGTCAGTTCTCGGTAAAATCTCACTATGCCTGCTTAATCCTCAGGAGCATCCCCAATGAGAACAGAAAATTGTGGAAGATAAAAGCTCCGTTGAGAATTAAAATCTTCTTATGGTACTTACGAAGGGGTGTGGTACTTACAAAACATAATTTAGCTAAACGAAATTGGAAGGGTAATTTGTCATGTGTTTTTCGCCATAAAACGAGACAATCAAACATTTGTTCTTTGAATGCCGCTTTTGCTTTGGCCTGCATTTGGTGTGTCCTTCATTTAGCAACCGGATAAAACAACCGTCAGTCACGAACATATGTTTGGGAATTGGTTTTATAGTCTCAACAAAGTTTCGAAACCTTTGTTTCTGCTTGGAGCGACGGCTTTGTATTGGTCACTTTGGAATTGCAGAAATGATATGGTTTTCAATAAAAAGTCTTCGATATCTCCTTTACAGGTTATCCATTTGGCGGCTTACTGGCTCTCCAGTTGGACTATTCTCCAGCGGGAGGACTTGCAGGCATGGGTTGTGGTAGGATCGAAACTGTTGGTGCAAGCGGCCAAGTCCTTTTTCTCCCAGGCTCATGGGTGGCGATCTAGACTTCGGATTGCGGGTCACTAGAGTTATTTTTGCTATTTCTCACTGGCTACGTTCTTAGGCTGTGTTGCTGAAGGAGGAGATGCGAGGTATTTTGGTGGAGGTTACTCAACGTTTGGTACGGGTGGCCAAGGACTTCTTTTTCCAGGCGCATGGGTGGCGGTCTAGTCTTCGAATTGTTAGCTATTAATGTGTGCGTCTTTCTTTTTTTCTAGTTTGGCTGTGTGCTTTTTGTTAAGCAGAGACCGGAAGTAATTTCAGAGGTTTATATCTTGTCGATGTAATTTTCTTAAAATTAATACAAAACTTCCGTTATCAAAAAAATATATGCCTATAGCTTGCGATCTGCAGAGTGTATGTACATCTAGTATGTAGGCATCAAGGAGACAAGGACGCCTTTCGGCAGCACAAGAGAGGCGATCTTTGGCGTCGCTCGCGTGCATTCCCACCTCACGCTTGCTCACATGGCGTGTTACCTGTACGCGTGTGTGCAAATCTGCATCGCCATTTTGCCGCGGAATGATTGCATTTTGCGTCGGGTGAAGCTGGACAGAACAGCGACGGCGTGGCAGGTTCGTCGTTAGCTTGGCTACCAACAAGTAGAACGACTAGTAAGACCTATAAAATAAGCTTTACTTTAACTACGGTCTACTCTGTTCCTAGATATATATCATTATAACATATTACACTTTCACTGAGACATATCAACAAAAGATTTTATTACACATCTTTTTTTTTTCTAAAAAAAAATCACTTACTACTTTTACACTAGTCTATAGTAGTAAATAGCATTGAAAATAGCTAAAAGAAAGAGGTATATAAGGAAGAAATGATACAAAGTCACGTCAAAATAGTAGAATGGCATGTATTTAAAAATTGTTGCACAAAAAAATGTGACGACGGATTAATAAGCTCAAACACACGAAAACGACGGGTTTAGATTGGTTCGTGGTGTGCTAACAGATTTGATTCTGCAATCAGCAAGATAGATAGAAAATATACACTCAAAGCCGATCTAATACGATAATCAACAAAGATCTAAACAGTAATACCTCGTTTCAAGCATTTATTTGGAAACAAAAAGTACACCAAATTGATGTGATGGCACTCGGAAGAGCGAAAGAGGGATGAAAAGCTGAGACACCCTACTGATTCTGTCCAGTGGAAAACCATCGATAGGCTCTTTAGGGAGAACTCCATAAATGAACCGAGAAATATAAGGTTTGGGTTGACTACGGATGGAATGAATCTTTTTGATAACATAAGCAGTATTCATAGCACTTGGCACGTGACTCTCTGTATCTATAATCTTGCTCTTTAGTTGTGTATGAAGCGAAAGTACATTATGATATCGCTGCTTATCCAAAGGCCAAGACAACCTGGCAACGATATTGATGTATACTTACAACCATTGGTGGAAGACCTTATAATACTATGGAACGAAGGTGTACAGGTATGGGATGAGTACAAACAAGAGTAGTTCACTCTACACGCATTGTTGTTCTGCATCATAAATGATTACTCGTCCTGGTAACTGGCCCAAATTGCACTATAAAAAGAGCCAAAGCATGCCCCTAGTGCCTGGATGAAACCGCTAGTGTGTGGTTCAACAACTCGAGGAAAACAGTGTACATGCGTCACCGTAGGTTCCTTCTCAGGAATCATTCGTACCGCAATATGAAGAAACAATTCGATAGGACAAAAGAGGACGGTTCAGCTCCAAGGCTTCTTCCTGGGAAAGAGGTAGATGATATGGTTAAGATCTTAATGCTGCACTTGGAAAGGGGTACTAATAATACATCAAGATCCCATACTAAGAAGACCATGTGGAAGAAAAGATTCATATTTTGGAATTTGCCCTATTGGAAGGACTTAGAAGTTTGACACTGCATCGACGTCATACATGTAGAGAAGAATGTATGTGATAGCGTGTTTGATCTTTTACTGAATATTCCTAGCAAAACAAATGATGGATTCAAAGCACAAAGGGATCTGAAAGATATGAAAATTAGAGCCGAGCTCCTCAAGACACCGGGAAATGCCAACTTTACCTTCTCCTAACTTGCTACATTTTATCCAAGAAAGAGAAAACAGACCTCTGCAAGTGCTTGCATAGTGTGAAAGTTTCATCTGGTTACTCCGCAAACATCAAGAAACTGGTATCAATGAAAGATTTGAAGTTAACTAGCATGAAGTCTCATGATTGTCATGTGATGATGACACAAATGCTCTCTATTGCAATTAAAGGTATTTTTCCTGACAAGGTTCAAGAGGCAATAATGAGGTTGTGTTTCTTCTTTAACGTGATTTCACAGAAGATCATCGATCCCATTGGACTTTATGAACTGCAGGCTGATGTGGTCAAGACTTTGTGCCAGCTAGAGATGTATTTTTCTCTATCATTTTTCGATATCATAGTTCATCTTATTGTTCACCTTGTGAATGAGATAAATATTTGTGGCCCCGTATTCTCGCATCGATGTAATTCGCTCGAAAGGTATATGGGTATTATGAAAAAATATGTACGTAATCGATATCGTCCAGAAGGCTCCATTGTAGAAGGTTATGCAACTGAGGAGGTTATTGAGTTCTGCATTGATTACATGAACAAATTCAAACCAATAGGAGTGCTTGTATCTCGCCATGAGAGCAGACTAGTTGGGAAAGGTGCAATAGGAAAGAAATTCACAAATTCTTACGATCATGTTTTGTTTGAACAAGCCTATTTCACAGTCTTACAATGATCAGTTGAGGTGTCCCCGTATATGGACATACACAAGGATAAGCTACGGAGGGAAAACCGTGGACGGTCGGAGGTTTGGATAACAAAAGAGCACAATCGTTTGTTCAATCATTGGTTCAGAGAGCATATGTCTAGTGAAGAAATGAGTATTACATTGAGGTGGTTGGCAAAAGAGCTTTCAGGTACAAATGTGACATAATAAGGATATGATATAAATAGATATATATTTTACACGAGAACTCAGAATAGTAGAAGTACTTATCAAAATAGTAGCTGCAAAAACACATCCCAAATCGCTGCCTCCTTGCTGTAACCCTGCTCCTCCCGCTTGCCCTCTCCGACACTGGTTCCAGCTACCCCACCGCCTACGACGAGCTACACCCTCACCGGCCGCCTCGACGACCACGGCTACAACCTCACCGGCTTTCAACAGAGAAGGTAACGCGAAAATCTCCAATCGCATGTCCTTTTGTTAATGCTGTTTGTGATAAGTAAATAAAAAAATTTCACATGTCTTTCAAACTTGAGCTCGATGCTTCGCAGCTTTCAAATTCTGTGTTTGAAATTGGATGAACTCCCCCTCCAGAATGGGCATTGCAATTTAGCCATTCCCATTTCTCGCACGTCGTTGTCATGAAGTATGCATCGACAGAAGAGACAGTCCATACAGAAAATGAGATTTGTTTATCCATGTCACCGTGAATGTAGTCCCTCCGTTAACAAATGTATATGGCTTTGAATACTGGCATGAATGTCTTTTTTTTGAACGTGACTGCTTGTGCTTTCTTAAGCAGAAATCAAAATTTTGAACCATTATCAGCCCGGAATCGGAGACACACGTCTCAAAGATAATCCTAAGGCCAAGAAAATCGATTTAGAGTTAACAAAAATCAGGTGACTTACACCAGAAGTTAAAATGGCGTAGAACTTGAATGTGAACAAAGTCGCCTTGCCGTCTTTGACAGGGTATGAATAAATTAAGCTGTCCCAATCTGCCTGAGTATTAACTATTAAGCTTCAGTTAGTAGGATGCCCATTCTTATCCGTTTCTTCCCCTCAGTCGCACTGAGCACCACAAAATTTTGCTGTCCATTTTTCTTCTCTTGGACGGAATTATCGCTGTCATCTGGCCTAAACTCTTCCCCAGTTCCAGTAAATGTCGGAAGAATTCAATAACGATGAGTCAGAAAAAAGAAAAATGCACTACGGCCAAATTAAAGCCTGCAAATACTTCGACCTAATCAACGTGGGCTATTTTGCCGGCCTGGCCAAAATAATAATAATAAACAATGTGGCTGTGGGGGCCAAGAAATAGAAAGCCAGCCGGGGATTTGACAGTTCATGCAGTTCTTCTATTGTCGGATTTACTGCATTCTACTGATTTTTGACAGGATTCTGAAAACATGAGCTTCAGCTTAGGGCTCTCCAGCTTCATCAGTAAAAACTAAAAATCAATATATAGATGGCTAAGATGAGGCAGTGAGCTGCAAGAATGGAGACGAGGGTGCAGATGGGGTGGTAAACTGATGAGTGGCAAAAAAAAGAAGGTTAAGTTCCTATTTGCTTTGGGATGTGTTTTTGCAGCATGTTTCTGATCCCAGATATCTGGAGGAACTTTCAGACAGTTACCTGTCCTTCAGTTTGCTTATATTTTGGCCAAATGTTTTTACAGAAAAAAAATACAACCGACTCCAACTGTTAACAACTGTACGTGCTGTTCTCATAGTAGTAAGTATGGAGAACTCCTACAGCACATTGTTTACGGTATCCTATGCTAGGCTTTGAATGTCTTATTTTACTTGGTAGTTGGCATGATGCTCCTTCAGAAATAATATTTAGGATGTGGACTTTAGCCTGGCTGATTGATACCATATGGAAAGATCAAAATTTATTACTCCAGTATAATAGCGTTTTAAAAGTGTTGGTAAGAATGTACATAAATTTGTGGCATTTTATTTTTCTCCTGTTAATTTTTTTGGTGCAAATGGAAGGAATGCATGCATGCGTTTCCTGATCAATGGTTCATAGAATATGTATACAGGTAAAGAAAGGGAGTGTGTCCATTTTGCTTGGTTTCCATCGCAAGCTAGCCAGCAAGTGTCTTTGTCGAGATGAGATGAAATGGTCGAACTCCTCTTGTTTTTCTTCCCTTTCAGTTTGAATTGGATGAATGCCGTACTGTGAAAGATATGGTTGCTTTTTTATGTGTCTTCGATATCTGTTTCTCAAGATTGGCTTAACTCATGTAAAACCTGTAGGTGCAAGTGAGATGCTAATACTGAGTTATTTCTCTTCTTTGGTAAATGATAGTTGTGCATCAATATGAATGCGTGCTTGATCATCTGTGTATAACTTGTTAGTTGAATTGTTTGTTGTACCTTGTTAGTTTTAGAAATTCAATGTCTATTGATGGAGGAGTTTTCTTCTAGAAAATATTGATGGAGGAGTTCATACCTAGGGCCTGTTTGGTAGAGCTTCAGATTCCAGCTTCATCTGAAATCTGAAACTTATAGGCTAAAATAAAGTGAATATTTTTAGTCTAAAATGTAAACAAAATGATCCATCTAAACATTTTTAATGTACTCATAGCTTCAGCTTCATGAATCTGGTGAAACTAGAATTTTCAGCCACGAATCTGGTGAAGCTAAACCCCTGCCAAACAGGCCCCTAATGTAAGTGAGAACAATATATGTAAATGTTTTAGGCAAACATATATCAATATCCTATTCTTATCCAATGGCACACATGATTGATCTAGTATGCAGAGGGCTAGTTATTAAATCACTAAAACCAAGCGCATCTCTATGCATGTTGGACCAAAAACTTATTGATAATGGAGTTTCTTTGATCCTAGATCAAATGTATAGGTATCAACTTTTTTTTTCAAGAGACGCATGCTTTGTGACCACTTAAGCCTTTTCGACAGTTTATAAAATATCTCGTCTAAATGTGAATTCTATGCAGATCAGACTAGAAATAATATTTAGGATGTGGACTACCATAATCTGAAAAATATTCTTATTACATTTTGCTTTTCAACTACATCTAGCTAGTTCAATACTCCTAAGTGTTAATCGCACACTTCGCTTTACTAATCCAAATCTATATAACGTAAACTTTAGAATACCATATAAGCTATTTCAATGATGAATATAATATCTCGTCCAAACCCTAAAATTTCTAAAACCAGCTTAGGAACATTCCTCAAAGTAAAGACTACCCTATTATGAAGAAATAATCTCATTGTGTCATGCTTTGCATTTAAATCCTGTTAGCAAAATAATCTTAAGTATTATGATTTCTGAACTTTATAATATGAATAAACGAATTCAGTAATAATGAAGAAATTTGTAGTTAAGATATTCGATAATAATAATCTTATTTTGTCATGCTTTGCATATAAATCCTGTTAGCAAAATAACCTTAATTATTATAATTTTTGACTCACATCAACATTTCTTTAAAAACAACTTTCTACTCTAGAATTAACTGTGAATTATGTTTCGAGTGAAAATGTAGTTCTTATGGAGTCCGATCCCAAGCCTGTAATAGAGGAGACTTCCAACCCGAGCCCAAGCAGGTACCTTAATATCCACCCAACCACTATAGATGTTGAGGCCGCCACCGCTGCTGCAGATGATGCTCCCGTTGCAAGATGTCGAGGCTAAGGAAAACTAAGAAGTCTAAAGGCTAGTATACCATCTCGAAAGTCTCAAATGCTAGAGCCCCTATTGCACCACGAAAATCAACAGCAAAATATAGATCAACATGCAGGTACATCATAAGGGATAAAGTGACAATCACCTATTTGGATTGGCACAAAGTGCCTCGTGCTACCGACGAGGATCTATGAACAGAGCTCAAAGGAACCTTCGAATTCCCTGAAGAAGCCCAAGAACTCGTGCGTCGCGATGCATTGATGACCATGGATGCGACATAGAGAAACTTCAAGACGAAACTGAATACAAACTATGTGAAAAAAATTAATCGGCCATCGGAGACTATCCAAAATTAGAACTATATTGGGATGAGTTTGTGGCGATGAGGCAAGATGAAGCAGCAAAGAAGTCCAGTGAGGACCACATGAATATCGCAAGGAGGAATATTCACCCCCACAGACTAGGCACGAGTGGGTACGTGGGTAAAATTCCTCAATGGGAGAGGCAAGAATTAGATGCAGTCCGATTGACTAGCGCAAGTCCCTTGACCGGACTACTAGACCGAGTCAAGCACTATGTGCTAGCGAGGGTATCTATCACGTTTGGTGGGGGCTTATCATTCAAAAACAGCGATGATGAAGTAATGTCGCAAAGAGTTCAGAGCTATACGTCGAGTCCAGCCAAGAAACTTTCCACCTAGATAGGGAGAAAGACAAACTAACAATGGTCCTGGGAAACAAAGAGCACATTGATCGGATACTAGGGGTCAAGGTTCCCTAGAAGATGGGATTCTCAGAGTACAGAGACTCTTATAGGAGATCAGAAGAGAGCCAAAGAAGAGTGTGCCGAATAGGAATTGGAAAAGATTAAAGAAAGGGTTCTTCGAGAAATACAAGGCACCATAGAAGAACAAGTTCAATGACAAATACAACAAGCAATGAGCCAGTCGCAAGTCCACAACATTCTCTCTAGTCTTATGAATCGTCGCAACAGTTGCGCGTCCACACCATTAGTAGAATCGGATAACACCCATTATCCTGTGGACGATATACAAGACCCCACACCTTGCTAGCTCAATGAGCCCATCGTGAATATAATCCTATACACTGATACAGGAATAGCTTATTCATGCCAATAAGGGGTGTTTTGCACAACTCCCCGATAACGCCAGGTTATGCAAAGATTCAGTGGACACGATACTTCCATAGTTTGCCGATATCGGGTTGGAAATGCCCTCCAATGACGAGGTTACAACTCTAGGAAGTGTTGTCCGCTCATTCATCTAGTGATGCAAGCGTGACATCGTCTTAAACCATCTAGTACCAGCCTTTCTGTAGTAGAACTTGTGTATCCCTCACCAGCACCTAAGTATAAAATGGCGATGAAGTAAGATGAAGCAGCAAAGAAGTCCAGTGAGGACCACATAAATGTGGCTAGTGTGAGTACTTCAAAGGACATACTTATAACCCCTGATTCAAAGAAATAGCATATTAGACAAGCCGTATCAGCTAGATCAAGCGAAACCAGAATAGAGTATGATGTTGTGCGAGAAAAAAGTAAGGCAAGGCACGGTTTGAAGTACAAGAGAACCAAGAAAGATTGAAATTCGAGCTGGAGAAGCCGTTAGTCACCCCTTCAAAGTTAAATAGCCTAACACTCATGATGCAGCTATTACATACATAGTACATAGAGCAATCCAACCAAGCGATACTCCCGAAAGTGATCACCGCTTTTTCCGAGAGGAACATTTTCACCATAAGGGGTGGCTACTTCGATAGAATTTGATAACTTGCACAACCTATACTATCACGACGCCCTCGACATATCTTTTTTGATATGCTGATCATTTTAAGTATCTAATGTATAAATCATGATCTACATTCATATAATACCGATAAATGTTGTCTAACTTTTTCCTTATCTAGATACGAGATGATCGAACTAAGAAAAACCAAGGGGTCAGTGGGATTCCTCAACTCGAGAATAGTCTGCTAGGCCAAAATCACAAGAGCACCAAAAGAGGTCGAGAATACGTATATAACACTTTGATCAAACTACATGACAAGGAGTTTATACTTTAATATACAATTTTAAGTAAGTTTCTCACTAGTTAGTTAAATTACTTATTGATTTCATTCTTTACTCTGATCTTAGGACTAATGACCATGGCATCATACATATGTATGTAGATTCCACTAGATTCTTGTAGTAATTAATCTAAAAGAGTGCAAGATACTGATCATAGATCTGCTGGATAAATATAAAAAAGACTATGAAGAGTTGATAAGTCTAATGAATAAGGCGTTCAAAAGATATTGTAAAAAGAGTTCGAGATATCGCCCATTCCATAAATCTGTTTCAATTCATACTAAATTTTCGGTACACACGCAAGCAATATTTATATCATATTTCTAGTAAATAACTTCTTCCATAACATTTAAGTTTATTTAATTTTTGCAGTGTCACAAGCAGCCGTGAGAAACAAATTTATGTGGGTACTTTGTGTGCCAATACATGCGTGAAATCTTAGGTTCTACAATAACAGACAATGGCGTAGAGGTTTGTCATGCTGACATCATACATTGATTCGCACTACTCAATTTCTATATACTCTCTGAGATTTATTTTTCCTACTTATAGCGCCTCATGTTGTCTACGGGAGGACTGCTTCCTATTGAAATCCAAGCCATTCAGGGACAACTCGCCTACTTCATCATGAAGGAAGTCATCAACAAAAAGGGCGAGTTTTATGACAAAGATAACAACGAACCAATTATCTATACTCATGTTACACATCATGCGTCTCCAACCAACATTGAAGGCTAGTAGGCTTGTAGTTTAGAAAACTAGTTTAGGTTTTTATTATTTAAATTTTGTTTTATTACAAAGTGTAAATTGTTGTTTCATTCTAGCTAATCTTATGCTAGTTTGTGTATATATTTGTTACAATGTGTATGATATATTTGTTCTTTGTGTATGTTGTTTCAGAGGGTATGGCTAGCGCTGCCTGAGGCTAGCCCGAAATACCGTTTTTTATTTTGTGATCTGGAATTATCAGTGATGGTTTTTGTTAAAACCGCCACTGATACTAGGAGTATTTGTGGCGGTTTTATCCAACAACCATCACTGATAATATGAGTATGAGTGGCGGTTTTAATAAAACCGTCACAGATAATAGGGTATTTGTGGCGGTTGGTTTGTGGTTAGAATTGCCATAGATAACATGGGTATCTGTGGCGGTTTGTAGTTAGAACCGTCACTGATAATTCTTGATTATCAATAACACTATATCTGTGACAGATTCAAAACTGCTATCGATAGCAGTTATAAACCGTCACGGATAACTTTTTCAAGGTAGTGATAAAGAACCCAAAGTTCCCTAACCCCAATGCTAGTTAACGTAGTAGCATCTATTCGTTGTGGCCGTAAGAAATGAAACTACGAAGTAGGAAAATGGGGCGTCCGTGTTCAGAGACAGGCCGAAAGCCCAAACCGACAGCAAAAGCTGAATCTGATTCTGTCCCTCTTTACGCGGTTCTGGGCCAGAAACGTCTCCTGCATCTTTATTCTTCACTCTGATGGACACCATTGTTCACGTCCATTCTTCGAAGAAAGGAGGGGAAGAATCTCTTGCGAGGGTGTTGGAATAGTGGCATGGAAATACTCTCTCTACTTGTTGATTACTTGATTAGAGTTTACATGCACCTGATTCGGCTAAATATTATTTCTAGTGTTCGAACTGTAGCCTAGTCTTTGTTTAACAATTACTAAATTTATTTTTAAATGGACAGCTGATAAGGCATTATTTGAACGCATGGATTGCGCATGAAAAGTTTCAATCCTAGCAGGGACTGTAGGAAAATTTTCGTGTTATAAACGGGTTAAATATTGTGACATGCCAAGTAGAACTTTGGACATACGAAGTAAAACTTTGTCATATCCAGGTTCAAGCAATTGGCAACCCTCATCTGAAAATACAATGTTTTTGCTTGGCACGTCCACGCACGTGCGACCTCGTGGTCCACCGTAATTCTGCCTGTAAAATGTAATCTCTACTATAAGTACCTGAATTAACGCTGATGAGAGATAGGACCCACATGATCCACTCCCTCCTCTCTTAGGTCTGATTGTTTTAGCTTTTGATTCTGGATTCTGGTCTTAAAAGCAGAATAAAAAACAAACAGTCTGATTTTAGAATCCGATTCTCACAATCTAGCCCACCCATATACACTAGAATCCACAATCCACTTCATATGTGCTTTTGGATTTCAGCTTTTAGAGAATCAGCTTTTGCACAACCACAATCTAGAATCAGCTTTTAGAGAATCCAAAGCTAAAACAAACAGGCCCTTAAAGCATCTTCAATGTTCGCTTTTAGGAAGTACCAAGCCAAACAGGGGGTTGATGTCAAACAGCTTAGAGCATTGAAGAGATCAGGTTTACATTACGAAATGATGTCAAAAATTACCCATGCGTCGATAGCGATTTTTGTCAAAAATCGGTTGAAACCGAATGAAAGGAAAAGTCAAATTTTTTGGACTCGACAGTCAAATAGTGGCGAATAATTTGAAAACCGATCGAAGCACACTCAGTGGAAATTGAAAAAATTCAAGGGAAATTGGAAAAATTTACAGAAAATGACAAAATTCACATTTATAGATTCGAGAAGGGGAAGGCTTTGAGACTTCAATCACGTGTCAGAATAATAGGGATCTTATTTGATCTCTTTACCACCAATGATAAAATTCACATTTATTGAAGAGACGACGTAGTAGTAATCATAAAAACATCACAAGAGACACATTACACTCTTAATTGTCTTTCAACAACAATTTCTCTTATTGCAACTAAAAGCTAATTTTTCATTTGAGCTTTGGATGCCAACTAAATAGTACAAAGAAGTTCTCTAGAAGATATATAGTAAAATAATGGTTTACTTGCTTTGCAAACGATTTTTACCAAAGAAAAACACACCCTTCAATTCTAAATTTTACAATTTTAAGTAGTCTATATTCAGTTTAGCTCAAAAATGCCGTAAAAATTCGGTTTTTCAAAAAAAAATAATGGCAGATGTTAAAAAGCTGTAAATACTAATCTTAGGGAACTTTTAGATAATTTTTTCTAGATTTTTCAAATTTTTTGAATTTGAATTGGATCGGTTTATCAATCGGTTCCGTTTCTTGAGCCGAACCATAATGGTCGATTTTCACGATTTTCATCGATATTGTGAACCCTAGGGGAGATACCAAGATGAGAATCTTACTAAGTGTGGATCTATTTTCTAACTATGGGTCTACGTGTTAGTGAGTAGGAGAGGAGAGAGAGGCTCTAGGCCCTATTTTGTTTAGGCTGAGGTCCTATTTATTTGAGCTTTTTCACTAATTCAAAAGTTAAAAAGCTAAAACCTAAATAAATATGTAGCTTTTTACCAAGGCTTTTTCAAAAGCCAAAAGCCTCCATATAACTAAAAGTTAAAAGTCACCGGAGAGGTGTTTTTTAGCTTATTGATGATTCGTCTCAGACTAATACCACTAAAGTTATGGTAAAATTACCCACCTCTACAATGTATAAAAGCCAGTTTCTTGAAACCCGTTTAAGCCCAAAAAATAGGGTTTAATCTATAAGGCAAAAATCCTAAGTCGCTTGGCTTAGGACCCACTTTGGTACAGATTGGGCTTGTGCAAAAGCCAGCTTTTAGCTGGCTACCTTGAAAAGACGTTTTTCAAAAGTTTCTATTTGTCTTCACAAATGGGCTAACCTTGGGCAAAAAGTTAAAACTAGAAGCTAGTTATTTGGCATAACTTGTGGATTCTGTTAGAGAAAAGCCAGTCCAGAAACTGTACCTAGGGATGGCAATGGGGAAATTCCCCACGGAGAATACATCCTCGTCCCCGTCCCAGCGAGACATAAAATTCCCCGTTCCCCATCCCTGTCTCTGGTTGTGGCGACTATTTTTCCCCGTCCCCATTTGGGTATGCGGGGGAAAATCCCCGTTTAATAGCCGATTATACATTACACCATTCTAAGTTGTTGTCAGCCAATGAATGGATTAAAAAAACAATCTTTCAAGTTTCAAGTTGAAAGCACATGAATATTCTTTCTTATACAACATAAGAAATAGTTTAACACAACAACAATGAATAAGTAAATATACATTATCTTTGAGTCTTAGAAATTTAGTTGACAAATATACATTTCGGGTCCCCGTCGGGGTCCCTACGGAGAGAAATCCGCCCCATCCTTGTCCCCACCATCCCCGACGGGGAATAGATTTCCCCATATTCATCTCTACGGGGAACAAAATTTCCTCATCCTCGCCCCCTAATAGGGGAATTCCCCACCGGGGAACAGGGAATGGGACCCCATTGCCATCCCTAACTGTGCCAAAGGGGGCCTTTGGTCTTTTGCCTTGTAGATTAAACCCAACTTTTGGTTGAAAGCAATCGGTTTTTATACGTGGTAGAGGTGGGTAATTTTACTGTAACTTTATTAACATTAGTCTAAGACTAGCCAAAAAAACACATTTATGGTGACTTTTAACTTTTAGTTACATACAGAGACTCATGGCTTTTGAAAAAGTCAGATAAAAAGTTATTTATTTATTTAGACTTTAGCTTTTTAGTTTTTAAATAGTAAAAAAGTCCAAATAAATAGAATGTTAGCATGTCAGAAAGAAAAAAAATATAAATTTGTGTCTACATAGGTATCAATGCCCTTTAAAAGCCATACCGTTAGGGGTGGAAAAAAACTCGAAACTCACGAGTTTAACGAGTACTCGGAAACTCGACTCAACCTGACTCGACCTCGTTCCTTAACGAGTCGAGTCGAGTTGGGTTTTGAACTCGTTAAGGTAACGAGTTAAACGAGTGAGCTAACGAGCTTAACGAGTCAGGAAAAAAACACTATGAGTTTGTAACCCTAGTCTTGCTCCTTCAACCTTCAGACCTAATTCTTTTTCCCATTTAATATCCCCAATTCCCCAATTCTCGACTCGGCTGCATCTATGCTCATACAGTCATAAAACTATTGAATATTGAAGTTTTGTAGCACCTTGATGAGCAGATAGTCAGAAGCATCATAACAAGCTTAACGAGCTAACTCGAGCCAACTCAAATTTTTAACGAGTTGAACCGAATTGGGCTTTTAGTTCGTTAACGAGTCAAGTTAGGTCGATATCCACCCTACCTACCGCCCAGCTCACCCCTTCCTCGTTCCTCAATTGGCCTCCTAGCCTCCTTCCCCCTTGCCACCGACATCGCTGGAGAGGGAGGCGGAGATGGGAGAAGGAATGTACGTGAGCATGATGGCGGAGTTCCTTCGCGCGAGCGGCGGTGATGGACGGCGCGCTGGTGACGAAGCTGGAGGCCCACGGCGCCGACCTCAAGGACCCCCCTCTGGCAAGTTGCCTCTCTACCTGCCCCCACCTCATCAAGAAGGTCCTCTCCATCTTCCGCTCCGAGCGCTCTTGCTTGATTTGTGGACCTCTTCGCCGCATTTAACATTTGCTCATGTATTTGGTTCGTTGGGTGTGCAATCCGATGCAATGTTGATTCGTTTGAGGAGATCTTTTGGCCGCCTGTGCTAGAGTTTGCCTGTGTGGCATGGGCCTTCTCGCCATTCGGGAAGCTTACTTGCTGCGGGAATGTGCAATATAATTGATGCGGGTGATAGGATTGCAGGCTCAGTCCAATTATGTGTCAGGATACAGACCAAGGAAGAAGAAAACCAAGGCAAGGCGATGAGGAGTGATACCAATTCGATGACTTCATTTAAAGAAATCCAACGACCCAGAGTTAATCTGAAGAAGAATGAACATCCAACGATGGATATTAGCTCTAGTAATTATCGACAAAGTATTTACTATTTGCTGTAATTTCCTTTTACTTTCGCTCGCTGTTTACCCAGTTTGTTCCAGTTTGTTTTGCTTTCAGTTGGAGTTGCCAGCTTTAGCCTATTCCATGTAAGGACTATATAAGCCTTATGCTAATGGGAAAAAGAAGCAACCAATCTTCCAGATATGAGTATACTTTAGTTGTTAGGGTAGTTCTGGTGTGTTTTCTTATCTAGCGATCAAGTTGTTCTGTTCTTGTGTGGTTCTGTTTTGGGAATCATTTCGGATTTCTTGGAAATCCTGACAATTTGGTATCAGAGCTACTCGGTTCTTGGCCTCCGATTGTGTTTGTTTTGCTGATCAGGGTTGGACTTCCGTAAAATCCCCTGATTAAGTAGAGGTGGGAAGGAGATTCGATTCAAGACCGGCGAGGCTTATTTTTCTGCTTACTATGAATGTTCAGGAGGAGATCATTAAACTGCAGGAGCGAATGGAGACCTTGAAGGATGATGTAGCGGAGATCAAAAGTATACTCATGGCAAGAACTCCTCAAACCTCTAGTTTGCTCGATCAGCAGAGTCCCTCGGTGAACACTGAAGGTAACCTGCCTTTAATCCCATCTGAGTTAAATAGTATGGGGCTTTCTCGTGGCTCGATGGAGGCATCAGGTATAACTGGAACCAACTCTGCTGGGAACTTTTGTCCACCTATTTTTACCCCGCCATTAGAACATCTGCATATCTTCCTTATAGAAGTTTGAGTGGAAGGTTCTCTGCGGGAAGCGGTGCTTTTATGGGACCTCATTTGTTTCAGCCAGTACACTCTGGAATTCATGTTGAACCTAGTGTTCCTCCAGGAAATGGTTATTATCATCCTGCTTTACCACAATGTACTCAACCCATAAACAATTGTAGTGGAGTAACTAGATCTCAGAATATGCATTTTTCGGGGGTATAGTGGGTAGATACTCAAAGGAATGTCTATGGTGGAGAAAACAGTAGTGCTAATCATTATGCAGAGGCTGTCATTAAAGGGCTAAAATTGGAATTGTCCTTGTTTTCAGGAGATAATCCTATGGGGTGGATTGACCAGTGTGAAAAATTTTATGAGATGTTTGGTACTCCTTTTGATCAATGGGTTAATTTAGCTGTTGGCCATTTGATTGGGAGAGCAAATACTTTGTTTAGGGGAACTGGGATTCTTTGGCAAACACTTAATTGGTCGCAATTTTGTGCAATCCTGTGTGATCACTTCTCTGAAGCAAATGCTCATGAGGCTGTTGAAAAATTACTGGGAATGAAACAATTGAGCACGGTGGCCAAATATATTGACTATTTTGAAAAATGTGTTGAACTTGTCAAGAGAGATCATCCTTATCTTCAAGAGAACTTTTTGTTAAGTTGTTTTATTGGGGGCCTCAAGGATGAGATTAAGCACGGTGTAAGCAGTCATCAACCAAAGGGCTTATTGGAGGCGTATTGGTATGCTAAACTGGAAGAAAAAGTAGCTGGAGCCAGAAGAGTTAGCTCGACTGGTGGGGGGTTCAGACAAAAGGGTCCTGCGCCTTCAAAGGTAATCACTATACCACAGCCTAATGCAAGTAACAATGAACCTCAAAAGATGAATGCAACTGGTAAAACTGCTAAAACTTGTTGGCATTGCAATGAGCCTTGGAATCCGGGACATAATCAGCAATGCAAAATCAGAAATGCTTTACACTCTTTATTACTCCATGGAGAGGGAATGAATTCATCAGTTGATGAAGAGGAAACTCCAAGAGAGTTGACTGGGTTTGTCACAGCGCCTGGTAGCCCGGAGAAAATTGACATCGAAGAACAACCTGAGCAGGTTATGTTTATTTCTACTTATGCTGCACACGGTTTTGATGGTCCTGTAACTTTTTCTCTGAAGCTGTGTCTTGGAAATCAGCAAGTCATTGCTTTGGTGGATAGTGGGAGCACAAACTCCTTCATGAATTATGACTTAGCAGTTGAGAATGGGTATTCTATAAGATCAGTACCTTGAAGGGAGGTCACAGTAGCAGGTGGGGATAAACTATCGACTGATGCAAAAGTGGACAAGTTTCCCTACAAAATTCAGAACACTGATTTTGTAACCACATTTAAGCTGCTTAAATTGGGAAACTATGATGCCATTCTTGGTGCAGATTAGATTTATGATTACAACCCAATATCCTTGGATCTTAAGAAGAAATTATTGACTATCAACAAGGATGGTAAGAAGCTTCAGTTCCAAGACTATACTCAGCCACATGGAAATTATATGCTAAATGTAGGTCAATTGCAAAAGGTGGTTCGCAAAAACATCAAGGGATTAATGGTACAGGTAAACTCTATGGAAATGGGAGTTCAAGAAGAATTGAAACCTTCTAACTCTAAAATCAAAAGAATTCTTGAAGAATATGCTGATGTTTTTGCTGAGAAAGAGGGATTACCTCCTAGTCGAGATTGTGATCATGTGATTCACCTTAAGGGTGGCGTAGAACCTCCGAATTTGAGGCCATATCGTATACCTCACTATCAAAGATCTATTCTGGAAGATATCATTAGAGACTTGCTTAAGAAAGGGGAGATAAGGCCTAGTAATAGTCCTTACTCATCACCTGTTGTCATGGTTCGGAAGAAAGATGGGGCTTGGCGCTTATGTGTTGATTTTCGCCAATTAAATGCCATGACCATTAAGAACAAATTTCCGATGCCAGTGATTGAGGATTTACTTGATGAATTGCAGGGCTCATGCATATTCTCCAAACTTGATCTCAGATCTGGATATCATCAAATCCGCATGAGAGAAGAGGATATTCCAAAGACGACATTCAAAACTCATGTTGGCCATTACGAGTACACTGTGATGCCATTTGGCTTGACCAACGCGCCCCTAACCTTTCAAGCTCTTATGAATAATGTGTTCGTTGATTACTTGAGGAAATTCGTTTTGGTATTCTTTGATGATATTTTAATATATAGCAAAACTTTTAAAGATCATTTGGAGCATCTGAGAGCTGTGTTGCAGGTGTTGAGATCAAATCAGCTGGTGGCAAAGAGAACCAAGTGTACCTTTGTTGTGGACTCTATTGATTACCTTGGTCATATCATTAGTGCTGATGGTGTTTCAACTGATCCCAAGAAAGTAGCAGACATTCTTAATTGGCCCCAACCTGATACATTGACTAAGCTGAGAGGTTTTCTAGGTCTTACTGGATACTATCGGAGATTTGTCAAAGGATACGGTAATATTTGTAGACCCTTATTTGATTTGTTGAAGAAGGATCAGTTCCAATGGGGTTTAGAACAAACAAGGGCTTTTGAGCAGCACAAGTCGATCATGACATCATGCCCGGTGCTTGCCTTGCCAAATTTTTCTCAGCCCTTCCAATTAGAAACGGATGCAAGTGGCGCCGGAATTGGAGCAGTCTTGATGCAATCGGGCAGGCCTATAGCATACTTTAGTAAAGCTTTGGGAATGAGAGCTGCGGCTAAATCCATATATGATAAAGAAGCACTGGCTATTCTTGTAGCATTGAAACGGTGGAGGCATTATTTGCTTGGAGGCACTGTGATTATAAAGACTGATCAGCAAAGTCTGAGATTTATCACTTCGCAAAAGCTGGTGGAAGGTATTCAGCATAAGTTGATGCTCAAACTTTTGGAATTTGATTTTAAGATTGAATATAAAAAGGGCAAAGAGAATAGGGCGGCAGATGCTTTGTCTCGAAGAGATCATCCAGGGGAGAATGCTGAAACTTGCCTGGCAATGGCATACATCATACCTGAATGGGTACAAGATGTAAAAGCTAGTTATGAGCAAGACCAAGAGGTGGCTAAGATTCGGAGTGAACTATAGATTGATCACAGCCTTGATAGCAAGTTTTGTGAGGAAGCTGGACTAATCAAGTATAAAGGAAGAATATTTATTGGGAGCTCTACCAACTTGAGAACCGAACTGCTACACACTTATAATAATTCTGCATTTGGGGGACATTCTGGTGTAAGGGCGACTTTCCACCGAATTAAGAAACTATTTTACTTGCCTAAGCTTCGCAAGTGTGTTGAAGATTTTATTAAAGAATGTCCAGTATGTCAATTGACCAAAGCTGAACATGTGATGATTCCTGGTTTGCTCAGTCCCTTGGAAGTGCCGGATATGGCCTGGTCTCACATCTCTATGGATTTTATAGAGGGGCTACCCAAATCAAATGGAAAGGAGGTGATATTGGTAGTAGTTGATCGTTTTACCAAATATGCTCATTTCATGGCTATGGCTCATCCTTACACGGTACAACATGTGGTAAATCTCTTTTTGGATAATGTTTTCAAGCTACATGGGCTGCCAATTGCCATTGTCACTGACAGGGATCGGATATTTACAAGTCAGCTCTTCCAAGAAAATTTTAAGTCATTGAAAGTTGAACTTCGCTTTAGCTCGGCATACCACCCACAAACGGATGGCCAAACGGAACGAGTAAATCAATGTTTAGAGAGCTATTTGCGTAGCATAGTTTTCCAAGAGCCCAGGAAATGGTCGAGCTGGCTCACCATGGCTGAGTGGTGGTATAATACAACATATCACACTTCTTTGAAAACTACCCCATTTCAGGCACTTTATGGGTATCCTCCCCCACAATTGGCTGAGTTAACTATTCCTGGTGCTATCTCTGAGGAAGTAAAAGTTACATTGGAAGAAAAAGATGAAATGATGAAAAAGCTCAAGGACAATTTACTGCAGGCTCAAAACAGAATCAAGAAGTTTGCTGATATGAAGAGGTCAGAAAGAAGTTTCAAGGAAGGGGACATGGTGTATCTCAAAATGCAGCCTTACAGGCAGAATGCCTTTGGGTTGAGGGGATCTTTAAAGCTTCGTTCCAAATACTATGGGCCTTTCAAAGTGATAAGTAAGATTGGTGCAGTGGCATACAAATTGCAGTTACTGGAAGATTCGGCTATTCACCCTGTTTTTCATGTGAGTCAACTAAAGAAACACGTGGGTAAAAATGTTGTTTCCTTGCCGGGATTACCCTTAGTTGATGCTCAAGGAAGAGTTAAAACGGAACCAGTTGCTGTGTTGGAACGGCGAATGGTGCCAAGAAAAGGGATAGCTGTGGTTCAATGGCTGGTGAAATGGATGAATCTACCAGATGAAGACGCCACTTGGGAGGATGCAAGTTTTATTCAGCATACATTTCCAGATTTTCGACCTTGAGACAAGCTCGGACTGCAAGGGGGGAATTGTCAGGATACAGACCAAGGAAGAAGAAAAACAGTGCAAGGCGGTGAGGAGCGATACCGATTCGATGACTTCATTTAAAGAAATCCAACGACCCAGAGTTAATATGAAGAAGAATGAACATCCAACGATGGATATTAGCTCTAGTAATTATCGACAAAGTATTTACTGTTTGCTGTAATTTCCTTTTACTTTCGCTCGTTGTTTACCCAGTTTGTTTTGCTTTCGGTTGGAGTTGCCGGCTTTAGCCAATTCCATGTAAGGACTATATAAGCCTTATGCTAATGGGACAAAGAAGCAACCAATCTTCCAGATATGAGTATACTTTAGTTGTTAGGGTAATTCTGGTGTGTTTTCTTATCTAGCGATCAAGTTGTTCTGTTCTTGTGTGGTTCTGTTTTGGGAATCATTTCGGATTTCTTGGAGATCCTGACATTCTGTGGGCTATATAGCGTTGTCACCTTGCCGGGGAGTCGAAATGTTCGTTCTGTAGTCATGTAGTGTAAGGCAAAGTGTGATTTTGCTCGGAACCTTGTTGTACCTTAGGGGTGGTTGATGTGTCACAACCAATTAGTTTTCTAGGTGTAAGGAAATCAGGATGCATAAACTTTAGTTTAATGTCTCGTGTTATTTTTCCTGAATCAAGGTGTAAGCTTTAAGGCGTCCTGGGAAATTATTTGCTTAGTCAAGTCTTGGTGTAAGCCAACGGTAGAAGCATCGCACATTTTGAGGGCAATGTGCTATTAGGCTGCTTTTATCCATGGCGTTTACTCCCGAAAGCATGATCTGTGAGACTGTGACTTGGTATTAAATAACAAACATGAGGAGCAAAAAAAAAGCGCTTGCGAAATCCAATTGCATGCATTTTTGTCGTTGTTTTGATTTGCATGGCTCTTTGGCCAAGTCTAATTTAAGGGATACCATTATCTAGGATTCAATTAAAGGAAATTTGATAGGCGCTAAAAGCGTTGCAAGGTGCTGTATCACCTCTAATTTCTTTGTTACATCATTTGTGCTTAAATGCAGTGCACAATATTTATGAACAGTGCATTGCAATGGATTCTTCTTGTTGATGCCCATATGCATGTCATGAGTGACGTGTAGTTGAACACCTCCAGTAACTTAAGAAATTACATTGCCTTTTCATCTGAACAGGTTCATTTCGAGTACTTGAATCTGGGGCAAGCATTTTGATGACAGGATCAAATCAGGTGTTCATAAGCTACTAAACATCCTTCAAGTAGAGTTGATGATCTCAGGTAAATGAATGTCGTGACTTGTAACACTGCTATCGCAGGCTGCAATTTAGGGCTTTCTTTCTATGGGACTATCTTAGGAGGAAAGTGAATCAATCCTGAGAAGTGTTGAACTAGCGTATGAGGCATGGGATACATATCTGGAAAAATGTTATAATAGTTCTGATGAGCCCAAATATAGAACATATTATAGGAAACATCGTATACTAATTGTGGCATCAATTGGATGTTATGGAGCATACCTGGCAGATGGCTCTGAGTATAGGTTGGTTCTATATTGAAAATCTGAAATAATAAATGGTGCATATCAGCGTGTGCTCAATAATGGTTCAGAATACTATTTGTGTGAATGCTTATCTTTTCTCATTTTGTTGAGAGTTTTGGGGTAATTTACATCCGACTGAATTCTTTGCAGTGGTGATTATGGAAAGGTGGGTAATTTGAAGTTCCTAAAAAAATTCATAGGACGAGGCTTGAAGTCCTTGCTGAAGCAGGTCCTGATGTTATTGTTTTTGAAACTATTCCAAACAAAATTGACTCATGTATGTTTGGAAATTGGAATTGTATTGGATCAACAAAAATACAGAATAAAAATTGGTATGCAATTGATACTAAACTAATGCTCATTTTATGCATTGGTGTCAGTGTTCTAAATAAAGTTACCAACCATCTCAACAAAAGAAAAATTATGTAAGGAACACATTCCTTCAAACACTACTACTTGATGTGGTGTATGATAAGGTCAACGAATTAACCATTGGACCTGCCAGGTCTAAACATTACCTCTCCAACTACCATCAAAATTGTCTAAGTGGATATGGAAAAGGGAAATCCTTTCTTTGCGAGGAGAGGAGGTTGGAATAGGGGTGGTGGTGGCGCTGGAAGGTTTGGGCAAGGAGGGGGAAGGTTTTTTGGCTTCGGGCAGGGTCAGAGGGGAGGAAGAGTGATTAGCGATGGGGGTGGATCAGTTGTTGGCCATGAGGGTAGAGGAGCCTGGCGTGGTCGGTTTTAGCGAGGAGTCTATCCCAGGCAGGGTGCGTATGGGCATCTTGGTCATCAGGGTGGATATCATGGTGTGCAAGGTCAGAATGGAAGATTGATCAACAAGGTGGAGCCGAATTCTTCTGGTAAGAGTATGGTTGTTGAAGGTCAGGTCTCAGGTTGTGAGGTGCAGAAGGAGTCGATTCCTAAAGCTAGTGCGAGTGCAGACAAAATGGGTCTTGATCAGAAGAAGTCGAGTCAGGAGGTTATTGGTTCATTTGGTATGGAAGTGGATGGGGGTTCAGATGGTATGTCGGTGTTTGGGGCTGAGCAGAAAGGTGGTGTGAGATGTTTGAGATGTTCACAGAAGGGGCATGTGGCGGCTGGGTGCAAATCCGATATCTATTGTGTTATTTGTGACAGTACAGATCATGTTAATCATAGATGCCCTATTCTCAAACAACCAAGGCCTGTGGCGCATGCTGTTGGATATGCTGTGCATGGTTTAGGTTTCTACCACATCCCTCATCCTCCATTACCTAAGGCAAAGAAGGAAAACAGGAATGCTCTCATTTCTGTGGAAGGGGGGGTGCTGTCTGGAGAGCAAATTGTGTCTCAGTTGCAGAGGTTGTTTCCAAACAAATGGACATGGGAATTGAAAGAGCAGGAGCAGGGTTTTGTGACACAATTTCCCTCAAAGGTTGATCTGCAGAGATCAATAGCTTTTGGGGGGGCAGATGTGAAGTTGGAGGGTGCTCAACCTGGAGTCAGACTGACTTTCAAGGAATGGTTAGAAAAAGAGGAAGGTTTTCTTTTACCTAAGGTCTGGGTTAGAGTTTTTGGGATAAGGAAGAAGCTTAGGGAATTTCTTAACCTGTGGGCTATTGGTTCAATGTTGGGTTCTACCCAAACGGTGGACATGGAGATGACAAGGAAAAGCGACTTTGGGAGGATTTTTGTAGCAGTTTTAAACCCCAAGCTTATCCCGCCTTTTCTTGATGTGGTAATCGGAGATCATTATTTCGAGCTTAAATTTGAAGTGGAGAAAATTGGTTGTGATGAGAATGGAGAGGAGGTGGAGGTTGATTTGGCTAGCTCAGATGATGAAGAGAAGAAGGATGATAATGGTGATCTTGTGATGGATGATGGGGTTCTTGGTTCAGCTAGGGATTCAAAAAGGCCCAAAAATTCTGGTGGTTCGACTGCAGATGCTGAGAAGGTTAAAGAGGGTTATGCTGGAGGAGTCAAAAGATCCTTTCTAGATGCTGTCAAGGGATTGTCTGATTGTGAGTTTGAGCTTTTTCTGAAAAGGAAAGCAAAGGAAATCATCGATTCTTCAGTGAACACAGTGTTGGGTGAAGCTGCAGATAGAGTGTTAGCTCAAGATAATGAGGTTTGGAATCAGGATGGGTCCTGGAATAAGGAAAATATTTCTGGTATTTCCGGTTTGGGCTTGAAGATGTCTAGTGACGTTAATGTGGCAGTGGATCTGGATGATATTTCATCTCATAGGAATGGGGCCTGTGGGTCATCCAGCTCTGAGCATATAAAGAGTAAGCTGTCCAAGCCTTTTGCTTCTCAAGAGCATGGTCTCTGTGTTGAGAGTGGGAATGTGCAGAGCAGCAAGGTTCATGATATTAGCAATGAAGATGTCCAGATGGACGTTGTCAGTCTGGAAGGGGGGCATGATGTTTTGTCTGAAGGGAATCTAGCCCAGGCTGCTGTCAGGGGCGTTGGTGGTCTTAAATCCAAGCCTTTGGTTTCTCAGGAGCAGGGTCTCTGTGTTGACGGTGGGAATGAGCAGAGCAGCAAGGTTCAAGATTTTACCAATGAAGTTGTCCAGTTGGATGATGACAATATGGAGGGGGCAGTGTTGTTTTGATCAGAGGGAGTTTAGCTCAAAGCATTGTCAAGGCGTTGGTGGTCTTAATTTGGCTAGCAGGAAGGAGATGGCTGAAATTCCTGAGGCGGGGGTGTCTCCAATCCGGGCTTCTCCGAGGCTGGTGGGGGTATCTGCTGAACTCTCTATGATGCGAGCTGAGCATAGGGCGGCTATGAAGAACTTGGACTTTAATGAAGGTACTAATCTCGAGCTAAGTTTATCTTCTATTCCTGTTGTTGATGCGATAGATAATATTAAGCAATTGGGTGTCTATTGTGGTAATTCTCTTGAAGAATCAGTTTTGGCGGTCAATAATCTTTTCAAACTAGACATCTCTAGAACTGCGGCTTGTTTGTCTTCTGGTTTTAGGTATGAAAATCGTGTTCCGAGTAATAGTGATAATGAGTCTCAGGAGGACGGTGATTTTGATGTTTCTCTTTCCAATGTATGTGGTGATTTAATGGATGAAATGTGTGATGATGACAGTTGTCACCTAAGTCGTGATTTCAGAACTATTTATAAAAGAAAGAAAAAGAATAGGGTTTGCACCGTGTTCTCTAAGCAGAGCAGATGCAAGGATAAGGTCAACAGGAGCATTAAGCATAGTTTAAGATGAAAGGAATTTTCTGGAATAGCAGAGGTCTGAGTGACTTGGCTAAATCTAGATTTCTTTCGGATACTTCCAAAGAACAACAGTTAGATTTTATTGCTATTATGGAGACCGAAAAAAAGGATTTTGCTGCCCATACACTTAGTAATTTGTGTGGGGAAGGAATTTTCTTTGGCATCGGCCTGCACCTCATGGGAGGTCGTGGTATAGCTTTGGGAGTCAATTTAGATGTTTTTGATATAGGCAAAGATTGAAGAAGGGATTTCTATATTAAATTCCATCTAAGATGTAAAGATGATGGCTTTCAAGGATTTTGGTGGCGGTTACTGGCTGCTCAATCAAAATTCAAAGAGGCTTTTCTCACTGAATTGGTTCGGTCTTGTAGAAAAGAATCATTACCCATTCTAATTGGTGGTGATTTTAACATCATTAGAAGTTCTAGTGAGAAGAACAAGGATAGCTTTAATGGTAATGGCCCTTTTTATTTAATGCGGTAATTGATAGTCTGAACTTAAGGGAAATCCAGATGTCGGGTCGCAGATTTACATGGGCCAATTCTTTAGAGGTTCCTACTTTTGAAAAATTGGACAGAATCTTGATGAGTTCGGAATGGGAGCAGAAATTTCCATTGTCGACGGTTGTGGCTCTGAGTCGAGAATTTTCGGATCATACCCCATTATTACTTAACACGGGAGCTGGAACTCATGGTGGTAAGCATCCTTTATTTCGTTTCGAAGTAGGTTGGTTGTTGCGTAAAGATTTTCATAATCTTGTATCGAATGTATGGAATGAAAAGACGAAAGGTTCCAGTGCTTTGGACATATGGCAGAACAAGATTAGAAGATTGAGGCAATTTCTTAGAGGGTGGGCCAAAAATGTGAGTGGATCTAATAAAAAAGAGAAAAGAGAGCTTATTAGGAGAGTAGAAGAGTTAGACAAGAAAGCAAAATCTGTTATGCTTAGTCCTCAGGAGGTGGAGTTAAAGCAGTGCCTTAAGCAGAGACTAGTTTCTCTCCTTAGGGAAGAAGAAGTTTATTGGTATCAAAGATCGAAGTCTATGAGGCTTCTTCAGGGTGATAGAAATACGAAATATTTCCATCTAGTTGCTAATGGAAAACATAGGAAGACCAGGATTTTCCAATTAGAGCAGAGGAAGGGGTAATCAAGGGAGAGGCAAATCTTAAGAAGTACATTTCTAATTATTACAAAACTCTGTTTGGACCGTCAGAGAGAAATACTTTCTCCATGATTGAGTCTCAAAGAGAGGATATTCCCTAGGTGTCTTATGAGGAAAATGAAATTCTTGAAGCTCAATTTACTGCTAAAGAAGTTAGAGATTCAATTTTTCAAATGAAACACAATAAAGCTCCTGGTCCAGATGGTTTCCCTGCTGAGTTTTATCAGGAATTTTGGGGGCTCATTAAAGATGATCTGATGGCCATGTTTAATGAATTCCACAAGTGTAATCTGCCTCTTTTTAGCTTAAATTTTGGAACAATTATATTGTTGCCCAAGCTGAAAGAGGTAAAGCAAATTCAGCAAAGATGCACCTATCTGCTTATTAAATGTGAGCTTCAAGATTTTCACCAAAGTATCGCTAATAGATGGCGCCGAGAGCACAATCAATAGTTAGACCTTCGCAAACCGCATTCATGTCGGAAGGAACATCATGGAAGGAGTAGTCATCTTACATGAGACTTTGCATGAATTGAAAAAGAAAGCTCAATGGAGTGGTGCTTAAATTAGATTTTGAAAAAGCTACGACAAGGTTAAATGGGATTTTCTCCAACAATCTCTCGTAATGAAGGGTTTCTGAGATATGGTGTAAGTGGATTGAAGGTAGTGTCAACAAAGGAAGTGTGAATGTCAAAGTTAATGATGATTTGGGGAGTTACTTTCAGACTAAGAAAGGATTTGACATGGGGATCCTTTATCCCGTTATTGTTTAATCTGTAGGAGACATGCTAGCTATTCTGATTGCCAGGGCTAAAGAAAATAACCAATTTAGTGGGTTAATTCCGCATCTCATGGAGGGGGGTCTTTCGATCCTTCAGTATGCAGATGACACGATTCTCTTTCTGGATCATGATTTAAATGGCGCTTTGAATTTAAAGTTAGTCTTGAGTGTTTTTGAACAGTTGTTAGAACTTAAGATTAATTTTCATAAAAGTGAGATTTTCCTTTTTGGTGAGGCTCAAACGCATAAGATGGAGTATGTTAAACTTTTTGGGTGCAAAGAAGGGGTTCTTCCCTTTAGATACTTAGGTATTCCAATGCATCACAAAAGGCTGAGCAATAGGGAGTGGATTTCAGTGGAGGAGAGATTTCAAAAGAAGCTCGCTAGTTAGAAGGGTAAGCTTCTTTCAGTAGGAGGCAGACTGGTATTGATTAATTCAGTCCTTTCTAGTTTACCCTTGTTTATGTTATCTTTTTTCAAGGCTCCTAAAGGGGTGATTAAAAAGTTGGATTATTACAGATCCGATTCTTACCGCAATGTGATGAACACAAGAAGAAATATAGATTAGCAAGATGGTTGGTGCTCAATAAACCTAAAAGTATGGGGGTTTGGGAATTTTAGATTTGGAATTGCGAATAGGTGCTTGTTAGGAAATGGTTATTTAAATTGTTAAGTGAGGAAGGCCTATGGCAAAACTTACTTAGAAAGAAATACTTGCATAGTAAATCTATCACTCGATAACCAGAAGGTCAGATTCTTCTTTCGTCGTTTGATGGACGGAAAGAGCAATTCTCGCCTATGGGTTCCTTTCGAATAGAGAATGGGAGATGCGCTAGATTTTGGGAGGATTCTTGGATCAGTAACAAACCTCTTATGGAGATGTATCCTAATCTGTATAGGATTGTTAGAAAGAAAGATGTCTCAGTAGCAAAAGTTTTATAATCGGTTCCGCTAAACGTCTCTTTCCGGAGATCTTTGGTGGGTTTCGACTTGGCAACTTGGTTTGAACTAGTGTCAAAAGTTGCTAAAGTACCTTTAACACGGGAGATGGACAAGTTTAGATGGAATCTTAACAAAACGGGTATCTTTTCGGTACATTCCATGTATAATGCCTTGATCCAAGAAAATGCCATTCCTAGGAAGTGTGTCATTTGGAAGTTAAATATTCCTTTGAAGATCAAAATCTTTCTGTGGTACTTATGGTCTGGAGTAATCCTAACAAAAGATAATCTAGCTAAAAGACGGTGGCAAGGAAGTATTAAATGTTGCTTTTGTAATTCTAATGAATCAATTCAGCATTTGTTTTTTGATTGCCATATGGCGAGATCTATTTGGAACACCATTTTCATCACCTGTGGAATTCTTCCTCCTCGCAATGCATCTATAATGTTTGGCTCTTGGCTAAAGGGTATTAACTCTAAGCTTAAGGGCCAAATCTTAGTAGGTGCAGCAGCCATGTGTTGGTCTATTTGGTTGTATAGGAACGATTTGATTTTCAATGTAAGTCCTTTTAACTCATTTGCACAGTAATATTCAGGGGAACGATTGGATCTCAAGTGGTCCCTCATTGCCTAAAGAGGAAGAGAAGGAGGCTATTAAGAGGATGCAAGTGCTGGAGACCACAGTATTCGAATTATTTGCTAATTTTGGGTGGAGATTGTGTCTTAGAATTGAGGCCTAGGGCCTCCTGTTGTTTTCTTTTGGTGCTTGTTTACCACCTTAGGATGTTTGGTTGGTCAGTGTTTTGTCGGTTGTAATACCGTTTGTCATTTGTGCAGTACTTTTTAGAGTTTGTATCGTTGGCCATATTCCTTGAGCGAAGAGACCGGATTGTTTCCTTTATCTAAAAAAAAAGTGTGTTGCCACAATAGCGGAGGTGCATGGTACCAAAAAGGGGATGCAATTTTCTTGCAAGAGAAATTTTTTGCTTGCCTACTTCAATATCTAAATCAGATGAGCAGTACAGAAAAAAAGAAAATTAATTGTTCGACAGGTTCATAAGAGATCTACGAGGGATTGACTTACACGGTTTCAGGCTTATACTGAAAAATGGCGTGAGATCATGAGAGATTATTCAATTTCATCATGTCATCCATTATTTAAACAAGCTTCTGTCATCTGTTAGTGATAGGATTGTTTTTACAAAATTTTAGTTATAGAAATTAATAAAGAAAGAAACAGAAAATATATATGTTCCAAAATATTAAAGTTGGCACTAAGATTTATATTGAATGCGTTGACATATTAAACTGGTACAAAGTAATAAAAAAGTTTTCATGTGCAGGGTGCACTACAAAACAAAAAAAGAAGTGCAGACCAAATAACACAAACACTGCTATGCTAGTTGATTCCTATGAAGCAGCCTGCGACCTAATGCATTTGCCACACCCAACCAAGCTAAATCCAACTGTTTTAGAGATGGCATGTATTGGCCTCCTGCTCACTGGCCGGCCTTTGTCAGGTGGTTTCTCTTCGTTGTCACCTAGATATCTTCAGCTTCGTCCAAATATTAGAGTCCAAACACGTTATTGTAGTTTACAAATTCTGGTTTAATACTTTGACTTCTCAGCCAGCCAAATTTGTTAGTCCAAACTCACATTTGTAGATAGATACTTGCCAATGAAACCACCGAAAGAGAACCATTTACGATCAATTCTATGCTCAGTATCCTATAACTTTGTCCTACACCTTCGAAGTAGGGCGTATTTTCAAATTACAAGCATCTAACCTGTTGTTCCCTTCAGAAATCAGAACCAAAATTAGTTTCCCACACATGGACAAGTTTCTGCCCAGAGTTTTAGCTTGCCTTGTAACCAGATTGATCTTCCACTTAGTTGACACAAAGAAAAAGCAGACAAGCGTTGAGCAGAAGCTAAGAAGGCTCCAACAAGTACTGCTCAAGGTCCATGCAACTATTGAAGAAGCTGAGTTACGCCACATCACAAACCAGCGGATGCTACTACAACTGCAGAAGTTTCTCGATGGCATGTACCTTGTTGGTGGCGGCGCGGCTAGGGGACGTGCGGCGGCGGCGAGGCGGCACAGTGCGGGGACGGCGTGGGGACGGCGCGGGGACAGTGTCGGGACGGCCCGCGGCGACGTGGAGACGGGCGGCACGGATGGCGTGGGGATGGGCGGCGGAGATGCGTAGGGCAATTTCGATTGGTCACGCGGAGATGCGTACATACGCGCAGGCCAGCAGCTGGGCCTTTTTGGGTCCGGAAGAGTTTTGGCGAGAGTACGCGTAGCCGGCTATTTTCGTCGGTTGGGACCGACGAAAATCGCGAGTCCAGCCACGTGTCGTATTTTTGTCGGCTCAGGCCGACAAAAATACCCACGTCATGACACGTGTCATATTTTCGTCGGTCTAGACCGACGAAACTAGCCCACAAAATTTTCAAATAACTCGGACGCGATTTCTCAACTATTTTCTTCAGCCTTTTCAATGATACCGACGAAAATAAAGGTAATTTCATCGGTTTATATCTAACCGATGAAAATAATCAGTTATTTACGTCGACCTATTTTTGGCCGACGAAAATATTTTGGACCGACGAAAATAGTGTCGATTCCTGTAGTGAGTAGCAATGTTCAAATTTTTAAAAATTTCTCAAGCTTGATAATCATTTGAATTATTTATGGGAACATCATTGAAGGACTCTCCAAAAAAATTTAAATTTTTTGACATCGTTTGAGCTATTTTCCACTCAGTTGAAATTTGCCGAGATTTTGGCAATTTCGGATTTTTGGCCGAAATATCGGAAATCTCGGTCCAAAAAATTCCGGATTTGAATTTTTCTTTTTGAATTTTGTCTGGATTTTATCTAAAATAACGAGATTTCGTCGAAATTTTGGATTTCGGAGAGTGATGAGATGTGAACCGGAAACAAAATTTGGAACCTTGCCACCTTGGGTTTGGGTGTTGGAGCGGAAGGGCATATGAGCTTTGCCACGGTCCAGGCATTGTGAATGATGGTCGTGAGGCGCAGGATGTCGTGTGGCACCACAAGAGCGAGCTCTCGGTAGAGCCCATGGTTAGGGAATGCTAAGGAAGCTCGGAGTGTCCTTGATATTAAGTCTTCAGGTATCCCATTAGGGCTTGCTGCCCTTCAATGATTTTGTTCACTATGTGCGCCATGGAAACCTCAAGTTCAATCCTTCTGCCCTTGTTTCGGAGGCTATGGATATCTGTACAGAGATGAGGTCCTGCTACTCCGAGGAGTCCGAGCTAAAACAAGCAGTGCACAGGCATCAGGAGCTCACCTGGGGCACAACGGTGAGGTCTGTGACGGTGGAAAAAGCCATGAGCGGTGGGATGACGACGAACAAAAGCGGCAACAATGGTGTCAATGGCGGCGGAGCTCAAAGATGATGACGAGCTAAAAAGAAGCACACGGCAAGATTCAGAGAGGAAAGCGGATGCTGAAAATGACCATGATGAGGCTTGGGACTCACCGGAGAGGGAACTGCCAAGGGACAATAGTGATGACAGAGATGACGGCGACAGCTCACCATATCTCGAACCAACTGAAACGGAGGCCATATCGAGGTTCAGCGAGGCGAGACGATGCTGAAGGAGAAGAAGATGGGCGAAGAAGCTCACAGAAGCGAGAGGAAGACGGTGGCGACGACGGTGTTTCCAGCGGTAATCAGAGGAGAGAAGAAGATGGCGCGGATCCAGAGCTACGCTGCGGGAAAGGCAAAATCGAGTGAGGGTTTTGGAAGAGCGGACTAAAGGATGCAAAGTGAGTGAATGTTGAGACTCGAGCTCACCAGGGAGAGAGGATAGCACAGCGGAGCATGCGCCCCATAGCCAAGCCAACAACGAAGGGCACTTTCCGGGCGAACGAGATGGAGAAACTTGCGGGAGATGACCAAAATGGAATTGGTGTCATGGTGTGGAGTTGAGACGAGCACGACGCACTCAGGTGGGCTTAAAAGGGCAATACTAGAGGTGGCGTCGTGCCGTATCGGATCGGCTCGGTACAAGTTTATCATGCTTCGTATCTGAACCGTGTCGGACCGCAATGGTCTATTGTGCCAACCGTGTCATGCCGTGCCTGTCCGGTTTGCCTTCGGTGAGTCTAAACATAGCCCATTTGCGTTTCATGTCTGCTTCGTGTTGTGTCGGCTCAGATCTGGTCCATTTATACTATTGAGACGTGAGGAAAGGAGCGGAGGTGTATAGAGTTGAGGCAGTGGATACATATATTATAAGAAAAAGAACTAAAATTTATTTATTCTTAAATAGTTACACAGAGCGAGGAGGAGGTGTTGAACAGGAATGAGAGGGGGGCAATGAACGAGAAAGAGGGTGAGAGAGACAGACGAGAGAGATTGAGAGAGATAGGCGAGAGAGGGAGAGATTAAGAGAGACGGGTAAGAGAGAGAACTAAGAGAAATTGAGAGAGACGGACAAGAGAGAGAGAGAGCTGAGAGAAAACAGCTTCTTGCATCGCCTCTCAGTTTCTCTCAGTTCTCTCTCCCCACTTGCTCGTCTCTCTCAGGTGTCGGCAGCGGCGACGACGATAGCGTCCATACTGTTGGTGCATCCATGGTACTCATACTCTACGAGTCGGTGACCTTCATGCTGAGCTTATTTCTCATGCCCTAGGTCATCAACCTGGCACAGCCCCGTGCTACAGTGTCATGCCAGGCTGTGCCACCCATCGTACCTGGTTTTTGGACCCGGCATGGCCCGTGCTATTCACTACTACAGAAATGATTTTCCTAGACACCAAGGATTTCTTTCCACAGGCGGATTAAAAGGAGAGCCGCCTCAAATGACTGATCGCGTCCTTGTGGTTAAGAACCGCTTTGTGTAAAGGTATCTTCACAGCGGCTCAGAAGAAACCGCCGCGAAAATATTGATTTCTTCACAAAGCGGTGCCCTTTAGATGCCGCCTGTGGAAACTATGCCCCAAAGGTTCCTTAAAGGAACCGCCGGGAAGAGGCGATCTTTACACGTACCGCTTTCTTACGGCCGCATGAAATCGCAGCTTCCAAAGCGGTACATTAAGCAAGCGACCTTAGTTAATTATATTGACGCCCTAATTAATTAAGGAACCCCATGTGGTGATGTTAAGTCTTTAAAGGCGTAGTTCTTAAACAAACCGCTCATTCAAATTTTGTAAATGTTTGTGCGCATATCTTGTGACGAAGGAGATGCCGGTATGCGTTTTTATGTATGCATCGGATCATCCTTTGTTCTACAATACCGCAAAACACGTAAATCCAACGCCCGTGCAATACTCCCAGATGAGTTTTTATTGACGCATCGGATCATCCGTTACGCTGTAACAGCAATGCATTACACGAGAAATCCAACGTCCATAAAATACTCCCAGATGGTTCTTTTTACTTTGACGGATCATCCGTAGAGTGCTGTTTTGCTTGATCGTTATTATTTTTCTCGCAGTCGTTGTCTTAGGGAGCCGCTTGTGGAAACTTCGCTTAAAGCTCTAACAGATCGTTCTCTCAGGCAGAGTTCAAAGTGCCCCAAAATTGTGAAAACAAGGGGAGCTAGGTTTTGAACTTGAAATCCTTGGAATAGTTAACTCTCTAAGGTAAGAGCATCTCATTCCCGACATTTGTAGAGGTTTATATATCTTGTGGAGAGGAAGATGTAGTGTAGATAGAATGTGCATGGGAGAGGGTTGAAGCTTGGAGATTGGCGCCTCTTTAAAATTGTGATTCACTTTTTGACACCTCGTCCCTTGTCATAGACTCAGATGGACCCACATGTCATAGACACATCACCAAAAACCAACGAATTTAGTGTCACCGACTAATTTAATTTTCCGCTGAAGCCCTCACCTTCTAGATCTCAGAGACGATCTTGTATCCCTCCTCTCTCTAGAGGAGAGAGCAGTCCCCTCTCTAGATCTAGAGGAGAGGACCTTACATTCTTTCGTGATTTTAATAAAATCATTTTATAGTATTTAACTTAGGTTCTCTTGTTAAAGTTCTATCTAAATAATTGACATTTCAATCTGATTTTCTGCTTTGTGTTCAAGATGGAAAGGGCATGGATGTACAATGCCCCAAGAAATAAGGGTGTATTCCTCAAAGAGCTCAAACTTTTATTAAAGCCGCCGTATGACGCCTCGACTAAGAAGGAAACGGAAATACTTTGTCCATGCAAAGACTGTGAAGAACAATGTAGGGTGGGGAGATTTAAGTGTAATCACAACACACCGATCATGAGAGGTTTTATAGAGGATTACACATGTTGGTCCAACCATGGCGAGCAACGTACATCGCAAACAACCGATGATGTTGATCCCAATCTCGTGGATGATCGGCGTCGAGGCGACATCGACGGTTTGGGAGATGAAGCTCACGTGCATGCTCGCTTGCTAGATGATGGTCGATCGCCGATGTAGAGGAAATGTTGCGCCATGCCGAACCACGTGTTTTAAAGGAGATGACAAGTTTAGATAATGTCGATCGTTACACAAAGCAAATAATGATCCGTTATATGAGGAATCCAAGGGTTGTCCTCCGAATTTACTGGTGTTGCATACGGTCCGATGCTTCTACGGTTGAAGGCTAGCAATGGATGGTCGGACAAGAGTTTCACCGATCCGTTGAGGCTCTTGGCGTAAGTACTTCAAGGCTAATGGATTGCCCACCTTGCCGACGAGCACTTATTTCGCAAGAAGCTTATCACTCCGATGTCATTGATGTGCAAAAGATACACACGTGTCCGAACCATCAGATCCTCTTCCGTAAAGATTACGCGGACTTGGATCAATGCCCGGTGTGCAAGGCGAGCCGGTATAAGAAGAATGATGACTCCCACGACGATGATGATTCTTCAGCCAGCACTAAGAAGAATAAGAAGAACAAGAATAGTACTACTAGTAATGACAAAGAAGACACTTCTTCAGGCACGGACAAGAAGAAAAGAATCCCTGCGTTGGTGATGTGGTACTTGCCAGTTATTGACCGCCTGAAACGTTTGTATTCGAATGAGATGGACTCCGAACTAATGGGTTGGCATTTCGACAAGCGCATAAAAGATGGAAAGATTCGACACCCCGCCGATGGTAGACAATGGAGAAATTTTGATCGCATGTATCCAGATTTCGGTAACGAACCCAGGAATGTAAGGTTCGCGCTGAGTACCGATGGTATGAATCCTTTCGGTGAATGGAATGCCACACATAGCACTTGGCCAGTAGTCCTGTCCATCTACAACCTTCCTCCATGGCTATGTATGAAGAGAAGGTACCTAATGTTGTCCATTCTTATCCAAGGTCCGAGACACCTAGAGTAGATATTGATGTGTTTCTAACCATCGATGGAAGATATGGCCATGTTGTGGCACGATGGGGTCCAGTGTGGGATCGGCCCAACGACAAAGACTTCACACTAAAAGCCATTATTTTCGTTACCATCGCTGATTACCCGCTCGCTTGCCCTATCGGGTCGATTAAAGGGAAGACACTTGTGTAGTATGCATGGATGAAAGCGTGTCGACGCTCCTTCCATGCTCACAGGTTAGTGTACATGCGCACCGCCTGCTTACTCAAAACTCACAAATACCGCAAGATGGGCAAGTATTTTGACAATACGGTTGAGGAAGGTGTGGCTCCAAAGCGCCAGAAGGAAAAAAGTGTTTGAAATGGTCCGTAACATCAAGGTTGTTTTTGGGAAGAAGCCGTGCAGGCCAAAAGAGGGGTCGAAGAGGAAGAATACCGATGAGGAGGTTCCATCGCTTCGTTGTCCTATTCAAAAGATGTCAATTTTCTACAAGTATTTGCCCTATTGGAAGGACTTGGAAATTCGCCATAGCATCGATGCCATGCATGTCATAAAGAATGTCCGTGAAAGCGCATAGGTCTCTTGTTGGACATTCAAGACAAGACAAAGGATGGTCTTAAAGCTCAGAAGACATGGTAGTACTTAAAATCAGAAAGAACTACACCTCAAGAAAGACCAAGTGGAAAGTATTACCTTCCCCAAAGAAGCTACTCTCGATACCGAGGAGAAAAGATCATGTGCAAGTGCTTACGTGGGGTCGAGTCCCGTTCGTTATTCATCGAACATCAAAACCTAGTATCGATGAAAGATTTAAAGATAAGTGGTATGAAGTCTCACGACTGCCACGTCATGATGACACAAATGCTCCCAATTGCAATCAGGGATATCAACTCAACATTTGTAAAGGTAGCCATCACACGGTTGTGTCATTTCTGCAATGTGATTTCACAGAAGGTAATCGATGATGAACAGCTCAGCAATCTGCAGAACTACATAGTGGAGACTATGAACCAACTTGAGATGTGCTTCCCTCCATCCTTTTTCGATATCATGCCGCACCTCTTGATTCACCTTGTCGAGGAGGTAAAGGTATCGGGACCAAGATTCTTACAATCGGATGTTTCCATTTGAGAGGTGGATGGGCTTGCTTAAGAGCTTACAACGGAATCGTGCTTACCGAGAGGGTTCCATTATTGAGGGCTACAACATCGAGGAAGTCATTGAGTGTTGCACGGATTACTTCATGCCCACGGAAAGGCCGATTGGTGTGCTGTCCCTCGACATGAGGGAGGTTGACTGTAAAGGGACTAAGGGAAAGAAAAGATTCATCGACTATGAGTACAAGAATGTGGACCAAGCACATTTCACCGCCTTGCAATGACTAAAGATAGTGGAGCCGTATGTGGAGCAACACCGAAGAGCTTGAAAGAGAAAATCCAGACGCCAAGTTGATTGGATCCTCGAAGAGAATAAGCGATGTTTACCACATGGTTCAAGAACCAAAACATACCAGATGGTGAGGACGAAGAAAGCGTAAACATTGAAAATGTTGGCTCATGGCCCATCAAGTCTGGTAACATCATGGCTAGCGTATGACATCAATGGGTACACGTTTTATACCTTTCAAAAGGACAAGAAGACGATGGCCCAAAACAGTGGCGTTCGGGTAGAAGCCATAGATGCAACAGGGGAGAAGAACACCTACTATAGAATCATTGAAGAAATTTGGGAACTCGATTATGGAAGGGATATGCAGATCCCAGATTTCACAAGAATCGGGTCAAACATCCTAATGGTGTGGAGGTGGACAACTATGGTTCACAAATCACGACCTCAACAATCTTGGACACAAAAGCCCGACACGGATACTAGCTTCAAGTCTCGCAAGTTTTCTACATAGTGACCCCAAGAATAAGAAAAGGAACATAGTTGTTCCCGGAAAACAAAGGATCGTTGAGTTGACAATGTGCACGACGAGGCGAGAATACAATCGATTCGACGACCTACCGCCTTTCGGAGATCCGGAGAGGATCAAACTTGTAGAAGAAACCCTCGATATTTCAATGATGCCATATATGCGTGATGATTGCATCGGAAAAGTTGTTAAAGGCAAATAGGGACACATTGTGTAAAAACTTAATATGTAATAGAACTTATATTTTTTATTGGATTTGAGTAAAACAGTTGCGTAAAAGTGCAGGATGGTACGGTAGGTAATTCGCTATTAGGCCGGATCATCCTGTAAATTGAAGCCAACAAAGGCCAAAGGAAGCCAAGCACTATTCGTCCGGACAATAATCCGGTACGGTTGTTTCTCGACTTAACGGAACGTCCGGTATGTGAATCTTAGCTTCGAGGCCTCCGTCCGCATTCGAGAGCGTCTTTATCTTTTCCTATACGGATCGTCCGGTCTTCGTATTGTCCGCCCTCACTGTTATCGTGACTCTGCTAGGTGCTGCACACCGCTAGACAAGATGATCCGATTCTTTTTTCCTTAGCAGGCCGGACCATCCTGCCACCGAGTCGAACAGAGGCATCGATCCGGTCAGGTGATGTTTCCTATAACGGATCATCCGGTGTAATGATCTTAACCTTATCCAAAACACGCCGTACATTCAGAGGACCGCCAGGACCTCAGATATCGACCGCACCTAACTACTCCTCTCTCCACGCCGTCTTGCGCCACAACCCGTTTCCGTGCCTTCCGACGCTGTACTCCAATCCTCCACCCGCCTCGGCACCGCCACCCGCCTCGGCGCCGCCACACGCCAGTTCGCGCCACCCGTTTTGTCGCCACGACAACCGAGCCCTGGGTGTAATCCACTCTCCTTCACTTTGTAAGCGGTGAGATCCACATCCTCTCGTTTTTTGGACTCCATTCAAATGCATATGAATACGATGCAAGTTCTTGACATTCAACCGCAACTTGCGGATGGCGTGAAAAAGGAAGGGAAAAGAAGTTGTTGTCGAAATGAGAAGGCTAAGAAGTCCAAGTTACTGTATGCGCAGAGCGGCCGAGATGGCTGCAGATGCTAACTTGGCTCGAGCATGCAGGCGTGGCCGCCAATTGCAGATTAGAGACACACAGAGTCAGCAGCAGAGGGGTCAGAAGGGAGGGGGGGAACTCAATTCACAGAGGGTGGTGCGGCACCTCCTCGTCGTTCTAGCCGCGTGCACACTCGTGGTGGTTCGACATCTTCCCAGGTGCGTGCTTGTCCCAACATAGTTCCGCATCAGGAGGAGACTGGCGATGAAAAGGAAGAGGACGAGGAGTACCATGTGCCACATCCTGACCCTGAGATAAGACTTAGAGACCTTCGGAACCTCTCATCCCGGAGGGTAAAGACCCTTCGTTTCTCTGATATCAATGTCTGGTTTCCGCAAGCCAGAGAATTTGGAGTTAATAGGAGGTTCTGGACGGTTCTTCAACAGAGCTTCTTTGTTATGTACAGAGAGCTTGGGGTCCAGTTGAGCATGCACAGACGCCAACTTCTCTTTTGCAGAGGGTCGGGTGGGTGGACGTTCAGAGACACTTCGACCATTTCGAAGGTCTTACCAGGCTGTTGACAGAGTTCGACACGGTAGTGGAAAAGTGGGTCAGAGACTTCTACGCTACAGTTTGGATCGACCCAGAGCACAGATACATTCAATTCATGCACGACGGAGAACCCCAGAGGGTGTACAAAGCACTTTGCTTGAGTTGTTTGGTTTTGAGGAGGAGCCCGAACTTTGCATCGTGGTGTACGCAGACAAAGACACCGCCTCGTCGTGCTAAGGCCGGAGGGTGTTTCCGACAGATGACCGATTCGCTTGCTCCAAAGCACGTGCCTCGTTGATCCCTTCGCCATCCGCACCGCCTCACCTCGAGGCAAAGGCGGTCCACATGGCTTTGAGGAAGTCATTTATGTCGAGGATTGGGAATGCCGAGACGATCACTAGTTTGCGAAGGCTACTTTATTCGATCCTATCTCACGAGCCGTTCGACATTCTCGACTTTATCATCTGTGAGATTGAAGATGCTATTGCAGATGCTATGAGTTTGGCCAGACAACAACCATTTGTGCATATAATTTCTTACATATGCAGTACCTTCGCTCCAGACGAGCATCGTGAGGAGTACCGAAGGGCGAAGTTCGTCTTCACAAGACATGCCTCCATCTCTTGACGACATGACGCAGAGGACAACGCTCCATGAGGAGGGCTCAGAGCGATACCGAGGAACCGAGAGAGACCGCCAAGGGAGGACCGAGCACTAGCAGAGGCCGAGGAGCATTTGGGTTGGCGCGGATCATTGATATTGATCGATGACGACGACGATGAGGAGGAAGACCCCGAGTACTTTCCAACCAGACGAGCCCACGACCACGAGGCGGGTGGATCAGGCTCAGACCGAGGACCGAGACGACTCAACAGACTGCCGTCAGCAGCTCCGACGTGACACCGGTGACTCCGTCTTCGCTTTCTCGGCCACCGAGCTTACTCACACGCTTGCTTCGATTGTTGAGTTGCGAAGTCTCGTGCAGCTTCAATTGCCCAACAAATGGAGACACAGACCCAATTACTAGAGGAGATGAGGTTGCATCGCCAGACGACCAGCAAACTTTGGTACGGGCCGATGCAAATGGCTCAGATGTTCACTTTCTTCTCAGTTGCTTTGGTCGGTTGTACAATGCAGATTGGTCTTGCATGACCTCATTGCCGGCTCGAGCCCACCTCCCGCCACCGCATTGTCTGCCCACTTGCTTCGTTGGGGGCTTCTCGCCCACCCGTGTCCACGCTCCCACCAACTCCTACGGTCTTGACAGGATGTTCTCCTGCATCACCGATGATAAGGCATCCGCCCGCTGTCCACTACTCCACCTACTTTAGCGGATGCACCCACATCGACCATGCCTACCCCGTGCTCGACTGAGATCGAACATACGTCCGTGCATGCTGACATGACTGACGAGATGGCTGCTCAGAGTGTAGTATCGTTGAGTTCGGCACCTATCAAAGCGGTGCCGACTCCTCAAGTTGACGACGATCCGGCCATTGCCTTCGAGTGTGCTCCTGTGAGTTCACCTACAGCCCCTGAGGCCCCCGATGAGGATAACACTGCGCCAACATGTACAGGAACATCAGTCTCCGGACTCAACACACATTGCTGTGATTGCTCAAATCACAGAGAATATTGTTGATCACGGTGTTGTGGATCCGACCAACCCGACAAAGGCGGCACGAGACAGCCCATCGACTTCTTGCCGGCGACACAGCGATTGTTCAGACCCTTCACCAACAGTTCACAGGCCCCTCATGAGGAGACTAAAGCTACAAAGTCCTGGGAGGAGAACCTCGACGAGCCCGACGCCGACGGTGTTGAGCGCGAGGTCGATAGGGAAGACTCCAGCTCTGGCTCCGATCTTTTTGGTAGTAGTCCAAGCACGGACGAGTAGTTCTTTGCTTAATGCGCCACTTGTCTTTTCGGTTGTTATGCACTCTAACTTGCTTGATATGTCGTATTTTGATTTCGCTGTGTTAGCCTATATTGGAACGATGCATTTCATGACAATTTTATTTAACTTTGTACTCTTTCATGACAATCTGTACCGAAAGCTTTTTTCCGGTAGGATGGTCCAGTATACATATATTTACACATACCGGATCATCCTGATTTGTAGTTCCGTTGTAGCCCACGGCGGAAGTTGTACGCATAGGGGATGGTCCGGTGAGTTATCCTAACCTTGGCCGGATCGTCCGGTCTGTGTAATCGGCTCCCGTGCTTGAGGAGAGCACCTAGCAAGACAACAGGTGTAGAGCTTTGGTCTCCCGGCCAATCACTTTCTGCTGCGATTGCTACGATCACAGAGAATAAGGCTGCTATCTATCGATTACACCGAAAGGAACAACTACGAGTGGCGCAACATTCAGATAACTCGCCCTTACATGAAGATCCGACAGGAGCTAACACCACTAAAATCAACTCAAAGACTACGTGGTCAGACGTTCTCGGCCGGGAATGCCCAAAGATCGGAGCCGAGTCGATCAGCCTCAAGGCTCCGCAACAGAGTCGCCGCAGCTCGTGGAGGTCATGATATTGAAATGGTCACTTACTCGCCACCATCGGACCGATGGGCTAGCGGTGATGTCGAGGAGCAAAGCATGGGTCATGGGCTTGGGGGTCTCCGGAGTTGTCTCGCCCGCACTAACGGTCCGAGGGTTCCTCGTTAGATAGAGTAGCTTATCTAGGTATCTAGTTGGCGATAATTATGATGTACATCTGGCGCCTTTTGATGTACATTTTGTGTGTTACATAACTTAATGTATCTGTTTTGGAAATGTTAATAGAATTGAAATTTCAGAAAATGACACTCGAATTCTCCCCTCAATTCAGCCTCCCCAAACTATTTGGAAGTCAAATTTAACTAGACAGATCATCCTCTTTGTACTATTGGGAGAGGTTGTATTTCAAGGCTTTTTGTCGGAACAATGGTCCGTGTACACTTGAGCCAATGGAATATGGGACCGTATGAGTCAATGTTATGTAGGTCCGATGGCAATTTTTGCGGTTTACATGTTTAAAGTGCCAAATAACAAAATCTCTCCCCGAACTATGGACGGACCATCCAGATGTGGAATCGTCCTACCGATGTACGACGCCGCTCAGAGAAATCGTTGGAACCGCCAGGAAACCTTGTGCACCGCTTTGTGGAAATTCCTAACCCTAAATTCTCTAGGCGGAGATCGAGTGCTCCTCGCCCAAAGCGCCAAAGCCAAATTTCCCCGCCGACGCTTCCACGCCGCCGCCCTCGGTGACATCCTCGGGCTCGCGCCGCGACAATCGTTTCGGCCGGCCAAGGCCCGACTACCGTCCGCCGCCATTGCCCCTTTCGTCCCGTCGCCTCGCTCGGTGACCTCTCCGTGGCCTCGCTCCTCCGACGAACTTTCCACGGGCCGCTAATCGCCGGCCTCACTCGCCGACGCGACGCCACCGACGCCGCCTGTGGTAATCCGACTTACTTTTCGATTCAAGAATCAAGAAAACAACAAGGAACAAGAATGTAAAACATAGCAACGCAAGAGAAAACTGAATATAGATTGATAAGCAATAATATGAACTTGCGACTCAAGTCTCTCTTCACTTGTGAGCCTTTGGATCTTCATACCGCTCGACATGAAATAAAACCATCCCGCCTTTGATTCGATTCAACTCTCCCAATTCCTAGCATGTGCATAAGCTTCCACCAATGTTCTAGGATTAAGGGACTTGATGGTACCGATATAATTCTTCGCCGATATGAAGTGGTCCAAGTAATACTCCTCAGAAGCTCATGTGGCGTAATTGAGGCCAAGAAAGGGTACTAGTATCAATTCTATTATCGCTAATCCATCGGTCCGCTCTGCGGTAAAATAAACCTCAAAGAATAGCTACTTTACGCTCTTCCGAGTCCTTCCTAAGTCAAAGCATTTTTCCGCTTTTCGATCCATGCATCGATGATTTCCATCGAATTTTGGAAACTCCACTTTAGGACCTTTGCTAAAGTTCCTTTGTAATGAGCCCTGCTATCTCCAAAGCAGACCATCATTCCTTCCATTGCTCTAGGCCATTGATAACCCCATTATAATCGGGACCTTGCTCGTTATACAAATATATATTTACTTAACCGAAAGGGTTGTTACGAGGCCTATAAGCTGGTACATAAGGAGGAGTGGAAGTAATAAACCGAGGTGCAAATGCTCCAAGAGCTAATGTGGGTGGATACACACTAACACCGTAAGTTCTACTTGTTTGCTTCAGATTTTGTAATGGCATTTGTCTCATCATAGGGAAAGTAGTAGCAGCTATAAATGCTAAAAGGAATCGAGGTAGTTCTTGAGTAAAATGGTTAGAGGCATAAGATTGTCCACTACCGGGTCTCAAACATATTCACCGCTGAACTGCCCTTCTCATATTAGCTTTGTGCTAGTTGCTCTCTTCCTCCTTCCGATTTCCTTCATTACTCGGAACTTCCCCATGACCAGATTTATCAACTATGGTCTTAAGCATCTTCATGATTTGATCTATTTTCGCAGAGTTACCTTGCATCCATACGAAGTTGATCCAATATCGGCTAAGGTAATTACTACTTCCAATATCACCTTGATTGAACAGAAACTTCATCCGCACTTGTGAGCTTTTGGATCTTCATTGCAACTGCTTTGTAGTAAGATGGGAGATAAAGAATTGCCCGCCAAGAAGGTGCGTAAGAGGAGCCGCTTGGAGAGCTCGGTGGTAATACGCCAAGAAGAGGAGGGCGATGCTTAAGGCGCAAGACTTGGGCGAGAAGGATGATGCACCACGCCGAAAGAACACCGAGCCCATCGCTTTCCTTGGCAGCGTTGGTTCCTCGTCATCGCACAAGAGCCCTAGCCAGTTCCATGCCCACGACCGTAATCGACGACGTGGGGAAATCGACTCGACTACGATCCCAATGAAGAGGTATTAAGAAGAGTGAGCTTGTTTTATTTGTAGCTTGGCGTGACATAATTGCATTTCCTTATGTTTGCGTATTCCTCGTGTTTATTTCTATGAAGAGGGCGGAAAGGCGATCACGCCGACTAGTTGCGATTCAAGAGGTAATTGAAGATACCTCCGCATGTTCCCGTGATTCTCTCACTGCAACAACCACGACCTCGCATAAACGAAAACGGGGAACGGCGTAGGAACAAGTTACCGGCAGGGACTTGGTATATCACGGAGGTCGGTCCTTTAGGAGAGCCCCTAGCACCTCGTGAGGCACTTTCCAAGTTCCGAAATAGCTGCGGCTGTCTTGTCAAGGACAATGTCTCCATCACGATTGATAACTGGACAAAGGTGGCCGACGCGACAAAGGCGCACCTGTGGACCGAGCTGCAGAAAATCATAAGGTTCCCCCCAGAGTATGAGGCCATCGCTAAGAAGAATGCCTTGGATGTGATGGGGAAGAGCTTCCGGAACTGGAGGTATGAGCTGAACAAGCACTTTGTGAAGACGGGGCGGGCACCATTCCAGAAATATGGAAAAATCACCGTGGGTGAATGGGCGGAGTTTGTCCGGCAGAAGACCACAAGCGAAGCCGTAGCATTGAGCGAGGTGTACAGAGTGCCCTCATGAAGAAGAACAAGTACCCCATCACCGGGCACAGTGGGTATGCCCCTAAGATTGTTGAGTGGAGGAGTAAAGAAGAAGAGGAAGCCCGTCTTTGGGATAGAGAACCCATTGACGAGTCAGAAGCGAAGCGAGGCGTAAATTGGGTCCTAGCTCGCCAACCCAAAGAAGAAGAAGGGTCGCAAAAAGCACGGTGGACCCTGCGGTCTGGAAGTTTCGCCAAAGTCTGCCAAGATCTCGCGACGAGCAAGCGGAGGGATCTTCGTGCGACGGGGAGAACGACGACCTAACGACGGCGTTGGAAACCAAGGAACACCTGTGTCGCACTTTCGTGGCGTCTAAGTCGAGTGGGCTTCAAGCATGGGTTCCCTAATATCAAGACCAATACAAGTCGCGTTAAAGATATAAGAGGACCATGGGCGATACAATAAGACATGGCCCAACAAGAGTTTTTAAGGCGTGGGAAGAGAAGGAGGCGAAAGGGTGTTATAAGCGCGGTCGGATGACAACCCGAGCCCGCCAGATCCGAGTAGCGTCGGTCCGCGCCACTCCTAACGCCGATATCCTGTGGATGATATCACAGAGGCAACCAAGTGCAAGCTCAGGCACATCCGGAGCAAGGGGCTTGGTCGCCGAGCTTGCCGAGGGTATGGCATATCCGCAGCGCGGATACACAACCAACTCCGTGTCCGATTGGTCACGCAAAGGTGCAAGTGGACATCGTGCTTGTTCCGTGCCTTGGCTTGTGGAAGCTACCATTCAGCACCCACGATGATGTAGAGACCATCCAAGATGCAGTTGGGTCATTTATTGTATGGCCCAAGGAAGATATTGCATTGATACAAGAGAGGTCGAGACGCAAAGTGAGAAGTCAAGACGCCCTACCTCTTCCAAAATTGCCTACACCACAAACCGCATCTTCTCTTGCGGGCGCCTTTCACCACAACGCGCATCTTCTCCTGCACGGCGCGCTTTCACCACAATACAAGATCTCCGTTGTTGGTTGCAAAAGAAAACAAAGAAGTAGATTGCAATCAACGGAGTACCACCAAGTCAAACAGAGTGCCAACTCCACTGCATGCACTATGCCTTCACTAGAGACTTATGAGCATGGCAAGCCATTTCTCCCCATGGAGCAGATCAACAAAGGACCATGGAGTTGAAGAGATTCCATGACCGGTACTTGAGGGCATCTCGCCTTGGGGTGAAGGGCATTCAAGCCGCCGTCCCTCTAGATATCTACAAACACGAGGATACTCACTACGTGCGATCGATTTTGGTGACTTGCAACAGATGTTCCGTTTTGGAAAACTCGACATCAACATGATCGGCGTGTGGTGCCACGTAAGTTGGCCATTGACCTACCCTTACATTGTTAGATTATATCGCTCTTGCAAGAGCAAGTGCCGATATAACTAATTATGACAACATATCATTATATTGCATTTTGATAGCATAATAAAGAAAACCCCAAATGTATAGCAGTTGAGTGCCAAGTTGAGTTCCTCTTTATAGTAATGGCTTGTTAGATCATTCAAAAATTGGCAGATTCCATATAATTTTCAGTAAATCGTAAGTTGGCCGATTTTAGTGTGGTTTTTTCCTTTTTAGTAAAGTTAACTTCTGCCAAATTTCAGCATATAAATTGCCGCATTGACCATTGTCTTCTGTGTAGAATGCAATATACCGATGCTAAAAAGATGGGAAAACGTGTCGGGTTCCTTGACCCCTCACGGATTAGCCAACCGAGCTTAAGAGCTGTACTCAATGAAAAGGCATTGAAGAATAAGGGGATGACGGAAACAGAGATAGAAGAAAAGCGAAAGTCCCTGACCCGAGATCGCCAAGTACATGTGGGGCTATACATATCAAAAGCAATGTTCCAAATGCAAGACAAGGACGTCATAATGGCTCCCTACAATTTTAAGTAATCTTCTCATTCGTCAATCGTTGCTAAAAGCTTAGTTTGCACCATAATCACTGTGAAACTTACATATATAAGTTTTCGCTAAATGATCACTTTATTTGTTTCATGTCAGTACCCAAGCAGAAAGCGAGATATATGGTCCTTGACTCATCCAAGACCCACCGAATCTTACAATGAATTCACGCGCCTTAAATGCGTAAGAAATATATATACACAAACATACATTATTACATAATTTGTTTTATGATATGATAGTAACTTGTTATTGTTGACATTCGAATAGGGCTTTCAAGAATTACACGACCAAAAGAGGGGGCAACATGATCCCGCGAAGGGGCAAATAGGATGCTTTGCTATGTCCACCCATGGGTAAGAAGACACTTGTAATGCTTCAACATAATTGCACTAGTAAGGAAGGGTATTACCAACTGCATTTAATTCCATACATTATTATTTGATTTGAAGTGCCACAAGCAACCTCTGTGCGGTGTTCTTTGTGGATACTACATCATGAAGTTCCTCAGATCAACGGGAGGTATGTATAAACCCCGTGACGTAAGCCTATACAAATTGGTGATTCAAGATTATTTATTGTCTGATTCTCGATTTCACTATTGTTTAACCTCTTTATTGCCTACTTTATTATCGCAGGTGAAGATTGCAAAGACCACTTTGGCACTCACTAATGATGACCTTTGCAATGTGCAAAGGACATGTGCCGCTCATTCGTCGTGAAGTCATCCATGAGAGAGGTAGTTTCTTTTACTCTGAAGGTGAAGTGGCGAAGCATCCTAAACTTTGTAATTGGGAGACGAGGATAAACGGACCGTGAACACTGATGTATATATAATAACCTTGTGTATATATTTTTTTTGAAAGACAGCAGGGCTGTAATTTATATTAGATAGAGAATATTAGAGGAGTACATAGCGCAGGATACTGCACCTGGAGAGTTTTACAAGGAGAATATCAGAGGAGTATATATAACCTTGTATATATATATATACATAATGCAATTATGATTTATATGTGCTTTGTATATATAATTAACCTTGTCATTGTTATGTATGGATTTGTCCAATAAAGGATGTGATTGATAGAATGTATGCATTTATTAATATTATAATATAATTAACATAACATTATTAAAAAGATTCACTTGATCAGACAGTGACGGCTTAAGAAACCGCTGTACAAATAAGCACTTTGTGCAAAGGGTTCTTAAGCCGTTCTGCAGGTAAATGCAAGCAGACAAAGTGACGGCTTAAGAACCCGCCAAGACAAGTGCTTATTTGTACAAAGCGGTTTTTGCCGCCCACCAGATAAATGTATTTTACAACCGCTCAGAGAAACGCCTTTGGCAAAGTTAGCGATTTCCACAGACCTTCGCAGACAAAGGGAGCAAAACGCCTGAGAAGATGGGTTACCACCCGCCTGTGAAAAGCATTTCTGTAGTAGTGATTGTATCGTGACGGCTCAGCACGGCTCACTTCGTGCCATACTAGGCTTTGGACCGGGTTATGTTGCCATGCCTCAGGCCGGTCAAAAAAAATCCGACCGGAGTGCTTACCTCTAGGCAAGACAATGGTGGTACGCTCGACGATTTCCTGGCCAAACGAGAAAACTATCAAGTTATCAACAACGGTGGCAGCGGCGATGGCTCACAAGCCAATGGGGTGGAGGCGACGAGGCGCAGGCTTCGTGTCACGTGCATGACTGTAGCTGCTATAGTGCACGGGAGCTCAGCTCCAATGGCAACAGCGTGAGGTGGATAATAGCCTCTTTCAGGCGGGTCCTAGGTCCACGCTGCAGGGGCAGTGAGAGAGGGCAATGAAGAGGAAAAACACATTTGATGGAAGGCGCCTTCATGCGAGGGAGGAAGAAGAAGGCGGCGGCTTTGATGGAGGACAATGCGTGGGCTGTTGTTGGGTCGAAACAGTAACGGGCCGCTTTGGGTTAAGGAAAACGACTGCAAACATTTTTTGAATTTTAAAACGTATCAAACTTGGTTAAATTTTTTTGAAAACTTTTAGAGCGGCACATTAAATTGTTTATAACTTGAATAAATTATATATATTTTATTCACATTTTAATTGATTTCAAAATACATTTCCAGCAGTTGAAAAAAATAGGAAAAGCGTTAATTAATGTAAAAAATTTCTAAAAAGGCACAAAAATTCAATAAAAGATTTTGAAAATAATTAACTAATAATTTGAAACTTTGGGATCTTACAAACTGGGATTATAAAAAAGACTGTTTATGTATCATTTAACTAATTTTTTCCCTAAAATTGCAATTGAATTTTAAGGCGCTAGATGCAGATCCAACTATCAAGATCTATAGCTCTCTCTCCATCTCTCCAGCCCTATCCTCTCTTCCCTCCCCGATCCGCCACCGCTTCCACCTCCTCTCATGTGCCTCCCCCTTTGCCCTACCCGCACCCACGGCTCCCCCAAGTAGGGCTGGAAAAAAAGCTCGTTAGAGCTCGAATCAAAATTTCTTCAATTACAATAGTTGATAGATTCAAAATTGAAATAAGACAATTTCGAGCAAAAAAAATTAATAAGGCTCGACTCAATAATGGCTCGTTAGCTCGAATTTGATGTAACTACTTAAATAGTACATAAAATGATTTTACATTAAACTACGTCAATTTCGAAAGAAACTCGATAATAACTCGTTAAACTCGATATCCAGCCCTACCCCCAAGCCATGCCTCCAACTCGTCTCCTTACTATAAGGAAAAAAGAAAGGGCGGCATACAGCTACGCATATGCTTGTTCAAGGGGGTGTTCGCATCATAGGCGGTGGTGGTACTTACCCGTGATTTTAGATGCTGCAGCGGTAAATGGAGTACAATAGATGGAAACGAAGGTGAGGTGGGCACACGAACCCTCAAGCACGACCCAAAATTCCACAAATTCAATTGATTTTGCCAAAAAAAAAAAGTTGACCCCTCAAAGCTACAATTTCAATGATTCTCCATCTCTTTTTCAGGAACGAGTCTCCTACTCCTGAGCTAGGTCTCATTTTTCCCTTGAAAGACGCTGAGTCATGTCTCATCGGTACATGCAGCATGTTCTTTCGGAAGACTTTGCTGTTTTGGCCTCCTCGTCAGTTCTTTTTACGAGAATAGCTGCGATCGCTCGAGATTTACGGAAATGGGCACCGGTATCGCTGGCTGGAAGCGCTGCACGGGGGACTTCTTGACGCGTGGAGGGTGCAGCGCCCGCCAGGAGCTGTATGTAGGGGTGAAAACGGGTCGGGTATTACTCGTCGGGTACAGGATATGGGTAGTGTTTTTACCCGTTTTTTCGGATACGGATACGGGTAATTTTTTCCTGGGTCGGATACGGATAGTACCCGGATAGCTGAGCGTCGGATTCGGGTCGGATTCGGAGCGGATACTACCCGGAAAATACCCGAGGATCTCGGGTCGGATACGGGTACCCGCGGTTCGGGTACCTGAGAATGACTGCAAATTACTTGACCTGATTCTTTTTATTGAATTTGCTGGATTCTTTTGAATGTTTCTTGTGAGATTTCAGTACCTCCTTTGTTATGTGCTTGTATTTATCTGCTTAACCCAGTCGGCGTAGACCGTGCAGCTCAGTTGCATATTTTACTGGAACATTTCAAATTATTGGTCCTCTTGGCATGTCAAACCCATCAATTTAGGGGATTTTTTTTGCTGACTAGCACATGAGTTCCTAACAAAGGTTTAATCACAAAAAACTAGCACTAACTGTGATATGTGTTTTCTGATTCCCATTTGCAATCCAGCACACCGTTTCTGGCTGCAATTCGCGAGGACGATTCACCAGATCTGAGCGAAGTTAGAAGGATACTGAAGAACATCTGAAGGTTAGCTTTCCGTTTGATCACCTTAATACCTGTAGAGTTACTCCGACAGCAATGGCGTGCTTTTGCTCCGCACTGGTTCTTTCCAAGGCATGCATCTGATTATCCCCATTCCGCATCCCCGTCCCCCTCGAAAACTCAAGGCTTGTCGTGAAAATCTGCGACATCGCCACCACAGAGCCGCCCGCTCAGCCGCTGGCCGCATCGCTGGATATCAAAAAGCATATGCTTCATTTTGCTTCATATATATTATATAAAATATGCAAGTTTTATATATGTGCTTTGATTTTAGGTAGTTTACGACTATTCGACTAAGTACCAAGTATCCGTATTGTATCTATCCGTATAATATCCGTGATCCGCTTTCTACCCGTTCAGAATACCCGATCCGTGATCCGTGATCCTACCCGATTTTCACTACCCGTGATCCGTATCCGTGATCCGAAAAAAAAAATAATTAGGGTAGGATACGGATGACCTACTACCCGATCAGATCCGACCGTTTTCACCCCTAAATGATGAGGGTGTAAATACCAAATAGCGTTGCATGCATGCGTTGTTTTTTTTTAAGTTGTGAGCGGTGCAGCGCCATACCGCCGGTTTTTTTTTAAATTGTGATTTACGACTGATTGATTGTGAAATTTTTGACTGGTTGAATGAGAAATTTTTTCGTTCGGTTGAATGAGGAATTTTTTTTCTACGTGTCGTGACACACTTAAATAATTTATTTTTTAAATAATTAGGACAGTAATACGTGCCATCTGATTGGCGGCTTCAGATGGCTATTTTGCACTTCAAAAAAAAATTTGAAATGGATACTGCATGTGTGTGCACCACACAGGGCCAGTTTCAGAAATATTTCGTGACAGCACTAGCGCGAACAAATCCGACGAAGAGGCCAGATTATATATGCCATTCATTTACTTCATATACTTATTTGCATATATATATATATAAACCACAGATCGCTTACTTAGTTGGCGCTAGCACAAACTACTAACTGAAGTCACGATTGCTTACTTAATTGGCGCTAGTACAAACTACTACAGATCACTTACCAAGCTGAACCGCCAGTGCATGCAGCAGTTTCGGAGCGCTGCATCGACCGGCTACAGCGGACGCCGAGCGCTGCTTCTGCCAGCAGCTCCTCCCGTCGACGAAAATGACCTATCAGACGGCCAGATTTCAAATTTGTTCGCCACAGCAACCAGAAGCACAAAATAGCCATCTGAAGCCGCCGGTCAGACAGCACGTATTACTGTCCCAATTATTTAAAAAATAAATTATTTAAGTGTGTCGTGACACGCAAAAAAAAATCCTCATTCAACCGAACGAAAAAAATTCTCATTCAACCAGTCGGAAATTTCACAATCAATCAGTCGTAAATCACAATTTGAAAAAAAAAACCGGCGGTATGCAGCACGTCATGCAACTCCTGGCGGGCGCTGCACCCTCCACGCGTCATGAGAGCATCTCCAACAGTTCCTAATATTTAGACTCCCAATATTCTTAGATTGGGATCTTCCCAAAAAATTTTGGGTCTACAAAATATCTTGTTCTCCAACAGTTCCTATATTTTCTCCCAAAACACCTTTGAATTGGTCCGTGGGCCATCCCGCGCCAAATAATGTTGATTGGGAGCGCGGACAGAGCGCACAAAAATGAGGAGTCGGGGTGCTGTTTTTGGGCGTGCCAAAATTTGAGGAGCTAGAAAGAGGAACTGTTGGAGTACTTTTTTTTGCAATCAAACTCAAAATCAGGTTTTAAAAATGGATTTTAGGCACTGTTGAAGATGCTCTGAAGTCCCCCGGTCCCCCGTTTAGCGCTTCCAGCCAGCGATGCCGGTGCCCATTTCCGTAAATCTCAAGCGATCGCAGCTATTCTCGTAAAAAGAATTGACGAGGAGACCAAAACAGCAAAGTCTTCGTTCTTTCGTAACCGGCCAGGGGTCCATCAAGTGTTGCCTCTTCACGTGCTCCTCGTGGGCGATCGGCGGCACCTCCGTGGCTGGAAGGATATGCCGGTCGCGCCCATATCCGGCAGAGGACCCATCAGCAGTGGCGGTCCTGAGATTTTAGGGACCCGAGACGAGATTTAAAATAAGGACCCTTCTAAATAATATATATATATAAGTGTTACTAGTAAACACTCAAGATGCATTCAAAAAAATTATTCATATCAAGCTATCGTAAAGCTACAAAGGTACTAGATCAACTCAAAAAAACTATTACCGATTATGTAGAACTCTCAAATCCCAATATCATATATGCATCAACACGGTCCAATCAAACGACATAAGTGGCCTAACGCAAATTCATAAACCAAATATGAAATATCAAATTACCGATCCATCTAATTAATATGTTAAATATAATACATGTAATCATGTTTGTTAGGTAATTAGCAAAATCAATTAATCAATACGCACGTAATGGCTTATGGCTCATGGATGAAACATCGGCGACTCGCACGTCGGCGCGGCACCGGATCACGACAGCGATGATGAATTGCAGAGTTGGGCGGCGCCACGCCACCGGATTTGTCGCCTCGCCGCCTCGCCCCCGACGCTCGGGCGTGCGTGTCGCAGGCGGGCGGGCGCTGGCGGACGGACGGCGTGAGCGCCACGCCGCCGCCGGGCGCTATTCGCAGCAGATTCAGATGGTGGGGCGCTCGGCTCGGCCACGGGGCGCTGATCGGCTGATGAGTCCGCGACTCGCGATTCGCAAAGCGTCACGCGCCAGGAGGACTCCTCACGCAGTCACGCGCCGAGGCCCAAGTCCAAGCGACGTTTCGCTTCGCATGCTTCCTAGCCCAGGTAACAGATAAGCACTAAATCTAACTAGTAACTAATCATGCATGCAGCATGTACGCCAGGGTGGGGCCCCATGGGCGGGGCGGCAGCCGCTCCAGCCCCCCCCCCCAAGGGCCGGCGCTGCCCATCAGTCGTTGCCTCTTCTTCACCTGCTCCTCCTCGTCCGGACGATCGGCGGCACCTCCGCTGCGGCCAAGATTATGCGTTGGCGGCACGCCCTCGGCCGCATCCGCCGCAAAGATCTCTCCACAAGATAAAGGATTCTCCTCGTGATTCGCGCCCGTGTTCCAGGAGCTCGCGAGCAGCAGAGGGATCGTGGAAGATCCTCATGGGCCTCATCGTGCAGCCGTCCCGTCTGCACATATGCATGCAGCATCCGCGAGCGAGAAGTAAGAAACAATGTCACGTCCCGTGGCCGTCGGCGAAGGAAATCGCCGAGACGTGAGACTTCAACCTCGAAGCAGGGGAGTATCCCGTGGCCGCCGGCGAGGGTTTGGCCGTGGCGTGAGATAAATCCGGTGGAAGAAGAAGCAGGAAGGTACCACTGCGCTGGGTATCCCTTGGCCGCTGGAAGCTCCAGGGCGTGAGATTGCCGGCAACGCTCAATCGTCAGGGCTTGGAGAAGAAGACAGAAACGATATTTTCCCCCCCTTCGCTTGATCCTGATGTTGGCCTTTTAAGCTCCTTGCTCTCACACTGATAACCGGATCCCCCCAGTCATGGCATTACCGCTCCCTTGAAACATTGCTTGTCCCCAAGCAATGTCATAGTATCGGATGTTGCCTTCATAAGAACAACTCCTGAATTCCGGGATCCCATGGCACATCAAGCTCAATTTCAAGTTTATCACTCACAGAAACCTCAGTAAGTTTTATTTCCAAATGTTGCTTTTTCTGTGATCCATTGGCCTCACTGAAGTAACCATAAGCTCCATAGTTCTATTGCATCTTATTATCCAGCGAAGCCAGGTATTGCACAACAGCCACGCCATCTCGAATACGTGCCTTCCTCAAACCATCCAGCTCAATGGGATTCTTAACAGCCTTTGGAAGAGCAATAGGTGATTGCAACATCAAAACTTGATCCACACTTAGCTTTGAGTAGAGTGCAAGGCAACATGAATTTGAATCAATCCAAATTTTTGAATGCTCCATCTCGTTGATATCCCTTCCCCCGTGCGAGCTACCATTTTCTGCAGAATCAAAATAGAAAAACTGATAAATTGGATGGAATCTCCCCGAGCATGCTTTTACAACCTCCTGACCAACAATACCACCAAACATTGCAGCCATAGGATTCAGGACAGCCCTGGAACCACTTGCAAAATGGTGCAGGAGCTTTTTGTCAATTTCTTCAAGCTTCCTATCAGCTTGCTGATCAGTATCAGCTTCAGAAGAACTTATGTTCTTGTTTTTCTTTTTCTTTGACACCCCATCATTTTCAGTCTTTACCTCCCCTGAAGAGTCGCGATGATCACTAATGGCACTGCTTTTCCTTTTCCTGTCCTCATTACTGGTCTCACTTTTTAGCTTCCTATTTTGCTTGGAACTACCCTCAGCACTTTTCTTTAATTCAGAAAATGATACAGGAAAGCCATCTTCATCTTCACTTTCCAAGGATTCAGCAGGTGGAGCCCTCACAACACACTGAAGTTGATAATTATCACCATTTTCACTGCTTCGTTTCTTGTTTAATCCCTTCTGTCCTTCACCACATGCAGGTTTGTCATCCTCTTGAATTTCCTCAATAACAACTGAACTTTTGCCTCTACACTGATTGTACATCATCTCCGCATCATCAGTCTCTGAATCATAGTCTGAATCGTCATCTTTGTCAGTTCAGACTCATCTCCTCGGGGATACAGGATGATCACGGTGTTATCCTCATCACCATCGGTCCAAGAAACCATCATCATCGGAGCCTAGCAGAGAATCACTACCAAGATCACCGTCCTCAAACACATAACCAACATAGTACCCAAGAAGGTGGACGCCTCGCCCGAAAGCACCGAGAACGTGATTTAACTTCTCTCGAACTCGAGCTCCTGTGGCATGTCTCGATCGCCGGGACCAGGACGCAAAGGAACACGGATCCTTGTTCTTAACGCCAGCCTTGCACCAGCCACGCCGTTTTTCCCACCGCCGCCGCCTTCTCCCCTTTACCAACCTCAGCCCCGCTGTTCGGGTGAGGCGCAGGCGGCGGGCGCGAAGTCGTTTGTGGGTGTAGGGCTTCAAGCCACCTCCGTGCCTCGCGGGTGATGGGGAACGCGACGATGAGGGGGTCGGTGCACGAGGACGATGTCGACACCCTTCTCCGCCCTCTGTGGAGGAGCCGCCCGCCCACGACGCCGCCGAGGCCTTCCGCAACGAGGGCCGGTGGTCCGCATCTCGAACAGCGCCGAGGGCGCCAAGAACCTGTGCTCGATACTCAACCGCCACGCCCCTGGCCGCCGCGGCGAAATCGCCGAGACGTGAGACTTCAACCTCGGCGGGGGAGTATCCGTGGCCGGCGAGGGTTTGGCCGTGGCGTGAGATAAATCCGGTGGAAGAAGAAGCAGGAAGGTACCGCTGCGCTGGGTATCCCTTGGCCGCTGGAAGCTCCAGGGCGTGAGATCGCCGGCAACGCTCAATCGCCAGGGCTTGGAGAAGAAGATAGAAACGATATTTTTCCCCCCTTCGCTTGATCCTGATGTTGGCCTTTTAAGCTCCTTGCTCTCACACTGACAACAGTCATGACAAACAAACACGTCCATTAGCACGAAGGATATCACGATCGATGCCGACGACGACGCGATCAAGATCGCGCGACGCTGGCAACGCACTCGCGGCTGATGCGGGGCCCTTCGCCCACCAGGCCGCTCGGGCGATCGCCATGAGCCCTCGCTGCCTCTCCTCGTCGTTGAACACGTGGCGGGTGGGCGGTCGTCGGATGCTGTACGTTGCCCGCCACTTCCTTCACCGGAGCGGAGGAGGACGGCGGCGTGCGCATCGGCATGGTAGTTGGAGGCGGAGGGCGCGCGGCTGCTGAATTCCCATCGGCAACTTGGTAGCCTGGTGACGAATTTCCCTATATCGCCTCGTCGGCTCCGTGCACATCCAACCCACTATATAAGGATTTTTGGTCAATTAACCTCAGCATGATGAGATAAAAAGAGTTAAAAATGAAGAGCTTTCTGCAGCAATATCAAACAAGAAAAATACAAGTACGTAGAATATGTGTTTAGGCTTATATATGCTAATAGACTGATATGTACTACATACCAAAGTTTCAAATTTCATTTTCGGATTACATTTCAGGATGGCCAAAATTCAAAAACTAAATTTCAAATCCGATATTTTTGAGGAACCGTAAACCAAAATTTCGTTCGAAGTCACTGATAATTTTCAACTCCTATGAAATGGTCTTCCGAGGGTAGAAAAATTGGAGAAAAATATAAAAAAATCATACAAGCATTTATCTACATTTTCTATCTATTTGAATGCAAAACGCTAAGTATTTGCACACAAATTTCCCAAGTTAGGGTTTAAGGTTTAGGCCGAAATACATTATTTAAGGGCAAAATCTAAGTTAGGGTTTAGATCAAAATACAAGTTAGAGTTACATAATTTGTATATGTATTTTTTTTCTAAAATTTTCATATGTATTTCTCATCAAAGGCATTACAATTTGTCACAAAAAATTTGGTACGAAATCCAACTAAAAAGCCGAAAGCTTGCCAAAATTTAACGAAGTCTCTATAGCAACCCTAATTTCAAGATTTTTAAATCCCACCAAGATTTAGAATTTTAGCCCAGGCCGAAATCTAAAAATTCAGCCAGGATTTTTGAATTCAAAGCGAGATTTTGAACCTTACTACATGCCGAGCATGTCAGCCACATAGGTCAATGGATGTCTCTATGAGTGGAAATCGAGTCAAGTCCTCATTTTTTTGAGTTTTTTTTTGAAATTGACAGAGTTTGTTTTAATATAATTTAATTATAGTTTGGAAGTATTTTTAGAATCGAGCAAACGAGTCGAGCTGAGCCAAAGTAAAATCCAATTTCATTCAAAATTAACTCATTTCAATGTTTAACCAATGATAAGTATAATTAGAGTATTTTTAAATGTAGCTAACAAGCCCCACTAGCAAGCTTCTTTTTTTTCAGCCCTAGATATCTCCCAAGATCGTGAGAGCTAGCTCTGTATGTCTCTAGCCGCGTTGGCCAAAATCTCTCCGGCCGGAAAGAAGCAAATACTTGTCGTGGCCACGCGCCAAGTACCTTACTGCCCTTACTCTTCGCCGTTGATTAGCAAGCAAGCATGATGTGATAAAAGCGTACGATCAGGCGGAGAAAAGACGACAGACCGACACTCTCTCCTCTCTCACGGCAAGCACAATGCCGGCACGGCCTGTGGGGCCCGCTCCTAACTCCTAAGGTTGGTCAAATGATAGCCACCCGATGCGGGATATATACCAAAGGTGGGGCCCGGCTGCAGGAGAGACACACAGAGAGCGAGAGGATTGGGGTCATACCATGCTGCATGGAGAAGGTAGGGTGAGGTGACGTGCGCGTCTAGGATGGGATTTTATGGGCCAGCACGTGGTACGACATGGTCAATGGTTTGGTACGACAAAGACTGGCACGGTATAAACTGTAGAGTTAGGCTAGGCTAGGAGCCATGCACTATGGGCTGGCCTAGTACGAAAATAGCCTGATGGCACTAGCCCATCAACCATAAGCCTAAACCAATAGTCCAGCACCGAACACTGGCCCAACATTTAATCTAACGTAAGGGCTAATGGTTTCCTTTTAATGTTTTACTAGAAAATTTTTCGCGACGTAATACGTTGCAAGTGTCGTTTTTCTGTAAAAAAAATTTCTTTTTTTTTTCAGCGGCGTTTTTTTTAATCATCGAAATAATGAGCGAAACGGCTGAAAGAACACAAAATTTTTCAATGTAATACGTCAGACGGTCGCTTTTTCAGAGGATTTTTTTTTTTCGGCGTTTATTTCCTAAATCGTCAAATAACGAGCGAAATGGGAAAAAATATAGAGATAGAGTTGTAGAAATATCTCTTTTGACGAATTATTTGGAAAATATTTGAGACCGAGCTGGAAAACCACGGCGAGGAAAGAGTGAAAAATTATTAGAGACGACAACCTTCTTTCGCCGAGTCTAACACTCTACGCGTTCACCGAGTAATAATATATGTTTTAAAAATATTAATATTAGAGATCGAGATGGGAAATCGAGATGGGAAAAAAGTCTAGAGATAGAGACGCACACATATTTCTGGTGACGAAAATATTTTTTCCGGGAAAAACGGAGAAAGGACCTAGACGTAAGGAGTAAGGACCTGAATGTTACGTTTTTGGACCTGTCCGCTATCCTGAAAAATTAGAAAAGGGTTTGTTCGCGATTTGAATTTAACGGGAGGTTCTTTCCGCAAAATGGCGCACGAGGGACCTGAACGCGATTTTAGGAGGAAAAATCTTCCTCTCACAGAAAATCACGAAGGAGCTATTCGTAATTTTAAAAAGGACCAAAACGCGAATATTTTTTTGAGCCGAGCCGATCGGCCGGCTCGAGCCGAGCCGCCGGCTCGGCTCAAATGTCCAGGAGGCGGCGCTTTCTTCGACATTTAGGAAAGGACTTATTTGCACCTTATCCATCTCCCCATCCCTTTCTAGTGGTTGGCATAGCAGGCCGCAATGCCACCGACGCGCGACATCGACAAAGAGAGATGCCCTTCGTGGCTTCATCACTGCCCCCTGCTGCCAAACTCCGTTGTTGGCCTGCTGCTCACTAGGGTTGAAAACGATTTGGATAGTTTTCGACTGATTTGGATATTTTTGGATATGGATTCTGTCGGATCGGATATTTGTTGGATAGTATCGGATCTGATACGGATACGACTTTTTTTTGTCGGAAACGGATACGGATTCGGTAGCTCATTATCCGTCGGATACGGATACGGATTCGGATAATCCGGATAATGGTGGGTCGGATATCTAGATAGACATATGGGTTGGGCCAAGACTACTCTTTTGGCCCAAAAAGGTTTCTTAATTTCATAATTGTTTTCTAATTTAATTAATCTCTAAAGCAAGTTTCAATTATTAAAATTAGTAAACCGACTCCAAAAATTATGAAATTTTTTTAGAAAGTTCCAGTAACAATATAAAATTTAAAAAATTATTTCCAAGATTTTATCAGATTTTAATTTTTCTCAAAAATTCAAAAACTCCTATCCTTGATAGGAAAATATATTAAATAAGTAGCTAAAAATGCATAAAAACTCATAAATACATAATTTATTATTTTAAACATAATTCAACTAAGAATATAAATCTTGAGTCATTACATGTAAGTGTTATATACTTTTCCTAGAGATATGATATTTAAGTATTATCAAACTTTTAGTGTGTTATGTATTTGTTTCTATTTGTATCTCTGAACAAGGATTACCTTTATTTTGTGGTTTAATCTATGTGTATGATGAACTAATCGTATGTGTGTGATAAACTAAACCTTATATAATTTTGTTTGCGACATGGTATCTAACTATTGTTTAAGTGAATGAAAATGTTTACATTTGTTCAATTTTCAATAATATTTTGATCAAATCAATTAGTTATGTGTTTTTTTTGATTTTTTATGTACAATTTAAGGGGTTATCATGTTCTGATAAATATTCAAACCGATCCGATTCGATTCAGATTCGATCCAGATCCAGATTCAGATCCTGACTATCCGTATCCGTATCCACATCCGAGAAAAAAAAATATAAAAACAAATATGGTAGCGCTATTATCCGCCCGTATCCGATCCGTTTTCACCCCTACTGCTCACACACCAAGTCCCCAACACTCTAGCGCCCACCTGAATCGTTGGCTTGCTTCCCAACCCTTAGCTGCACACCTTTGTCACTACCTCTACCCAGCCACCCCCATGTCACCAAAGACCATGTCGGTGTTTCGTGGAACCGGCAAACGTATTTGTAAGTCAAGGGGTCGCGTGCTCCCTCTCCTTGATGATTGACTCAGGGAGCCCGAGATTTATATCGTTCGGGCGAACGCCCTACTTCCATCCCGGTGGTGGTCAGATATTGTTTCGATGCGCGGACGCGCCATGGTACAAGCGAGGGCTCGGGACAAGCCCCGAACGCTCGTCCGAGTGGGAACTAGCTTGGGAGCTTCGGAGCTTTCAAGCATTGGTCGAGTTCGGAGAAAAGGAAAAGGAAGGAAGGAGCCGCCCCCCCTCCCCAAAGATCCTGCCCCTCCTTATATAGGCGGAGGGGGCAGGTTACACGGGACTCAGGAGAGAGGAGCGGCTGGGGCGCGTTATTCCCTAGAGATCCGGTCTGCTATCTTGAGGACTGACAGGTTCCTGTTTATCTCATGATGGGTTGGCAGCTCGGCCAGCTGGCGCTTAGCGGCGCCCATTGAAGGCGCGCTACCGCCTCTCGCGGTCGCCGGTTGACGCTGCGCGGGCGGCGCCGGTGTTGCTCTTGGGAAGGATCGCTTATCTCACACGGCCGCCTTTGTTCAGACGGCGGTTGACCAACCTTGAGGTCGATCGATGATGTGGCTGGAGTCGCTGAGATGGAGCTCCGCCGGCCCCACCAGCTGCTAGGTCGAGGTCAGGTATATCCGACCTTGGCGGCCGTCGGTGCTGAAGCCCGACCTAAGGCCGTGTCTGAGGTCACGGGCGCTCGACCCGAGGCTGTCGGCAGGCCCCGGAGGTCGCGGTGGAGGCTGAGGGTCCTTCATGACCCGATTGAGGCCTTCTGATCAGAGCTGGGTCTAAGGTGGTCCATTTGGCGCTCTGGCCGATATTTAGGAATAATCCCATCTGTGAGGGACGGGACCTTGGTAATATCCTCTCCTTCATTCCGTGTCGCTGCCCATATGACTGAGGGAAATACGATCTCGAAATGGATGTATACCTTGCTGTGGGGTACCCCTGGTATAAGTATTCGTTAGTAGTTTCGAGGTCGTCCGAAACGCAGCGTTCTTGCCGACCCTTCGATTCTCGCGACGACTTGAGCGCAGCGGGCGACACTCGCTTCCCGTGCCTTCATTAACTTGGGTCCGCTCGGCTTCCGTGCACCGAGTGTTTATAAGGAGGCGCGGAAGTAGGGGCCAGAGTAGTTGCTCGCCGTCTAGATCTTTGATCCCTCCGGGACACTTAGCTGTTGCCATGGCTTCCTCTCGATCGCCCTTTTCCGGTCGCGGACGTCTGCCGGTGACGTTTAGCTTTGGGGATGAGGCGCCGCCGGCGCCTACGGACGAGGAGGCCTTCCTCGCGGAGCTTTGGGAGGACTTCGACCTTGCCATGGCGGAGCTGGCGAGGCTCGACGTCGTCGATCATGGCACCGCCTCCGCCGTTGACACGCTGATCGGCATGATCCCGGAGCTCGCTAAAGCGAGGGACGCCCTTATCGGGGCGATCCGGCGTGCGCTCGGCGCCTAGCTCTTTTTGTTTTCTGGCTTGTTTTTTTCCTCCCTGGAATTTCGGCAGGTGGACGGCGGTTGGATGTTACCCCGTGCTTTGTTCGAATGTTGTTGTCTTTTGTGCTTGCCCGGAGCTTCTGTCCTCGCGATCCTTTCGCAGACTCCAGCCACGCCGTAGAGCAGTGGGTCCTATTAGGCAGCGCAGGATCCGTCCAACTGGGTCAGCCGGTTTTGCCCGGGTGTAGCCCCCGAGCCCCCGAGAGGCTCGCAGAGCTGGTCGGGGGTTTATATTGGTCGGTAAAGAACTTCGACTGAGCGAAGCGGGCGGATTTGATCGATTGTGATCCTCCGAGGGGATCGGAAGGTTGCCTTATGAGAAGGGGAACGACCGACCTGGCCGGTTGTTCCGACTGGGTGCGCGCGAGCGCGCCTGGTGGGTGTAGCCCTCAAGCCCCCGAGCAGGTCAGGGAGGGGAGTTTATCCCGGTCAAAACGAGCCCGACCGACTAGGTCGGCCGGTCTAGATGCCTGCGAAAGGTTCTGGCTCCCGAGTGCTCATTTTACGTCGTAGCTAGACGCGGCCGTGGTCGGCAGGGAGGTCCAGATGCCTTCGCGAGAGGTTCCGCCCCGAGTGCTCGCTTTTACGTCAGAGCTAGACGCGCCGTGGTCGGCAGGGAGGTCCAGATGCCTTCGCGAGAGGTTCCGCCCCGAGTGCTCGCTTTTACGTCGAAGCTAGACGCCGCCGTGGTCGGCAGGGAGGTCCAGATGCCTTCGCGAGAGGTTCCGCCCCGAGTGCTCGCTTTTACGTCGAGCGACGCGCCGTCCGAGTGCTCGGCAGGGAGGTCCAGGGAGGTCCGCGATGCTCGCGAGAGGTTCCGCTCCCCGAGTGCTCATTTTACGTCAGAGCTAGACGCGGCCGTGGTCGGCAGGGAGGTCCAGATGCCTTCGCGAGAGGTTCCGCTCCCGAGTGCTCGCTTTTACGTCGAGCTAGACGCCGATCGTGGTCGGCAGGGAGGTCCAGATGCCTTCGCGAGAGGTTCCGCTCCCGAGTGCTCGCTTTACGTCAGTAGCTAGACGCGGCCGTGGTCGGCAGAGGAGGTCCAGATGCCTTCGCGAGAGGTTCCGCTCCCGAGTGCTCGCTTTTACGTCAGAAGCTAGACGCCGCCGTGGTCGGCAAGGAGGTCCGAGATGCCTTCGCGAGAGGTTCCGGTTCCCCGAAAGTGCTCGCTTTTACGTCAGAGCTAGACGCGGTGCGTGGTCGGCAGGAGGTCCGAGATGCCTTCGCGAGAGGTTCTGTTCCCGAAAGTGCTCGCTTTACGCTAGAAGCTAGACGCGCCGTGGTCGGCAGGAGGTCCAGATGCCTTCGCGAGAGGTTCTGTTCCCCGAGTGCTCATTTTACGTCGAGCTAGATGAGTTAGTCGGCTGGTTTAACGCCGCAGCCTAGGCGATTTGTCGGGGTGGGTTTAAACGCCGAATTCAGGCGAGGGCATCCGTCCCGAGTCCTCGTCAAGCGAGGCTATCTGCGGGAGGAGAGGCCGCTGTCGGTCCCACGTGTACGCCTCGTCCGCAGGTGTGGGACCTGAAGGGGGTGAGCAAACACGTGTTTACCATACGTCGGCCGAACACCGTGCTTGTGGAGCTACAAACGAGTTATCCGAGTAGGCCCTGGAGATCAAGCGATCTTCGAGTGGACGATCCTTACGTCGGGTGTCCAACCCACTGGGGGCGACCCATAAAAAACCTTTCTTTACTCAATCCGCACTGCACTTCGAGCCGCTCAGAACTTCGGGCGCACTGCCGCCGCCCTTCGGGGCTCAGGAGAGTTTGAAGTATAGTCTCGGACACGAGTTAAGGCGATTGGGTCGTCCGCCAACCCAACTAAAGACCCACCGAGGGTTCGCTTTAGACTTGCCACTCGCTCGATTGGCCTGCTAGGGCAGCTTGAAATCCACTTGGTGGTTCGTGCCTTTGGAACCCACAGCTTTGGTCGTGAGGCACTTAAGCCCTCTCGCCACCTCGAGGCCGCTACGGCCCGGTGGGCTTTTGATACCTGCTCTGGCTTAGTTTGAGCCGGCCCGGAGGCGGAGGTCGAGGGCGTTTCGCCCGGAGCGACGTCCTGACGTCCCTTGCTAGTACTTAATGTGCGTGCAGAAATTAAATGTGAAAGGAAAAGATCGGGAATCGGTGTATCTTACCAGTGGCGTGGTACGGCGCTCCGGCAAGACTTTCGGCACCCCGATCGAGGTGACGCTTGCTTGGCTGGCATCCGCCAGGTTTGTCGGTGACTCGACCTGCGGGGCAGGCGTTCGGTGGGCGAGAGGATCGGCCTTGAAGTTTCTTCGGTGCTTTTCTTCGCCCTCTCCTGCCCGGTCGGCCCTCGTGTCGTGATGAGCGTTTTTGACCGGAAGCGGGGAGAAGACAAACGTTTAGCTTTTAGTCATGCGAGGGACTTCGTTGCGTAATAGATCGAAGTTCGTTTTATGGTTTGGCCAGTCGGGCCATCCTGTAGGTCCGGCTCTATTTTTCACACTTCCCAGAGGTGACGATCATTCGATGACCATAGCTTTAAAAACTGCGGGGGTTGTACAAGCGTAGGTCAGCACGTTAACCACTTCGGGGAAGACATGAAAAGGATAGGGACCTAAGGGGCGAGAAATTCGCATGCACTCGGCACGGAGGAGTGTTCCCGACCGACTATTGATCGTACCACACGGGCATCCCTTTCTACCGCAAGACACTACTTCACAACCGTAGCCGCTAAGGCGTAGGCTGTAGCGCTTGGGTCGAGAGGGTTGCCGCTAGGGGGAACCGTATAGCTGACCGGGTCACCGACCCGTGTAAGTGTAGGAACTTGCAACCCCCGAGCGGTGCGTGAGGGCCAAGCTGTGGTCGTCACGCAGCGCTAGAACTCGGAGGAACGAAGGGCTTAACGCGGGAATGAACAAGTTCGAAGTGTAAAGTTTGCCTTAACCTTTCTGTTCTGCGCGCTAGAGACGTGGTGGTGGTTAGGCCCGTCGCTCGGCCATGGCGAGCGGATTGGCCTCTCGTCACCTCGTGGTCACAACGACCCACGCAAGCCTGCCTTCGTTGTGCTGGTGCGGTTGGTCCAGGAGCCGAAGCCGAGGGGTCGTGCCGTGGTTTGCCCGAAGCAGCGTCTTGCCGTCCCATCGCATTTCGATGCGCAGCAGGAGGGAAGGAAAAGGCGCGTCGCGTTGCACAGGGCGCGGAGTTAATGCGCGCGCGGCTCTTTGCCCGACATGACGCGCGCTTCGGCCGCCCCGCCCCGCCTCGCCTCTATAAAGGCTGCATGGAGCGCCCGAGGGCGGTCACTCCTTGCCGTTTTTACTACTTCTTCGTCCCCCTGCGCCTTGTATCAACGCGAGAAGGAAAGGTTGTCGCATCTTGGACGGTAGATGGCGGACAGCGGCGACGTCCGGAGGGCTGGGAAGTGGGAGGTGGCCGCGGGCCCGCGGGCCTCCGACGCCAAGAGGGCTCGCACCGACGCCGGGCCTTCTGCTGCCGCGACGAGGGACAGGGTCGTGCTGCCCTCGTCGGCCTTCCGTATTAGGATCCCCCTCCGAGGGTAAGTCCTTTTTTGCGGGGCCTCGGGATGACTTCGATTTTTGCTTTTGCTGACGTCAGGCCGCTTCCTCTTTTTCTTAGCGCTCCGGCCTGCGCCATCAGCAGCCATCCGCGGCCGCCGCGACGAGGGAGACGGGTGCGGGCGGCGCGGCTTCCGATGCTCCTCCGATCGCTCCAGGCCACCCCCATTGACGGCGGCCCGGACGACGGATCTGTTAGCCGCATTGGCGCGGCTGGAGGCCTTCCTTGACGCCCATGTTGCGAGGGCCGCTTCCCTCACGGCGGAGGTGGCGCAACAGCGGGCCTTTGCCCAGGCCGCCCGGGAGGAGACCGCCAAGACGCGCGAGGAGGCGCAGTCGCAGCGGGCTCGGGCCGAGGCCGCCGAGGTGGAGCTGGCCGGACTACGCGAAGAGCCCTGGACCTCGCGCGAGGCCCTTCTGTCTATGCTTCGCCCGGCCTTCGAGAGCATAAGGAGGAGCCTAGAGCCACTTGGGGTGAGGCTGAATGAACCGCTGAACCGCACCCCATCGGGGTATGCCTTCGGCCTCACCCAGCGCATCGATGCCTCGCCGACCGCCTTCGCGCGCTTGCGCGAAGCGCCCATTCGCGAGGGGCGGGAAGTTGCTGTTGACGTTGCGGAGCATGTGCTGGTCTGCTACGCCAGGCGCGATGCTTCCTTCGACCCGATGGCAGCCGTCGCCGGGATCGAAGGAGACGCGAGCCCAGTTCGGGCCAGGGTGTGGGCGGTGGCAGAGAAGGTGGCGGCGCTAGGCGACGTCGTCGTGCGCAGCGATGGCTCGGATGGTGACGACGCTTCTGGCTAAGGAACCTCCTGGCGCCTCCGCTTTTCTTTTGTTTTCATATGATGCGATGTATTTTGGACATTTTACTTAACATCTTACATCCTTCCTTCACGATTAGCGCCCGCTGAATGACCGTAGCCCTTAGGAACCGCAAGGGTGGCTCGAGTGTAGGCCCCAGCGCTAACCCCTCGAGGGAAAACGCAACGGACATCGCGGTGCGCAAGCGTGTTCCCTGAACAACCAAGGGCCATCCCACAAGGGTACCCCCTTCTCCCACAAAGCACTACTTCGCAACTGTAGCCGTTTGGGCGTAGGCCGTAGTACTTTGGGTCGACGGGGATTCCACTTGAGAGGTCCTAATGGTCGGTCGGGGCACAGGCTCAGGCAGGCACACGTGCGTGCCACCCCCGAGCGGCGCATAGCGGTCGTAGGGCGGGTCGTCATGCGGCGCTTTGGACTCGGAGGGTTTCAGCAAGATGCGAGAACAATGGAAAAGCTCTTAGGGATAGAGTTGCCTTAACTTTTCCATACTCCATCTTCCCACCGGGATCTTCAAGTTGGACGGTGTCGGGCCGGGGGACCTCTGCAGCGGTGAGGGGCTCTCCCCACGGGGATCCTTGGCGCGGCGTGGTGGCCGCGGACACCTCCGCAGATGGCGAGCGAGGGCCGCCTTCTTCGGCCCTCTTCGAATGCACTCCCGGAAGATCTCGGTCCGGCTCCGCGTCAAAAACGCGCCGTCGCAGGTGGAGGAGGCCATCAAGGAGATGACCGGGAGTCTGGAGACGAAGACGATGACGCGCGGACCCCTACCTGGCGCACCAACTGTCGGTGTTTCGTGGAACCGGCAAACATATTTGTAAGTCAAGGGGCTGCGCGCTCCCTCTCCTTGATGGTTGACTCAGGGAGCCCGAGATTTATACTGGTTCGGGCGGAACGTCACTACTTCCAGTTCGCGGTGGTGGCTGTATATTGTTCTGGGTGCGACGGACCGCGCCATGGTACAAGCGAGGGCTCGGGACAAGCCCCGAACGCTCGTCCGAGTGGGAACTGGCTTGGCAGCTTCGGAGCTTTCAAGCACTGGTCGAGTTCGGAGAAAAGGAAAAGGAAGGAAGGAGCCGCCCCCCCCTCCCCGAAGATCCTGCCCCTCCTTATATAGGCGGAGGGGAGTTACACGACTCAGAGAGAGGAGCGGTGGGCGCGCTATTCTCGAGATCCGGTCTGCGATCTTGAGGATCGACAGTTCTGCTTATCTCATGATGGGTTGGCGAGCTCGGCGGCGGCGCCTAGCGGTGCTCGTTGGGAAGGCGCGCTACCGCCTCAGGCGCCTATCGGTTGACGTTGCGTGGGCGGCGCCTCTGGTGTTGCCTTGGGAAGGATCGCCTATCCCTGCACGGCCGTCTTGTTCAGACGGCGGTTGACCAACCTTGAGGTCGATCGATGATGTGGTCGGAGTCGCTGAGATGGAGCCCGCTGGGCCCCACCAGTGGCAGGTCGAGGTCAGGTATATCTCGACCATGCCGGTCGGTGCTTTCGGAAGCCTCGACCTAAGGCGGTCGAGGTCATGAGCGCCCGACCCGAGGCAGGGGGCCAGGCCCCGAGGTCGCGGTGGAGGCTGAGGGTCCTTCATGACCCGATTGAGGCCCTCTGATCGGAGCTGGGTCTAAGGTGGTCTATTTGGCGCTCTGGCCGATATTTAGGAATAATCCCATCTGTGAGGGACGGGACCTTGGTAATATCCTCTCCATCATTCCGTGCCGCTGCCGATCTTATCGGGATGCCCATATGACTGAGGGAAATACGATCTCGAAATGGATGTATACCTTGCTGCGGGGTACCCCTGGTATAAGTATTCGTCAGACCTCTACTCATTATCCATGGCCGCGGCATCATCGGCCACACCCCCACCATCACGCTCCAATCTCCCCCCATCCACCTCAACAGACAAATCTAGTGGCAATGAGGCAGTGTATCTCTCTCTCCTTCCCGCACGAGTGTCTCCCCACGTGGAGCTTGATGTCACCACCTTCCCACTCGTCGCCCGTGCCTCTCCACACCAAATATGGAGCTCAATGTTGACAACTCCCTACTTGTCGCCCATGCCTTCCTACGCCAGATCTAAAGGTTGATGTCGCTACCTTCCCACTCATTGCCTATGCGATTGCCTCCTCGCATCAGATTTGGAGGCCAAGCAGTGGGGTTGGTGATTGGTTGGGCATGGGGAGCAGCAAAGCGGTGCGGCAATGGCACTGGAGAGGCGTTGGCTGGTGGGGTGGCAAAGAGGAAGAGAGAGTGGGACTGTTGGAGTCTTCTAGGAAAGGGAGGAGTTCATAATGCAAATGAACTGTGCTTGGCCGATAGGCACAGTCTAGACCCAGGACCCACCGAGCTGGTGTCATGCTGGGCTAGCCCAGCCTAGTGCCCAAGGTCTACGTGGCGTGTTGTTCCTTGGCGGCGCAAGGAGTTAGGGCCATGGGGCTAGGCTGATAGGGCAAGCCGAGTGAAGGGGGAAGCAAAGGCTGGGACCAGAAGGGGGCGCGGGAGCAGTGGCCAGCGTTGGCACCGAAGGAGGCAATGCCAGATCAGATCAGGAAAAAGGGGAGGAAGAGAGGAGAGCATGAAAAATGGGGAGAGAAGGAGCCAGAGGAAGCGGTCGCCTGGCCAAATGGATAAGGGAGATGGAGAAAAGAAAGGAAGGAAAAGAAAAGAAAGAAAAGAAAAGGAGGGAAAAGAAAAGGAAGGAAAAGAAAGAGAAAAATAGGAAAAATGGGAAAATTTCCAAAAACATGTAAAAATGACTAGTTAATTGCAGAAAATGATCGCAACATAATTTTTCGCTGGTAATCGTGTAAAATAGCCATAATTAATAAATTATCAGTGAAATAAAATAAGAGAAAAGAAAAGAGAAAAACAAGACATATGTATTTGAGCAAACGAGCTAAAATAATAAATAATCTGTATCTACATAAGACTCAAAATAAGTTGAATCAGTTAGAATCTATTAAATCCATAAATTTTAGTCGGTCAAATTGTTAGCTAGAGCATGGTGAAATAAAATCAAATAAAGTCTTAAAAATTTCAACATAAATTTTATAAATCTTAAAATATTAAGAAATGTAGGTTAAACACCTCAAAATATGTAAAAACTTATTGAACACTAAAATATAGCATTTATGTAATTTCAGGAATTAAATTTAATCGGGCCGCTCATTTGCAATTGGTTGAAGATATGTATTTTGACCAAAATCCAAGCAAGCATTCCATGACCATATTTAATTAAATATCAACAAATTATTTGGAGTATATGTGATATCACTGGTGCATTGAAAAATGTTGTTTAAGGAAAAACCTAAATCGGGTTGTTTGAGTATTGGTGAACTGTCGAAGCAGTTGTGAATTTTGGAAATATTGATTTGGTTCACCCGATAGGTGAAGTCGAGGTGAGATAAATATGTGGTAGATAGAGGATGTCATATTTGACCATTGCCGAAGGGGCCTTCTACATAAGTTATGATACAAGGAATAAACCACTACACTCAGGCAATGAGCCGTATTAAATCGTATCAACCATAGTGTGTGGAAGTAACCAGAAAAGGTTATCCTATAACGGTGTTTGATCTCCATATTGAGTAAGAATAAAGTGGTGTGAAGCTGGGATACGCTGGAGACCTAGTGAGGGACACGGATAATAACCAATGTTGGTTATTTTGGGTACTATATTTAAAGCCAATCAAGACAGTTACTGTCCATCTATGTGTACAGTTATCTGTCTGTCACCTAGCCAGAGGCTTGCAGACAAGGACATGAGATAGGGGAGTGTGTGTGTGTCATGGGGATGGGGAGAGAGAGCATCTTTGATCCATATATGGATCTCTGATCAGGAATCCACATCCAAGCTCTCCGGCTAGTGTGCGCTGTTTGAACTTTTCAAACTTAGCGAACTGAAACATTTGAATAGCTAAAGGGAGAAAAATCAACCGAGACCCGTTACTAGTAGTGGTGAGCAAGGGTTTAAAACAAAATCCGAAGTAGTTTCATTCTATTTATTGTGAATTGGAAGAGGGAAGCTAATTAGCCTCCTCCTTTCTAGACTGCTACGAAAACTTGTAATAATTTATGTTTGTGAAATTTTTTCAAACGAGTGTAGGCACCGGGCACACAATCACACGTTACACATGTTTTTCTGGTGGTCCTATGATCCTATCTAATATTATTAACCTATTTTGATAATTTCCTATACAAAGGGCCGAATTGCTCAATAACACTGTACAATCACTCGGATTGGACTGACAAGTGGCACTAGGCCTCACTTGGTTGTGGAGGCATAAATGCAAATCCTGTGGCTGCAAAGCTGAAATGCCGAAAGACAGAGGGTCCCCTTTTGCCAAAAGAATGCATGCAAACCCAGATCCTGCTTTGACTGCCCCCACAGGGACACAATGCAACGATAACAGAAACCATCATACCGCTAACCCCAATTAGACTCACTGATTATGCAAAGAGCTGCATGCTTAACATCCCAATTAAGCATCCCACTGGGCCCTTATTACTGTCTATAGTACTAGCATTGAGCCTAAGGCTACATGCTTAATCAACATCAGCATGCATGCTCTTTCTAGAAATTTTTTAAATAATACATTTTTTATTCAAAGCGCAAAAATATACCTCAATTCAAAAATTGCAAAATTATACCTCTATCGCCGTTTGAAATGACGAGAGCTAAATGCCGCTGTATTATCGGGCAACAGAGACACTTGTCACTATTTTAACCAATGACAAAGAGCAATGTTGGTGTCACGTTGGCGAAAAAACGGTTCGGGCTTCCTGTCGCCAAATCATATAGTGATAGGTAAAAAATTGACCGATGGTTTGGCGACAGAGGGGGCCGCACATCTCTGTTGCTAAACCAACTAGCGACAGAGATGTTTATATAAACGCAGCCCGCGAGCTCTGTCATTTGTTTATGTTCAAAGAAAGAGAAGAGAGAAGAGGGAGAGAGAGGAGAGAAAGGAAAAGGAGAGAGGGAGAGAAGAGGAAGGTAGAGAAGGGAGGGGGAGAAAGCTAGATTTGAGATTTCTGCTCACTTTGTAGGTAAATTTTTTTCTATTTATTTTGTTTAGCAATATACTATAGTAGGATAGCAAAAATAATAGATCTAGTTTAATTTAGAGGTTACAGATAGATTTAGTATATTTATAGTAATTTAGTTGGTTTGTACAAATACATTTACGTAGATAGATATATATTATATGAATGTAGATAGTTTTTAGAGATAGATCTAGATAGATATATAGTTAGGAATATAGTTGTTTTTTTACAGATAGATGTAGATAGATATGTATATTTAGAAGCGTAGATTTTTCAGATAGAAGTAGATAGATATATATTTTTAGGAGTATAGATATTTTTTACAGATAGAAGTATATAGATATATATTTTTATGAATGTAGATAGTTTTTACAGATAGATCTAGATAGGAATGTAGTTATTTTTTACAGATATATGTAGATAGATATCCTTTCCTCTCTTCTGCCTCTCGGTTATCACCGCTCGAACTCCCTTACTCTTGCTCTTCTTTGTTTCTCACGTTGAATGCTCAGCGCAGATCATCACAACAGAGCCACGATTTATAGCCCTTTCTGCACGCGAATGCACTGAAGAGTGGCCATTTGTCTGTACTTTTGGTTCATGGACATGACAAAACGACATGACTTAAATCACGCATAGTAGTAGCTCACGGGGCCTCTCCTCCCTGTGTGTGACACGATTAAAAATTTTCTCTATGTGTCCATTGTACACTTACTCAGCCCTCTTCAGATTCCCTGTGGTGCATCCGGACATGGATTTTTTCCCATCACCTGCCGGCTTTTTTTCCATCACTGTGTGCCTGGAATTTGTCTTTTTGCCTGCGCCGGTCCCACGTTGCCCTGGAAAATTCGGTGCACAGTAACATCCAGCGGTATTGTGCCGCTCGAGATTACTGTACCGCGTGAATAAACAAACCGAAAAAACACTCTGGCGAAAAAAACCAACGGACTGGGTCCGCTGGATGTGGAAAAAAATAAAAAAAATTCCAGCCGACCCAGTCCACTGGATCTGCGTGGGAAAATTTTGAAAAACATTTGCCACGGACGGGTTCCGCTGAATGTTACTATTGAAGAGTTATTTTTGCAAATTCATCCGCTAATTAAACGGCTAATTACGGGAAAAAAACGCAAACCAGAATAGAACAGAAAAAAAAAAAATTGTACAAGGGAGCAGCTAACCTGTAAGCTGACTGGCGATGGACATGCGTGGCCATAGGATGGCCTTTACGTGTAATCTACACCCCGAGAGACTAGCCTTGCGTGCCATTAGGCTGACACATTTTATTCACTGAATCATTCTTAATTAGTTTAATGCCCTACTTGATCCTCCAATTAGAGTACCACTGCTAGACTAAGCAGGACATTGAAAGAATTTCGCAGGTCCTTTGACCATGGTCAAAGTCTTCCCCACAAGACAGGAAGGTTTATTCTGCTTGGGTCTCAGGGGAAGGAGCAACGCAACTTCTACTCTGTTTCCGAATACATATTATTCTAACTTTTAAATTATATTTCTAAATACTATCTCTAGTTATAAATAGTTATTGTTTTGGACATCGATATGGTCACCAAAACTCAATTTTGACTACTAATTTTTATTGTAATATATTTAAAAAATCCAATAAAATTATAATGTTATGAAATTATGTTTCAAGATGAATCTATATATATGATTTTCATGCATCCAATATAAATATTTAAAAAAGATATTGATAGCTAAAGTTTTAAAAAGTTTGACTGTACGCATCCCAAACCGACAAGTTTTTGTGAACCGAAGGGAGTATATGTTATTTTACAATTTTAAGGTGATTATTTACCATTTTTTCTTCTATACCCACCCCTTTAGCTAGTTCTAATATCATTTATGAGAACATATCCTGTGCAATCAAACATTTGGTGAAACCACGGTGCAACTCAACTAAAAAAAGTTTCAAAAAATTCTGAAAAAAATCATGGATGTACATCTCAGCTTACCCCATCTACATATAAAATTTCATAATCAAATTCGTCCTGTGCTAAGAGTAATAAAAAAGACAAACTTGATCATGAACAGGAACAAATAATAAATAAGAGTTCATGTTCATGATCAAGTTTGTCTTTTTTATTACTCTTAGCACAGGATGAATTTGATCATGAAATTTTATATGTAGATGGGGTAAGCTGAGATGTACATCCATGATTTTTTTCTGAATTTTTTGAAATTTTTTCTAGTTGGGTTGCACCGTGGTTGCACCAAATGTTTGATTGCACAGGATATTTACCCATCATTTATTGCATGGGCTAGAGTAAGACACAACATCCAACGATACAATAAAGAAGGGTAATACGGTTTTTTTAGATATGTCTTGATAGAAATGCAAAAATCTAGAATGATATCTGTCCCGGCACAGATGGAATACTTAAGAGTACCAGTACTACTTCCTCTGTTTTTGAATACATGTCATTGCAGTTTTTAAATTTTGTTCTTAAATGCATGTCATTATATAATTTCAAAGTGACTTTTTTCATTTTTCCTTACATACCCCTATCCTTTAGCTAATTCCAGTGATATCAACTATCATAGACTATAGTAAGATACAATATTAAAAGAATAATAAGTGATATAATAAAGAGGAATAAGACAATCTTTTGTAGATGTGCCTTTACGGAAGTGCAATATTCTAGAATGATATTTATTCAGAAATGGTGGGAGTATTAGCGAACTAAACAACTTGGTTACTTTTTGTTGGGGGAGGGTTCTAATCCTAGATTGCGAGCTTTACAGAAATCAAATTAAGGAACGACCGTGAATCAGATGACCGATGGAGTCGGCACAACATCGCTAAGCAATATATGCAATAATTATAATCAATATATGCAACAAAATACAAAAAAGTATAATATCCTAAAAATTAAGGAAACTATAAAAATTCTCACTAAAAATCGGATGAAAACCACAAGTACATAACTGAGGTATGGTTTAAAACTAGTTTAGATATCCGAATCAAACAAATTCATAGTGTTACAACGTTGCAACATTTGAAAAAAATTAGTGGCAACTTTCAAATATATTTGTGAGGTATCTAATTCAATCCGGTACCCAAAAAAAAAAGAAATTTTAGAAGTGGAACAATTAATTCAAATATTGCAATAAAAAAATATTTACACGGACACCGGATCGAATTTATGCGGTTCCGTCTTTATCGCCCACTCGTGGAGCCTCTTACGTGGCCACAGTAGGGCTAGGCAGTGAATTCACTACAAATTAACAATGTAAGTCGATGTATATATATATATATTTTTGAAACAGATGGCAAGAGAGCTTCAGCGATTCATTGAAGAGAAGGATAAAAATTTTAAAATTGAGAAAATGTAATCTTTGCTACTTTAAACATTGCATCTTCAATTTTTACCACTCTAAACATCATAATACAATATTTATCACTCTAAACAATTATGTCACCCGTTGCAGACGGACATAAAAAAAAAAAAAAAAGAGAGACACCGAAACGCACCACCGACGGCCGCATCCCACCCTCAAACGAAAGCACCACTCGAAGAAACGGCACGAAAAACACATAGCTACTCAGACAAAGATGGCTCACCTACGTACGACAGGCAATTCGTGCTTGCAGAGATGGCCTTGCGTTGGCAGCTGAATAATGGATCAGGCAGGCAACCTGCGGTGCTCTGGAATCTGACCGATTCAGCTGCTGAAGAAGCCTCCTTGCCGGCGATCGAGCTCGGGACTACTCTACAATATCTTTGCCCGAGTTCTTGAAGCTGCAGATGGTATTCCTGACGTTGGGTTTCATCACATCGAGAGAGCAGAACGCGGTTGCCCACGAGCTTGCACAGCTGTCGAAGCGCACAGGACACTGTGCCGTGTGGCGCGAGTGCTTCTGTTGAGCACTTGCTTGCTCGAGAGCGTAATCGTGTTACCGAGTAGTTAATAAAGCTCTCTTTTCGTCGAACAATGAAAGGATGGCTCACCTGCAACAGATAAATGTAAACGAGAGATGACACGCGAGGCTGATATGTAGTATACTTTGTTCGGTCATAAATAGTTATCATTTTGGATATTAACATGATCTATAAAACATAGTTTTGATCACCAATTTCTGTTATGATATATTTATAAAATCTAATACAATTATAATATTATGAAAATATTTTTCGAGACAAATCTATATATTAATTTTCATATATCTAATTTAAATATTTTAAAAATATTGTCAGTCAAAGTTCCGAAAGTTTAACTACACTAATGTTCAAAACGATAATTATTTGTGATCGGAGGGTGCCTCACCTACAACAAATAAATGTAAACAAAAGGTGACGCGCGTGGCTGATATGTAGTATACTTGGTCCGGTTATAAATAGTTATCGTTTTGGACATTAACACGATCTATAAAACACAACTTTGATCACCAATTTCTGTTATAATGTATTTATAAAATCTAATACAATTATAATATTATGAAAATACTTTTCGAGACAAATCTATACATTAATTTTTATATATCCAATTTAAATATTTTAAAAACAAAACGATAATTATTTGTGACCGGAGGGTATACCCCATTTGTAAGAAAAATGGCACTTAGATTATTCCAACAGGACAACAGCGGATCAGAGTAGGGAAAAGAAAAGGGATCCATTTTACTCGATTCAACACCTCGAACGAATTGTGAGAACCATCGTAAATTGGAGTAATTCAGGGCATCAGGCTCCATCCAAGCTGCAAGAAACCGGGAAAGGTAGCTGTTAATGACTGCAGCGCCATTTTCCATCAGTTTCACCTTTTTTCAGCAATTGCAGGTAGTAACTGAACAGTCTGACCGAGTACAACGTCTACAAGAATTTGGCCAACCATAAGGGCTTTGAATTCGGCCAAACCGAATTTAACAGCGCGAGCGCGACCATTTCGGTTTTTAGCGAGTCTTGATTGCAGCATTAAAAAACTCTGACCCGTCGGATATGCTTGCCTTAGTTGGCTGCTCTACTTGAGAAACCTGGTGAAGGTTACTGAATGATCTGCATTCTGCAAGGGCTTCGTATTCGTGCCCCCCTCAAAAAAAAAAAAAAGAGCATACGCAGTTACGCACGCACACGTACTTGTGAGTGATTTCAGCTCCAGAGGCCGAGGCATGCGAACTTTGGAATGTGTGCAGTTTGGAGGGGAGGGGAGCCGGGGGGAGAGAGAGTGAACGATGGAACCTTTCGAAGTGATCATTTCTGTAGCTTTACTTGTTTTTGAAATTATAAATCTAGTTTCTTTTTTCTCAAACAGTTATAAATCTAACACTCTTAAACGAGTTTCTACGCACGACAGCTGCAAGCAAACCGCCTCCCGCGCTTAGCTGCCAACTCCTCGCGCTCGTGGGCATCCCTCGCCCGCCGCTCCCATGCCCGCCTCCTACGGCACAACGCTCTCCCATGCTTGTAGGCTGCGGGAGCTCGCACTACCGAGCTTGCGCCTGCGCCGCTGCGCTTCTAGAGCGCAACATGCTAGATTTCGTGGTAGGAGAGTGTGAAAGCTTGTTGGGAGGCTACATTTGCAATTATCATGAGGAGGACGTTAGATTTGCTATTCTGATAGTAAGGAGGGTTAAAAAAGTGTTCATTTCTCACTTTTCTAGTTATATAGTAATTTTCTTTACAAATTTGGCTCTCTCGTAAACGAAATTATAAAAATAGCTTTATCCTCCACCGTAAAAACATTGAAAGGTTGATGTGTATTACCTCCAGCGCTCCCGCGCTACGGAAGGAGCTATCGTGCTCTAAGAGCGCAGCAAGTCACCGAAGCTACTGTCTATCTATGGTTAAGGATAGAACTATTTTTATAATTTTATTAGTAAAGAAGTCAAATTTGCAAAAAAAAAAATCATAAAATTGGGCTAAAGAACTCACCATTTCAGTGCTAGCTCATAAATCTCTCTCTCCAGCTTTACTTCCTCTCTTCAAATACGGACACTGAGAAGGCTACCCTTTAGGCCTTTACCTCCTAGAAGTAGCAGACAGCAGTAGCATCACTCGCATTCTGCTCAGCTGCTGCTTCTCCTCCTCCTCCTCCTCCTCACCTTTGCTTCAGAGGCCAACCACAAACAATTCCAATTCCAATAGTATCCATCCTGATCCTGTCTTCTTTGTTCCAATAACAAATTCTTCCCCCGAACAACTCTTCCAGTCTTGCTTGCTCTCCTACCTCTCCCCCCTCTTTCCATCAGATCACAACCTTTGTGCACAGACAGATAAACAGTGCCCTGCTTGTCTCTGGCTCTCCTGGCTCCTGCCTTAGTCTTACCTAGCCATCTTGCAGCACAGCAGAGCACCATTTCTTCTTGGCCTGGCCTGCATGAGTGTGCTGCTCCCCCTGAGGAACAATGAGAGATGGCAGCAACACCACCAAGAAGAGCAAGGTCAGCACTCATTCAGTCACCTACCAATGCAAGAGATGTGGTTCTAATTAATCCTTTTCTTCTTGTTGTGGTTGCTGCAGCTGTCATGGTCGAAGAGCCTTGTGAGGAGGTGGTTCAACATCAGGGGCAAGTCCCATGACTTGCATGCCGATGATGCAATTGAGAGGAGAGGTGAGTACCGACTACTGAGTAGCTAGGCTTCTGTGGCTCTGTGTGTTTGTGTGTGTTCCTGTGGGGCCCTCACTGCCCCCCATTGCTCCCACAGTGACCTCCACCTCTCTTACCTCTTGTCTGCATCTGGGAGATCACACTTTTGTTTTTTTCCACTGTTGCTCCTCCCCCCTTGTCTTGTTCTTTTGCTGCTGGTAGAGAAAGCCCTCACCATTTCAGGTCTAGTTTGTCTCCAATGTTTTAGTGATTCAAATTTGCTGAGGCATTGTTTGTTCTCTCAACATCTGCTCTGATTGCAACAGGAGGAGGAGGGGATGATGAGTGGATGAGCAGCATCTTTTCCAGGAGGGAGTCCTGCACAGTCAAGAAGAGCAGGACAGGTAAATAGTAATCTGAAGAAAAGAAGTCACATTTATCTTTCTGATGGGATCGGGAAGAGACTTCCCTGAGTTTTGATCTGCATTTGCGCAATGCCACGAAATTTTGATTCAGAGAGGGCGTCGAGGAGGAGCCATGAGCGGTCGCGGCGCAGCAAGATCGACCTCGACGCCGCCGAGGCCACCGTCACGTTGGACTACAGGTAATTAAGCGCGTTGCGTCGCTGAATTTCAATGCAATATTGGGCAGTGCAAGAACTCGATCCCATCCGTAATGTCCTCTTGTTTGATCTTGAGGTAGGATCTTTGTTGCTACATGGAATGTAGGTGGCCGCGCACCGACAGGCTCCCTGAGCCTCGACGACTGGCTCCACACCTCGCCGCCGGCCGACATCTACGTCCTCGGGTACGCGCGTATCATGTTCTTGTCAGACTCGCCTGCTTATACCCATCCACCGGTCGCCATTGTTATAGCTTGATCGGCATTGCCGCCGTTGTGCCGTCCAGGTTCCAAGAAATCGTCCCGCTGAACGCCGGCAACGTCCTGGGCGCCGAGGACAACGGTCCGGCGAGGAAGTGGGTGTCGCTGGTCAGGCGGACGCTGAACAGTATGCCGGGCAGCAGCGGTGGCGGCGGGAGCCTGCAGACGCCGTCGCCGGCGCCTAACCCGGTGGTGGAGATGGACGATGACTTCGAGGGGTCGTCAAGGCGGGACAACCCGTCCTTCTTCCACCGGCGGTCCTTCCAGTCCGGGCTCAGCCGCAGCCTGAGGATGGACGGCGACATCCTCGGCGCTCCACAGCCGAGGCTGGAGCGGAGGTACAGCGTCAACGACCGCGTCATGTACGGCAGGAGGCCGAGCGACTACGAGGCCAGCTGCCGGCGGGTCGGCCTGTCGGACGACGAGAACAACGACGGCTACTCGCCGAGTACGGTGTTCTCGCCGATGTCGTATGGATACGGCAATGCGCCGTACATGGAAGAAAGCAATGGATCAGCTGGTGGCCACAGTAGGTAACTTTCAGTTTCAGGTGTAGTTAGGATCTTAAAACTGAAGTACAAGTTTTTTTAATTGTTTTCATGGGATTTAGTGAGAGTTTATTTGTTAAATTTGGGTGATTAGGTACTGCCTGGTTGCAAGCAAGCAAATGGTTGGATTGTTTCTGATGATTTGGGCTCGAAGAGAGATAAAGAGTGACATAAGAAACCTGAAGGTGTCTTGTGTTGGGAGAGGATTGATGGGGTATCTTGGAAATAAGGTGAGTTACGTTTTTGTTCTGATTTCCAATGCTACACCTTAATTACATGATTGAATTTGGGGAAAAAAAATTAAGAATTGTGTTTCGTTAGCTTTGGAGTCCATTGAAATGGGTTTGTTTTCCAGGGTTCGATTTCAATTAGCATGCTGCTGCACCAAACAAGCTTCTGCTTCGTCTGCAGTCACCTGACATCGGGGCAGAAGGATGGCGATGAGCACCGTAGGAACTCTGATGTGATGGAAATCCTGAGAAAAACAAGGTTCCCAATGGTTTATGGACAGTATGAGAGATCACCGGAAACTATCTTAGAGCATGAGTAAGCAAGCACCGTATCATAAACCCCTCATTCTTGTGTCAATTTGTAATCACAAATGTCGTGTAATATATCCCTTCACTTTTTTCTCATAGTCGAATCATTTGGCTTGGCGACCTAAATTATCGGATAGCACTTTCCTACCGGTCAGTGAAGGCCTTTGTGGAGATGCGCAACTGGAAAGCATTGCTGGAGAAAGATCAGGTGAGAGCTTAGCAACAACTTTTGAACATACAATGAATATGTGTATGCATATATTCCTGATTTCGAGAACCTGAAAAGTAGTAAATTTTTTCCAATAGTAGATTTCTTGTGTCATAGGCAATCAACGCTTTACATCTTGTCGTTCTTTTGCTTTGGTGATGTTACAAGACTTCGATAGTTTGAGAAAACAAAAGGGTCAAGTACAATTCTGATGTGAAGGTGTAAAACTTCGATTCTTTCAGCTGACGAGTGAGCAAAGAGGTGGCCGTGTATTTCCTGGCTGGAATGAGGGGAGAATATACTTCCCACCGACGTATAAATACTCCAATAATTCTGACAAATATGCTGGAGATGACATGAACCAGAAGGAAAAGAAGAGAACTCCAGCATGGTAATTACAGAACATTGCCAGGTTTTTGCCATATTTTGTACAGTTCAACATATTCGGTAATCTTGTTGTACAGGTGTGACCGCATTTTATGGTATGGAAGGGGCCTTAGCCAACTATCATATGTTCGAGGAGAGTCTCGCTTCTCAGACCATAGACCTGTGTACAGCATGTTCAGTGCAGATGTAGAATCAATCAATCACAGCCGAATTCAGAAGATGAGTTCTTCAAGCTCGCAATTGGACATCGAAGAATTGCTGCCCTACTCATATGGGTACACGGACATCAACCCGTATGGATATACTGACCTCAATTTCTATTGAAATGGATCGAAAACTTTAGCTTCAGCATTCAGTCTAGAAGCAAGTCATGGGAGGCACACTACAGAGAATGTAACTCTAGTCCGAGTTATTGCAATGCCAAGTGTTTGCCAACAACACAGGAAAGTGTTGAATTGTTGGTAGACATGAAGGACTAAACTTAACCAAGTTTTGCTTCTGATGAATTGATGAGCTGCATTCGTATCTTGTGGTTACTGAAGTTTATTATGTCAACGCTTAATGTGAGTTCAGAAAAATCTCAGACCTTGACATTGGATCATCTTCAGAAGTTCTCAGAATGTTCAGATAGCTCTCAAGATTTCACTCATTCAAACAAGGTATACAGCAAGTTCATGCACAACATCTGCATTTGTGATGAATGAGAAGCCTGATGAACCAATGGATGCTCTCTTTTGCAGGTCATCATCTATTGTTAACAAAGTTAGAGATTGCAGGTAGTAGGAAGAGAGATGTTTCACTGACTACACAAAGAAAGAGGAAAGCAAAAATTACATAACTAACATCAACAGCATTGCTCATATGATGAACAGATAGTACTGGCCGTTCAATCTAAAGCTCAGGTGACTTTGGCCAAAGCAGAAATACGCATGCCAGACAACAGCAGCCTGTGTGCGCAAGATTTTCTTTTTCTTTTTCTCTGTACATTGTATGACAATTTCCTTCATTCTCTTTGGCTGCTCTAACCTCTGAGACGGTAAACGAAAACAACAAGCGTCGATTCCCACAATTATTTTTTTCTTGGCTTTTGAAGCTGTAAAAAGGGTCATGGGTGACTTCAATATCTATACCCATTTCCCTGGATGGAGAGAGAAGCAAGTGTAAGCCATGATCATCATGTGTAGCAGTAGAAGCATGTCTTGATCAGTGGGCTGACAAAAAACGCTACTAGTCACATTTCAGCCTTCACTCTGCAGGAAAATGTGTTCTACCCTTGCTTTCTTTCCTTCGTTTTGCTCTTCTTTGCAGAAGGCAGTAACCGTGAATAAAAGGCACAAAAGGCTCTGTGTTACTGGAACCTGCAGAGACGATTTAAATTCTTGTTTCCTGTGTATGAGCTTCTCACACTCTTTCTCAGTACTTCATCGAACCACTTGCTTTTGCATGCATTCTGGCATATCAGATTAGTGTAACATGAGTGTGTGAGAATGTACTAATAGTAGTTGAGTCAGGCGTAACTCCTTGCTTCCAACTTCGCTCAATGCTCAGCTCACCTGTGTGGCGGGGATTAATCTGGAGGTATTATATTTGGACCCAACAAATATTACCTGTCTCTCGGCAGCACAGGTAGATACCGAGAACCACCGATGCGCCATATACCCGTTCTTTGTCCCCCGCAATGAATGTTGATGCTCTAATACTATATGTAACACCCTGGTCCAAACTTCGCTCAATGCCTAGCCCACCTATGGAGTTGACCCGCGTATGCATAGCACCCCTCTTATATTTTTATCCTCGTTTTGTATAAAAAGGTTAATCCGAATGTACTATGTTTGGATCCAACGGTATTATATACTATTACAACTCACTTTATGGAAGCAACTTAGAATGAATCTTACCACCACTCTACATAGGGTAAATGAGCCTTCACATTAACGGGACGGGGTATTACATCCTAGAGATCCTAGGTCCAGACATCCAGCAACTTCATTATGAACATTTATATCAATGCAAATGTAAAACTTGATCAAACTCATAGATGCTGACATCAAAATTCTTAATTGTTGCTGCTGATCACTGAGAGCCTAGATGGATAACACATGCATCATGAGTGAGAGGCTAAAATCTAGATTTACAGTAAACAACAGAATACCTAAAGATGGAGCAAAGAATCAATAGCTGCATGTCCCTATTTGGGTTTCTCTCTCTTTCTTGCACACTTTGGAATATTTGTTCACACATTATTTAGCAAGAAAAAAAAGGGTGAAATACCTGAATCATTTTCACCAAAGGAGGCAACGAACTTTAACCATGCACATTGGCAGCCTTACAAACTGTACTTCTTTTCACGAAAACAGTGGTTGGGAACTCAAGCCAAAGATGGCCCCTGCCCCCCTGCTGCCTGAAAAGAAGTGTATTGGTTGCAGAGATGGATGTATGGTACTATGTAACTGTAGGTATACACAGCTCATGTCACCGACAGATGGGTCCATGCACCTCAGAACACAGGAAATTTTGTGTTGCTTAGGGTGCCCAGAAATGTTTTGCATGATGCAATCCTACTAGGGATGGCAATGGGGCACCGATCCCTGTTTCCCCGCGGGGAATTCCTCTATCAGGGGACGGGGATAGGAGGAAATCTATCCCCACGGGGGTTTATCGGGGAAAATATTGTCCCCGTTGGGGATCGCGGAGACGGAGATGTTCCACCGTTCCCTGTCCCCGTCCCCGCGTTATTAATAATAGGTGGGATTAAATGATCATTCTCAAAAGAAAAAATAATATACATGAGGTCATTATTAATAAACAAGCTAAATATGAATTATTCTAGTGATTCACTCACATTTTATTCACATATGCGCTATTACTCTAGTGATTAATTCATGTAGCATGTAATTTTTTATATAGCATTTTCGGGGATTAGTCCCCGTCGGGGCCCCACAAACCCGTCGGGGATCAGGGACGGGGGAGAATTAAGCCCCGTGTACAGGGATAGGGATGGGAAATTTTTTCTTATCGGGGATCGGATATGAGAGAGCGCTCCTCGCGGGGATTTTCCCCGTTGCCATCTCTAAATCCTACCAAGAATTTTATTAAATGCTTAATATGTATAATGAAATTTAAGTTTTTCCCCCTCCTATTCAAGTGGGTCATGTCAGTATCACCCGGGTAAGCATAACAGGTCGAGGTCAGTCGTGCGTCCACCGGCATGGGGGCAAAAATGGTTGAGTTATGACAATGCATCCTTTGGGCATGGAAGTGATTGGAGAAAAGCAAAGAAGAGGGACATGACCCTTGATATGAGAGAGCAGAGATGGATCCATGTAACCCTAGCTGGCTAGTCCCCTAGAAGGCTAGAACCCTAAAGCCATCTATGGCAATAGCAGCTAAGCCGAAAGCAGCAATACATTTTGCATGGGGCCAAACCAAACAATCTCATGGACAATGTAGCAAATGATGGTAGGCTGGTGATCATGCATGGATTGAAGAAAAAATGCAGTCAAGAACTCAAGATCCATCAGCCATAATTTTTTCACCTTCCGTAGATACTACTCAGATTTTGCATGCAGTTCTGAGTTGATTGTGTCTTCTGCTAATGATTGGAGAGTGCCACAAACTGTCATGACTCATGCGCAGGGGGTTTGCTGCGCTTTCCACAGCATCATGCCCTAGCTGCTTGCAGCTCTGTGACCACCACACTCAAGTCAGAAAATTCACCCATTCTGGTCTCTGACCATGCACAGTATAGACTCACATATTTGTAATAGTAACCAATAATTACATTGCATGGCAGCCAGCTATGGCGCACGGCACAGCAGACTTGTCGGTCTATGTCATGCCATCACAGACGGCCGTCAACGAGGCCCAGCACGTCACGATGGCACGCCAGGCTGTGTAGGCATGGGCACAACACACCATACTCCTTCCACCTCGGCGGCGGACTCCATAGTGCTCATAAGTGGCTTTCCTTCTCCCACTCTTCCAAATCTAAGTGGTGGTGACGGCGAAGGAGATGGTGGCGGTCACAAGGGGGACGTCAGCCACGGTCTCTTCATCTAGACAACCACGATGATGACGGCCATGGCGACATCAGCCACAACAACCATGACCACGACGTCATCTTTGTACTTTTGGATGTCATCCCTTCGCCTACTGATTGTGAGGCTTTATGAGGAGGCGATACGAGCGGATAGGGAGCCACGGGCGACTAGGGGAGTAGGAGGGGAGTGCGGTGGGTGGCGGTGGTGACTAGAAGGATGTGACATGCGAGGCGAAGGCACATTGCGAGAATGAGAAGGAGGCGAACACAAGAGGGGAAGGCAGATGCAAGAGGAAGTGAGTGAGGCTGTTAAGAGGAAGGTGGTTGAGAGAGGTAGGGCTTGGGACCATACACGAGCGAGGCTAAGAGAGATCACAACCATCCATCCCACCACCTTTCGATCCAATAGCCTGTGTCGCTTTTGAGCATGCTAGCTCGAGAATAGCCCAAATAGCAAGGCCATACCGTGCTTGCCTAGCCCACCAAGCGTCATGCCGTTTCGACTGAACCTCGAGCCGGCCTAAAAAAGCCTGGCTCACTCCAGGTCTAATTCTATGTTTGTGATAAGTACGTGCAAAACCATAATCAATTGGCTCACAAGTACGCATGCACGAGAAGAGGAAAAGTGCAAAGCGCATATTATTCAATTTGGCCTGAATCTCGAGGCATGAAAAATAGTGATATCAGCACCTTCACCTTCCAGGAAGGGTTTAAAATCTCGTCAAAATTTCGGATTTTAGCTAAGGTTGAGATTCTAAATCTCGGTGGGATGAAAAATCAAGAATCGATTGTGATAACACATCACAGATGTTTCTTTGATATGAGCTAATCACAGACGTTTGTTATTTAGAATGGTCTGTGATTAGCTCATGTGATAAGCCTTATATTTGAATTTTACTTTTTGAATTTCATTTCGATTTCATCCAAAATTCTAAAATCTCACCAAAATTTTGGATTTTGATCACTTCCGAGATATATTCCAAAAACAAAATTTAAAACCTTACTTCTAGGACAAAGAGAGCCATGGAGGCACAGACTAGCCCCGTAGCCACTGTCACCATAAGGAGGCCTACTGGTTCACTACTAATTCACACGCAACATCTCTACGTTTAGTAAACAAGGGGAAATTAACCAAATGTATAATAGCAAATGGACTTATATCTAAGGTAAAAAAACAGTTGTCCATAACAACAGGAGCACTAAAAAAGGGCCTTTCACTCGATATTTCCCTTCATAATTATACACAAAAATACATCCATGATATTTGATTGACGTGCATGTCTGTCTCGGTTCTTGATTCTTGAAGCTGCAACAACAGCCTTTTTCAGGCTTTTACTGACTGTGAGCTCTGGTCTACTACTGTCAGCCTTATCACACTGTAGAGAATTAGAAATATTTTGACGAGGGTACACATTTTACATACATAATTCTATAATATTATACAATGGTTTTGTATACCATAAACCTAACATATGTATTTGAAATTTGCTAAAAGTATAACATAAATAGTTCTAAAGTCTTAAAAATTCCAAATTACCAAAATAAAAAAATCAATCAACAAATTTAGCCTATTGAAAAGATAATTTTTTTGGCGTTTCTCAAATTTTTTGGGTGCCCCTAGTTCCGCCCCTGACTCTAGGCATGTCCATGTAGTGAACAACTGAACATTATTACCAGGCAATAAATCACCACACATTTCAGTGTTGCAAGGCTCACAGTGTATAGAATCACAGGATTAGTTTTGGCAATGTTTACAGAGTGGAACTTTGGTAGAGCTTTGCATGAAAATGAACTCTAAGCTGGATCATGCATTTGATAGGTGCTCTACACTATACATCGTGTTCGAACAATAGTAGTTCTTCTTTACAGGTATCTCAGCAATCAGCATTAAGCTAAAACAAACACCAAACATACTTGTGGTGAACATTATGAGTCTCCCTAAATTCTTCAAAATCATTATAGTTCTATTTAAAAGTTAACTGCATGGTAGTGAAGTGAAGATTACTTGAGTAGCAGCATTATAACACATCAAGCTTCGAGAGAGGCAGATTGTTTAGATAATAAGAGCAGTCAGATCAACCAAAGGTGTAACTTTTATCACCACGGCTGTATAAAATCATGGTGTGCATTGCTTATAGAGATCTTCCATAGCCCTAGGTCCTACCTAGGGCATCCATCTCTGACTGGTCTAGTAGTTGAAGTGACTTCGTTTCCAAATGAGTTTTTATTTTTGTTAGCTGACTTTTCCTTATCACTGTGCAAATGCATTATAGGCATCCTCCTTTAAACAACAAAAATCTCTATTGGTGTGAGTGGAAGCAGAGTCGAGTTGGAATAGAGTTTGGTTGTAATTGACCACTATAAATAAAGGGTGTGGGAATCTTGTGGGACCACACACAATTATTTCCAAAACAACATGGTATTAGAGCATAACCTCAATTCGTGAACTCACCTCTAAGCCACCATCGTCCCCGATCCAGATCTAATCCACTGCCACTGTCCACCGCCACTACCTTTTACTTTCAACTAGCAACACCGTCTTCACCGAGGATCTTCACGCCACCACGCTCGGGGGCACCAGGCCGTCGCCACCGCCGCTCGGGTCAGCAACACCACTAGCTACTGCAACCATGCATGTCATTGTGCTCGGTCGTGTCTCAAGGAGAAAAGAAAGATAGAAGCCAGCTAAGAGGAAAAAGAGAAAAGAAAATAGAAAAGGAGAGAAAGAAGAGAGGCTTGCTGCTTGGCTAGGTGCACACATATGTGTACCAGGGGTGTTATGTCTGTAATTTGTGTTGACATTAATGCTTAAAGGATTGTTGTGATTGTGGAGATATGTGTGGCATAGGTTTGTGATTGGCATTGCTCTAGTTATTCCGAAGATATGACACCTGAAGAGACTGAGGCTGTTGGGAAAACGCATGCGTATGTGGCTCTCCCTCCCACTCTCTGAAACGCAAACTCTAAATGTTTTCGGATGATGAACAGTAACCTGACGAAACTGAAGAACTGGACAGAACAGAGTAGCAAGCAGAGACAGAGTTTTTGGTGCTGCGTAATAGCTGCAGCGTTTTCTCGATCCTCTTCCTTATTATATCCCTGGATCAAGGGAATTTGTTACATGCATATACAACTTGCCTACTACACTACTTCGATCCGATTTTGTCGCGCCATCCCACGACTTGGACTCCATGACTTCGGCTTCCTAAAATCACGCACACAACGCGCTCAACTCCGACCTTGCTGTGAACACAGCGCGGCTCAGGCCATTGCAAAATGCAAGACACTATGCTAATAACCAAAAATAACACAAGGAAACAAAAGAAATAGCTAACGCAACGGGATTAAACAACAAACACCCCCTAATCCTGTTGCGCCAGCTCGATCATCCCAATTCTGCCGCGCAGCTCCTGAAACTTGGTGCGCCCAAGCGGCTTCATCAGAATGTCTGCAAGTTGATCTTTAGATTGAACGTAGTCGACAGCGATTTCCTTCTTCTCGATGCATTCCCGGATGAAATGGAACTGCGTGTCGATGTGTTTACTCCTATCATGTAGCACTAGATTTTTGCACAAAGAGATTGCTGACTTATTGTCCACTCTCAGCACTGCACACTTCTTTGGCTCTCCCTGAATGTCTGCAATCAAACAAGCAAGTCAAACACCTTGACATGCAGTAGTAGTTGCTGCGATATACTTAGCTTCACATGAGGATAATGCAACCACCTTTTGTTTCTGAGATTGCCAAGTGATCACATTCTCGCCAAGTGCATAGATCACCGGCCATGTCACTGTCAGAATATCCCATAAGTAGTGGTTGCTCCTCTTTCTTCCTCCCATACCAGTACCCCCAGTATAGCATTCCTGCCACATATCTCAACACATGCTTTACAGCTGCATAGTGTTCAGAAGTAGGTTTCTCCATAAACCTGCTCAAATAGCCAACTGAATAAGCCAAATCTAGCTGGGTATTAACAAGATACCTCAAACTTCCAATTATACTTCTCTATTCAGTTGCATCTATAGGGGGATTGCTACTGGATTTGCTCAGCTTCATATGGGCTTCCATTGGGACTTGACAAGGGTTGCAGTCAATCATCCCACTCTTCTCCAAAATCTTGTGTGCATAGGACGTCTGGCACAAGCTTATACCAAAAGGAGTTTGATTAACCTGAATTCCTAGGTAGTAACTCAGTAAACCCAGGTCACTCATCCTGAACTTCCTCTTCATCTCCTCCTTGAACTTCATAATTTCCCTCACGTGAGTCCCTGTTCCCACCAAGTCATCAACATATACACCAATTGTCAGATTTGATGTACCTGAACTTCTTCTGTACAGGGCATGCTCAGATGAGTTCCGCTCAAAACCAATCTCAATTAGGGTTGAATCTAGTTTGGCATACCACGCTCGTGGCGCTTGTCGAAGCCCATACAACGCCTTATGCAGCTTCAAGACCTTGTCTTCCTTGCCTGCTATTTCAAACCCTTGTGGCTGTGAGACATACACTTCTTCCAATTCTCCATTGAGAAACGCCGATTTGACGTCCATGTGATGCACCTCCCAAGCTTCATGTGCAACTAATGCTAGCAGGAGCCTCACAGTCTAAAGTCTGGCCACAGGAGCGAAAACTTCCTCAAAGTCCACTCCCTGCTATTGCACGTAGCCTTTGGCTACTAATCTTGCTTTATGCTTGACAATTGCTCTAGATAGGTCTCTTTTCAACTTGTAGACCCATTTGAGTCCAATGGCACGATGCCCCGGCGGCAATTCTGCAAGCTGCCATGTTTTGTTTTCTTCAATTGACTAAACTTCTTCAATCATTGCAGCTCGCCAGCTTTGCTGCAACTCTGCTTCTACAAACGTTGTGGGCTCTTCAGTCGCCATCAGGCACACCCCAGAGTACTGAAATCCTCGCACCGGGCTCGTGTTGTGATATAAGTTTGCCACGGTCTTGTACCTCCTGGGTGCCTCATCAGAGGGCTGCGACACTCCCTCTGGTGGTGAGATAAACTCCACCATAGGGCCATTTGCCACTGGTGATGGTGTGGCCGTTGTCAGTGATGGAGCGTCCTAGGCGACAGTGGTTCACTAGTGCCATCCTCCTCTGCGGTATCCTGTTCACGGTCTGACAGCGGATGAAAAGAGTAAGTCACAGTAAAAATTTCACCCAAGTTTGCTGCTTCACTTGGGCTTTCCTCCCAGTTCCACTTTCTTTCTTCATCAAACACCACATCCCTGGTGACATGAATCCGATTGGCAACTGGATCATATACCCTGTAGGCTTTGCTTCCTTCTTCATAGCCGATAAAGACCATGGGCACACTTCTGTCATCTAGTTTCTTGATGTGTGGCTTGACCACCTTAACGTGTGCCATACACCCAAACGTGCGGAAATAATGCACATTCGGGCGCCATCCATGCCATGCCTCATAGGGGGTTTTCCCTTTCAGTGCTCGCGTCGGGGCCCGATTGAGAATGTGAACAGTAGTTGCCACAGCTTCCCCCCAAAAACGCCCAGGCACATCCATCGCCTTCAGCAGGCTCCTTGCCATTGCCACGACCGTCTGATTGCGACGCTCGACAACGCCGTTTTGCTGTGGTGAATAGGGGGCGATGAGTTGTCGGCCCACACCCTGTCCAACACAGTATGCGCCAAACTCCATCGATGTGAATTCGCCCCCCGGTCTGTTCTGAGCAGGAGCAGCTTGCGCCCACACTCCATTTCAGCTCTAGCCTGGAATTTCTTGATGGCTTTTGGATGACAGTAAAGGAACCCACATATACCTGCTCATATCATCAACCAACAGCAAAAAAATGCTTCTTACCACCAGGGGTAGTTGGTGTAATTGGCCCACACAAATCTCCATGGACCAGCTCCGGTGGTTATTGGCTCAATTCACCGAGGGAAATGGAGCTCTCCGCTGCTTTGCCGCCAGACAACAGTCACAAAGACGATCAACCTGATCAATGTCTGGTAAACCCTGAACCATTTGGCCTTGAGCTAGCCTGTGAAGAGAGGCAAAGTTGAGATGTCCATAGCGTGCATGCCATCACCAGGACACCTCAGTACTATGCGCCGCCATGCACACCGGCTGGGACACATGGAGATCCAGCAAATACACGCGCCCCTTCGTCCTAGTTACCTTCGTCACCAGCCTCTGGCTCGAGTCCCTGATTGACATGACACCCCCTTCGATATGAATTTGGCATCCATTTTCATCAAGCTAACCAAGACTCACCATGTTACTGCGGAGCCGTGGTATGTAGTAGGCGCCGGTGATCATGCAGGTCTCTCCCGTCTGGCCTTCCAATGTGATGTCCCCGTAACCACAGATGTCCACAACTGATCCATCACCGAAATGAACAATTCCATGGACAGTCTCATCAAGTTTGGAGAAATACTCCTTCCTCCCGGACATATGATTGCTTGCTCCTGTGTCCAGGTACCACCTGTCCCTGGACAATTCATCTTGCTTGCCCATGAAGAGTTGTGCACGTGCTCCCCGGCGTGAGACACCTCAATGGCATCAACCACCAGCAGCACGGGCTCCTCTTTTGCTTTAGTCACATTTGCTTGCTCCCGCCGCTCACGACGAGGCTTACGACACTGCTTAGCATAATGACCATAAATATTGCAATTAAAACATTTCACCTTGGAGATGTCATTGGTTCCCCCACTTGTGGCTGCTTCCTTCCCTTTTGGCAAGCCACCGCCCTTCGGACGGCGGTTCTGCCCGCCTGTGCTGCCACCACCCTTGCCGTTGCCGCTCGAGCCATCATGCTCCTTTTGCTTTATGCGGGCCAGCCACTGCTCCTCAGTGAGGAACAATTTTCCGCCTGTGGACTCCTCCTCGCCATTGCTGTGGGTGTCCACTGTTGACAACCGGCCCACAAGATCCTCCATGGCCATAGTATTTATATCCAGCAGCTGCTCGATTGAGATGGCGACTTGCTTGTACTTCTTGGGAACAACCCGAAGAATCTTCTTGTTGATGTACTGGTCCTCGATCTTGCCTCCCATGTCGCGGATGTCAGCGACAACCGCTTGGAGGCGCATGGCGAAATCCTCCATCGTCTCGCCCTCCTTGAACCGCATGGATTCAAATTGCTGCCGAAAAGCTTGCTCCTTTGCCTCCCGCACGCGATCGACGCCGACCCGCATGGTCTTGATGGCGTCCCACACCTCCTTCGCCATGTCGTGCTTCGCCAGCGCTCGCAACATCTCGCGGGGCACAGCGAGAAGGATTGCCGAGAGGGCCGCCCGATCATCGTGGTACTCGGCGTACTCGGGATCAATAGCCCCCCACAGCCTTTGTGCCTACAAATGGACGTGCATCAAGAGCACCCAGTCGGGATAGTTGGTCCTCGTCAACACCGAAGTCGTGCCCCTACGCCAACTTCCTTGGATAGCGGCATGAGCGGCATTTGGGCGATGTCTGCGCCACCGGAGCCGCTCAGCCTGTCGTTGCCGCTGCCACTTGCGCCGCTGCGCCTCGGCGGTGGAGTGTATCGTCCGGCTCCATCCATCGACATCTCCATGGACCGGAATCACACCGCTCTGATACCAAATGTTGGGAAAACGCACGCGTATGCGGCTCTCCCTCCCACTCTTTGAAACGCAAACTCTGAATGTTTTCGGATGATGAACAGTAACCTGACAAAACTGAAGAACTGGACAGAACAAAGTAGCAAGCAGAGAAAGAGTTTTTGGTGCTGCGTAACAGCTGCAGCGTTTTCTCGATCCTCTTCCTTATTATATCCCTGGATCAAGGGAATTTGTTACATGCAGATACAACCTGCCTACTACGCCACTTCGATCCGATTTTGTTGCGCCATCCCACGACTTGGACTCCATGACTTCGGCTTCCTAAACTCACGCACACAACGTGCTCAACTCCGACCTTGCCGTGAGCACAACGCGGCTTAGGCCATTGCAAAATGCAAGACACTATGCTAATAACCAAAAATAACACAAGGAAACAAAAGAAATAGCTAACGCAACGGGATTACACAATAGGAGCTATGAGGAAGTAGGAAGCTGCAATAAAGGCGGCCGAAGAGGAGGGTAATTATTGAGTCGACTTCCTCGTTTGTTACACGGGGTGACATGAGAAGCATATTGCAAGACCTCTAAGTGATGGGTATGATTGGTTCAAGGGTTGGTGTATGGTCATCGTAGTTGAAGGTGAAGCTAATGCTGAATGCTGTGAAGTTGGAAGGGAGCAAGAATTGCTGAGTTGGTCTAGAAGAGCTCAACTAATTTTGAGGATGAAGGGAGTGGAGCACTACCTGTAAGAGACTTATGTTGAGCCTATAGATAAGACGAGCATGGATTAGAGGATGTGGAACACCACCAACTCTATGGTGGTGACTTGGTTGCTGACTTTGATATCTACATCTATTGCTTAGATGGTGAGATGATGCAAAATGTAATGGAGAAGATGCTAAGCAATATGCACTTTAGGATAGACAATGTGACGATGACGGTGAAGGTTTAGGGCAAGGTGGAGGCCCTAAAACAGGAGTAGAAGACAGACCAGAAGTATACTAGGGAGTTGTAGCAGCTATGGGTAGATTTAGATCACTATAATTCACTATAGTTAACATGTGTAGGTGATGTTGAGGTTGGTAGATTGTGGCTATAACACAGGCAGGTCACACACTTCTTGAAGGGCCTGAACCTGTCGAAGGTTAGAATTCGACAATAAACTTATGATCACGGGTACCTTCGGTGCCAGAGTCAAGCACGAAGACAACGGCTCATGATGTATACAGGTTCAGACCCTTGGATGGAGTAATACCCTACGTCTTGTGTGGATGATGTATGTAGTTGGTGTATCAAGTACAGAGCGAGTTGTCTAGCCCTAGTAACAATAAAGATTGGATCTAAATAATGGCTAAACTATGGTTGAAGGTTGATGAAGTGTGGTTCGTTAGCTCCTAGTTGCTCTACGTCTTATAAAAGCTCTCCCTCCCTTGAGGATACCTACCCCCGGCCTTATATAGTCGGGGTAAGCCCCGTCTCAAATTGAGTTATAATCGGCTTGGGACACCAGATCGTAGTTGATGAGGAGTCCATCGTTGTATCGCTCTTCGCAGCATGTCCAAACTTCCCTGGATACCAGGCATACTCGAGTCGTTTTCCTCGTACCGGGAAAGTGATCGAGTCCTTCCTAGCATGGAGATATCCTCTCCGTATATACCTTATCCTGTAGGGTCAGGTCCGAGATATCCGGAGCTTCTAGATGCATGCTTGAGCATATACAGTACAATATTCATGTTTCCGGTATGTACTCATATCCCATATTTAGATATTCGATAGTAGGTCCCGAACTCTGTTCAGTGGAGAGTCCATACAAGCGCTTGGTCGATTACTGCCAAACTTTGACTTGGTGGAGTAACACTCCACCGAGTTAAGGTCGAATGACTCGAGTAGATTAGTTGTAGCTAAGTATCGAGTAGGAATGTTGCTAGGTCAAGCACTCTGCCATCAGCTCAACTCGAGTCCTTAGGCTAACCAATAGTTACTCGATGCCGTTTTATCGACTTGACTCTAAGCAGAGTTAGAAAATCCAAACATTGGGTAGTTGAGAATTTATGGCTTCCGTCTGTTACACCAAATCTATACTACGCCACCATTATGCTTTTCTCGTCAATCGAGGCGCAGCGCCGCGGGGAGTGAATCGTTTGTATAGAGAGAAGGTTTTGGTTTATAAATTCCCAGATTTGGAACTGTAGCCATTCTCCCCATTTTGCCTCTAGTCTTATTTTCGAAGCCTCCGCCGCGCTCCTTAAACCCTAGCGCTGCCACCTTCGAAGAATCCATTCCCCGTCTTTCTTAATGGTGTCTAGCCCTTCAGCCAGTGCTGGAGTCCTCCCATCGCCGAAGAAGAATCTTGAGATGGCCGCACCTGCTTCCCCTAGCGGCAAAGTGGTCTTTGAGGACAAGACCCTCTAAAGGGTGTGGCAGAAATCGGTGATGACGGAGAAGCGCCTTGCCGAATTGGTGAAGGATGGCTTTATTCCTCCTCAAGAGTTCTTCCATTGGAGGGCGTCACAAGGTGAGCTGTATCCCACCCCACAGAACGAGGATGGGACTGTCGTGTTTGAGGCTTTCTTTCACTGCGGACTCAATTTCCTCCTTTCTTGATCTCAGTTCTTGATTTCTACAAGATCCAACTTTTTCACCTGAGCCCCAATTCGATTATCATGCTTAGTGTGTTTATCCATCTTTATGAGGCCTTTCTGGGTATTAAGCCTAGCCTCAATCTATTCTATCATTTTTACAATCTGAAACAGGCGACGAAGAACAATGCTATTGGGGGTGCCGGTTTCCACCTCCGCAGCGAAGTGTCGAATACGTATATTCCTGTCCCTATAACTTCTTCTTGGCAATCAGACGGGAAGAAATAGTGGTTTTACATCACCTCTCTGGACACCGTGAAATGCCCTCTAGCTTATCAACCACTCCTCCCCAATTCGATTGACCTCTAGATAAAAGTCCCTCCTTCGATCACCCACAACGCCTATTATATCTGAAAGATCGATTAGTTGAGGGAGATCAGGTTAACTGGGTGGCATGTAGATAGATATTTCATCACGCACCAATCGAGTCCACTGAAGTACTGGGATCACTTGCCTGGGACTACTCTAGAGTTGACGATACCACCAGAGACAATCCTAGAAGTAAGCACTTGTAGTACTCTTGTTCTTTTGTTTTAGTCGATGACTAGTGAGCTAACTCATTGTTTGCCAGGCTTGTAGGACTTAGACATCTCCTCTAGGCTAAGTAAGCTATACCAGGGTAAAAAACCTGATGCGTGCGGTATTGTGTACTTGCTCGCCAATCCTCAGCCAAAGGTAAGTACTGTGTCGTGGTTTATAATGCATCGTTCGTGCATCTGCCTTCCACTTTAACCCAATATTTCCTTAAGAGGCCAAGTTCGATGATCAAAGTGGGTCAATCACAAGAGCTATCGGCCTAGAGGATGACAAGCCAACCCGAGATGATGACCAAGTATCAGGCTCTGTCCCCACCGATGTCGTCTCTCCTTTAAGCGATCCGGCGCCTACCATCGTCCCAAGTGATGGTGAGGTGGCTCCAAAGCAAGAGGTGGCCGAGTCCCCTTGAGCGAAGAGGTTTGTATCTCCAGTGCCCTGTCGACCAGCAAAGTGTCCTCGCATCTCATCGTCGAGACCAGCCAAACAGGTGATCTTCATTCGCTCTCTTGGATGTTATGAAATTCCTTCTGACGTGATCCAATATATGCTGGACGACCAGTTGGCCACCTAGGGGGCCGATGTGCTGAAGTTGGTGGCTCCCACATAGATGCCTCCTCGTGCGAGCTCTCTGTCGACTAGGGTGGTCGAGGAGGTAACACCATTATCAGGTAATGCTTGTTGAATTTATTCATGGTAAACTTTTGTTCATAGTGACCACTTGTTCATAGGTTTCATCATCGGCTATTACCCACCGGCATCATCTCCTCCACCGGCTGTGCCGATCGAGAAGCCAGCTACCAAGGCCAGGCCCGTCCTAACGAAGATAACTATGCAGAGGAAGAATGCGCAGGTGAAGTAAGTCACCTCTCCTTTCTTTTCATGATTCATTTCCTTTTGGAGATGTCAGGTAGAGAACTTCTTGCAGGAAGGGGTGCTATCAATAAAGTCGACACCATCGTAGCTGCCTTGTCATCTCTTGGCACGGTCGCCATTGTCGCAGCTCCCTCTCCAGTAGCTCCTGTTGAGCACACCGGTGGTCCTGCTATAGCAACAGCTTGACCTCCTTTGGCTTCACAGGCACCTTCGAAGTTCTGGTCCATCATAAAGCCCTAGATTCGGGTATGTGACCACGAACAGCCCTGTCCTACATTCTGCTTTATTCTTTGCTCTATTTTTTTATGCTTCTTGGCTTCTTTTCATAGCGAGCTGCAGATACATTGCTTGAGATTGAAGCCTTCTATGAACAAGCTTATCAACAAACGAAGTGGCTCTTGGTCGTCAATCAACAAGTGATCGAGATAAAAGATGCTGAATTGGAAGCACTCATGACCGAGGAAGCAATGCACTAGGAGGGAATCAACAATCTGCTATGAAGCATTGCTACACTTGCAATGAATCAGATATTTTGCTAACAAATGCCCACAGAGAAGGGGAATCATGCCAGTTCGCAAATTGGGAACTACATCGGCCAAGGCGCCTGTGTCAGGAGGAAACCGCGTACCAGTACAAGCAGGAGCAGCACCTCAAGCAACAATGTGTAGCAGGATCAACCATATTACCGCATTCATTTATTTCTTGCTACAGTTTTATTTAATTCTGGAGCTTCGTATTTATTTATTTCTTGGAGTTTTGTGATGAAGAATAGGTTTGATGTTAAGAATCTTAAATGTGTACTTCTAGTCCAAGCCCTAGGATCTGAACTCGGTCTAGCCTTGGGTGTTTGGGAGTTAAGTTGCATATGGATAAGATAGAGTTTCTAACGAATCTTATCTTGTTGGATACCCAAACCTTAAATGTTATCCTTTGAATGGATTGGCTATCCAAGCATAAAGCTGTTTTGGATTGTGGTCAAAGGATTGTGTCATTGGAAAGCCCTAGAGGCAAGAAAGTGGAAATTCATGCAACCGTAGTTCGTGATGTTCAGTTAATGGTCAACAGTGTGAAAGTTGCTAGCATAGAGGATGTGCTAGTGGTTAGAGAATATCTAGATGTTTTTCCCGAGGATTTGCCGGGTATGCCTCTAGACAAAGATATTGAGTTTGTGATAGAGTTAGTACCGGGAACACATCGATAGCGAAGAGACCGTATCGCTTGCCAACAGATGAGTTAGTTGAGATGAAGAAGCAGATCAAGAAGTTGCTCAAGAAAGGTTTTATTCCACCAAGTTCTTTGCCATAAGGAGTGTCTGTTTTGTTCGTCAAGAAGAAGGACAGAAGTTTAAGGATGTGTATTGATTATCGTGAACTTAATGAAGTGACAATTAAGAATAAGTATCTATTGCCCAGGATTGATGACCTGTTTGATCAGTTGAGAGGAGCAGGAGTTTCTCCAAAATAGATGTTCGATTAGGATATCATCAATTGAAGATTCGAGTAGAGGATGTTCCTAAGACCGCGTTCTCTACATGGTATGGACATTATGAGTTCACGGTCATGTCTTTTGGACTAACAAATGCTCTAGCATATTTCATGAACTTGATGAACAAGGTGTTCATGGATTATTTGGACAAGTTTGTTGTTGTTTTCATAGATGACATTCTTGTATACTCCAAGACGAGAGAAGAACATGCATAACATTTAAGGTTGGTTTTGGAAAGGTTGCGAGAGCAGCAGTTGTATACTAAGTTCAACAAGTGTGATTTTTGGAAGGAAAAAGTTAAATTTCTTGGCCATGTAATGACTGCTAAAGGAGTTGTTGTTGATCCATGCAAGGTAGGGGTAGTGTTACATTTGGAGCAACCGAAGTCTGTTACCCAGATTTGTAGTTTTCTGGGAATAGCGGGTTAGTACCGTCGGTTCCTAGAAGGATTTTCAACAATTGCTAGACCCCTTACGCAAGTATTGAAGAAAGAAAAAAAGTTTGCATGGACGCCTGAGTGCGAAAAGAGTTTTCTAGAGTTAAAAAAGCAATTAACATCAGCACCTGTGTTAGTATTACCAGATGTGTAGATCAATTTCAACATATATTGTGATGCTTCAAGACAAGGTCTTAAGTGTGTGTTGATACAGAATGGCAAGGTTGTTGCGTATACATCGAGGCAGTTGAGGCCACATGAGGAGAATTATCCAATGCATGATCTGGAGTTACTTGCCATAGTGTATGCTTTGAAAATATGGCATCATTATCTTATTGAAAATAGATGTGAGATATATACAGACTATAAGAGTCTAAAGTATATATTCACCCAGTCGGACCACAATATGAGACAAAGAAGATGGCTGGAATTGACCAAGGATTATAATGTTGGAATTCATTATCATCCTAAGAAGGCCAATGTGATCGCCGACGCTTTGAATCATAAGAGTTACAGTGTAAATATGATGATAATGAGCGATCAACCGGAGTTGTGCAAAGAGTTTTAGAAGTTGAGATTGGAAGTTGTTTCACAAGGTTTTGTAACTGATTTGGAAGTGAAGCCAACGCTTGAAGATCAAATCAGTAGAATCAGGTCCAAGAAGGATTGGCTAAGGATTTCATTGTGGATGACTGAGGTATTGTGTGGTTCAAAGGTCGAATTTGTGTACCAAACAAGACAGAGCTTAAACAGTTGATTTTTCAAGAAGCTCATGACTCCAAGTACTCAATTCACTCAGGAAATGCTAAGATGTATCAAGATCTTAAGGAAAGATTTTGGTGGCCTAACATGAAGCGTGAGGTAGCTAAACACGTTGCATTGTGTGACGTATGCCAAAAGGTAAAAATGATGCATCAAAGGCCTGCTAGTTTGTTACAACCACTGAAGGTTCCAGAATGAAAGTGGGGGAAATCAGGATGGATTTCATCACCGGCCTGCCTAAGACTCAGAGAGATTATTATTCCATATGGGTCATCATTGATCGATTGACCAAGGTCGCTCACTTCATTCCAGTGAAGATGACTTATTCAGGGGATCTCTTGGCAAAGCTGTATATGTCAAGGATTGTGTGTTTACATGGTGTGCCCAAGAAGATTGTATTAGATAGAGGTATCCAATTTACCTCAAGGTTTTGGAACAAGTTGCATAAAGCGATGGGAACTCGCTTAAATTTTAGCACAATGTATCATCCGCAGACAGATGGTCAAACAGAAAGGGTTAATCAGATCTTGAAGGATATATTGAGAGATTGTGCATTAGCTTACGCTACATCGTGGGATAAGTATTTGTTGTATACCAAATTCAGCTATAACAACAGTTATCAGGCTAGTTTGCAAATGTCTCCATTTAAGGCTTTATATGGCCATGCCTGTCGTACCCCATTGAATTAGAATGAAATAGGAGAGCATTCGATATTTGGGCCTGCAATTCTCAAGGAAGCCAAAGAGCAAGTTGATATGATCAGAGAAAGGATGAAAATAGCACAGTCGAGGCAAAAGAGCTAGGCTGACAATCAATGTCACGATTTGAGCTTTGAGTCAAATGATTTCGTGTATCTCAGAGTTACCCCTCTTAAAGGAGTCAAATGGTTTCATGCCAAGAGAAAGCTTGCGCCAAGATATGTTGGACCGTTCAAAATTTTGAGCCATCGAGGAGATGTTGCTTATCAGTTGGATTTGCCACAGTCGTTGGCAGGGGTACATGATGTGTTCCATATGTCACAGCTTAAGAAATGTCTCAAATTGCCAACAAAGCAGACGCCGTTAAAATCAATTGAGTTGCAAGAGGATCTAACCTACAAGGAGCAGCCGATCAAGATTTTGGATGTGGTGGAGCGCAAGACCAGGAATAAGTCTATCCATTTTTGTAAAGTTCAGTAGAGCAATCATTCAGAGGATGAAGCTACCTGGGAGCGTGAAGAGGATCTGAAGTCAGAATTCCCAAACATATTTCTTAGTTAGCCCTGAATCTTGGGGTCAAGATTCTGTTAAAGGGGGAGGTTTGTAACATCCCAAAATTTGCCTTTATTATTGTTTTATTGCTATTTGTGTATTTTATGATTTTTCTGAATTTATTGGATTTTCTAGGATTTAATGAATTTATTTTTCTTGGACATGCTATATGCTTTTGTGAAACTCTTTTGGAATGTATAGCAGCTTTTGCTTTCATATGATGAATGTTATAAGTATAAATATGTTTCTTATATACTTTTACATATTTTATCTATTGTAAAATGGTGAATAGTTCGTCATCCAGTTTTACGTTGTGATATTTCTGTAAGAGGAAAAAATTGAATGGGACCAATTTTCTTGATTGGATCTGTAATTTGAGAATTGTTCTCAAACAGGAAAGAAAAGGAATATATTCTAGAGAACCCTTGTTCTTGCTGTACCAGCTTCCAGTGCTTCTCATGTTGAATTAGATGCTTACAAGAAGCATGCTAATGATATACTTGATGCCACTTGTCTCATGTAAGCCACTATGAACTCAGAGCTTCATAAGCAATTTGAGAACATAGGGCATTCGACATTGTCATGCACCTGAAAAACTTGTTTTAGGTACAAGCGCATGTTGAAAGATATGAGACAACAAAAGCATTGCATGAATGCAAAATGACTGAGGGGACCTCAGTTAGTGCTCATGTGATCAAGATGAATTGGTTACATTGAGAACTTAGAAAAGTTAGACTTTCCATTGAACCGAGGCTTGGCTACGGATATAATTCTTCAGTCTTTGCCATCATATTATGGTCAGTTCATCATGAACTACAACATAAATGGCTTGGAGAAGTCGCTCACTAAATTACATAGGATGATAAAAATAGCTGAGCAAAATATCCAAAAAAGGATATCAGATGTCTTCATGATATAGAAAAGAAAGAACTTCAAAAGGAATAGAAAGAGAAAGGCTAAAGGCAATGGTATTACTAAAACTGAGAGTTCTAGTAATAATCATAGGCTTAAGAAGTCTAAACCTAGCCCTACTTCTAAAGCACCCTACTTCCATTGCCAAGAGGTCGGCCACTAGAAAAGAAACCGCAAGAAATACCTGGAAGACCTGAAAAAGAAGAAGCGAAGTTTGACCTTCGCTTCAGATATTTATGTTATAGATGTTAACATGACCATATGCATGAGTATTAGATACTGGTGCAAGAGCGCAAATTTGTTCAAATATATAGACACTCTAAAGGAGTAGAAAGTTGGTAAAGGGTGAAGTTCAACTTCACGTCAGCAATAGGACAAGAGTTGCTGCTATAGCTGAAGGAACTTATACATTAATTTTGCCTTCTAGTTTGGTTCTACAATTAAGTAACTGTTACTTTATACCTACCATAAATAAGAATATTACTAGCCATGTGCCCGTACGTTACAACGGAAACTCAATTTGCAATAAAAAATTTATTTGCAAAGAGCACTAACCTTATGTGAATAATAATATTCACTCTGAAAGTGCAATGGTTAAATGTTTAAATCAATTCATCGAAGCATACAAATTCCAAGCACCTATTTACAAACTCGACCTTAAAATTATCTTTAATTTCACAAACATAAATAATAACATCATAGCACTTGGGATTGTAAATTTGTAACACCATAATTCGAGATCGATCGACCGACCGAGAGAGGCATCACCTGCTGCCCCATGGGCGCAAAGGCGTTTAAGAGGTAGGCGTCATCCGTATGTGGCTGCCACCATCAGCGGCGTGCATGGCTCGTACACTTTGCTCCGGCTGTACCATAGCCTCACTCCATGAACCAACTCCACCGCCTCCTCGCCTCCCCCCGCGAGCGCCTCCCTCAACCTATTGATATCATCCACCACGGCGAGCTCCAGAATCCTGCCAGCCTATCTCGCTGCCCACCACCGACGACCTACCCCTGCGCTGCATCAACGAGATCAGGAAGGTCGTCCATTACCTCTGCTCAATGGATAAGCTCAACACATCTACAGAAGAGGCAAGAAGCGGTGGGGTTATATAGATTCAGCAACCGAGGAGATATCTATGAAATGCAGATTAAGAAATTATCGAATAAGGAAGCCAACAAAATGGAAAGAGGTGAGAAGAGACCCAACTCCACGAATCGAAGCTCTGCTTTATTCGAAAGAGAATCAATCAATCCAATCCGAAAAGCACCGAGAGCAATTGCTGCCGATTCGAATGCTAGATCAATGGGAGAAAGGAAAGCAATAAATGAGTCATGTATATTCATTTACCTTCCATGACGGGATGATCCAATCCAATCTATCAGGGTGGCCACTGCCCGCTTCCCACTCAACCACGCGAGTGCGCACATATATCAGGGTGAGGGTGGAGAACTAAGGATATGTTCCTTGTTTATGGTGGTGAAGAAGAGCTCTATGTAACTGGTTACACCAATGCAAGCTTTCAAACTGACAAGGATGAATCAAGATCGCAATCTATATTAATCTTTTGCCTCAATGGAGGAGCGGTTTGCAAGAAGAGTTCCAAGTAATCAACTGTTACTGATTCCACAACAGAAATCGAGTATATTGCTACTTTTGAAGCAACAAAAGAGGCTGTTGGATAAATCCAAATACATATTGTGGCATTATCAATTTATTCGAGAAATCTTGAATAAAGGTGATGTCAAAATATGTGAAGTGGCATCGGATGCCAATGTGGTAGATTCATTGGCAAAGCCCCTCCCGCAAGCAAAGCATGAGGCATATACTAGAGCAATGGGTATTAAATACATGAATGATTGGTTCTAGTTCAAGTAGGAGATTGTTGGAAATGTGCCCTAGAGAGCAATCATGAAGTTGATTGCATTATATATTTATGCTTATGTTGTTCCTTTAATAATGTCATGTTACAGATCATCAAGTATGTGACTTGAGTGTGAAACTCTGTAATTTGATTATGGCATTATTATAAATTATCCCTTATTTCTTTATTTGTTAGGACACCAGTCCTTATTTATTTATTGGTTGGGATACCAATAAACTTTATTCAGAACAAGCATATGAATTGATTGATAATCACGTTTTACGGATTATAGGTATGTGATACCATTCGATCACGTGAATAGATGTAAGTGTGCATGCTATTGGACTGACTTGCTTATAAAACACCTTTTGAGGATTTGATGAGTGTCATAAGTTGTTTTATATAATGGTAATGATTGATTCTTAAACTTGAGATCAACACAATTTCATACATCAGAATAGTATGCTTTGATGTTGTCTAACGTTACCCGTAACTGGATAATCATAACGACAACACTCGAGTATGCTTTGAATCATGCAGAGGGAAATGCATGATCAAGATAGAATTTGCCCTCCCTATAGTGAGGAAAAGATATAGATTGTTCACTAGATGAAATAAAAAAAATGTGCACAGCCATGCTCGAACGATTAAAGATGTTAATCGATCGCTCTTATTAGTCTACTTCAAATAATCGAGAAAATCAGTTTAACAGTGCAAGGATAACACACCTTAACATTGAGTTAAACCGTGATATCAAAGTGACAAAGGGACCGACATGTATTCATTGAAAGCTTATCGGATAAATGACATTCATACAATTTGGGTAGTCGATATGTTTTGTTAGCATTTGCTTGCGACTAATGAATCGAAAAAAGAGTTTTTCAATTTATTACCAACATAGCATAAACCTAAAGGTCACACACAAGAATAGGCTTAAGACAGATTTATAAAATCTTCTCTCGTGACATACGTGTCAATACGATTGAACATGATATCTGGTTGTTTACAAAAAAGGCTGCGAACCCGCGTGCAAAATATGATTTTTGTGTTCAAATCACTGTAGCATGCTGGTAGGTACTGTAGCAATTGACATATGAACAATGACAGGTGTTGGTTACTGTAGCAACCGATATATGAATAGCAGCGGGTGTCTATGTTGTAGCAACCAACATATGAACAATGCCAATGTCAGTTACTGTAGCAACCGACTTTGATACAGTGTTTTGTCTATAAATTCAAGTTCCAGGTTCTGAAAATTGAGAGAAAAAATAAAGAAAAGTAAAAAAGTTTCACATGAACCCGATAAACGGTCACAAGAGTCGTACTGCGCAATACTAACCCGATAAACGGTCACAAGAGTCGTACTGCGCAATACTAACATAGTAGCATACGGCATCGTCCGCCTATTCATGTGGATACCTAAAGGTCATGGCTGCTACTGATATGAAAATCTGACGTATCTATTTCCGCTGCTACATCCAAGCGTTGAAGTTGTGAGCTTCGCCAAGAGAGCTTCTCCAAAAGTTTTGTATTTGCGCTCCCAAGACCACGGTACGCATTATTGCTTTTAATATTTTCTAAATCTTAGTTCTAATGCATGTGAACAGTCTGGAAAGGGGATTTTTTTTAAATTTACTTGAAAGACCATGTGGAGGTCTATCCTTGTGTATGATGAGTAATTGATGAGATTTGAGCTTGGTTTAATTTGAAATTAAGTTTGATTTGAATTGGATTTTCGATTTGAAGCAATTTGAGTGTTGGTTGCTTTTCCCAGTGCTACTGGCCTAGGGGCGGTAGCACCGGACCTTTGAGCGAAATTATAATTGATTAATGATTTTAGGATAATCATTGAATATCTTTGTGGGCATTGTTATGTGAAAGGTTTTTCCTTTTCTTTGATGGTTGCAGGGCGACGGTGCTAGGTCATGGTGAGGTGGAGGATGACCGGAACTAGGCGAGGAGCGTCAGAGGTCCAGACTATCGGGAGATCACCGGAAGATGATCAGAGACAGAGTCTGAGCAAGCCAAAAAGACAAGAAAAGGAGATGATGCTAGCTAGATGCCGCGTGGATCAATGAGGGCCATTGGATCACAGTCTAGTTGATAGGTTAGCGGGTCTAGGTAGTATACTTTGAAAACCGTGCAAGAAAACTCTTTGTTGGTGTGGGTTTTGGGTTAGCCCTTGCATGGCTGTGTGAGTGGGCAAATTTTAGCCCTTAGATGAGTTCTCTAGGGTTGAGGCCTGCATCCAAGGGTGGTAGGTGGCCCAAGAGTAGTATAAATAGGGGTGGAGAGGTAGCCTCCTCCCTTTGAAGGTTGTAGAGGTTTTTGTGCTCCTTTGAGCTTTGCCCACCTTATTGTGAGGCTTCGTAAATTTCCTCCTTCCAGAAATGCAAATCTTTTCATTCATGTTTGAATTTACATTACGCATTTACTTTATGTTTTAAATTCAGCATTTAAATTCCTGCAATTTACTTTCTCGCAATTTGCTCTCTTGCAATTTGGATTTGCCTCCCCTCCTTCTAAATGCTATTGCTCATGGATGTCTTGAGTGTGTTCATATGGTTTTATATCTCTCTTGCACCCTAGGATAGAGTAGAGATCATCTTTTCTATCAAGTTGCAACTCTATCCAGAACTTGTTCTTTGCGCGGTAGTCAGTATTTCATTTTTAGAAAACTCTAAAAAAATAATTTTTTAGTGATTCTTATTGGAGAAGATGTGGGACTCTTATATCCATCTGTGAAAACATTTGAGAGTTCACTGGTCACACCGTTTGGGCGCCATGAGGTGAAAACCGAGCCCAAAACTTTCTGCTCGAAATTCCTAACTGTCTGCATTCTTTGATTTTTGCTGGTTTTTCTGTAATGATTTTTGAACCAAAATTTGGTGGAGTGTTTCAAAACTCATTTTCTTATAGGGAGAAAAAGTTTAAAAATTTCTTGAGCACCAGAAGTCCACCAACCTCCTGCTCCAATTAAGGACAGTTTCTGAAAATTCTGCTTTTGCTTTTCTGAAAGTGACTTTTGGGATTAGGCTTAATATCCTTTCTAAAAGCAAGAGTTGAATTGATTCCTTTTGTTTTGTACACTAGACAACCATGATTGTGACTCAAAAATCCCCATATATTCCAGAGTTCTTATCCATGCAAGCTAGAGGTACACATAGTTGTCTAGTTGTATGGGTTTTTCATGATTTTCTTTGCGCGATCCTTTCGAGGTATCAGTTGGAGTATTTTGGGGGGAAATTTTATTTGCGACCATTCACCCCCCTCTGTTCGCCATCTTGATCCTTCATTACTAGGGCTTTTCCACCTTGTCTTCCCAGTAGATAGGAGGTCTATATCTAGATACTATATCTTTGTGGGTGGTAACCTTGTGTCATGGGGGAGTAAGAAGCAAGAAGTTGTAGCTTGATCTACTATAGAGGCAAAGTATAGAGCAATGGCATTGAGCTTGAGTAAGATGATCTAGATGAAGAGTCTATTGTTTGAATTTTGAGAGTAGATGTCGGGACCCGAATATGGAAATCCGAACCCTCTGTGTATTCCGCACTAGTCCAGAATCACACTAGTGCACACAGGTTCAACATAGATGAATATCACAATCATACCTAGTGATAACATAATAAAGACTTTATCAAATTAAGTATAATTGTTAAACGACCTTATGGTCCACCTTACATAAGTACGCCTTGCAGGGCTAAGACTGAAAAGCAATTAAGCAGCAGTGAAAATAAATATAAGCATAGAAAACCCTTCAATCTACGCCTCTTCCTGATAATCTTCCTCAAAAGAAGGCGTTACTTCTTCTCCAACTGGTGATGTTTTGTTGCAAGGGGTGAGTACATAAAGCACTCAACAAGTCGTACACAAAATTCAAGTCTATCATACTATATGCATAGCTTATTCCAAAAGATATGCTACAAAGTTATTTTGCATAAATAGCATTTGTAAAGGAATAGCGTAAATAGATTGAAAGACAGTAAAATGAATAATAACAATAATAGCTTTTGCAATTGTTTTTCAATAACCAATTCATAATCTTATTCCACATTTCAACACCCATTCCCACATTTGTTTTGATAAAATCTAACCCTTGACTGTAATCACCGAGCAATGCTCAATACCGTAAGCACGGCTATTCGAACAGGTTTTACACTCTACATGGGTTATACACTTTACCAACAAGGTACAATCATACACCACAAAGGTGAGTGATTATAACAAAGCCTTTCCAATGCCTATCTAAACCCAGTACTACCCGCTAAGATTTCAACATTGGTGGGACTGGTTACCACATCCAGGGCCCTCTCTTGCGCCATGTGAGCCACCCGTGCGAGGACTGGTTACCACAACCTGGATCTCACACCACCACTAATAGTACCAAAGTTCAAACTCAATAAATTAATCAGCTAGGTCTGTCCCAAACCAGACTTGTGGTTGTATGAATGACTCAGTTCAAATTCTTGTAAGGTTAAATCCTTAATTCACCAAGCCAAGACTAATTAAAAATTATCATAAAAAGCAATATAACCGCCCAAGTGTCACATTGGCCCACCACAAGTATATGCCACTTGCCTCGGTCTAAATCATTTTACCACCCCGGTTGACTTACCATGCACCACGTGCCATCAACAACACCAACATTATGTGACAACACCTGACATACAAATTAATAAATATGTTCCATAATCATTAGGTAAGATCATGCATCCATTTGCATATAAAATAATGATTCGTTGTATGGCTAAGCTACTACTTGCGTTCTAACTACCCACATTGGAAATTATAGCTACCAACTATTATGAAACCATTCTAGAGTGAAAAATGAGATATGACATACGACATATCAAGGTGGATGTAATTCAAAGTGGACAATTAACTATTCCCAACATATTTGAAACAAGTGATAATTGAATTAACATGTAATACTTTGAAACAATATAATATTTTAAGCATGGGTTCAACATGATCAAAGCACGACTTGCCTTTAAATAGCTTCAACTCCTACTCTAGACCTTACTTAGGTGCTGATTCCTCAATCACAAACTCACCAGGCAACTCGACGTTTATGCATAACAAGAGAGAAAGCAATAAATACCCAAAATAGAGAGCAAGATCAACTCCAAAAATTAAATAAAATTCACCATTAAATAGAGCATGATTTTAAAACTTTTTAGAAACTGGAATTACCTCAATCGGAGTTCGGATGCAAGAGATATAGCTATTCAAAGTTTGAAGTAAAAGATAAATCAGAAAATTGGAAAAACCGAATTAACCGAATTATTTTTATACGGGAAAATAGTATTTATGATGTCATGCTGACGTCAGCACCGAATATGATTTTTGACTAATTATTTTTTGAAGAAAATTCCAAATTATGACGTCACGCTGACGTCAGCGGACATGTGGCCCAATCAGATGCTGACACGTTGCGCAACCACAACGCGACACGCATCACCGGCGTATGGACTAGGTCCACGGCTGGCACTAGTGCACCGTGGACTAGCGACACTGTGCCCGTGCATCGGCTGACGCAAGCAGCACACGTGGCACCATTGGATTGATGACACATGGCTCAAAACCGATGGACGCGATTTAAACACAAGACAACGAAGATCTTAACCGTTCATACTAGATCGGATGGCAAAGATTAAAAGCGATGACGTCAGCGGTGACCGACGGCAGTGACGTCTCAGTTTTCGCGCAGCACGCGGTAGCACAGGATTGGCCCGGTGCGCGTTGCGATCATGACCGTTCGATTTGAATCCAACGATCCAGATCTAACAACACGGTGACAACAACGGGGACACGTGGCACAATTCGGTCCGCTCGGCATGGATCCAACGGCGGCAGCAAACGGAGTGACAACACACACACGTGATAAAATCTAGACCATCCATCCTCAATATGACGGTTGAGACTTAACCTAACGCGATTCTACACGAAGCAATCTAAACCACACGATTTAGATCTAATGGCGGTGCGAGCTCGTGAAGGCGGCTATGGCACGGCAGCGCGGACCGGCGAGGGCCTTACCGGCGCTGAGGACGAAGACCACGACAACGACGTTTGGGGGCGGCTCCGACAACGAAAGATGATGGGATCGACGCATCTTAGGGGTGAAAACAGGTCGGGTAGTAAGTTATCCTGCATCCTACCCTAATTATTTTTTTCGGATATAGGTACGGGTAGTGGAAAATCGGGTAGGATACGGATATGGATATTGGGTATTTACGAACGGATAGAAAACGGATACCGAATATTATACGGACGGGTACAATATGGATAACAGGTACTTAGTCGAATAGTACACAAACTATCTAGGATCAAAGTATGTGATAAAAATAATTTAACTAACACATGTGGTCCAATTATCACATATAATTCAACACATAGATCCAAATTAAGATATAAGACAACACATAGAGTAGAATAAACACACGTCTCCAACATAAAGTCTAATTAATATATAGTCTAACACATAGAGTCCAATAAACACATATAATCCAACATAGAGTCTAATTAATACATAATTCAACACATAAAGGCCAATAAATATGCATAGTTCAACATAAAGCCCAATTAACACACATAGTCCAACACAGAGAGTGCAATTCACACATAAACTTCGGCACACATAATTCAACATATTGAGTACAATTAACAAACGAAATAAAGTTTATTATGCGTTCATGAAGGTCTCAATTTGTAAAGTGTCGGGATCATGTGTTGATCCTTACATAGCTAGAGAATTGATCTCATAGCTTCTCGGTTTATATGCAAATGTGTTTTGTAAAATTGTGTTGATCATTACATGGCTCAATATTGGATTTTATTGACTCTTGCTAGTTTATAGTCACGCTTTTGATCAAGTCTTTGTGAAGGATTATGAAAATCAGATTTTAGGCTTAAGCGACTACATTAGAGTCTATGTTTTTATAATATTTAAAAATATCTATAGTTGTTTAAATCTTAAAAATAGGTGGAGATTGTAGCCCTCTTGATAAGCTTCGTATACAGTCCAAGATCATCTAAATCGGAGTTCGAAGTAAAAAGTTATGATCGTTTGAGCTGGGAACCGGGAGTGACAGTTTTACCGGGTACCCGGTGATAATTACCCGATGTGTACCCGTATCTGACCCGTTTTCGTCGAGTATCTTCTATCCCGTATCCGATCCGTATCTGAACAAAAATTATCCGAGTAGTACCCGAACCCGTACCCGCAATTTCGGATAAATTTATCCCAGATACGGATACAGGTTGGGTATTACCCGACCCGTTTTCACCCCTGGCGCGTCTTGACACGGCGAGCACGATGGTGACCTTGGCGACGACAGAAACTCAACAGACGGCGAGCAAATGATGAAAAACCACAGCGGAGGCTTCGATGAACTTTAACGAGCTCTTGCGGGCAAATGGCGACGGCTCGGAAGGCATGCGATGGGGTTACAGATTTGTCTCGACGTGCGCAATCCAAAGGTGGCGACGGCGCTATAAATAGGGGTCTCGGCTTCCGTGGAGGGCGTGGAAACCAAAATCGAATTGGTAGCGGTGGCGGAGATACGATCCGGATACGGCGAGTCGACGTGGCACAATCAAGGCCACTCACGTGGATTAGATCAAGCGACTGGCAGCGAGCGGCAACGCGGAATGAATCCAACAGTTGTGCGGCTAGGGTTTGCAAAGCGGGCTATGAGGGCTGGGTTGCGGCGCGGAGAAATGGGCCGGACAGGAGGGGTTTCGGTCCAAACACTATTCACCGAATTTTAAATTATTTTAAAATAAAAACAATTCAGATAATTAAACAAAGCTCAAATAAATAGCAAGAATATCAGGAAAAATCCCCAAAAATTCTAGAAAATACTTTAAGATATTTAGAACCCAAATAAAATATTTTCAACAAAAGATCATCAATACTTTTCACTAAATAAATAAAAGATTGCAAAAGACTTAATTCAACAAATTCTAAATAAATTAAATAAAATCTCAGAAAATTCAATAAAAAGGAAAAAGCATAATAAATCCAGAAAAAGAAAAATTTGGAATGTTACAGTTGAGGAGTGGCTTTTTGATACTGCATTATGACAATAGATATGTGATCAACATTACTAACAATCTAGTGCAAGATGACCACACCAAGCATGTTAAAATCGATAGGTTCTTTATTAAAGAGAAGCTGGATAGTAGAATGCTGAAGCTAAATTACATCAAGTCTAGTAAACAATTGACTGACTGCTTTACTAAAGGGTTATGTCCTTGAGTCAGAACAAAGTCCGGTTGTAGATGACATTATAAATAAAGAGGGCGGGACAACATGCAATTATTTCCAAAACAACAATCTCCTTTTTTAAAAAAAGAAGAGAAATTAACTCACACTTATTGATTTGTTGATAAGGTACTAATACATAAGCGTATGTTGTTTCAAAAAATGATATAATGTTGTACACTGCAAAATCAGCCGGTACAAGGGGTGATTTCTTGATAAAGTATTTCTGTCTCTGCCTGCGCAGCTCCCCTTGACGATTGCTGATGTACAATACCAATTTTTTCGTGACAATGCACACTTGCATTAGTCCCTTCTCAATACATATCCTATGATAGTGTGAGCTAATATTGTATTCTTTTTAAAAAGAGATCTTTGCTCAACCAAGTGAAGATATCCTTAATACATTTGCACGGTGATACAGGAAAGTCAAGTTACAAGAGGAACTCTCAAGGATTGTAATCACTTCAACTACTAGACCATTCAGAGATGGATGCCCTAGTTAGGGCCTAGGGCTATAGGATAGATCTCAATTAGCACAATGCACACCATGATTTTTATACACAACCATGGCAATAAAAGTTACTCTGGTTGATCTCACTGCTCTTATAACCTACACAATCTGCCAATCGAAGCTTGATGTGTTATAATGTTAATCTTCAATACAATACCATGCACCGTCTTCTGAACACAAAACATATGAGCTACATAAAATACCTGAGGGTAATTGCTAACCGTTGCAATGACTGGATTGTGATTATGAACGTTGTTACTTCTTGAATCCTCATAACTTAATTGTTGTTCCTAAATTCCACTGGAGTCGAGATGTAACCCCAAATATACACTATTCAAATTGGTACAGTCCATTCCTAAAATGAACTCTTCAGAATTATTTGTGGAATTATAAAGAATTCTCTGCGATCATTATTTATAACCTGCATACCTTAAAAATGTACCCTTTCTTAATGCTAAGGTACACAACGATATGGAATGTATTCATTGCAGTATTTTGTTTTTAGCAAACAGAACAACCTAATAGCTATATAGAATCTAGATATGGTTTCTGTTTATGAGATTCACCAGCAGGAATTTCGCAAAAATCTGAATTTTTAAAGAACACAAATTGTTTGCATGTATATGTAAAGTGCCATCCATCATTTGGGTACCCGATGTTGTCAATTACGCTGTGATGCATGTCGCACAATCTTGTTTGAATCAATTTTCATGTTGGAGGTAGGGAAGTTAAGCCATGGTGCTTCTAATGGAAAAAGAGGGGGCCATGTGGATCGCCAGTCCACATACATCAATTGCATGTGCAAGGCCAATCTTTTGACATCCTAATGCTAATAGTATTTAGAATGAGAGGTTCTTCCAAAACATATGATGCTACTATATATGTTCTATGCAATATTTTCAAACAACGCATCATAATGATACACCTATAAATAGACTTATCTGTAATGAGTAAACAGAGCCAGAGAAAAAAAAGTGGGGAAAACTTAGAACTAAAGAGCATAGCTAACATAAATGATAAACAATTAAGAAGTTAAAGGGATGTGACAGATTGTACGGTTCTTACAATATAAGATTTTAGAGCAGAAAGATACAAACCCTAGAAACACTACAATAAGCAGAAAACTAAGAAAGAAATTCACAAATCTCAAGTCACAACTCCGTTTGGCGGACACCAAGATTCACACCTTCTGGCACTTCAAAGCTCGCATCGCAGTGCAATGTTTTCGCCTTCTAAAAATCATAAAACCTACTTGTTTAGCCTTTAAAAACATCATGCATATCTCGATACATGGAAATGTTCTGTGACTAACTTAAGAAATGCTCATGGAATGTCCAAACATAATACTTCACTTTTGTATGGAGTTATCCGATCACCATGGCATCAAATGGCCAAGGTCTGGGCAATAAATGGGGCCAGTTATGTATGCACATCTATTGCCCATATGCAAATATAAAAGTTTCCAAATATCTTGCAAGTAGTATACTTGTTGCACTAGTAAACTAAATCCATCTATGATTGTGTAGTGCCTCAAATGTACTGAACATTCTACTCAAACTGTAAAAGTGAAAAATGAAACTACAAAAGCGTCAATTAGCTTCCCTCACTAGAACCTGACTACCTGGGAAATCCATGCTGAAATGTAGGCCAATTGTCACTTATTTCATATAGGAAGTTCATGCAAATTACAAAATATTTGTTCTGAGGGTGAATGGATCAAAGATTTGTATTACCAGAGGTGTCCATACAGTGTATACAGCCATGCTGGTCCCAGAACATCACCTGTGGCACAGAACGAACAGAAACAGCTCAGTTATCTATCAGATTGTAGTGCCTTTAAGATCTCACGCTTTCATGTCAACCCAATACATCTCTTGAAATGTAATGCTGCTTCTCTCCTTTTCAGTTGTGCTTCTGTTTGCACCTTAGGAGCCTTACCTTTGTACAATGTTCTGTGATATTTAAGCCACAGGGACTTGTATTTGTCTATAAACATCTTTCCTTTTTTCATCATATCTATAACTTCCATGGCTCGAAGGAAGAAACCACCTCTCACAAAGCAATACAATAGAGAGTCCAATAGCTCCTGATCAAATTTCATTGAGCTTGAGTTGGCCAAGACTCTCATTTCACCCCACACATCTGTCATTTCCACATATTTGCCGCCAATGGCAGCATAAGCAGTTAATAACGAGTGAAAAGTTTGAGCGTTTGGAGTGTGGCCTAAAGCCCGCATCTTGCTCAGTGCTTTGTGAACATCAAGCATCAATCTCTTCTTGCAGAAGAAATTGATAACATTATTCCAGTCATGAATAGCATGATTAACCATATGACCACTTTTGACTTCCTCCACTAGCTTAGCGGTCAAAGCAGCTTCATTGTTATCACATCCTTGTACTAGCATCTCAACTTCCTTGTGACCGGATTTCAAAACATTCAAGTTCTTCAACTCTTTGAAAAGATGGGGAGCACCTGTGGTGTTATTGTGACACACCCTGGATTGTATCAAATCCTCATAGCAGCTTGCATCAAGCTGAATGCCTGCTTGTTGAGCATCCTTCAAAAGTGCAATAATATCATCTTCATGGTGGCTTTCTTTGCAATAGGCTTTTAGGACTGACGACTAAATGGAAGAATCAACCCTAATTCCAGAAAATCTCATCTCGTCAAGAAGGTCATGTGCTTGCTTGAATAACCCAAGAGAAATGCATGCATTTATCACTTGAACAACAAAGGAGCTTTCAATAGAGAGAGTAGAATCCTCTTTGCTTGCACTTGCTTTCACAAGAAATGATGCCAATGTGCTGATCTTGTCTGCATCCAAGAAAACTTTAACAAGCTTGGCATACATTGTTTCAGTTGGATGGAGGATACCGTGTTCAGATTTTACTAGTCCAACCTGTTCCTGCAGGCTGCAGCTTATCTGATAATAGCTTGAGTAATTCTCTTGCCTCTAATTCAAGCCTTGCAAAGCTCTTATCGTTGAAGAAAGAAACATCATTTCGCATTTGGCTATCATTAGATACAGATTTGTTTGACGAACCTGAATTTTCAGGCCGAGTTTTCTCATGAGGAAGATAAATTTTGTTATTTTCAAATGCTTTAGCTGCTTCTAGTGAACACTTTGCGCTCTTACCCTTTTTAAGCATATCCAATACCATATCCACTGCAGAATCCAAATCCCCAAATTTCAAATGACAGGAGAGCAGGCAATCATAAAACTACCTGAACTCTGATTCAGTAAGACCACAGACATCATCAACATGCCTCTTCAACTTCTGAATCTCATCTCTGTGCCCATTCTTTTCATATATATGGGCCATAACAATCAACAAGCTGACTTCAGGTTTCACCCCTATCCTAGACATTAATTCGAGAAGCTGCTCCGCTTTTCTTGTAGGACCAAACAGGAGGGACGCAATCAGAACAATGTTGAAGGTAAATGAATTGGGTTTCAATGATAACAATGGATCGTTGCTCTTCTTCCGTGGATCAACTCTATTGTTCTGGAAAAGGTAGCCAATATCCATTAACATGTCAGAACCAAGAAATGTGCCGATTGCAGTTTGACATATATGTGCTACAATTGCCGACCATGCTGCAACAGGTGGGTATGCTTCCATCTTTACCAACTTCCTCACAACATTTATAGCAAGATTAGGAAGAGCACACCGTGCTAGAATGAGAGAAAGGTACATTAGGGGTTCGTTCTCCAACAATTCGTACTTCTCTTCAAATGCATGATTGACCACGTCGTAGGACTGGTTAAGCCAGTGAGCATCACATGTCTCTGCGAAGCCAGTGATGAGCTTACTCAAGATAGGCTTTCTTGGAAGTCCATCCATGTGAACATGCTTCTCATATGCCCTCCATGCATCATCAAACCTCTGCTGATCAGTCGCATTCTCTATCTCCAATGCTAGCTGAGATGGGTCACAAGCTTGAACCAGAACTGTTTCAGTACTAGTGGAAAAACAAGTGCCACAACTACTGATATGTAGCTTCGGGTTCAAGAATCCGTTATTATTATCACCGGTGTGACTAATCCCAAGAAACTTATAGTCCAAGCAATGTGCGCACCAAACGCTGTGGACGCACAAGTAATGAAGATACAGCAAGGGTTGAAAAAGATCTTCTACAAATTCTTCCAACACGAAGCATTTGCCTACCATGGATAAGGAGGGTCACACAAGACACCACAGAACAAAAAAAAGTTCAAACTAATACAAGAAATGTTAGAATTCAGCAGGTTCCGCAATAGAAATGACCAGATTTCAGTAATAGCTATCCCAAATTCCCAATCAACAAGTGAAATACAGCTAATAGAAGAATCCCACTGACAAATTTGATGAATAACTCATCATTATTCCTCTGCCCAATTCTAACGACGCAATCAGAACAGAACTGCGAGAGCAAGTGCAACAACAACTGATGGACAGGAAATTTTGCATCTTCGCAAGTATGAAAACAAGAAGACATAGCCAAAGAGATCCGGATGCGAAAGACAATCTCACGGTTGGTAACTTAGCGCATGTTGCTGCCAAAGAGAGTTTGCAAGTGTACAGTTGCTGCCATTGAAATCTTCATTCTTGGTTTATCAATGCACCTAGGGGTGCAAACGGATCGGATACGGACGGATTTCACTCATTCCATATCCTATTCCAAATTATTTTCTCGGATATAGAATCGGATACGGACAAAGGTGCGGATTCGAATCTGAATCTGGATTACGATTCGCGAATACGGAGCGAATACAGATCGTTCCAAATACGATTAGTCTCGGTCACGAATAGTTAGTCGGATAATGCGTGAAAGCAAAAACCATATATGTCATGCATATTAGGATTGATCAACCATACACAAAACTTTACTAGAACCTTCAAGACATATAAGTGTTTTAAATTCAATAATAGGTGTCTTCCCTACATAAAAATAATATGCAGCCAAGTATAATTTCAATCAACATATGAACTTATATGATGTATAATGTTTATGTTTATCAGATCTGTTATCGGATATCTATTTCACTAATTTACGCTGATATTTTTCGGATATCTCGGATATGCGAGTACGGATCGGATACGAATCGGATACTTCTCTTTCCATATTTTAACCCATATTTTTTTCGGATAGGCGGATTCGAATCCGGATATAACCGGATATCATTTTTTCGGATTCGAATCGGATTTTAAATGAATTCGGGCTCGGATCGGTCGGAAATTATCCGCTCCGTTTACACCCCTAAATGCACCCCACAAGCAGTGGCCGAACCAGGATTTCGCTAAGCCTTGGGCTAAGTTCTAATGGACTAAAACTTACGCCAAATCCTACCCGCGCCAAGACATAACAAAACGGTACAACGCAGATGCATAATTGATATGAAATTTGAGCCACATGCTTAACGATACTACAAAATAGGAAGGACATAGAAAAATGTAGCATAGTGGAGAAATGCAATTCGAGTACCTAAATAACGAGGATTTGGTCCATCGGTTTTCGAAGCCCAGGATCGTCAACAATATCATTTGGATTTAGTTCAACACGAGGATTGTTCTGTTCTGTTTTACTAAAAAAACGCATAACACATGGCATTCATTCAGATTTCAGTAGAAGGGTGAAGGATCGAAGGGGGAAGGGACGACATGAGGAGGAGTAGGGAGTAGTGGAGTACCAGATCGGCGCTTGCCTCCGCGGCTCTGCGGTTTGTTTGCCCGACTGCCCGGCCCCAGGCAGTGCCGGCGGCGTCGAGCTCCCAACGTCAGCGGCAGCGGGCGCGGGCGAGGGCGAGCGATTGGATTTGAGGCAGGGGAAGATTTCCTCGCACGGAGCGCCGCCTACGAAGAGCACAGCTTCGGGCGATAGCTCCACAGAGCGCGGTGCGCCGCCGACGAAGCGCGCTCCAGGAGGTGCCGGCCGACGGGGGCGGACGCGTCCACGGGCACGAGCGCCACCACCAGCAGCTGCCAGAGAAGGGCGGAGCGTCGCCGCCACCTCCACAATGCAGTTTTTTTTTTTTTTTGAAGGATACTTCGCGGCCCAAATTCTGTACGGGCTGAATTAGGGCATCTGATGGCTTTAGGGCCAGCCCAAGTACGGTCCAAACTGCTAAAATCCATATTCGCACACAATAACAAATGTTTGTGAAGCCTAGTCCGAAAGTCCGAACCGATCAGCAGCCATTGACAGGCGACAGCCTAGCCTAGATGCTCGCTCATGCGCAGAAGAGCATGTTTGGACCGCAGAAATTTCGCACGAACTTTACAGAAATTTCGCACGAACTTTTAAATTCTGGCAGGACTCCTGTGTCCCAAATGAGTCTTAAGGACTGTTTGGGACAACTTCAGTTTTACTAAAATCTGTAGAGTTAATGGAACAGAGTATTCCTAGTTCTACAAATTTATGGAGTTGGAGCTGTGGGTACATTAAGAATATTTAGATGGATCATCTTGTTTATATTTTAAAATAAAAATATAAACTTAATTCACTTTATTTTAACCTACAAACTCTAGGTCTAAAATGAAATTAGAGTCTGAAGTTCTGACAAACATGACCTTAGACTCTTTTCATCATTCTCTCGAAAAGCAAACTCTTTTTCACGAGGAATGCGGAGGAGAGGCGCGTGTCATTTACCTCTCGTTGTGTCTTTTTTCTATGCGTCTTAAAGGTATGCATTTGGCTGTCGATCCAAGATTTTTGTTATTGATCGATCCTGTCTTATTGTTGCTGAAAGAAACGCAGATGGATTCTATTTGTTCTGCAATTTTGTGTCGTCTGGGGAAAAAATTATGATTCCGTTCTGGATGGCCCACCTATGATTACCTATTGTAGCATCGAGGATATCTGCTGGTGATGGCTTGATGTTAGATTGTCAATGAGACATCCGCGCTATCTTTCACGTGAATTTCAAATCAGATATGCTACATTTCTATGCACTTGCAGTTGATATAACTTACTTGCAATGCTTTCGATTTTTTTTAAATAATATTATTTTAATTCGAAATTGCGACATTAATACAAGTATTTAAAAAATTGCGAAATAATATCCGGCCGCCAAACCGTTTGGCGATAATAAGTCGTCGCCAAAGCGGTTTGGCGATAATAGGGTAGTCGCCAAACGGTTTGGCGACTATCTGTAATCCGCGTGTCGCCCGATGTGCCCGGTTATCGCCAGTCGGGAGTAGTCGCACACGCTCGGCGACTACTTAGTAATCGCCACACGGCTCGGCGACTACTAGTAGTCGCCGAGCCGTGTGGCGACTACTAAGTAGTCGCCGAGCGGTGTGGCGACTACTCGTGACTAGTACTCGCGCGCACATGAGATCGATCGGCTTCGGCTCGATCGAGAAGACAGAGAGAGAGCAAGCAAGCGGCGGCGAGAAAAAGAGGAGAGAGGAGAGGGAGAGAGAGAGAGAGAGGGAAGGGAGAGAGAGAGCGCGGTAGAGAGAGGGAGAGCGCTCGGGAGGGAGAGGTGGAGAGAGAGAGAGGAGGAGGAAGAAGAAGAAAGAAGAGGAGAAGAAGGAAGAAGAAAGAAGAAGAAAAAAGAAGGTAAATTCGTCGATTTGTAATTTTTTTTAATTTGATAGTGGCTATTATAAATAATTAGATGTGTAGTTAATATTTTTGTGAATTAGCTATTCAATGTTAGCGATTTAGATTTAGAAATTCAATGTTAGCGAGAATATTAGCGATTTAGATATTCAATGTTAGCGAGAATATTAGCGATTTAGATATTCAATGTTAGTAATATTCTCGATCAGCGATATTACTTGTTAATTAGTTAATATTCTTGTTAATTAGTGATAAAATTTTGTCCTTTGTAGTTAGATATTCTTGTTAATTAGCGTTGTTTAGTTTAGGTTAGCGATATGACATATTACGAGTGTTATAAAAATTAATTTTGTTTAGTTAGTGATATTAAATGTTAGCGGTGATCTAGAAATTAATTTTGTTTATGTCGTCATGAGAATGTCGGATCTTGATGAAATTTAGGGTATATTATGGCGACGGTGAAATAAAAATTGGGCAAAATGGTGTTGATTTGAGCGGTTTTAAATCACAATGGCGAACACTTATGTCTCGATAGAGTTAGCATCCGTGATATAAAGCTTTGGTTGACCAAATATTTTTCCTGGATGCAAGTGTTTACTCTGTTACCATTCAAGTCGTATTCACGCGTAGTAAGGGTGACCCGACTCTGTGGGAGTTGAAGAAAATAGATCGGACGTACTTGTGGCGAAATGGTTAAGGTGGTGCAAGGGATCTAGCCTTGAATGTGTAATCTTTGGCAAAGCGTGCCCTAGAGAAGAGGTGATTATTAGCGGCGTGGAAAGCAAAGACGTCGACTCTGTTGAACAAGTTCAGTAGTAGTGGCCTGGTGAGGTAGCGGCGGAGGATGATAACAGGATGCAAGACACGCGGAAGGTCGAGGCAGATGAAGGGGAGGAAATCGAGCAAATTGTTGATCAATTGGAGTTGGTGGACCATATGGCGAGGCAAGATGAAGCTGAAATGTTGGAGTGTGATGATGACATCGACGAAGATGAGGAAGAGGAGGAGATGATGAAATGCATAGTAATCTTGGGCAACGGATGTACCCATCACGACGAGTGGAGCAGAAAAACAAAGCTAGTATGGAAGTTTTGTGGGGGCATGAGTCGCGTTGGGAGTATGGTAGCAATGCCGTTAATTTGAATCAAGTTTTCGCAAACAATTCGAGTTGAAGTTGGCGGTGAAATTTGTGGGCACTATCGCAGCAGAGAGAGTTCGAGTTGTTTTGTCGATCGAGATAGATACAGTGAAGTGCGAACCGAAGGATGTGAATTTCAGTACATGCTTACAAGTCAAGTGCGAGACATTTTGGATTGCATCACGAGTAGATGGGCACACATGCGAGACTAGAAAATGTTCTAGTGAAACACCGTAACTTGAATGCGGTGTAATCGCTAGCGTGATGTTCAATGAGATCATCGAGAAGCGGGACATTGAGTGTTCTTATATTGAAAGCAATGTTGAGAACATTTAAGTACCGGATAAGTTACTCGATGGCTGGCGGGCGAAGCAAAAGGCATTAGAGAAGAGGTTTGGCACATATGAGGCTTCAGATTGTAACCTACCTCGTGTGCTTGATGTCTTGAAGGAAACCAACCCGCACGCGTGCACCGCTTTTGAAGAAAGTGAAGCGGATGGTAACGGGTCTCGATATTTCGTCGAGCTTTCTTTTCTTTGGGTCCTTGCATTGCGTCATTCAGTCATTGCCATCCATTCTTTGTCGTCGATGGTACTTTCTTGGTGGGAAATACAAGGGTAGATTCTAACGGCAATTGCAATTGATGGGAACAACCACATACTTCCATTGGCCTTTGCATTTGTTGAGGTGAGAACAGGATAGTGGTCGTGGTTTTTCGGACATTTGAAGTTCGGGGTAGTTTGTGATCACCAGCGTGTGCATCATCCATGACCGCCATAAAGGTATCATTTCGGCAATTAAGACTCTACAGAGGACCTTGATGAGCCTTTTCCATGGCGTGACATGCGAGCAGTGGTGCATGAGACATTTGGGAGCAAATTTTTCGAGCGGTTCAAGAGTAAGAAGGCGATGAACCTATTTAAGAGGTTATGCAAGCGAGAACCGAGCACGTAAGTTCAACGCGATATTGGCGAGTTGGACAAGCACACTACCGCCTGATTGAAGAGTGAAGAAGCAACCAAAGAACGCCGAACGATTGCCCACCCAAAAGGCTATCACCCCTCGGGCGCTCGATCCTCCAAATCGAGGAGGCGATCGTCAAGAAACATTAAGTGTTTCTCGCATTGGATAGAGCGGGCCGTTGGAGAAATGGGCATTGCTCCATGACACCGAGGCGCCAGTTAGTATACTAAATTAACATAGGCGTGACGATTGAACAATTAGAGTTATCGTGCTAAGCGATATGTTTGAGCAGTTCGGTGTCATGACAACGAATATAGCCGAGGTTTACAATTGGGTCATCGAGGCTGCGTCGCTACCACTTGTGGCCATCTGGAAGGCATCTTTGACGGCATCGTTGGGTACTTCCAGAAAAGGCATGCGGAGGCGGTACTGCATGCCACGACATTGCAAACGCCGTACTCTGCGGATGATGGCCTACATGGAGGAACGCACCAATAAAGCTCAGCTGCATATGGTGCGTAACCGAGTCATCGAGTACCGCTCAAGTGACTCTCCGGTGTAAAGGGGATTGGGAACCGACGGCGGTTATTACACAGAGGTTAACTTAGGCCAAGGGGCCTTTGGATGGTGTGAATGCACCGCAACAAGCCAAGACTTCTTCATATTCCTGCCGCATGTGATCGCGGCTTGTGGGCAAATTGGGATGAACACGCGCAATACGTGTCCACTTTCTACTTGAAGGGTCATCTTTGTCAATACCGGTCCGGTGAGTTCCGTGGTTTTCGAGCACATGGTGATTTCACGCCATTAACACAGATAAAGATATGTCACGGATGCAAATTTGCGGAGGTGTGCACCAAGGCAGTGGCGTCCACAGTCTAAGCGATTCGCAATGACATGGATGAATCTGAAGTAGGTGGCCTGTTAGGAGGTGTTCTCGGTCACGGTGAGTACGGGCACAAGGCAACGCAATGCACTTAGTGTTATGTATTTAATTATGTAATGTGTATTCAATTGTGTAATATGTACCATTTTATCCTATGTTAGGTATTTGCGAGTATGTTGGACCTTCCATCATGTTTATGTAGTGAATTATGTAATTTGTATTGAATTCTGTAATATGTACCGTTTTATCTACGATTGTACCTTTCGTCATGTTTTTGTATTGAATTGCGTAATATGTTTGTCGTTTGTTTACATTACTAATCGTACTGTTTTCCTGTTTACTTGCAGGGATGGAGCACCCCGAGCCCGAGTCACTCCTTGACTCTTCGTTGGACCGACGGCACCGTGCGTTAAATCGTCCACACCACACGGGGCCTTGAGCACGTGCCTCTGCTCTGGTCCGTGTGCGGCGAGACCTTGGCGGCTCCACCCAAACCTTCTACGCTGGTGAGTTGCACTACATTTACATGTTTCATTGCTGGCACAATTGCATTTCTTCTAACAATTGAATTTACATGTCGATAGGTTGGCACGTGCTGGGTTGCTTCCCCTCGCTCGCATGATCGAGTCCTCACCGAGGACGCGTGGCCGAGGTGAGATCTGCGGAGGGCGGCGACGGTCCAGAGCGGTCACGGCGTTTTTCGTTCGACCGGAGCCTACTGTCTTGTCTAGTGGACCGTTGGCGCCCGGAGACGCACACTTTTCACCTGCCGTTCGGGGAGGTGGCGGTCACCCCGCAGGCGTCGCCATGCTTACAGGGTTGCCGATCGCTGGGCACCGTCGGACCCTCGGTGGCTCTGCGGAGTGGCGGTCGACTGCAGGAGAGGTTCACGGAGTGGCTCACACTAACCCGGCGATACCCTCGCTAGGAAGAAGCACGGCCGTTGAGGAGGTGGTCGCCCGGCCCGAGGTGAGTGCTTATGCGTGTATATGTTATTCTAATTTTTTGTAACATTATTAACATATTACTATATGTTAATTGTCACAGGTGCAGCACATGGCGGCGGACCCCACGCCGTACCAGGTGGACCGACACTTGGAGGCCTACCTGCTTTGGTTGTTTGGGATGGTCATGTTCACGACCACGACGGAGAGCAGCGTCGGCGCGACGGTGGATAACCTACGACGGCTATCGCGACGCCGCCGACCTGCACCAGTCCGGCCTGGTGTCACGGGGTTGGCGGTTCTTGCTAGCACGTACCACGCCTTTGCGGCAGCGTGCGTGAAGTGAACAAGACCGCCAACCCGACCGGGATGCCTCTACTCCTCCGGCTTTGGTCGTTCGGCGCTTCGATGGGTCGACCCTTGGTCTTCCCGAGTGTACACCGCCGAGATGTACGGGCCGGCGACATCGACCGGCGGCCGTGGGCTCGCTTTGGACTCGGCGACGGTAATTACTTTCTTGACTTGCATTTATCAAATTTTATTTGCAATCGCATGTGCTTGAATATATTTTTTCCTTTTGCGTACCACGGTGGCGGAGTGCAGTGCGTTCGGCGTACCACTCGTTCACGGAGGTTCGACCACCCTGACGCGGAGCGGTGGTGCAGGACCCTATAGCGAGCGCCGTGTCGAGATGAGCCGGCCCGGTGGGATCTCGGCGCTTTGCGGTCGGGACGGGGTTTCGGTCGACGACGAGGAAGATCGTCGTCGGCGTCACGTGGAGGACTACGCGCGCACCAAGTCCTCGAGACGGTTAAACCCTCGCCACGATCCTGTTCCTTGGGGGATCGTGTCTGCCGGCCAGACACACGTGAGTTATCGAACTAAAATATGTGAAATAGTTACGTCGTATGTCTAATAGTTTCGATTTCTTTTCGTGGTCGCCACCATGGCCTCGAAGAACGCCCACCTTGCTACAGGATGGAGCCATGGTGGCGCATGAAGGGGCGGCGCAAAGAAGACATCGTCGATGAGGCCACACCTTCGACGACTCGTCCCACGGCGATACTGCTACCTGCACGTGCCCCGGACGCGTGTTCGTCTCCTACTGGTGGCGGAGGCTCCGGCCCGCGCCTACGCTCCTAGCGTGGTTGACTTGTACCCAGGCCAGGCAGGAGCGGCCATGCACGCCATGGTAAGTATTAATTTTGTAAATTACATTACGTATTCCTAATGCTATGTCCATATGCATATCACTTTATCGTGTGTGGCGGTGGACCACGCTAGGAGCTGCACACGACGGGTCGATGTCTTGTCCGAGCTACGGGGCGGAGTTGCCATCTCATTTGGGCGAGATGGCGAGGCCCGGGGCGCATGGTGGCGGCTTTGGGCGAGATCGTGGAGCTGGGTTCTTGTCGCCACGTCGGCGCTACTCGACCGTGCCACCTCGAGACCGCCGCGCGTGCCTACACACCCCACGACCCGGCTCCTCGTTACCACGGCGAGGCGAGTCGGCTTCCACACTCCTTTGCCTCCGGGCCCAGCGTGGTCTGGAGGGTTGGTGGCGAGCACCACGCGCCGCACCATGGTCCCCACGCCGAGTAAGTCGAGCTACTTACGTTGAGTTTTAGCATCACGTAACTACAATTAAAAGGTATTATCCGAACGCGCGAGCTACGTTGAGGGTGGAGGCAGTTCTCTCGGTCGGCGACTCCTCGGGCCACGTCGGCGGAGTTCTTCGCGGACCGGTTCCATTGGTGCCAGATTCATCTTGCCTCTGCTGACCGACGGCGCAGCGACGCAGCCCCTCAAGACCGACACAGGCACGCAGCCCTGACCGACAGCGAGTTCACGCGGCCGGAGTTGGTACCTTCGGTACACGTTGCCTCCCGCGGCCGTCGGCCGGTGCGGCGTTCATGACCCGCCGGACTACAGGCGGCGGTGCCATCGCAGGAGCAGGCGGGGCCATCGCAGGCGCTTCACCCTCGCCCTCTTGACGATGCACCGGCCTCAGCACGTAGGACGAAGAGGGGTCGTCGTAGGAGGGGTGGGGCCGACTAGGGACTCGTTGATAGGATGCTGTCCTACTTTTGTACTGACTTTATACTATTCTACATTGTTTAGAGTGTTGTTCTCGCTTTGTTACTTTGTTCGTACTGTTTTACAATGTTAATAGTGATGTTCACGCTTTTTTTACCTTTCCGATATCAATGCGACATGACAACGCGAACGTTGCAGCTTTCTCAAACCGATTCGACAACACGCTGCAGCCCACTTTTCAGATCGATTCGACAACACGCTGCACACAACAGCTTTCTCGGGCGAGGCCACGACCGCTGCTAAGGCGTCCTCGTTCGTCTTCTGCGCGCCCACGCCCCCGCTTTTCGGTCAAACGACAACACTCCGGACCACGTTGCTCGGCCGAGGCGACAACACGCTGCACCCGCCAGATCAAAGCGACAACACGCCGCACCACGTTGCTCGGCCGAGATGACAACACGCGCACCCGCCAGATCGAGACGACAACACGCTGCACCCCGCTTTTCAGACTAAAACGACAACACGCAGCTTTGATGATGGGTGACACGTCGTCTGGAGTAACCCCTCACCACCACTATAAAACATGGCCGAAGGGTAGACATCCAACACAGCCAAACCAGCAATCAACGTCAGCTGAATCTACACAAATTAGGACACAATGTCGTTCTACCGTCGCCTCTTCAGCAAGCAGAAGTCCTCCCGCCCCGAATATCCGGATGCCAGTAGCGTCGACGCCCCAATTCTGCCGGAGTTGCCCCGACCCAAATGCGACTGCAACCTACCGGCGAAGATGATGCAATCTACCCATGGAGAGACGGCCGCCCGCGCTCACTACTGCTGTGGCCGCACGTACGAGGTAAACCTACTGGCGTCCACACAATACAGGGTAACACTACCATCTCATGCATCGTTCTTTCTTTTCTCAAAGACGAGGGCGGTGTTGCTTCTTCCAATGGATCGACGGGCCGAACGGCGTGACTCTGAATTTCTCAACAAGCGCCACGACAACTACCCGCTTCGCGAGAACTTCACGGTGGGAGAGGCCGCCAGATATGTCCTTTTCTAGATCGACCCGAGCTTAGGGCGGTGTGCAAGGGCCAACCGTCGGTGAGTTTCATGCGACATACTCATGTTGAACTCACAAAGTAGTAGTTCTAAACCAGTTCATCGCACACAGGAGTTCAAAAGGACACTTGCGAACATCAACAAGTCAAAGGAGGAACCTCCTCCAGGGCCACCCGAAAGCCCCGACGTTTGCGTACATGGTCTGGAGGCAGTGGTTGATACCTGCCACGGTGATCTAGCGGACCGGAGATTCTACCGGTGCCCCTTGGCCGAGAATGAACGGTGCTGGTACTTCAACTGGGTGGACTCGGAGACGTACCACCCACATCTCAGGCAACTTGCATGGGATAACTGGGGGGAGCAACCATCTCCGTGGTGCCACTACCGCCTGAAAAGCGGACCGAAGCACGCCTACGGTGTTATGCAACCACCAAAGCGGGCATCTTGCATTGATGCGCAGGCACGCTTCGGTTGTCCAAGCATAAGCCCAACACACACCTCTGCACCATATAGTGGAGTCGAGCAAAGCAGAGCGGCGTCTCGCATGTCGCGCCAGCGGACAACACAAAGAGAGGTGCAAGAGGGTTTCTCCTCTCGAAGAAGAAGGGACAAGGGTGTAAGATCGAGGATGAGCCTAGAGGGGGGGTGAATAGGCTTTTCTAATTTTTATCACTAAATTTCAACTTCAAATATTTCTAAGAGCTAGTGACAATTTTAGCAATGTTAAATACTTAACAATTCTAATGATCACGAAATGATATTGCTACACAAAAGTATAAATAGCTAAACGAGTAGCACAATAGAATCAAATTGCTAGTATGGCACGAGAGTAAAAAAAGCAAACCACAAATGAAGGACAAGAGAATTTTTCCGTGGTCTCGGAGACTTGCGGTCTCCCCTACTCCACGTTCGGTAGCTTGAATTTCTTCAAGCCGGCTCCACCCGCTTGAGCCTTCCCCGATCACTAGCGATAGCTCTTCCCCGCTCCGGGTAGGCGAGCTTCGTGCCTTCACAACCGCCCGGGTCTTCACACAACCTCCTTTGTGAAGATCACCGGAGCCTCACGCCTCCAAGCCGTCTAGGAGGCGGCAACCTCCAAGAGTAACAAACTTGACGTGGCTTGATCCTCAAAAGTGCACACAATATGGCTCACTAAATGCAATGCACTCACTTGTTGCTCTCCAAAACTCAAGAATCAAGAATTCAATGCACAAGAGAGTGGAGAGAGTTGCTAGGGCTTAGAATGTGTTCAATGAAGTGACCAACCTTGCCTTAGCACAGGTGGGGGGGTATTTATAACCCCCACCCACTCAAACTAGCCGTTTTCTTCTTTTTACGCGAATTTGCGCCAAAGGCGGTACTACCGCCTCTATGGGCGTAGAGTACCGCACCGGTGTAACGGCTATAACGGCATTTAATGCATCGACACGTAGCACGTTCTGCGTTTTTTATATATGGCGGTACTACTCGCCCATGGGTCTTGATAATACCGCACCGCCGACGAAAATGAATGCCCTCTGGAATAAAGCTACCGCCAATGAAAGTGCGGTAGTACCGCATTTGCGGTACTACCGCTCATAGCCTGCGGTAGTGCCGGCCGAGGGAGCTCCAAAAGATCACCTCTCTGGAAAATTGCTGCCGCCAACTATGGTGCGGTAGTATCAAGACTCTTGGTACTACCGCCCGAACCATCTTGATAGTCTTGCCATGATGATTTTTCAGCAGATGATTTTTCTCTCGAAAACACCAATGCACAAATGAACTAATGAGCCATATATTTTTTTATGCACTTTCAAGTTTCAATGACCCATGTCAAGTCCCTCTTGATAGTACGGCTACTATCTTAATAATCCGATCTTTTTCCCAACTCCGAGATCGGTGAAAAGACTAGAAAATACATCTAAATTTTATACCTTCAGTTCTTTAGCTTCTTTTGCGCGTATTCCTTCCATTTTAGTACTTGAAGCCATCCAGCATCTTTCGTGGAATACGTTTATCCTGTTTCCAAATTATTTGCACAAACATTGTTAGTCTTTTTCGCGTGATTGTCATTAATTATCAAAACCATAACCACACGGGGGCCTAGATGCTTTCAATCTCCCCCTTTTTGGTAATTGATGACAATCCTTATAGTCGAATTGAAGTAAATTAATTTTTAGTGTGAGTGACCAAAAGAAATCAATTACTCACACCATGGGATTCTTATTTAGCAATATTTTGTCTTTGGAGGACAAAAGATGTTTGAATGAAAATATTGCTAAATGAGAATATAGCTCCCCCTACAAATGTGCCATGGATAAACAATAAATTTTGCACATTTGTATATGAGTTATATATGGCAAGATATTATTCAATTTGCATTAGTATGTCATAGTGCGAAACTCATAAGATGAAAAATTTAACAAATGCAACAAAGGAGCGCAAAAGATCATTGAATTTAGTTCAAGACCGAGTTCACAAGAGATATTCAACAAGACGCAGAACGACGACATAAATAAACACAAAGAGTTCAAATCCAACAACCACAAAGAGTTAAACAAGATTATTACAAAAGATAGATAGATTTGAGCTTCAATTCTTCATTCTTCTCCCCCTTTGTCATCAAGGACCAAACGAGGATCGCCAAAGAACCGTCTACTCCTCAGCATCCCCAGGAGTAGAGCCTGGCGGAGGATGAGGAGACCATGGATCCCAGCTGGAGGACGGAGGAAGATCATGGGAAGGAGGAATACTGCCGCTATCCGGGCGACGACGCTGATACGACTGATGGTAGGAGCGATAGTGATCAAAGGAGGTGCTGAGCGAACCCAGGCGCTCGCGGACATCCTCAACCATTTCGCGATTCTGATATTGAAGCTCCATAACAAGTGCAAACTGGCCCTGCATGTAAGATTCTTGACGAGCAAACCCGGCCATCATATCAGAACGGAGAGTCTCAAGGCTCGCAAGGTAGGCATCGGGCACGGAAGCAGCTTGAGCGGCTTGCTCGGCGATGTGATGCAGGACTTGAGGAGGAGCAACACGAGGCTTGTACGGCTTATGTGGAGTAGGGGTGGCACCATTGTACTCGGCAACTCTCCGGATTAGTGCCATGATGTACGGAGCAAAATAGATGGTCTTCCCTCTATCCCTAGCCGATTGAGACATCTCCCTTATTATGAAGTCTACCACATCAAACTTCTCTCGTGCCATGATCTTCGCAATGACATTCCAAGCATGGCCTCTCACGGCATCGAAATTTCCACTCTTCGGATGAACAGTGACACGAATAATTTTATTCACCATGCTGGGTTGGAGTTGCAGACCAGCTGAGTTTCCAATTCTGTAGAGATGAGATTGATCATAGAACACAGATGCTTGCTCCAAGGTCAGAGTAGGCTCGTCATGAATTTTAGGGTACGGCTATGGAAAATTCCCAAAGCATGCTCAAAATCGTCCTTGGAGGCAGTGTATTTAGTAGTGTCAGTCATCCAAGTGATTTGCTCAAGATTTTCAGAAACATAGAGCGTTGCATAAAATTGCTTGATGACCTTCTCATGGTAATCATCCTTGTACTAAGGAAGTTATGCAGCGCAGCTCCTCCAAAAGTTAGGAATGCCAACAAACTCAGTCGCTCACGGATGTGCTTCCAGCCCGACCCAGTATTTGGTTGGCAAACTCCTTCTCGAGATATATTTGCTCAAACACCCTCTGCTGAAACAAGGAATGGAATCTTGGATTTGGGGCGGAGCGAGGTTGGAGATACTGATTCTGACTTCTGCGAGCATAATAGTCATCTCCTTTAATTTGAGAAGGATCGTGCCTACCAATTGGAGGCACCACTTCTTCTTCCTCTGAGCTCTCCTCATTGTCACTCTCAGTCTCGTCGTCGCTGCCAGTAATTTGAGGAGCAGGAGCGGGGACTTTTCTCTTCTTAGCCTGGGAAGGCTCGGCAGGACCCTTCCCTTTAGCTCTTGTGGTCCTCATGGCGACGGTGTAGGAGTTGTCACTATCTCCGCTGTCCGAGTCCGAAGTGGGCACGCCACGACCTTTAGTCGTCTTCCTCGCACCCTTACCCCCTCCAGAAGGACCGACTCCGGCAACCTTGGTGCGAGGCATGATCTAGAGAAGATCAAAGGATTGAGAACATGAGCATTGATTGGGTAGGATTGAATACTAAGAAAATGAAATGTGTAAAGGATGAGGGGAACAATTCCAAAAAAAATTGCTCAAAACTGGTGTAGCCACAACATGGCCGGCACTACCGCTACTGGAGGCCGGTAGTACCGCAAGGTCGGTACTACCGCTCCAGGTGGCCGGTAGTGCCGCCCAAGCACAACCGAAGAGAGGTTTTGAGCGAAATTTAGACAATGGTTGAGGCACTGATGATTTAAACTAGGATTAGGGTTTGGGGAATATTAAGGACATCAAGAATACACCTAATCCTCAAGTATTTAGCCTCAAACAAGATTACACATTTTAAATTTTCATTCAAACCCTAGAATGCTCAAGGAGAAGAACCAAAAGAGAATAATGGAGATGAAGGATACCTTTTGGAGGAGAAGGTCACAAGGATCAAATCCAACGGACGAATCACCACAAATCTTCAAGATTTCAGAGGGGATGAGTTCTAGGGTTTGAGAGGGAGAGAGAGAGCCGCACGGGATAATGGGAGAGGGGCGGTTTCGGTGGGGAGAAAAGAATAAGAGAGAGAGGATAGAGCGCCAGCGGCTGAAATCGGGTCCCCACCGTAAGAAAAGCAAGCCGTGGCGGTACTACCGCTCCACGACCCGATAGTACCGCAAATCTTGATATCTACCGCCATGGGCGGCCATTAGTCTTAGGAAAAATTTGAAAGGCAGATTTCTGAGAGAATTTGATTGCGAATTTTTCATGAATTTGCTTTAACATGTATGAGAGTTTATTAGATCAAATCCAATCACATGAAAAACACAAGACAAAACTTTTAATCACAAGCAAAAGAAAAGAAATAATAGTTTGATTTGTTTGAGTTTAAATACCACATTAGGAACTAGAGACAAGGCATTCTAGTTCTATGGGCAGAACTCAATTGTGCTTTTAGTAGATCAAGATTTTGAATTTTATTAAGCTCTTGAAAAGCAAAAGTTTTGTTTCATTATAAACATAGAGAAGGTTATAATTATGGCATAAGTTCCAAAAGATAAGGTTTATATAATAATAAGTTTTAAATAAAGATTTGAGAGCCCTTTGTACTTTGTAAATCCAAAATAGATTATTTCCAAATATTTTTGACTTCTAAGGGTTAGCTTTATCTTTTAAGATATTTATCGCACAATCTTCAATTTTCCACATGTAGGGGGTGTGATATATACATGAATTGCATATTACTCCCCCTTGATGTGAGACTCATCTAAAGAACACATATCAAATAAAGACCAATTTAAGCAACCAAGGAATTTCACTTAGGCCACATTGGAGATATCAATGACATTTAATTCATTCCTCAATTTGCAAAATCTAGACTCATCTAAGGGTTTAGTGAGTATATCCGCTAATTGATTTTTCGTTCTTATGTGACTAATCTCAATATCCCCTTTACTCACGTGATCTCTCAAGAAATGATGGCGAATATCTATATGCTTGGTTCTTGAGTGTTGGACGGGATTGTTGGCTATTTTAACTGCGCTTTCATTATCACACAAGAGATGCACCTTTTTAAAATTTATTCCATAATCCATTAGAGTTTGCCTCATCCATAACAATTGAGCGCAACAACTACCGGCGGATATATATTCAGCTTCGGCGGTGGATAAAGCTACGGAGTTTAGTTTCTTGGAGAACCATGAAACTAGGGATCTACCTAGCAATTGACAACTCCCGGAGGTGCTTTTTCTATCCACTTTACAACCCGCATAATCCGAATCCGAATATCCAATTAAATCAAATTTTGCACCTTTAGGATACCATAACCCTATGTTTGAGGAATGTTTTAAATATCTTAGAATTCTCTTTACGGCAACTAAATGGCATTCTTTGGGAGAAGCTTGAAAGCGAGCACACATGCAAACACTAAACATAATATCGGGCCTAGATGCGGTGAGATAAAGCAAACTACCAATCATGGATCTATAAATCCTTAAATCTACCGGTATACCTCCCTCGTTTAAGTCGAGATGCCCGTTTGATGCCATTGGAGTCTTGATCGACTTGGCGTCCTCCATGCCAAATCTTTTAAGAAGATCCTTCGTGTACTTGATTTGGCTTATGAACGTCCCATTCTTGAGTTGCTTGATTTGAAGTCCAAGGAAGAAGCTCAACTCCCCGATCATCGATATTTCGAACTCCCTAGACATCGTGTCACCAAATTCTTTGCAAAAATCTTCATTAGTAGAGCCAAAAATGATATCATCAACATATATTTGACATACAAAGAATTCATCATCAATTATTTTTGTAAAGAGCGTTGTATCAACCTTCCCAATTTTGAAACCCTTTGAGAGTAGAAAATCTCTAAGTCGCTCATACCATGCTCTAGGAGCTTGTTTGAGTCCATATAGCGCCTTAGAGAGTTTGTAGACATGGTTAGGATATTTGGAATTTTCAAAACCGGGAGGTTGTTCTACAAATACCAATTCGGATATTTGTCCATTTTGGAAAGCACTCTTTACATCCATTTGAAACAATTTAATATCAAAGCTAGATGCGAATGCAAGCAATATTCTAATAGCCTCTAATCTAGCTACGGGTGCAAAGGTTTCACCGAAATCTAATCCTTCAACTTGAGTAAAACCTTGCGCCACTAATCTAGATTTGTTTCTTACAACAATTCCATTCTCATCTTGTTTATTTCGAAAGACCCATTTTGTGCCAATTACATTATGTTCTTTAGGTCTTTCTACTAATGTCCAAACATCATTACGAACAAAATTATTTAATTCTTCATGCATGGCATTTACCCAATCCGGATCAACTAATGCTTCATCTACATGAGTAGGTTCAATTGAAGATACAAAAGAATAATGCTCACAAAACGAAGCAACACGGGATCGAGTTTGAACGCCCTTACTTACGTCACCCAATATTTGATCTATTGGATGATCTTTGGAGAGGCCGTGGTGAATCCTTTGAGGTAGTGGTTGAACTTGTTGCTCGTTATTCTTGTCATCTTCATCTATTTCTTGAATTCGACTCGGAGTTGCGGAGGTTGACGGCTCGACTTGAATAGATGAAGGTTGATCTTGCTTATCCACTTCCGGCTTCACGTCTCCAATTGTCATATTCTTCATTGCTTCTCTTAATCCTTCCTCACCTACATCATCCAAATTTTCTTGCTCTTCTTGAGAGCCGTTAGTTTCATCGAACTCAACATCACAAGTTTCTTCAACAAAACCTTTGTTTTTATTAAAAACTCGATAAGCTTTGCTATTAGAAGAATATCCTAACAAAAACCCTTCATCACAACGACTTTGAAATTTGGAAAGCCGAACACCCTTTTTCAAGATGTAGCATTTGCAACCGAACACTCTAAAATAAGAAATGTTCGGCCTTCTTTCAACAAGAAGCTCATAAGAGGTCTTTTTCAAGAGTCGATGCAAATAGAGTCTATTTGTAGCATGGCAAGCGGTATTAATGGCTTCCGCCCAAAAACTATCGGACGTACCATATTCATCTAACATCGTTCTTGCCATTTCAATTAATGTACGATTTTTCCGTTCCACAACTCCATTTTGCTCCGGAGTGTAGGTTGCGGAAAGTTCGTGCTTTATTCCAATTTCATCACAATAATCTTCAATTCTTGTGTTTTTAAATTCGGAGCCATTATCACTACGGATTTTCTTTATTATAAAGTCAAATTCATTTTGAGCTCTTTTTGCAAACCTTTTGAATATATTGGAGGTTTCGGATTTGTCATCTAGAAAGCATACCCACGTATATCTAGAGTAATCGTCAACGATGACTAAACAATAAGAATTACCCCCAATGCTTTTATAAGTTGTTGGACCAATCAAATCCATATGCAAGAGTTCTAGAGGTCTAGATGTAGACATTATGCTTTTTGAGGGATGAGAACTAGCGACTTGTTTACCGGCTTGACAAGCACTACAAAGTCGATTTTTCTCAAACTTCACATCTTTCAAGCCCACAACTAAATCATTTTTAAATAACTTTTTAAGTTGAATCATTCCAACATGAGCTAGTCTTCTATGCCATAACCATCCTAAGGAAGTTTTAGCCATTAAGTAAGTTTGAAGACATGAATCATTTGAAGTGAAATCAACTAAATACAAATTTTCAAATCTAAATCCTTTAAACACAAGCGAATTATCATTTTCTTTAGTAATAACTACATCATTTTTAGAGAAGGTACAAACAAGATTAAGATCACATATTTGAGCAACAGATAGCAAATTGAAATTTAATGTTTCAACTAATGATACATTAGAAATGGAAAGGTCGTTTGATATAGCAATTTTACCTAAGACCAATACCTTTCCTTTGCTATTATCACCAAATGTGATCTTGTCATTTTGTCCATTTCCCGAATCGAATGTGGTGAACATTTTCGGTCACGGTCATGTGTTGGGTGCACCCACTATCCAACACCCAATGTCGTCACCGGTTTTGTAGTTCACCTACAAAAGAGAATCAAGCCTTTTAGGTACCCAAATTTGTTTGGGTCCTTGGAGGTTAGTAACCAAGGTTTTGGGAACCCAAAGCGGCTTTCTTTCTTTGGCCAATTATCGGGTCCCAACAAACTTAGCAAAAACATTACCATTTCTATCCTTTTAGAACATAGCAAGAGTCATGAACATTATTCTTGGATGCTTTACTCAAGGTGCAATCATTCGCTAGATGTCCTATTTCATGACATTTATAACAAAATTTACCATTTGATTTCACGAAGCGCGGAGCTTTGTTACTTATTTTCTTATTCTTTTTAGGGATATATCCTAAGCCTTCTTTATTATAGGAACATCTTTGACTACCTAAAATCTTATTTAAGGTGTCCTTACCCTTAAAGCATCTATCTAAACTTTGACTTAATTTGTTCACTTGCTTCTTAAGTTCATCATTCTCAACAATTAAATTTTCATGGCATGAACTAGCACTAGAACATGATAAATCAACTAAATCACAACATGAAGTAGATATGCTTGATTTTTCTACATGAGATGAGGTATTTGCTAATCTAGGCAAGTCATTTATAATATCACACTCGATACCAATATCATTTGTTAATTTTGAATTATTCTTGACAAGTAGAGTTTCGTGATCTTCCTTTAGCTCATCATATGAATTTTTGAGAGTTAGGAATTCTTTCTTTAGAACCTTAAATTTTGATTTTTCTTTACCAAGATATTCATTTAATTCTTCTAGCATGTCCATTAGCTCATCATATGATGGTTCATCATTTTCGTTAGAGTTTACCTTAGTTTCTCCTCTAGCCATGAGGCATAAAGGAGTGACGAAAGGCGACGAAGCCTCCTTGATGGCAACACCGGTAAAACCCTTCTTCTTTGAAGGTGCTTCGTCTTCGGACGAATCGGAATCCGAGTATTTCTCCTCGGAATCCCACTCACCAATATGAGCTTCACCCTTGCCATCCTTTTGGAATTTCTTGAATAGCTTCTTCTTGCCTTGAAAGAACAACTGCCACGACAACTACCCCGCTTCGCCCGAGAACTTCACCCGGTGGGAGAGGCCGCCAGGATATGTCCCTTTTCTAGATCGACCAGAGCTTAGGGCCGGTGTGCAAGGGGCCAACCGATCGGTGAGTTTCATGCGACATACTCATGTTGAACTCACAAAGTAGTAGTTCTAAACCAGTTCATCGCACAGGAGTTCAAAAGGACACTTGCGAACATCAACAAGTCAAGGAGGAACCTCCTCGGGGCCACCAAAGCCCCGACGTTTGCGTACATAGTGCAGGCGATGGTTGATACCGCCACGGTGATCTAGCGGACGGAGATTCTACGGTGCCCTTGGCCGAGGATGAGCAGTCTTTGGTACTTCAACTGGGTGGACCGGAGGCGTACCACCCACATCTCGGGCAACTTTGCATGGGATAAGCGGGGAGCAACCATCTCCGTGGTGCCACTACCGCCTGAAAAAGCGGACCCGAAGTCGCCTACGGTGTTATGCAACCACCAGCGGGCATCTTGCATTGATCTGCAGGGCATGCTTCCGGTTGTCCAAGCATAAGCCCAACACACACCTCCTGCACCATATAGTGGAGTGCGAGCCGAAACAGAGCAGGCGTCTCCGCATGTCTCCGCCAACGGACAACACACCAGAGATGCAAGAGGGTTCCTCCTCTCGAAGAAGAAGGGACAAGGGTGTAAGATCGAGGATGAGCCTAGAGGGGGGGGGTGAATAGGCTTTTCTAATTTTTATCACTAAATTTCAACTTCAAAGATTTCTAAGAGCTAGTGACAATTTTAGCAATGTTAAATACTTGACAATTATAATGATCACGAAATGATATTGCTACACAAAAGTATAAATAGCTAAACAAGTAGCACAATAGAATCAAATTGCTAGTATGGCACGAGAGTAAAAAAAAGCAAACCACAAATGAAGGACAAGAGAATTTTTCCCGTGGTCTCGGAGACTTGCCGGTCTCCCCTACTCCACGTTGAGGTAGCTTGAATTTCTTCAAGCCGGCTCCACCCGCTTGAGCCTTCCCCGATCACTAGCGATAGCTCTTCCCCGCTCCGGGTAGGCGAGCTTCGTGCCTTCACAACCGCCCGGGTCTTCACACAACCTCCTTTGTGAAGATCACCGGAGCTTCATGCCTCCAAGCCGTCTAGGAGGCGGCAACCTCCAAGAGTAACAAACTTGACGTGGCTTGATCCTCAAAAGTGCACACAATATAGCTCACTAAATGCAATGCACTCACTTGTTGCTCTCCAAAACTCAAGAATCAAGAATTCAATGCACAAGAGAGTGGAGAGAGTTGCTAGGGCTTAGAATGTGTTCAATGAAGTGACCAACCTTGCCTTAGCACAGGTGGGGGGGTATTTATAACCCCCACCCACTCAAACTAACCGTTTTCTTTTTTTACGCGAATTTGCGCCAAGGCGGTACTCTAGCCCTCTATGGGCGGTAGTAGTGCAAGACTGGGTGTAACGGCTATAACAGGCATTTAATGCACTGACACGTAGCCGTTACAGCATTTTTTATATATGGCTGGTACTACCGCCCATGGGTGCGGTAGTACCGCACCTGCCGACAGAAAATGAATGCCCTCTGGAATAAAGCTACCGCCAATGAAAGTGCGGTAGTACCGCATTTGCGGTACTACCGCTCATAGCCTGCGGTAGTGCCGGCCGAGGGAGCTCCAAAAGATCACCTCTCTGGAAAATTGCTGCTGCCAACTATGGTGCGGTAGTACCGCACTTGCGGTACTACCGCCCGAACCATGCGGTAGTGCCAACCGCAGAGATTTTTCAGCAGATGATTTTTCTCTCGAAAACACCAATGCACAAATGAACTAATGAGCCATATATTTTTTTATGCACTTTCAAGTTTCAATGACCCATGTCAAGTCCCTCTTGATAGTACGGCTACTATCTTAATAATCCGATCTTTTTCCCAACTCCAAGATCGGTGAAAAGACTAGAAAATACATCTAAATTTTATACCTTCACTTCTTTAGCTTCTTTTGCGTGTATTCCTTCCATTTTAGTACTTGAAGCCATCCAGCATCTTTCGAGGAATACGTTTATCCTGTTTCCAACTTACTTGCACAAACATTGTTAGTCTTTTCGCGTGATTGTCATTAATTATCAAAACCATAACCACACGGGGGCCTAGATGCTTTCAAAGGGGAAGCGGGCCGAGGAATCATGAGACATAACACATCCTTGGCGTTCGCTTGCAGACCAACAAAGGAACCGGTGGTATTAACATAGGGGCGCCAGAATCGGGATGACATGCCCGTATGGGAGGCGAAATCCACATAAACAACAACCAAAATTTAAGTCTTATACACACGAGGCGTCGGCATAGGCCACCCAATGGGCGGCAATTTGGGAGAAGCTGCGGAACCCCATGGAGTTCTTTCATAGTAGGGATTGAGCGGTGTCCGATGACACGTCGCAATATTAGAACGGGTCAGGTAATATGCGAAAATGTCTTACATCATTCTGGCTGTACCCCGATTGGCGGAACGATCATTTGTTCCACCATGACGGAACAGTGCTTTCGTTAGTTAGTTCGTCAAACAATTTAAATCCTTGTTGTAATGCCCTTCTAATATAATCTAATCTATTGCTTATTTTCTCATCGGAACTTTCGGTGTATGTGCCCTTATATATGTTCAACAAATAATTTAAGTGTTCATAACATGAGTTGTTGTCAACCATAAAATTTTGAAAATTCACATCTATGATGTTCATAACAATAAAAATGAAATTTTCAAATGTTAAGTAACAATCAAATTTTATTGTTTGAATTTAAAACATTGTTCAGATCTTCAAATTATTTGAAATTTTTATGGTAATATCACTGATTTATCAGGAACCTCCATAAAAATTTCAAAAATTTTGATGTCGTGGTTGTCCAATTTAATTTTTATCGTGCTCGGTGATTCTACGCGAGTGCCTTTTCGATTTTCGCAACAAATGGCAGACCAAGCGTCGGCTATCTCGCCCATACGTAAGTGGTAGCCCGCATTGCGTAGGCCGCCCTTGAATTTTTCTGTATTTTTTGGACCGTGTCTGGCATGTCATGAGAACGAAAACCCTTAGTGCCCACGATTTACGTGGTTTAAGTGGCCGTCGATTGCCTTTTCCGACTTTCGCAACAAAATGCCGGAGGAACGTCTGGCTATCTCGCCCATACGTAAGTGGTAGCCCGCACTGCGTAGGCCGGCCTTCATTTATTCCGTCTTTTTTAGGTCTAACTAATCAATTTTTTTAAATAATATATTTTTAATTGGTATTTATATAAATAAATGCTTGGATAAAAATTACAGAAATAGCATTTTGTTGTTATTTGAAATAGCCGCACAATTCTGCTGTTGTTTGAAACATCGATAATGCAATTTGGACTCCAACGTGCCATTTTTTATGAGTTAGTAGTTTTAAAATAATAGCTAACTATTAAAGAGAGAATTTGGCTTGCTTGTTGTATGCACATAGGGCAGTTGAGTGATGATTTTTTAAAAATAAATCATTTCAAGCCCTTCATAACACTTTAGGGTGTGTTTGGTTGTTACAAGCGGTACATGTATGATATGGTTCAAGAAAAATGTTATTTATGTATTTTGTTGCTTAAATGGAACTATCCCGTTCTAGATGGTGTGATACAAATTTGAGAAATAATCTCTATAGATGTTGAACCATTTCATTCACCCAAAACAATAGAATCAAATGGTACAAGACCATCCCATCCCATGCAACTAGGGGTGGGCATTTTTAAACCGAAACCGAATTACCGAACCGAATTAACCGATTATTTCGGTTATTTGATTTCGATTTCGATTGATTTTGTTTTGGTGTAATTCGGTTTTCGGTGTTGGTTCGGTTTTCTCTTTCAAAACCGAAATAACCGAATAACCGAATAGCCCATATCTAATACTATTTTTATAGTATTTTTCCTAAAACCACTAAATAATTCACATGTTATAATACATTTATGCATACGTTTAGTATATTCATATGTTTTATTATGCTTATATTGTAATTACATATGAATATTGTGTAGGTTTATCCATACTTTGTGTTGCAATATGAGAAGGTCTAAATCTAATTTACCTAGTGTTATTCATATTTTGGTTAGCAGAAAAACGAAATAACCGAACCAAAATATTTGGTTAATTGATTCGGTTTTTATTTTATCGAGAAATTCGGTTCTCGTTTTGAAAAAGCGAATTATTTTATAACCGAAAAAACCGAACCGATTAAACCGAAAAAACCGAATGCCCACCCCTACATTCAACCTCATCCCACCAATCAAACACACCCTTAATGAATGTACGAATTATGTGATGTATAGAGTTTGGTTAGGTGCTTATGTTTACCTCGCTACTCCTACAATACAAATGATAACATCAACCTGAACTACAGTTAAGATACATATACGCCTTTTGGGATTGAAAACACTGGGGGATGAAAAAAAAAAGTCAGGCTTGCAGTCATCATCCTATGCATCAGGGTCCATCGGTGCCTTTCCCTTGAAGAGCTTATAACAGACAACAAAATACTCATCTGCCAAGTCTAGTTCAGGCTTTCCCTTGTATTCCCTCTCGGCTTGGCTCTTTGCCACAGTCTCCTCAATTTTGGCTTTAAGGACACTATGGGCTTCTGCCACCACAACGTCCCCTTACGAACCATTGATGTCTTTCCTTTGTCTTCCTTACTCTTGATTGAGTAAAATTTCCCAAGGGTGAAGTTCTCAAGTGTAACTGCATATTTTAGCTTGTATTTTTGCTAGATGAATGCCTTATTGTACTTTTCAACCCATCGATACATTGAAAGAAGTAGCATTGCTCTAGTAGCTATCATTATGCATGGATGAAGTTAGTATGTTGAATACAAGTGTAACGTGAAATATCAATACATCACGTTCACTTACATGATAATCGTTGTATTTGTAGTACCGCCAGGTGACAGTGTCTGGATGTGTGGATTGAATGAGCCGCAGTAGATTACCATAGTCACAATACAGGCATAGAAACTATGATGGTACAAGTACATCTTTGCAAGAAAAATCAAGGTAGGTTAAGCCTTCTTGGTAACCCACTTCTGCTTCCAAAGTATCTCTATGTAGTCTGATATCACCAAACTCAGTGAGTGACCTCCTCTATCTTCTTCCTCCCCTCTCCCTGATTTTGAAATTAGCTCAAGTAGAGTGTTGAATGTAGTAGTGGAGTGTGTGTCATTTTTATAGGCTGTTAGTCTATAGTGTTGCAGGAGTAAATTTTGGTGAATAAAAGTGTGCTCACATCCGCAAAAAAATGAATCTTGGGACACAAGAAAGGTCAGTGAGTTATTAAGCCACTGAGAAAAGCTAATGTGTATTGTCAATTCACCGATAAAAGGTGGTTTGAATTGTCAAATTACTGAGAAAAACTAGTACATGGTATCAATTTACTAAGAAATACTCGTGTGAGTTGTCAAATAATTAAGAAATGTCGTCGTATGTTGTCTGAGAAAAAGTGGTATGAGTTGTTAAATCACTTATAAAATATGGTTCGTATTGTCAATTCACTAAGAAAAAGTGGTATGAGTTGTCAAATTACTAAGTAAAGCTAATGCATGCTATGGTATAGTTGTTGAGGAACGTGGTATGCTACGCTAGCACAAATTAAAATTTCTACCGCATAACCAGAAAGCTACTCGCAAGAAGGGGATCATAGATTGGATTACCACTAGACGTGCAGTTGCGGAATCCTTCGCGCGTTGGTGTAGTGGATCGTCCTCGTCGTGGATTGTCCTCGCTGCGGATCGTCCTCGTTGCGGTTCGTTCTTACCACACCGCAGCAGCAGCAGTGTCACCACAGCAGTCCACACGTCCCGGGATGGAACGCCATGCGTCGGCGTGCAAGCACCGTGTCGCTCGGCAGGGGCAATGAGAGGTGGAGGCTATGGTTCTAGACGTGAACAACTTCTGTCACGCCCACCCTTCTCCTCTCCTTATATAGCCACGCGACGAAACCCTAAACCAGGGCCCATCAGCGCGTTAAGCTCACGAGGTCCATTAATTACGGATCCAATCCGAATTAATGCGTCCTAGCCCGTTAAGTGTATGACCCTGTAGGTTCATGTACATTTAGACATAGATTCAGAAAACCCTTTTCCAATCCAATAGCTGGTAGCGGTTCCTTGCAGAGCATGTCAACTCCCAAACGCATATGATCAAATCGGATAGAACCTTTCAAAAATACTCATGTAATAATCTCTTTACCAAACTATATGAAGATCGAACTCAAGGCGAGAAGTATGTCATCCTTTGACAGTTCAATCCATCTCTCATATCCGTGATATATTAATAAGTTGTGATTGACTTCTCAATCACGACATGGCCATGCACTTCCTTAATCATATCACATGAGTGGCCTAGACATATATCTCCGTTACACAGGAGTGGCAAATTCCATCTTGACTGCTCACTTCCCTCTGCATGTTTCATAGCAAACATGAAAGCTACCTTTATAACTATCCGGTTAGGAAATAGCGTTTGGTGGCCCTAAGGTAAACTATTACACATGTAGGGAATGTGACAATCTCAGGTCTAAGGATTATACATCCACTATGTATGAGATACACTGATGACACATAAGAATGTAATATTCTCACAGTGTCCCATTGCGGGTCGATCTAACCCATGTTCTTCATCATGAGTTCACAATGTATTGATGATATCTCCATATCCCATGATCGATGAAACATGATCATCGATCGATATATGTGATGATCTATTCATCGTTGTCCTATATGATGATATCCGATCAGAGATACTTACAGAATTATATCAATAAGTAGAGAGTTTCATAAGCAAGTCACATACTTGCTGATCAATATAATGATATATATTCATTGGACCAATAATCATATTATGATTCATAAACATAGTCATGTTACAATCATCTATATGACTGCCTCAAGGGCACAACACTAACAATAATATGGTCAATTTTGTCAAAAACATTGGCATGTAGTAAATGACGTGTTTTAGGCGCATAGTCAGGCAATGAAGCAGAAATACACAGTAACCTAGTAAAATATAATCCCATGCAATTCTTGGAGATAATTTATGAAGGAAATATATAGTTACATGGTACATAGTGTTTGTTCAAGTGCATATTTTACTAGCTACATGTACGATATAAACATCAAGGCATACAATCCAATCAACCTCACTATAACTATGATACATGAACACTTTTTGAAATGTAAACGACATAGCGGTTTGCACATTAAATTGGCCTTGAGGGCAAACGCCCCTAATGCAAAAATGGAATACCATAGGGCACTCACATAGAGTGGTGGTCGTTAGGGTGGTGTGGACACAATTGGTTGTCACAGAAGTGGAGGGTATAATTGCAGCTTGGGTTGGTGCCATAGCAGTATGGGTGGTAGTCGTTACTGAGCTACACCACCTACTCATTATTCCTCTCTTTGATCCTCTGCCTTCGAAACTTGTCGTTGTTGATCCTCTCACTCTAGAGCTCCTCCCACCATTCATCTAGGAGGATTTGGAGAGTGTGGTGTAAACCTGGGCAGGTATTGGATACAGTTGATCCACCCACTCGGTGAGTTTGCAATCCGTGGTTTACAAGGAAGATAAGGTAATTACGAGCAATATAATGATATATACATGAAAATATAGATAGAAAATGAACTACTTACTATGAATAGATGGCAGCAAAAGAATCGATGTCCTGAGTTCCCCATGTTGTCAGAAACATGGACTATAACGTCAAGTTTGTACTTACATTGCAACCAAAGCTGAGGGATGTGTGGGTAGTAATGAAGGGATTTGTAGGGGTGTAGGACTTCCTGTTGTGAGCACAAGATCAAGGATTGAGAGTTAAAATCTAGGGGTATGTAGATGCGTGTGTCTTCTAGGTAAGGGTTGTAGCCTTAAACCTAGTTCATCCTTGTTGTCCCCTCTCATGCCTTGAACTACCTATCCATCATGTTGTGATTGGAGGAGTGTGTTGGAGGTACATGGATTCTCTACGTGGGACAATTTACAGGCCCTCTCGGATGTGGACCATGGACTTGGGGTACATAGAGTGTGCTACGAGAGTGTGTTATTACTTTGGTCTGAAAAAGGGGTAGTCGGAGTGTTGTCACCTCAGGGTGAAAGGGAAGAAGCAAGGTATTGTTGCTACTAATTGAAAAGGCTACGGATAGGGCTTGTGGTGATGCATAGTGTTAGCATTATCCCTTTGTCATGGTACTAAGTAGGGGAGGATGTCTTGTAGCCATAGCAGAAATCATGTATCATGCCATAGCGAATATAAAGGAATGAGAGGATGTAATGGAACAAGTTAGCAACAAAGAAACAAAAATAAGAAAGAGCATGACACCACAAATATCATAGAGTGTGGCAAAAACATAAGTACAAACTATAAGGACCAACTGCCTATCGACGATCGGGATCGCCTGACCGCAGAAGTGAAGAGGGGGTTGGTGTGAATGAGGGACCCAAGAGGCACTTCGCTCAACGTCGGTGCGGGTGTAGGTCGATGTGTGGCGTCAGCGAGCAGGAGGCAGGAAATTATACTGGTTCGAGCCCCCACAAGGGTAACAGCTCTACGTCCAGTCTTCTCCGAAGGTGGAGGAACTCTTTAATTGTGGGGACAGAGGGCGAATTACAGTATGAGCTTGAGCGCTTTGCTCGTGTCCACTGGTCTATGGCTAGAGAGTTGATGATCTGTATATACACCTTGCGTGGTCTTATATACTCCGAGAGTCTTTGCCGCAGCAGACGGAGAGATTCTCGGGAGTGGCTTCGTGCGCATTGAAGGTGGGCTGCAACTGCTTCGGAAATGCCGCCCACTTCTGCCTTGATGCCATTTATTCGGGTCTTGGTAACCGCTGGGTGAGCGCACGCCCTTGAGCCAAGGTCGAGCTCGAGCGAAGACGGGGCCCCTCACCGCTCAAGCTCGAAGTCGCGCGGGGTCCAACGTCGCCTAGGTCGAGGCCTAAGTGTAGGATCGAGGATGCGCCTAGAGGGGGGGTGAATAGGCGTTTTACAAAATTCGATCGCTCACTAAAATAATTCGCTCTAATACACCCCTAAGTCAAAACCTAATCAAAGATATATGCGGAAGCGATAAACTCAGTTTTGACAATTAAAGCCTAAATCAACTAGGCTTACTAGTGCACTAACTAAATTATGTCTCTATACTAGAATTGCTAAATTGAGCAAACAATCAATACTAAGCAATTCTAATTATAATCAAGCAATTGATAAATATACAATAAAGTAAATGCTTGAAGGTAAAAGAGACAACCGATATTTTTCCGTGGTGTTCGGAGACTTGCCGGTCTCCCCTAGTCCACGTTGAGGCAAGCCCAACCACTTGGACCGGCTCCCGCTCGAGCACCCGCCTCGTTTCCACTAGTCGTGGTTTTTCACGCTTGCGCGTAGGCTCAACCCGAACCTTCACAAACTTGCCGGGGCTTCTCACACCTTGAGAGCTCCCGCGCACGACGCCTACGCCGTCTAGGAGTCGGCAACCTCCAAGAGTAACAAGTCGCTCCTTCGCTTGAACTTCACCGAGCACAACGAATGCGCTCCCGGTGATCACCAAGTGCAACACATGCACAAGGACCTCCCTCAAGTGCAACACATGCACAAGAGACTCTCAACCCACTTCTAATTGCAACACATGCAATTAGTCTCACTCTTGCTCAAGAACAACTTGCGGAAATGCAATACATGCAAATCACCTCTCAAATACTCACACAAGAGCCAATACACAAATGAGAGCTTCAACACATGAACCACCTCACCCAAAATGCTCAAGCAACCAGCAAATGCCCCCCATGACCTCCTTTTATAGCCTCACAAAGAAAACTAGCCGTTGGGGGCAAAGCAGGCATTAAACGAGCTAAAACTAGCCGTTGCTCACAGTGTTTTGGTACTCTCGGCTACTGGCGGTAGTACCGCCTAGGGGATCAAAAAACCTTTCTCTGCCAAAAAGCTACCGCACGGGCGGTACTACCGGCCCCTACGGGCGGTAGTACCGCTTTTGCGGTAGTACCGCAGCTGCCTCCACTAAAATGCTCATAACTTTTGATTCCGAACTCCGATTTGGGTGATTTTTGATTCTATGCGAAGCTTATCACGAGGGCTACAATCTACACCCATTTTCAAGATTTAATCAACCATAGATATTTTTAAATATCACCAAAACTAAACTCTAATGTAGTCATTCAAGTCTAAAATCTGATTTTCTCGAAATACTTCACATAGACTTGATCAAAACATGACTACAAGCTAGCAAGGGTCAACAACCTTGAACCATGTGATGATCAACTCATGATCAAAATAATTTGCAAAACACATTTGCAAATACTATTCACATGCTTCAAAGAAGCGAGCGTAAATTCCAAATCCAACTAGCTTGAGCATTCTCGTTTTGCAACACATGCAAAACCTAGCTCCAAGCAACCACTTTGATTTTGAAAGATTTGTTTTGTAAAGAGAAAACAAAACATGAGGCTTCAACATTTGCAACACATGCAAAAGTGAACTTCACGCAAAAGCCAACGATATCTTGCTTATCCTATTTGCAACACATGCAAATCAAAGCATTATCTGAAAACCAAATGCATATGCTCTTCCTCTTTGCAACATATGCAAATCGAGCATAAACCAATAACAACCGAGCATAAACTTAACCCATTCGTAACACATGCCAAATGGTTAACTCTTATGCAAAAACCAAATCCAAATGATTTGAGCTTGAGTGAGCAGCGATTGAGATCATCAACACATGATGAAGCTCAAGTTAGGAGACAACCCTCTTAATAATGCGGCGATAAAACTAGACTCAAAGACTACAAAAGTCCTTAGCCTATCTAGTTATACCTTCGCGCCAGCATCAAGCAATCCCTTTGGGGTCTTTATGATCTTCACTTGGTACTCCTTGGGATCATCACTCGACTCCTCTTCTTTATCATCTCATCCATCTTTGGACCTAACTCAATCACAACTCATAAAACTTGTTAGTCCAAGATGCATGGTTGTCTCAATTATCTCTTGCACTCCATTAACACATAATGGATGCCTTTAGATCAATTGAGCACAACCTAAATCAATTTGAATGATTTAAGTGTGTCTTAAGTACAATAGTGCAACTCATGCTTTATTATACTTAAGAGCTATTCATTTGTCCTTAATTAATCAAGGAACACCATCAACACATGATGAAATGTTCTTTAATGATTAACGAGACAAATGAACTCAATTTAAATTATCATTTAAATTGATATGAGTATATATTAACTACTCAAGTTTTCATATACTCATGTATTTAGTTTCTTTGTCTTGATCCTTATATGTGTCAATAAGAATTAGATCAATACAAAGAGACTTTCAAGTTAAACTATAAACTCCCCCTAAGTGTGTGCATCCATGTAATATATGGATTGGGAAACATGATGCACATTTTGTGGTTAATATAATGAGGACATTCATATTTTAACTTGACTCCAAAGTATGCAACTAATACTAGAATGGATACGCAAACATACCTTGGATTTTTCATTCTTTTAATGCGATGAGACTAATCAAAGATATTCTAAATAAACAAGTTAGTCTCGATATAAGATTTGTCATTAATAATAAAATCACATTAAGGGATATTAGATTTGTCATTAACACCAAAACCATAACTAATGAAGGTTGAACTTACACTAAGGTCTTTGCTGGGGTACCCGAGCCGGATACCCTGTTGACCGTGTGTTGACCTGTCGGAAATTTATCAGTCTCCGACACTGCCCATAGGTACTACTAATCTACCTAGCCATCTCCCTCTCTATCTCTCAGTCCATGGCTCTATTCGTGTCCTTGTCTCCGGACCCTCTTGGGCCAACAGGCTCCCGATGTTAGCGGTCTAGGGCTCGAACAACTCCACTGCTCGGGTGTTTGGATAGTCCTAGGTCCTAGTGGTGCAACAATAGTAGGTGTGGCATACGGATGCATGATCTACATTGACTATGTCGTGGGCAGCGCATCAAAAGAGTTGCGCACCTAACAAGACCTCGTGCTGTGCGGTGGGATGGTTTGCAAAAATGTCCTCGGCGGCAATGTCAAGCTAGGAAGCACGTTGATAGGACAAACCCTAGGCCATGTCGTGGTGTGCATTTGATTTGCAAAATATGCAAACAATTAACAGGATGTACGGGTAAGTTGAAACGAGTGAACATGAAATGGAATTGCCATAGTAGGCCACATACATGGTGTTTGTATCATTAGCAGACAATGTCGTAGGCATCTTGTTAATCCCTAGAAGAACATTATCTAAATCAAGTTGTGAAAAAAACCTCACATTTTGACTTGTCAAAGAGAAAACATCTCGTCTCAGTCCAACAACAAAAGATCAAACTTGGGAGTGCCATTTGGAAGAAAACTTGGCTCTGCTTGTGCAATTTCGTGTGTACGTGGCAAGATAGTATGAACTACTGTAGCCTTGCTTGTGTGGATGTAGCAACGCTCATGAGAATCCGTCGTACACTTGTTCTTGTATGCCTACCAAAAATCACCAACTTCCTTCGTACGCTTGCTTCAGTGTACAGGTAGCAAGCCTTGCAGAATATCCTGGTACTCTTGCTTGTGTGTGTAGTGATTTCCGTCGAAATCACACCATGAACCAACCGATGCGCTGCTTCGATATTTGTTATTTCTTTCTTCCGCGGTTTGTCTTGGACTTCGATGACGTGGGCAGCCGCTCCTCAGAATTAATGCGTGCTTTTTGTTGATTGCTAGCCGGCCACAGCAGAATCGCCACAGAACCAATTCGGGCAGATGAGACGCCGGATTTTTTTTCCAGATGGGATCACTATTCTCTAGTGGTTGGACAAAAAACAAAAAAGACAAGTAGACATGAATTCTTACGTGAAAAGCTCTTAGGAGGAAAAACCACAGGCGCATCAGGTGGAAATTGTTATATGAGAGATTACAAGTGCGAGACGATAGAGGCAGTCTCAAACGTGTAACGGTAAAAGTACACATATATAACAAGAAATAAAAATCTTAAATGGAGAGTAAATGAAGTGATGACTTTTCTAATCTTTTTTTACTTTTTTTTAGTCTAACTTTTTTTTTATCGAAATTATAAATCTAGCCTTTTCAACGTTCTCTCACACTACCCTACCGCAGGAGGTGGGCTCCCACACTCGCCTGCCTCGGCAGACCGCCTCCCCACTCTCGACTAGGCCTGGGCGTTCGGTTTAACCGAAAATTTCGGTTTCGGTTTTCGGTTTATTTGGAAATTTGGTTATTTCAAAATTGAAACCGAACTATATTTGAAAATTTCGGTAACCGACAATTCGGTTAACCGATAGTTCGATTTTAACCAAATTAACCGAACTTGACAATGATGATGGCCGTGTCGATAGCAACTTTGTTGCTCAGGTAGCCACCATTTGTAGCCTCCTCTTTTGATATCTGAATTTAAGGACAGTCCAATTGTTTGTTTCATACTAAAATGCTCCTTGTGCAATTATGGTTTCAGGCGTTGAGGAAGGAGCCTCTGACTGTCTATGGCGATGACAAATAGACGAGGAGCTTTCAATATGTCTCCAATTTGGTGGGTCTCTTTATCAAAGTTCGGTTAGTTCGGTTAACCGAGAGTTAAAACTGAATTAACCGGAAAAAGTTCGGTTATTCCATACAGCTAACCGAATCAACAACCGAATAATCTGGTTTCGGTTTTTAAACCGGTTCGGTTTTAACGGTTTGGTTTTGGTTTCCGATTTATTTGCCCATACTACTCTCGATCGCCTTTAGATGCGCATGATGCTTGGTAGCGGCGTGCACTTCCGTATCATCCCTCAATTAAAGATTGCAAGGTTCCCGGGAGGAGAGCACCCCCACGTGTCCCCTTTGGCGATTTTGCGAAAACCCCCTACGTTTCTTAAAATTACGGATATGTCCCTATAGATTACGAATAAGTTCTTCGCGATTTTTTGTGAGGGGAAGATATTTTTTTCTAAATAGCGTTTGGGTCCCTCGTGCGTCGTTTTACGAAAAAAACCTCCCGTTAAATTCAAATCGCGAACAAACCTTTTTCTAATTTTTCAGGATAGCGGACAGGTCCAAAAACGTAACATTCATGTCCTTACTCTTTACATCTAGGTCCTTTCTCCATTTTTTGCGGGAAAAAATGTTTTCGTCACCAGAAATATGTGTGCAGCTCTATCTCTAGACTTTTTTTCCCAGCTCGATTTCTCATCTCGATCTCTGATATTTTTTAAAGCATGTATTATTGCTCGGTAAACGCGTAGAGTGTTAAACTCGACAAAAGAAGGTTGTCATCTCTAATAATTTTTCACCATTTTCCCTCTAGACTTTTTCCCCACCGTGGTTTTGCAGCTCGGTCTCCAATATTTTCCAAATAATTCGTCGAAAGAGATATTTCTACAACTCTACCTCTCTATTTTTTCCCGTTTCGCTCATTATTTCGACGATTTAAAGAATAAAACGCCGTCGAAATAAAAAAATTTCTATAAAAATACGTCACGCACGATGTGTTACGTCGCGAAAAATAAATTTCCTCGTTCTCACAACGTGACAGGCGAACTCTCACGGAAGAGTTGGATTTGAAGAAAAAGTAAGAGGGGCTAAAAGAAAGCATCACTTCGCAGGGAAACCGTACCAGAGTTGGCTGCATCGGCACGACACCATGTCTGGTGGGGCCTTAAGCCTGGCCCTAGTAACGGTTAGCACGAGATGGTGCAGAACACGGTGCGAATTCGGACGAGACTTGGACGCATTTCCACTGGAATTTCTGTGCCAGAGGCTACTGCCTTCACCGAAATTTGTCGCAACTCGTGGGCCACTTCTGCTCTGATTTTCTCTGCAGGAATTACACACACCGGACTTAACAGCTAGCATTCAGAGAAACCAAATTCAGTGGAGGCAGTAAGCTTGCCATGCACAATCAGTAGCACTGTTACCCACTGCCAAGTTCTGGGCTTCTGGCCACCACTCGCCTCTCCTCGTGACATCACTGACTAGTAAGAGATGGAGCGCAACAGTTGGATGAGCCACACCAATGTCTCACTCTTACATACTTAATCAAAAGGGAGTGAAGGTGACAACTGAAGACTCCCCTACCTGCTCAACATATAAGCAATTACCAAGCTACCACTCTACAGGAAACAGTAAAATGAGCTGAAAAGACCACATTTCACAGTGAACAAGAGGCAGACAGGCAGGATCAGGTCTTCTTCTCCAGCAGGCGAAACACGTTGAAGATGGCAAAAATTTCTAGACCCGGTAAGTCGGAATGCGTCAGATTTCTTCCATGCCCTCGTCGAAGAGCATCTCGTGGTAGCGGCATTCGCGGCTGCAAAAGGCCCTCTCCCCTCTGGAAGATCGGGCCACCAGAATTGGTCACTCAATCAGATGGCATCAAAGAATGGAAAAAAGAAGGTGGTCTTTCCATGAACTAGTGACAATTTTAGTTTATTTAATTCTACCAAAGTACATACCTGATAAGCTTTTTTTTCCCCCACTGAATCTTCACCGTGGCCAATTAGCTTAATTAGAACGCCAGGGAAGTTTTAGGTGAAAATGAATGAGCTAAGTAAGTTGATTACAAGCCGAGACATACTTAATTTTCACTTTCAACGGCTAAAATATTCAGAACTATCTGCACTGAATACTCAATCCTGAAACTTCGGAGATAATTTGGATGAAAGGAAATGGAGAGTACATGGAGGCTAGCACTGACCTGTACATGAAGATATCCTTGCCTTGGCCAAGGTCCTTGCTGCAGCCATGGCAGTACCTCAAGAAATCGTCCCTGCCGCTCGCTGCCCGCTGCGCCGAGAAGACACCGCGACTCTCAACGACCAGGTTGTCGAATATGTGCGTCGTCCTCGGGTTCGTCCCGCGGGCGATGACGCGGGTGTAGTTCTCCGACGTCGCCATCTCCCTCGGCGACATGCACCGGCGAGGGGAAGCGTGCTGCGCCAGGTGATCGGCGAACGCAGGGGTGCCTGCCGTGCCGCTCCTGCTCTTGACGCCGAACTCCTTGGACGGCGAGCACGGCGGGTAGCTCGTCTGGACCCGGAGCTTCTGCCCTGTCAGCACCGTCAACGCTACGTCGTCGGGGGCCTCCCCGTTCAATGCCCCAACGAGACCGAGTCCGACGGGCTTGGTCTCCCAAGGGTGGTGCTGACTCTTGCTCCGGCGATCGCCTGAGACGCTGCCGCTACGGGAGAACGGGACAGCCGTGCCGCCGCTGCCACATGTGGCCGGAGGCATGGGGCTGGCTGCCTGCAGGATGGAGGTGGGGCTAGTGACGGCCTCCGCCCGCTCCGGCGAGGCCTCGCAGGAGGAAGCCAAGAACAGCTTGGGCGGAGAGGCGAAGGGAGGTGAGATGGTGGCGCGGCCATTATCAAACGCAATCTTGTGCTGCTTGGTGCCTCCACTGCTCGGCTTAGCCCTCCTCCTCAACATGCTAGTGTCACCTCGGCAATCAACTAGCACACTCAATCAGTAGCTACTTCGATCAGTAACAACCACTGCCACAACGCCATGAAAACTCATCAGGAAATTGCACAAGAACCAATGGAAGATGCATGCATGCTGTAAAAGAAGAGATATGCTGGTTCAGAGAATTAATCTGCTATACCTGCAGCTAGCTAAGCCTATGCGCAGAGCCTGCAAGTCACAAAGCAAAGCGTGCAGCCATGCATGCATGGAAGCAAGCAAGCTAGGTCGTCGTGCAGGAGCTGGAGCACATAGCATTCGATCTCCTCCTGCCAAGCAAAGCAAAGCTCTAGTGCTCTCTGTTAAATACATGCGTGCAGCTTTCCCTTTTCAGAGAGGAGAGCATGAGCCATTTTGACTGCAGCTCGACAGTGTGCATTGACATGTGGACCCCGGGGGCGTCCCTGGGGTGGCCCACCTGGCATTGGGGAGGCCGGGATGTTAAGAATCGACATGCATGCAGAGGGCTGCGTGGATCTGTGTGCAGTGAGTGATGCAGTGTCAAGAGCGACTGTTAACTCGCAAGTGGCAGCATGCAGGCTGCAGGCATGCACCTAAGGATAATCATCAGCTGTGCAGCTGCACTGAAGCAATGCAAGGACCATTTATTAATTTGGTCGTATTTTCAGTGCTTGGTAGGGAAGAGCGCAATGCCTATTTATGTCTGTGTATAAATTTGTTCGTAGTCCTGTCGAAAACAGCGCGGTTAACTTTGTATGCATGGTATCTATGGCTCCAGCTTTGTCTTAAGCGAATTTATCGCATAGCTCAATGGTTAAGATTGTTCGTCACTATCACGGAAAATATGAGATGTTACAAGTGAGTTATAAAGCATTGATCAAGTCTACGAGGCATGTGTCACTCGTAGAAGATATGTCTATTAGAACATACAACTCTATAAGAGCGGTGCTTCTATGCATCACCCCCGATATAAATTGCACAAATATTTAAGCAAATGAATGGGTAAGTAAGTAATCATTATCAATGGCGGAGCCAGAAAGTTCCAAAGAGGGGGCTTAAAAAAGAGAAATCCAAAATCAACTACTATGACTATCGGCATATTGTAAAATAGTTGAAATTTAAATTGTATGCAATATAAGTATGTAACTATGAAAGGAGAAAAACGTACCATTCATTGCTTCAAAAGAGTTGACAGTTGATATTTACGAGTTTTCATATTCTAAAAACGTTCTAAGATATCTTGCATGTTTATCTTTGTAAATACGTCTCGTTCAATGTAACATACCATAAGATCATTCAACCATTAATCGATGAGGGTTATACGCGATGAAGAATCTGGGGGCACCGAGATGCTCTCGGTGAAGGTGAGAGCTTTCGATAACCTGTGTGCCAAAACCCTAGATCAAAAGGGTGTCCAGAAGATGGCGAAGCTCAAGTCTTTTCTTAATCTCTTGAGTGTTGGCATCTTTCTATCTTATATGGCGACGGTTATCGGGACTAAAACCAAAACTACTAAAACTTCTCCCGATTAGAGCACGTAATGGTGGGTCAAGCCTAAATTTTTGGATCTTCTTCCTTGATTTTCGGTATTTTCTGTTATGACTGAAGATCACAACTAACAACCTCCTCATTACCTTATAGGCCACAGCACCACAACGCTATCCGTACGTATGTACGTACGTACGTACGTACGTCGTTATGTGCATGTGAATTGGAAGAGAGCACGATATGTCAAGGAGAAACAGAGCAAGCAGGGAACAAGATGAGCTAGGAAGAGAGGCCAGATTGTGAGCAAGTGATCAAGACCTGGCGTGCGCGCTTGCGCACGTTCAAGATCAAGTGATCATAAATAGCAAGCGCCGCGCAGCTCACAGGATCCTCGGTATATAGGGATTCACATGGAACTCTTGTGTGCGCAGCCAAAGAGCACGAAGACGAGGAGGAGGAATGTGTGTGCTAGCTACTACAGTATGATCGCTGTGCGCGCGCGCGTGTGATGTAACAGGGAGCAATGGCGAAGCATTGCTTCGCTCGGTATAATGTTTATGGCTTCGTCTCAGCACTGGGCGTCGCAGCCAGGAATGCAGTTATTGCGCCATCCCAGAGCCAGAGGAGTAGCTGGGGGATGATCAGCTCTGAGAAGAGGACGACGCTTCCCATGGATATGTATTACTGTACTACTGTTCTGAAATTCTGATCGCAAGACGCGAGTACAAAAAATATACTTTGCTATGATGTGTGTTTTGGTTTGGTTAATGTGCAACTCTAGTCAAGCTCAATCGGCATCAATGCATCTGTGAACTGTTCTTGCAATTTAATAGCACGCATGTAAGCTGCATGCATGGGCTAGGCTTGCTGGGTGGGGCTCCAGCCCCACTGGCACCTACACCTCTGATCATTATCTACCTTTTATTTATGTTTCAGTATTTATATAGCTTTTAAAAAATGATACATAGAAGCACCTCCCATATACAAAATATCATGTGTCGTTAGCATTTGTGTTGGCTATAAGGTCATAAATAGCTGGATCTGATCTAGTTGACAAATTAGACCTCCTAACCAAGGGTTGTTTTTTTATCTTCTAAGCTAAAAAGCAGTTGTAGTTTTTTATAAGAGGCTATTTGACAAACAACTAATTTTTCTCAGCAATAAACTGTAAAAGCATGTCCTACCCAACTTTCAGCATCTGGCTTTTGCTAGTTATATGTAGTTTCTAGCTTATGCTAAAAATCACTTTAAAGCTAAGCTGTTTGGAGTACTTACTGGCTTTTTGAAAGCTCAAGTTAACTTTAAGCCCCACCAAACAGGGCCTAATTCATATGGAAATGCTTCGTTAATTTTGTTCTTATAAGGGTGGCACACAATGGCGGACCCAGGACATAAATTTAGGGGGTGCTAAACTGGTAACAAAATAATGTTAAAATAAAACAAATCAAACAAAATAGAAGTACTTACTGAGTATTGTGATAAAAAAATCATACATAATTAGAAGAGAAACATAATGAAAATGTGAAATACACCGAACAATAAAGGTAGTACCTCGATAATACCATAGTGGTTAGTGCGTTCCTAAAAACCCATAAATATGTGTAAATAGTTGCCTGTACATTCAAATTAGCAAAGTTAGTGATGCAATCATAAAATTATGATTTGCAATTAGCTATAAGCATTGAGAAAAGAATGCAACATACCACTAATCACTAGCATTAAACAATAAGAGTATGAGGCAATGGCATTCTATGTTTCTTCATGGCTTGGAAGTATTTCATGATTTTATCATCTTGAAGGCTTCTAAATATCTCTCGCTCAATATAGCATATCATTAAGTCACTGAACCACTCATCTGCTACTCTATTGCGCAAATCTTTCTTGATATTATTCATTGCAGAAAAGACTCTTTCTACTGATGATGTTGCCACTGGAAGGATTAATGTTAGCTTGATGAGGTGCTAGACTAATTAATGGAAAAGTTCAGTTTTCCTTGTTTCAACCATCTTTTGAGCTAGCTTTGCAATATCACCACATCCATGAAATTCTACACTTCTCTTTATGCCCTTGAACATTCATACTGCATTTTTTGAGGAAAATCATGCCCTTTTGTTTGGGTTGGACCTCTCAATAAATAAGAACTTCTAACTTGTTCTCTAATTTCATTGTCATACTCATCAATTGGTATGCTTTTCATTGGATTCAAGATAATTTCATCGGGATTAAAATCCACTCAAAGTTTCTTTGTTTGGTTATTGCTCTCATTAATATGAGGAGTATTACTTATATTGCTTGAAAAATATTTATTTAGTATTCATTTGTCTATCTTTTATAAATCTATGAATCGATAAATAGTAGTAGTCAATACTCTCATACAAAAATGAAACAAAGAAACTTTAAATACCTATACAGTGGCCACTGTCATGATGTTGAATACTTGATGATGCATTGATGCCGTCCAAAGTCTCACTTCACACTCCAACTCTCCAACTCCAAGTCTCCACACAAAATCCACCACCAAGCCGCCCAGGGATAGCCTCGAGCGCTAGCAGCTGAGCCTGACTTCTCCTGGCACTGGCGGTTGGCAACCTGGCCCCCTTCAGTCGGTTGGCCCCGGCCACTCGGCCCCGGGCCCTCCTCTACTCAGCTCGCCACCTAGCCTCTTCAGCGTGCCACTGCTTGGATCAACTACTCCACCTGTCGGTCGTCGTGCTCGCCAATCTCCATCGCCTAGTTGCCCACCAGCTACTGCCTACTGCCCTCGCCTCGGCCAGCTACCGCCCTCATAGCTGCGGCCAGTTAGCCCTCCTCGCCTCCTTGGCCAACGGTCAGTTAGTCCTCCTAGCCTCCTTGGTCGAGCGTCGCCCTCAGCCCCTCATCTCGCCGGTCGCCACTCTCACCTCGTCGGCTTGCCTGTCACCGTTCAAGCCTCCTCGGCTGACTGCCACCTGCAACCTCGATTCAATCGTGGCCAAATTTTGGAATTGGGATGGGTATTGGAGATTAGGGATTGGGGATTTAGGGGAACTGGCTGCTATGTTGTCAGTGGTGGCTAGTGGGCTGGGCTGGCATAGACCGTGTGGTGCGTGGCGGACTAGTGCTAGACCAGATTAGTTACTGGCTTACCTCACGGATGACGAAAGTAAGTCTTCTTCTACCTCCAGTTTCGTTGTTGTTCTCCTTCCAAGTTCCAGGCTGTCCGTGGCTCCAATTTCTTGGCTGGATTGAAACTTCAAGGCACGGTGGCGCCCCATGATGGGCATAGGGTGCTAGGGATACCTATGGTACTGTCAGGCGTAGGGTGTGCCCTAGCCCCCTATTCCCTGCTCGGTCCACCACTGGTGGCTCACATCATTGGCATTACAGTATCCGGGGAGAAAGAGAGGCTATCATTTTCATTTTTTTTTTGAGAACGTAGGAGGGGCTATCATTTTTTGCAAGAAAAATAAATAAACCTGGAACCCCTCATCTTCACTTTAAACTGTTTCAAACATTCCGAAAAATACTACTATGGGTTACCACGAGTTTAAGACACATAAAACTCTAAGATGCGGGCTTTACTGTGAAATTAAGTTGCTCTTAGTTACTTTCACTTGCTAGACTGCAAGTAAAGTAAAGCCCAGTTTAAGAGTATTTAAATCAGCTTCAGTTTTTAAAAAGCTAGTAAGCCTCTGAACAGCTTAGCTTTTAAATGGTTTTTGGCACAAGCTAGAACTATATATAACTAGCAAAAGTAAATAGCTAAAAGTTGACTGGATCTGCTTTTACAACTTATTGTTGATAAAAATTAGCTATTTATTAACAGTCTCTTATAAAAAAGATATAGCTATTTTTTAGTTTAGAAAACTAAAAAGTAACTTTTTTTTTAAGCTACGTCTCTCTGGAAATATAGCTAAATAGATGATGCAGTGATCGCTGCAGGAGCTAGCTCATCTTTTCCTGACGGTTGTTCAATGTCTGAACAAGAACGTACGCACCTCACACGAACCGAGGAGGGCCACCACTCTCGCGTGCAGCGGGTACACGTGTGAGGCTGTGGGGTGGGCCCCGCCTGCCACGCGGCCTGATTGGCTGGCGCCATGCATGCTCGTGGGAGAGCATGGATGGATGACAGAGGCACAGAGCTATGCCATGCTATGCATGCACGCACGCACGCATGGTCTCTTTCTCTTCTTGTAGGCTGGACCTGCCATCCTGCCTCTGCAAAAGGGCCAAAATGCTGCGTAAAATGGAGACAAAACATATTGTTATAGCAGGCATTAGTGCAAGGGCTTTCACTGCTTGTGCCGTCGAATTTGACCAATGCATTGCTTCTTACTAACTACGTACATGATGTGTATCATTAAAAGAAATTGTATGGTGCATCATATTGAAAGTATACTAGGAATACTAGAAATTAGATCTAGAAAATAATTTATCGAGAGTATTCATACTACTTTACTATTAGATGAAGTATAAATAAATACTAACTAATATAATTCTCGGATTTAAAAGAATGAACCGTTCACGTTAAGTTTAGTAGCTCATAACAAATTATCCAGTGCTGGCTAGCTGATAGATATACCACCCCGGGGTGGTGTTGGGTTGTACCGATATGTGCATGCAGTGTACCATTTGGAAATTGTGTGAAATATTTGCAAGCTTTCAAAGATGGTCAGATGGTTCAGAATGAAATTATATGTGAAAGATTTAAAACCTAACATTCTTATCATAAGTAGTATATTAGTTGTTCATTAATCATTATGTCCTTTTCTTTCGAGAGGAATTGATGTGAATCAAAATCGACGATAATCAGCCACTTACCAATGAAACAGTGAACAAAATAACAAACACTTGGATTGTGTGAAAAGATCGTTGGCTCTGTATAACAAAAAACTCTTGCAAAATTCTCTTAAGAAAATTTTTTTTCCACACTTTATATTTGCCTTCTATACTTATTTAGGCTCTGTTCACTTTAATGGTCGCAGCTATAGTGGTCCACTTTGTCCTGCTCGTGGTGGTCTTCGTCCCCCAAGATTTCAAGTTGGTGGTCATGGACAAGATGGAGTCCGTGATCGTTTAAGATTTAGAAGCAATGATTCAAATAAGCGGTGTTCTTGGTGGTGGCGCCAGAATGTTAAATCGGGGTTCCGGATTGTGCACCTAGAATGTTGGAAATCCGGATTGCTTACACTGCGTTCTCTTTTTCCTTTTTGTTTTGTTTAACATTGTGCTTTGTTAGATGGAGAAATTTTAGGACTTGTATCATTTTGATGTAATGTTCTTGAGATTAATAAAATCTTCCTTCATCTAAACAAAGGCCCTGTTCAGAACACGGAGATTTTTCATGTTTCCAATGAAATCCCGTGTTCGCCTTAGATTTTTTTTTTGAAGAAAGAATCTTAATTACAAAATCTGTTATCAAAATAGCGTTGCTCAAATTGCTCAATGCTCATGCGCATCTTTGCTTGTGGAAGGACGTACGTAGGTATACGGCACTACGGCACCTGTCTTCTCAATGAACAATCGACACGTCAGGAGCGCAACCATCAAAGGGAAAAGGACATTCCAATGGCATCAAATCAAAGTTACAGCAACATATTCAATTCAGACTGTATCCTATTTCGTCTGTATCCTGGTGCTTCTTTAAATCAGAGATCGATCAGACCTGATTTTAAAACTGATCAGTTTGTTTGGACTCGATCGTGGTTCTGATTGGGCGAGTAAATTAATGCCAATGCCAATCGCCATTCACCCAACTCAACTATTGTCTTCAGCTCTGCAGTGGGATTGCTGATAGGATCAGCCAGCCATCAGCTTTGCTACAAAAGCCTGAAATATGCTATGTGCTCAATCACTCGTGCTGTTCTTTCTGTGTACTATGCACAACCAAAAACCAAATGTGTCTGTCTTGCCAAATTAAGACTAAGCAATGAGCAGGTGAAACCCAGGAGCATTATCCACGAAATGTTCATGCTATAGTAAGTGGAAAACTTATGCGCCGACAAGATGTAGGGAATTCTTTTGATTTTCGACAGGCACAGATCCTAAAGCATACAGGAGATCGAGTTGGCGGTGTCATCTGCGCTAACTCGTAACCAAGTACTAACTAGAAGTGTTTTATGATACATCATATATGCAATGTCCTCTTAGTGGAATGCAGAAATAATTCCTCAGGCTCAAGGTACTGAAAGCACATTGTCAGTAAGACTATGGATAGCATTTTCTGTCTTTTTGATCTTCAGTGTGTGCATGGGTCTAGGTGGTCAGGCTTCATTGAGAAAAGAACAATAGAAGGTGGTCCAGGTCAGAAGGGAGTGATTGCAATGCTGGACCATGGCCGGCTAGTGCTAGTCCAAACAGTGGCAGTTGATGGATGAATAGCTCAATGCTGGGTCCTGGTGTTCTTGTGGGTATATACTCTCAAAATTTTGGATGGCCACTTTGACCATGACCTAGAGATCAAAATAATGGGGATATGTAGGGGGTCCTCATTCTACTAGCTACCATCTGAAGAATGGATTGGCACCATGCATTGCCTTATTAACTGCCATGCTACATCAGTGGGGAACCCTACCTAGGGCCCTAGGCTAAAACTTTGGCTTTGTCTGGTCATTTTTCATGCGACTCAAGTGTGTTTGGCACATCCTTCTGGTGAAAGAATTTGCAATTGATCAATGGTGAGTCAAGAATTTGTTGTTGGCAATGGAGCAGCTGTGATAGTTGGCAAGCATTTTGTAGAGATGTTGTGCTCAAGGGTTTGAAGCTGTGCTTATAGAAAAAAATTTAAAAGTGAAGTTATACTCCTCGCACAATATGTATTCTAGAATTCAACATAAATGAAATTAGGATTTCTGCGCTGACTGGAAACAACAAAAAAAAAGGTACCTTTGTTTTCTTAAAACATAGACCCGCTGTGCTAAAAGTGCCACTGGCAAGAACCTTCAGAAATAGTGCCTGAAATGTTTATTAGCAAAGCATTATATATTTGAGAAATTTTATATACATTATACTCATAATATATAATAAGTAGTAGAAATCAAATCTAACTATTAATTTGTTAAGAATATTTCTACTACTCTACTATCAAAGGAAGTATAAATAAACTCTAGCTAATTTAATCTATTGAATCGAAAATAATGAACGGTTCATATTGAATTTAATGTGCCGTAAAAGAGCTCATATATTTAGGATTTCGCAACTAATACAAGACGAAGAATCGCTACCACGAAGCCGATTTATCGAACAAGGAAATTCGATCGTACGCAAAAACGGCATACCATTTTCCCTCTTTGATCATCCCTCATTAATACAACAGGCTAAACGTTAACCAATGCATAGTCAAGAGATAAGAACAGAAGGGAAAGGATGAGCATCAGCCGGTACCAACTTCCCTGTTTCTGGCATGCATTTTTGGCCCCAATCACATGCCCAAACAGTCAGCGGACGAGCCGCGACATGGCCTTAACCCCACTTCGATCTCACAAGCAATGATGCCTAGAGAGATATATACATCGCTAATGGCCTGAACGTCCCTGAAGCATTCCAGGCTTTCACCTTTGGTGCTTAGGCTTCTAACGCTCCCATTGGAGGTCACCGTCCTTGTGTTCTGCATCTCTGCGTTCTTGTCTACTCGATGACGGACAGATGGATCGATCCATGATGCAGCCATACCCCCCTCTCTCTGGCTTCAGCAATCATATCATAGCTTTGCTTTTGCGAGTTCGTTCAGATAAAGCTTTTCTTTTGCAAAAGTATTTGGGTAAATATCCTGTGCAATTAAATATTTGATGAAATTATCGTGCAACCCTACTAAAACAAGTTTCAAAAAAATCTGAAAAAAATCATAGATATACATCTCAGCTTACCCCATCTACATATAAAATTTCATGATCAAATTCATCCTGTGCTAAGAGTAATAAAAAAGACAAACTTGATCTGATTTTTTTCAGAATTTTTTAAAACTTTTTTTAGTAAGGTTGCACGGTGGTTTTACTAACTATTTAATTGCACATGATATTTTGCCAAAGTATTTGAGTTATCGCAGCCACCAGATCTGCGCTACGCGTATGTACAAATGAGTGAATGACTCGAAATCGTTATGAACTGTCACTGGCAAGCGAGGCTCGCAAACTGACCACCTGTCCGCGGTAGCTAGATCACAAGGCTAATTTCACTGATTAAAAGGAAAGGGAAAAAAACCTCCAACACTGCATCTTTGAAACGATGAAACGACAGCACAAAAATGCAATCATGTCCTTAATTGGCTAGCTGCCCTCCCTCTTTTAATGCATAGATGCAAACCTATCACCTTGATGGAAAATTACATCTGGCATTTGTTACATTAAAGGTTATGGCGGGCCAGGTGTCGCTTAGCGAGGTCATGTTTGTCTTTTGTTATAATCTGAAAAGCCATGACTTCTGAGAGCCATTAGCTACAGGGGTGGATCTAGGGTTAAATTTGAGAAACGCTATAAATTCATCTTTTTAATACGCTAAATTTGTTGATTAAATTGGCTCTGATTTTGGTAGTTTGGGCTTTTTAAGAGCTTAGAACTATTTGTATTGTACTTTTATCAAATTTCAAATATATCTGTTGAATTTATAATATTACGAAATTATCATACAACATTATAGAATTGTACATGTGAATTGCGCACCACCATCGAAATTTTTCTAGCTTTACCACTCATCAGCTATAATCATGGTGACAATAGGCAAGTAGGAGCGGTGGTAGTAGTAGTTAACTTAGACACATCTCCATGACAGGAAATGTAGAGCCCATCAGCTGGTTAACTAAGACTGTACAACAAGCAAAGTGCCACTAATTATTGGTGCTTGGATATGGACAGTAGCTAGTAGTATGTGGATAGAGATGAAGTGCCTTTGGATTAGCAGGAACTTAGGAGAAGCCTTGCATTGGAAGGCACACCCCAAGAAAGGAGCCAGGTTTTGAGCCCACTGATCGACCTTTGGAGGCAACTTGACAAAGCCCTAATCCATCTGTATGCAAGATTTTTATCATTGCTCTCAAAGAGGATGAAACCTTTTCGATGGAATCTGATTCTTGCCAACCCAAAGTGGTTGCAACTGATAAATCATACGAAGAAACAAATATGGTTGTCCCACAAGTCATATACATGGGTCTGCACACATTGCTTTGCCGTAGAGCCCAAAATTATGGTGGTTGAGGTTATAAGTAGATCTGAAGCTCAGTTCAGCTCGTTCTCAAAAATTAATATACGCCTGTATTTACTTGTGTAATATAATATGAGAACCAAACCCGTCATAATGATTACACTAGAAATAAAAAGGCGATATTTCTTAATTATTATTTTGAAATTTAGGAGATATAAAGAGCGCAAAAGTCACATTTGCCCTAGGATGTCAACTAAGTCCACCTGTCATTGTCCACCCCTCTAGTTTCTCTTATCTTTTTGAAAGACCATGTAGAGGTCTATCTATATTTCTAATGAGTTACTAACAGTGTTTGAGCATGTGGTGCTCAAGTTTGAGTTTGTTTTTTAATTCAATTGTGAATTTGAAGCAATTTAAGGGGCTTTCAGGTCAGGATGGCACTACCGGCCTTGCATAAGCGGTAGTGTCGGCCCTGCGGTGCTACCAGCCATGAGTGCGATAGCCTTTCTACAAAGAGGTATTTTCTATGGGATGTGCAAGGTGCGGCACTACCGGCCATTTGGGGGCAGTAGTATCGGGGGTGCGATACTACCGGCCTCTAGTAAGCGGTAGTTATTTTCCAAAGAGGGGTTCTCTTGGGATTTTCAGGGCGAGCAGTACTATCGGTCAACCAAGAGCGGTAGTACCACACTTGCGGTACTACCAACCCTGGGTGGCGGTAGTGCCAACTTTTCAGCGAATTGGATATGTTGTTTTGCTTATACGTTGGATAATTGCATATTATTATGAACAGAGCTATGTGATGGTTTGCTTGTCTGTGTTGGTTATAGGATTCGAAGTTAGGTCATAGCGAGGCGAAGACGATACCGGGATTAGGCTAGGAGAGCTAAGGTCCAGAATGGTCAAGGGACGTCAGAAGATGACTGAGGCCAGTGTAACATCCCAAAATTTACTTTTTAATATTATTTATTATTATCTGTGTATTTTGTGATTTTTTTGAATTTATTGGATTTTTCTGGAATTTATTTGAATTTATTTTAAATTAAGTATATTGACCTTTTGTGAAAATTAATTATTTATAGATAAAATTAATATAAAGTTTGTCGATAACCGTATTGATCCTGGTTGAGTCACCTCGACCACTACATAGGGATCTTCCCATTTAGGTCATAGATTATTGCTGTTACCTTACTTCTGCACCTTTCGAAGTACTAAATCGAGTGCTCTTGCCTGGATTTTCTAGCAATGGTATCGATGAAAAGCTTGTTGATACTTGGTTTGCTCGAATGGATGCTCTATCCTGTACTCCTCGAGTAGATTTACATCATCTGTTCACACCTTCTCCTGTTTTTCTTCCGAATAGTTGTCCACACAAGGTGACCTAAATGTTAACTCAGTTGGAAGTATCGTTTCTGCTCCGTAGACTAAGAAAAATAGTGTTTCACTAGTGGCTCAACTAGTCGATGTACGAACAACCCATAGCACCGAGGGGAGTTCTTTCGCCCACCGAGTTGAGTAAGCCTTGAGCCTATCGAACACGCGAGTCTTGATCCCCTGCATGATTATGCTGTTGGTGCGTTCGACCTGTCCATTACTCTAAGGGTGAGCTACGGAAGCAAAGCAAAGTTTGATACGTAATTCTTTGCACAAGGAGTTGCTTTTGAACTAGCTATCGTTGTATGTGATTACTCGATTAGAGATGCCAAATCAAGTAACGATGCTCCTCATAAACTTCTTAGCCACTTCTGAGGTGATGTTCCTGACGGGTTCGGTTTCGATTCACTTGGTGAACGTGTTAATAGCCACGAAGAGGAACTTGTAACCTCCTTGGGCTCTTAGGAACGGTCTCAAGATATCCAGGTCCCAGATGAAGAAAGGCCAAGCAGAGGAATAGTTTGCAGGGCTTGGGGCAGGTCGGGTGGTTTGTTTACTGTAAAATTAGCAGCTCTTGCACTTTTTCACCAGCTTGCAAGTATCCTGGAGGGCAGTCGACCAATAGAACCCTTGCTGGAAAGCCTTTCCAACTAAGGTGCGATAGGACGCATGGTTGCCGCAGATGCCTCTATAGACATCGAGCAATATCTTATTGCCCTCTTCCTGAGTGATGCACTTCATCAAGATTCTATTACTCCCCTTTCGGTAGAGCTTGCTGTCTACCAATGTGTATAGCTTGGGCTTACACGCAATTTTCTCATCCAAGGGATCATCGTCAAGGAGCTCTCAACCTTCGAGATGGGCTTGGAATAGAGTTATCCAAGTTGGCTCACGTTTGAGTAGTACGACTTACGTATGCAGGGGTTACGCCTGTTGACCCGACCAGTTCTTTGGTCAAATTGGGCGACATCGCCTTTCATCGAGGAGATAAATGGTTTGAGAAGTTTCTCGATGAAGACTCCTGTGGGCGTGGGTGAACAGGACAAAGCGAGCCTAGCAAGTTCATTGGCGGCAGAGTTGTCACTTTGCCTAATATGCCTTATCTCGAGCCCTTTGAACTTGTACTCTAGCTTGCGAACCATGTTCAGATATATCACCATGTTGTCATCCAAGTACTGGTACTCCTTCTGTACTTGATTCACGACTACCTGTGAGTCCCCTTTCACAAGTATTCATTTGATCCCAAGTGACCCAGCTATGCAGCGCCCGTTAACCTGTCCCTCGTATTCTGCATCATTGTTTGAAGCTTGAAAATCGAGTTGGATAACATATTAAGCTCCTCACCTGTTAGGGATTTGAGCACAATGCCACACCTGAGCCCTGAAGCATGAGTGACCCATCGAAGAATATAATTCAGTGGTAATCAATCGTCTTGTACTTTTTTCTTTGACATGTGTCCATTCCACGATGAAGCTTGATTTGACACCAAACCGAGAAGCTTGCCGAACGCACACTTCTTGGGGTTAAGCATCATTCGATACTTCTTGAGGCTGTCAAATGTCTCCTCAAGGTCGCTGATTAGGGTGCTTTCGGTTTTTGACTTGACTACAATATCATCGGCGTATACTTCCACATTGCGTCCGATTTAGGATTTCAAGCAATTTTGGATACAGCGTTGGTAAGTAGCACCAACACACTTTAACCAAAAGGTATCTTAATATAACAGAATATACCGAAGGGAGTAGTAAAAGCAGTTTTTCCTCATCCTCTATGGACATGCTAATTTGGTGATACTCCGAATAGGCATCTAGAAAACTTAGCAGTACATAGCCCGTAGTAGAGTCCACTATTTGGTCGATGCGACGAAGAAGAAATGGATCTTTGGGGCAAGCCTTCTTAAGGTCGGTGTAGTTAACGCACATCCTCTACTTGCCATTGGGTTTCTTAACGAGGATAGGGTTCGCCAGCCATGTTGGGTGATGGACTTCTTGAATGAAGCCAGCCTTCAAGAGTTTACCGATTTCCTCTTGTGTGGCCTGCTTCCTATCTTCTACAAATCTATGCTACTTCTGCACCACAAGTCTAGTGCTTAGTTTCACAGCTAGTCGATACTTGATCACCTCCTTGGGGGCCTAGGTATGTCGGACGGATGCCACGCAAACACATCACGTTTACCCGAAGAAAGATAACAAGCTCGAGTTCCTACTTGGGGTCAAGGTTGACACCCACTTTGACTATCTTGGAAGGTTCGAATGGATCTAAAGGCACTGTCTTGATGCTCCCATCGGTCTTCTTATCCTTCTTACCGTCGCCGACTGGGTCTTTGACGGTGCTTTTGGATACAGGAGCCTTGTCGATGCTCTTGAATTTTTGGCGCTTGGCTCCCTCGCTATTGGCACTGGCTGCCGATCTGTAGAGATGCTCGACCACCTCCAAGCTCTTCTTATCGCACCTGATCGTTGTGCGCTAGTCCTCCTTGATTGTAAGGACTCCTTTTGACGCCAGCATCTTGACGGTCTGGTACGTATAGTGCACCACTGCCATAAACTTGGCTAGCATTGGGTGGCCTAGGATCACATTGTAGGCAATCTCAAAGTCCACCACATCGAAGAGGATCTTTTCGGTGTGAAAATTGTCTGGTGTGCCAGACATGACGGGCAACTCGATCTGGCCAAGGGGCATTGATGATGAATGTGGAGTTATGCCATGGAACGGCTTGGCTATGGCTTTGATCTCTATTCGAGGGAATCCCTATGTTATTCAGCATTTTTGCGAAAATAAGGTTCAACGAACTACCTCCATCGACCAAGGTTCGGGCGAACTTAACGTTGACGATGATAGGCTTGACCACCATAGGGTATCGACCCGGACATGGGATCACAGCTGGGTGATCTGATTGGTCAAAGATGACCGGCACTTCTGACCATTTGAGGAATCTAGGGGGAGCAGGTGTGGCCAGGTTGACCTCCCTTTCGACTACTTTGTACTGTCTTTTGGACTCATACGTGGCAGATCCCCCAAAGATGTGCGCCAGCTTGTGATTAGCCCGCGGTATTTAGGCTCATTTTCCTAGGGCTTATTTGTGGCCTACTCGATCCCGCGCTCGGTGAGGGTAGCTTTGAGCTTCTCTTGGACCTTCTTAATGATCACTTGGCATTCATCAAAGTCATGTTTATCGGTACGATGGACTGGGCAATATTTGCTTCCTCTATGGCTTTGACCCTTGTTGTCACCAGTATTACGCACCTTGCCCTTTTCGACCACGGCTACGGTGGAGTTAACTTTGCATTTCTCTCCACGGTTTTTGTTCTTCTTCGACCCTTGCTTGGACGACTAGGGCTTGTCATTGCTAGAATTGGGGTCATCTATATGGTCTCAGACTTCGGCACGTATAGCATATTTATTTGCCAACTCGAAAAGCTCCTTGGTGGTTTTGATTTTTTGAGTGGCTAGCTTTCCCTTCAACTTCCTATTCTTGACGCCGTTCTCGAAGGCAAATTGACCACCATGTCTGTGATGTTAGGGATTGAGTTGCGCTTGTCGCTAAAGCGTCGGATGAAGCTGCGCAATGACTCATATTTTGTTATTAGATGCAAGTGGCTGCACGTTTTGGGGCATTCATACATGCCTTGAAAGTTGGCGATGAACTGGCCGCACAACTCCACCCACGATGATATCGATTGAAGAGGGAGGTTGAGCAATTAAGATCTCGCCGCACCATCCAGGGTGGTCGACAAGTAATTGGCCATGACCCACTCGTTTCCTTCGACAGCCCTCATATTATGGTATAAATCTACAACGACTCGATGGGATTGATCTTGCCCGAGTATTTTTTGATGGGGCCTAGCTTGAACTTGTCCGGTCATCTAACTATGCGTATCTCAGGGGTGAAAGCCTTGCACCCTTTATCGAAGTCCTTGGGGGTCGTCTGCCACAAACTTTGTCATTCTCCTTATCGAGGAGGGAACCTATGTCGTGCTGGCGAGTGGCCCCTCGAAGGTGCAGATTCACCCTGTCGGGCTCGGCATGCAGGAGATTGGTCCCTTGATAGTGGGGACTCATTTTTTCATCGCTCGCAGTTTTTTCGATCGTGTTCCTCCCTTTGATCGTGAAGGACGTCACATAAAACCCATCGATCGTGAGTACAACCTCGAAGATCCTCGGGACGTCCTTGATGGGGGTTGGAACGAACTATCTTGGAAGCACGATGGTTAGAGCTAGCCACCGCCTATCTTACTACTCGATGACGATCATAGGATGGTCCTGGCAGCTAGCTTCTGGTGCCCTGCTGGCTGGGGTGTCCGAACTTCGAGTTGACTGCTCGAGTGGTCTGAAATTGCACTATGTCGAGTAGCTTTTTCATCTGATTGAACACCGAAGTCATCGGGTTACCCGGATCCAGTGGTGAAAGGGATTTCAGCAACATATGAGCGCACTGGACATTTGCCTCAGGGGTGCTGAAGATGTCGATGTTGTCGCTCTGGCGAGACACTGCTCCTAGGGCGTGGTCGGGCCCACCGTTGTGGTTGTGTTGTCAAGGGATCTATTGTCCCTAAAGATACCGCGCTTACGAGTGGGGCGTCGTTGCATCATTAAGATCAAGTTGCTTCGACAGGTTGGCCATGATCCCAGCCATGGCCGCGGCTGCTAGATCTTGCTAATGATTTGTAGTATTGGGAGCAACAGTATTTACAATCGCCTAGGCTGCAGCCATCATCGTTGCAAGATCTTGAGGCGTGTACGGGAGGACATGGTGTCCCTGACCATCCGTGGTGTCTGCCCCTAGATTCCTTTCTTGGGAATTGTTGGCAGTAGCACCGTTGCTGGCTCGACCACGAACACGCATCGATCTGTTCGGCTGCTGCGGCCGTCGCTTTCGCTACGCTCTCCGTCTCGACGTACTTGAGAACGTTGGGCTCTATAGGGTCGAAGTCTATAAAACCGACCTCTCGACGTGCATCCCAAGAGCGGGACTCGATGAAGCCAACGTGCATTAGATCTCCGCCCAGTCCCCATTGATAAAGCATGGTTCTGAAGGCAATCTCAATCCAACTATGGGTGCTTGGTCGATGACGGTGGTCAAGTAGAAATTAACACAGGAGTTGACGTCGAAGAATCTGATGTGAGCGCGCACTGAAGACATGCTTGATCTGTAAAAACAATTGAAGGCCCCTACCTAGCACGCCACCTATCAACGATTAGAATTCGACAATAAACTTATGATCATGAGTACCTTCGATGTTAGAGTCAAGCACGAAGACAGTGGTACACGATGTATACAGGTTCAGGCCCCAGATAGAGTAACACTCTACATCTTGTACGGATGATGTATAAAATTGGTGTATCGAGTACAAAGCGAGTTATCTAGCCCTACTTACAATGAAGATTGGATCTAAGCAATAGCTAAACTATGGCTGAAGATTGACAAAACATGGTTTGTCAGCTCCTGATTGCTCTGTGTCTTGTAAAAGCTCTCTCTAAAAGTCTTCTCTCCTGGCTCGGACCTCGCCCTTGAGGATACCTACCCCCGGCCTTATATAGTCGGGGTAGCCCTGCCTCAAGTTGAGTTGTAGTCGACTTGGGATACCAGATCGTAGTTGATGAGGAGTCCATCGTCGTGTCGATCTTCATAGCATATCCAAACTTCCCTAGATACCATGCATACTCGATTCAGTTTCCTTGTAACGGGAAGTGATAGAGTCCTTCCTAATATGGAATTACCTTCTCCGCGTATACCTTATCCCATAGAATTAGGTCCATGATATCCGGAGTTTTTATATGTCGCTAGAACATATTCTTCATGTATCATGTACATACTTATACCCCATATTTAGATATTCAACAAGACTCTCCTTCTCACGGATCACTCCAAGTCCAAAGTAGATGTAGGAATTACTTGTGATATTGTTGATGCCATGACTAATGTTCATAGTTCATCTAGAAAAATATCATGTATTAGCACATCTACTTCGTGTGATGATTTGCAATGTTGTTCTAAAATTGATGCTTTTGCTCATTCAAACAATGATAGAGAAGCAAATTTTAAAATTGAAAATAATGAACTTAAAAAACAAGTGAATAAACTAAGTAAAAGTTTGGTTAGGTGCTTCAAGGGTAAAGCCACCCTTGATAAAATTCTAAATGACCAACGGTGCTCTTACAACAAAGAGTGTCTTGGGTACGTTCCAAAGAAGGGCAAGAAAGAGACTCATAAAGCACCTAGGTTCATTAAATCCAATAGCATGTTTTATGATAATTGCCACAATGTGGGACATATAGCAAAAGATTGTCCATTAGGTAAAGCGCTTAAAAGAAATATTTATGATTCATACTATGTTCGTAAGAAAGCTACTAATAGTAAAGTTGTAGCTAAATTTATTGGCAGTCCGGTACTTGGTTGCAAAAAGAATGCCATTTGGGTGCCCAAAGTCTTGGTTACTAACCTCTAAGTACCCAAATAAATTTGAGTACTTATAAAAAGGTTTGATTTTCTTTTGTAGGTGAACTACAAGACTGGTGACAGGCACTAGGTGCTTGATAGTGGTTGCACCCAACACATGACTTTGGACCGGAAAATATTCTCCACATTTGAAGTTGGGAGTGGAAGTCAAAACAAGATCATATTTGGTGACAATAGCAAAGGAAAGGTAATTGGATTGGGTAAAATTACTATCTCAAATGACCTTTCTATTTCTAATGTTTCATTAGTTGAAATGCTCAATTTCAACTTACTATTGGTTGCTCAAATTTATGATCTTGGCTTAACTTGCATATTTTTTAGATATGGTGTAGTAATCTCGAAAAAAAGATAATTCTTTGGTTTTCAAAGGCTTTAGATTTGGCAATCTCTATCTAGTAGATTTTTCTCCTAATAATTCATTTCTACAAACTTGCTTAATTGATAAAACCTCCTTGGGGTGGCTTTGGCATCAAAGGCTAGCTTATGTTGGTTTGATTCAACTTAAAAATATTTTTAAACATGACTTAGTTGTGGCCCTGAAAGATGTGAAATTTGAGAAAAACAAATTATGTAGTGCTTGCCAAGCTAGTAAGCAAGTTGCTAGCTCTCATCCTTTTAAGAGTATCATGTCCACATCTAGATCATTAGAACTCTTATATATGGATTTGTTTGACCCAACAACTTATAAGAGCATTGGGGCCAATTTATAGTCACTGTAGATGATTATTCAAGATATTCTTGGGTTTTCTTTCTAGATGACAAATCTGAAGCCTCTGGTATTTTCAAATTTTTACAAAAAGGCCTAAAAAATTTGATTTCAAAATAAAGAAAATCTATAGTGATAAATATTCTGAGTTCAAAAATACAAGAATCGAAGATAATTGTGATGAACTTAGAATAAAGCATGAGCTTCTCGCTACCTACACTCCGAAGCAAAATAAAGTTGTAGAAAGGAAAATTTGAACATTGATTGTAGTGGTAAGACAATGCTTGACGAGTGTGGTAATTCTGAAAATTTTTAGCCAAAAGCTATCAATACCTCTTGTCATGCCACAAACCGTTTTTATTTCCATCGCCTTTTGAAAAAGACCTCTTATGAGCTTCTTATTGGAAGAAAACCAAATATCTCTTATTTTCGTGTCTTTGTTTGCAAATGTTTCATTTTAAGAAAGGATGTTTGGCTTTCAAAATGCCAAAGTTGATGTGATATTGGATTTTTCTTGGTTACTCATTAAATAGCAAGACAATCCGTGTTTTCAACCAAACCAAGGGTTTTGTTGAAGAAACATTTGATGTTGAGTTTGACGAGACTAATAATTCTCAAAAAGAGTAAAAAATTTGAATGATGTAGGTGATGAAGGTTTGAGACAAGCAATAAAGAACATGATGCTTAGAGATATAAAACCAAAGGACCACAAAGAACCACCATCTTCCACTTGAGTTGAACCATCTACTTCTGCTACACCAAGTCAAGTTCAAGTCATCGAGGTGGAAGAAAAGGAGGATGATCAACAACTCCAAGCCTTACCTTCAAGAATTCACCATGCAATCTCAAAGATCACCAAATAGATTAAAAATTGGGTAATGTTAATAAGGGTGTTAAAACTCGATCTCGTGTTGCTTCATTTTGTGAACCTTACTCTTTTGTGTCTTCCTTTGTACCATTCCATGTAAATGAAGCTTTAGATGATATGGATTGGGTTATTTCAATTCATGAAGAATTAAACAACTTCACCCGAAATGATGCTTGAACACTTGTTGAGAGACCCAAGAATCACAACGTGATTGGCATAAAATCGATCTTTAGGAACAAACAAGATGAAATATAATTGTGGTAAGAAACAAGGAAATGCTAGTGGAACAAGGTTTAACTCAAATCAGTAGATTGGATTTTGGTGAAACATTTGCACCCACGGCTAGATTAAAGGACATTTGTATCTTACTTGCCTTTTCATCTTGTTTTGATATCAAATTATTTCAAATGGACGTGAAGAGTGCATTCTTAATTGGTAGAATTACCGAACTAGTATTTATTGAGCAATCTCCCGATTTTGAGATTCCTAAAAATCCTAATCATGCCTACAAGCTCTCTAAGGCACTTTATAGTCTCAAACAAACTCGTAGAGTATGGTATGAGCGACTTATAGACTTCCTACCCTCGAAATGATTCAAAATTGAAAGGTTGATATAATACTATTCACCAAAATAATTGATAATGATTTCTTTGTATGCCAAATTTATGTTGATGATGTCATATTTGGCAAGGAATTTACTAACCAAGACTTTTGCAAGGAATTTGGTGATGTGATGTCTAGAGAATTTGAAATGTCCATGATCAGAGAACTAAGTTATTTCCTTGGACTTCAAATCAAACAACTCAATGATAGAACCTTCATAAGCCAAACAAAGTATATGAAGAATCTACTCAAAAGATTTGGCATGGATGATGCAAAATCCATTAAGACTTCCATAGCATCCAACGGGCATCTTGATCAAAATAAGGGAGGTAAATCGGTAAATTTAAAGCTTTATCATTCCATGATTTATAGTTTGCTTTATCTTACTGCATCTAGACCCAACATCATGTTTAGTATTGCATGAGTATGTTTTCAAGCATCTCCAAAAGAGTATCATTGAGTGGCTCTTAAGAGAATTCTATATATTTAAAGCATTTCTCTAATATAGGTTTGTGGTACTCCAAAGGTGCTAAATTTGATTTAGTTAGGTTTTCGGACTATGACTATATAGGTTGCAAAGTGGATAGAAAAAGCACCTCCAAAAGTTGTCAATTTCTTGGTAGATCTCTAGTTTTATGGTTTTCTAAGAAACAAAACTCTATAGCTTTATCCACTGTTGAAGCCAAATACATATCCGACGGCAATTGTTGTACTTAATTGCTTTGAATGAGGCAAACCTTCATGGATTATAGAATAAATTTTAAATGTGTGTCTCTTTTGTGTGATAATGAAAGTGCTATAAAAATAGCCAACAACTTGGTCCAACACTCAAGAACCAAGCACATAGATATTCGTCATCATTTCTTAAGATATCATGTGAGCAAAGGTGATATATTCATTAGCCACATAAGAAATGATGATCAAATATCGGATATCCTCACCAAGCCTCTATATGAAACCCATTTTTGTAATTTGAGGAATGAGCTAAATATCATTGATATCTCTAATGTTGCTTGAACACTTGCACTATGACTGGTTTTTCCATTTGGTGTTATTTGTCTTTTGTTGCTTCTTGAATTTTTGTTGAGCTACACATTAAAGGGGAGTATTATACAAACTTCATGTATACTACATCTCTAAAATGTGAAAATATCAAATAAGTGCTACTATTGTTCAAAAGAAAGCTTCTAGACCTAATTAAATCAAATTATTTAAAAAAATAATGTCTTGAAGCTTCTACAAGACTCTTATTGAAAACCCTTCATTTTCAAAATATACATATGTAAATCTCATCTAATAGATATTCATTATTATAACATACTCTAGATCTTGTTACAAAAGAAAAAATGTGCTTTGAAAATACTCCTTTTAGATTTTCAACCAAACCCAAAATAATGTCTATATTGATCTAAATAATGCATTTATTGAGCTATGGCTTATGGAACTAGAGCTATATGTGTTTCTAGTATCTTACAAGTATTTAAAACTCAAACAAGGAAATTGGATTCATCTTCTCCTCAAATGAGTGTTTCATTTCCAAAAGGAGAAAAATTAACCATCCCAAAAGCTAATTTTATACAAATTATGTTACCAATATGGTTTTTGAGTTTGTGATGAGTTGGAAATGCTCTCATATGGTTTCATGGGGTGTGAAGATAAATTGGAGCAATTTCAAACTCTCTTTTGCAATTTTCTACAGACTTTAGTCCTAGGTCGGCACTACCAGTACTGCACATTCGGTAGTCTCAGGCCATCAGCACTACTACCCACAGGGGCTAGTAGAACCGGATTTCTCATATGGGGGCAATTTTCAAGTTGTTTATGCTTTAGGTCGCATCTCTCCTTCCCTTTTCCTCTGCCCTGACCGGTTGAACTGCCCTTTCTTTTCTTAAGCGTCCATTTATTCCAACACTTCTATCTCTCTCTCCGCTCTTCTTCCAAAAATCACCAAAGTTTAAATCCTTTGATTCCCTTGTTCTCAAGGGCTTTCTCTCATCACTCTTGACCCTTCTCCTCAAGGTAATGATTCCTTCACTTCCCTTACTATCTTTCTCGCTCATTCTATGCCCTAGATCTCTACTTTTTGATTTTAGGGTTTGTTGATAATGCTACAAATGTATATCAACAATAATGAAATTTCTAGTTTGTATGAGTAGATCAATGACCTATAAAGTCATTTCTTGCAATTTGATTGCCTGATCTAATCAAAATAGTGATTTCACTAATTGAACAATGTGATTCCTTGATGAACTCAGCGTTGCCACTGTTACATTAAGGCAGTGCCGTCGTCGTGCAACACTATCTGTTAATATAGGTGGTAGTGTCGGACTTACTATTTAATTCTTAGAAACCTTGCTACATTTTCGCCAAATCCTAAGTATGGTACCTAATTTCCCTTGCTTATTCTTCCTACTATCTTTGTGATCCAAATAGCATGCTAAGGGCTAAGAATCCGTCCAAGCCCAAGGAACCTCATGGTGGGGGCACAGTCCGAAAATCCACTCGAAGTGCTGGGGTTCCCACTTCTCATCCTGACAGCGGTAGTGATAGCAAGGATTCATACTCAATTGCTACCAGGGATGAGTGTGTAGGCCAAGAAAATTGGCGGGTCTCCTTGCACAGCCTAGCTTGATCAACTGCATCGTTCGGGTTACCATTCATCATAAGAGTGGCAACTTCGACGACATCCATGGCTATGCATAGAACATCATGAACAAGGTCATTCATCAACAAAAATTTGATGTTGTGAATTTCATTTTGAGGGAGATGGCATCCTCAGCTCATGAGCATGGCAAGTCCATCTACTTTGCTCCTTATGTCATGAAGTTGATCAAGAGGAAGACTGGTTTCAGAGAAGGATGTGGATTTGCTTATAAGCAATATAAGCCTCGTGAGGCTCCTCCTTGAGTTCTAGGACATATGGCGCAGCAACAGTAGCAGGACGTGCCTCAGGATCCACCTTATGTGCCTGCTCATGATGTGCCACAAGATGCCTTTTTGGCCAGCTTAGACAGTCTTCATTCTGGCATGATGACTCAATTTGTATCTCTCAGCTCAGGGATCATGGAGAAATTCAACCAAGAGCACCAATATCAGATTGAGACTAGAGCCTTGGTTGACCAGACTCGAGAGATGGTTGAGGATGTCCAGAGTCACATAGATTCTCTTAGTTCCTCTTTCACTCAGTACTGTGATGAGCAGGTTCCTCACTCATTTCATCGCTTTGCTCGTGCTCCTCGAGGTCCTCCATCCTAAGTTGCCTTGAAGACCTCTTTTTGGTACTTGATGCTAAATGTGGAGAAGTAAAAAGGGGAGAAGCAGATGGCGAGAAGAGAAGTAGGTGTAGTAGAGAGGATTCACTTATGGGTTTTATTTATGTACCTTTGATATTGTAAGCTAATTAAACCTCTATTTGCTTTTGGATATTTTTTGGATGTTTAAACATTTTTTATCATTGTGTCTCTTGTTTAGTCATATTGGATCACATATTTTTGTCTATGCTTCGCATTACATTGCTTACAAATTCTTGTTTCCTCGGATCCAATATATAGTGGAAACTCTGCCAAAATTTCCCAAAATTCCTCAAAATATGCATGATCTGATCGTAGTATCTTTATGCACACATCTAGGAAAAGTTTCAACTATACATTGTGGCTTTTATGGCATTTTGTTTTCAATTCCAACCTTCTTCTAAAAGAAGTGAAATGCCATTAAAAGCAAAATCCAAAATTATACAATTTGTTTGACTTGATGTATACTTAAATACAAACTTAATTTCATTATATGTGTTAATGTTGTCATCAATTACCAAAAAGATGTAGATTGGAGCATCTAGGACTCATACTTCGTCCTTGGTTTTGGTAATTAATGACAATCATGTTTAAAGGACTAACAATTTTTCTTGAGATCATGAAATACAAGTTAGTCCAATGAAGAGGTAAAATCGTTGAGCTATGAGAAAGTTGGAATGTCAAGCAAATACCAAGGAATAAAGTTGTAAGGACATTTCTCTAGTTTTTTGCCGATCTTGGTGTTTAGAGAAAAGATCAGGCTACTAGAGTAGGTGTTGTACTATTAGGAGGGATTTTTGGTTAGTATCTTAAAGATGATCAAATTTTATGGCTTAAGTCATGCTAATGCTTAATCAATTGCATTCCTTGAAAAATCTCTCAAAAAAAACTCTAAAAGTCTGAAATGTCAACACTATCGACCATGTAGGAGCAGTATTACTGCAAGTACGGTAGTACCAGCCCCTGGGTGCGGTAGTATTTTCCAGAGAGTAGTTTTTTTGTGATTTTTATGCGACCGGCACTATCGCCCATATGGGAGCGGTAAACCGAAGGTCTGGTACTACCAGCTCACCTGAGCGGTAGTCTTTTTACAGAATAATGCATTTTTGACAAAATTTCAAGGTCGGTTCTACCTCTCTACTAGGAATGGTACTATCGTAGATGCAGTGATACTGGCCCCTCAAGCTGGTAGTTATTTGGGTGCTATCCTCATGGCTGGCACTACAACCCTACTAGGAGTGGTACTACTAGCCACTGAGGTTACTAGTCTTTTTCCAAAGAGGGTCCAAAGTGTGTATTTTTAGTCCCTAAGGCTGGCACTATCGATCCTACACAAGCTGTAGTGCCAAAATGTTGTAGTAACGACTATTAACTACAGCATTAAATGCTACAGTCGATCATTGAACTTGAGGCCGGTGCTACCGACCCTACATGAGCGGTAGTGTTGGGTTTGTTGAAAATTTTAGAATTTTGGTGCTAAAAGCTAGATTAGTGTTTTGGGGCTATAAATACACCACCACCTACAGCTAGGGGGTTCTCTTGGTCATTCATTACACATTCTTGAGCCTTAGCAAGCTTCTCACCATTCATAGTGCATTAATTCATCAAGTTTTGAGTTGGTGAGAGCATTCAAGTTTGAGCATTCAATCTTGAGCCATTAGAAAATTGATCAACCTCAAGCAAGTGCCAAGGATCTATTCTCTTGAAGGTTGCCACCTCCTAGACGGCTTGGAGGTTTGGAACAAGTGATCTCTTCAAAGGAGCTTAGAAGAGGCCCGGTATTGTATGAAGGTCGAGCTTGTCTACCCAGAGCAGGGAAGAGTTGCCACTAGTGATCGAGGGAGGCTCAATTACGTAAGGAGCCAGCTTGGTTCGTTCAAGCTTCCTCAATGTGGAGTAGGGGAGACCGACAAGTCTCTGAGACAACAGGAAAAATTTTCTTGTCTAAAATTATGTGATTTGATTATTGTCACTTCATGCTTGTGCAAATTTACATTCTTAGCGATTCTAGTGATTAATCATATTACTAAGTGTGTACCTTTACCTAGACTTAGGTTCTTCATATTCATATCAAGGCCTAACTCATTTAGACTTTAAATTATTATAGAATTATAATTCTTATAATTCTTGCTAATTATTAGTTTAGTGCCAAAGAATTTTAAAAATCTCCTATTCACCCCCCTCTAGTCAGTTACCCTTGATCCTACACCAGTCATTGGGGCAAATTGGTAATTTGTCCAATACCGATAGTAGAGGCAGTTTGGAAAACCATGGTGGTGGCCTAAGTGGTTTAGGTCATGCCAAAGTGGAGTTTGATGTAAATTCAAACTCGCGGAGCATATTTGGCATCCATGTAATGGCCGCTTTGAGAAGCTTGCTTGTGTAAGTGGAAAACCTGTTAAGAATGTTGGGTTTTGGGTTAACCCATGTAATTGTAGATGGTATCCACTTATGTATCCAAGTTTAGGGTTAGAGTTGCCTCCACTATATAAAACCTTGAGAGGCATAGAGAGAGATAAGTCTCTAGACTCTAGATTAGGGTTTCCACAAACAAGATTTTGTATTCTTGTGTGGGTGTGTGAGTTCTCCTTAGAAGCTTTGGCCTTAGGTAAAAGGCTTTGTAAACCTTCCTCTTGATTTGAATACAAATCATCTCTTTGCTAAGTTTTTGCCTCAAGTTTTGATCTTCTTCTTGCTTGGCTCTTGATCTTTTCTTGTGATTTCTTTCTTGCTTGATCTCATGCTACCAAGAATGTATGATTGATAGATATATCATCTATAGATCATCTCCTCAATCATCTAGGCAAGTTTTTTTTTATCATTCAAGTTTCTCCAAGAAACCGGTTTTGAGTTAAGAAGGAAGTTCTTAATGTAGATCATGGTCCTGTGTGTTTAAGGGATCTTTCTTAGGTATTCTTGCTTGCTATGATATGTGGGAGTCCATCTAAGATCATCTTAATCATCAAAGTCCCACGAACAAGCTTGGACTAAGTTTTTATTCTTGAGGTTGTTTTTATGCACTCTTCCTTGAACTGAAAAAAGGTCAAAACTTTGATGTCAATCCTTGTGATTGAAGATTGGAATAGTTTCCTTACATATATAGAAAGGTGCCTACAAAGTTTCATAGGATTTGGGTCAGTGGGTCAAAAGTTATACGAATTTTTAAACTTGAACTCATACTGATCTCACTGTCCATCTCTGTGTTTTACAGTTCGTTGGCACTACTGTTATAGCAACTCGATTGTATCGAGTTACTGTTCATCTCAGCACTACCGACCTTGTAGCACGGTAATGCCACCCCTAAACTGAAAGTTTTAGAAGTTTTGATTCTTTCGTGCATCTTTGATCTAGGCTCTATTTGGTAAAGCTCCAGATCACAGCTTCACCTCAGATCTGGAGCTTATAGGCTAAAATAAAGTGAATTAATTTTATATTTTTAGTCTAAAATGTAAATAAAATGACCTACCCAAATACTCTTAATGTACCCACAACTCTAGCTCTATAAATTTCTAGAGCTAGGAATACTCTGCTCTACTAACTCCACGGATTTTGGTGGAGCTGGAGTTATCCCAAACACCCCCTAGTACGGTTTTAGTTGGGCTCTTATGGAGAAAAATTATTGTGTGGTTATTCATCCTCTCTGATCACCATCTCTGGTCCTTCACTTTTCGCGTCTTATTTTACCTCTCTCAAAGGAAAAATGGGACTTTTAAAACACCTTATCTCTCCTAATTTTCAAAGTAATAATAATTTAATCGGTACAATGTGCTCTAGCAAATGACTATAATTTTGTAGTGTCTATCGGCAAATTAACGATTTTATATTGTGTTTAACAAATACCAACTAAGTGCGGTGTTCAGAGCCAATTTTACCATAACTAAAATGTGCCTAATGCAACCCAGCCAAATATGCAGAGCCATGTCGGACCGGTGAGAACAATATGCTGAAAATTTGTCCTTTTAGCCCAGCTGAAATCTAACCTACCAGTAATTCAGGATGCATATACATGAGTGCACAATGCACAGATACAATTCATGTCCAGCAAGGGGCAGCAATCTGGCTTGTTTTTTAGTACCGAAAATTATCTAGTATGTGTAGCTATGGTAAAGCTCACAACACGTAGGTTATGTGTTCAAATCCTAGAAAGTCGTAATGAAAAAAATATAGGAGGTACTTTATGCATCACTATTTGAAAGTTGTGCAAATATTAAAATACAAATGAAGAGTGAATGTAGATTACTTACCCCTTCATTTACTTTAAAATTTATATAAACTATATTAAAAAAGTGATGGGTAGAAACACTACTCAAAATCTATATAAATAGTTAATTCCCAACCGGCGGTTGGTTAGATCAAACCCTAGTCCTCATCCAGAGAACCAGGGTGGTGGTTAGTATTGGAGCTAGCTTGTCAGGAAGCAAGATGACAGTAGCTAGAAATGGATTGTTTTTTCTTTCTTGGCCTTGTAATAGGGTCCAGGAAAATAGGTAGGCTGGTGCTGATGGAACAGCTTAGGCTTAGCTCCATCTCTATCTTATGATGATGACAGCGACGGATTAGTTACCTTGTTCTTGTCAGGGCTTGTTAATCTCTGCACTGATCGATCACACGACACCAGCACGACATAATCAAGGCCAATTAGGAGCTAGGAACATTAATGATCTTACTTATTTCCTATGGACAAAAAATTGTTAGTGAACTTGCAAGTCAGCAAAATAGTATACTGGTCTTGTCGATTTGACATTTTTTAAGTGATCGGACACTAAAATATTTACTTTGTTGTTAGCACTAGCAGATGAATATACTCATCTAATTTTTTCCACTAAATCATATGAATATATATGGTATCATACACTCATCCAGTATATATGTAGAGACTAGAGAGAGAGTAAAGCAAGGCCATCTGCATCTAGCTGCATGCTTTATTCTGGAGCTAGGCTCAATTAATCAAATCAAAGCCATACTCATTGTGACACTAGCCTACAAATTTTTTGTTGCAACATTGCCAAACCATATGAGGCATGTCTATATCTGTTGCTTTGATCAAAGGCCCATGATTTCCACACATGGCAACCGGACAAGGCCAAGAAATTGGGCATTTGGGTTCATCTTGGGTCAGTTCAGAAAACTTTTTGGTCCAATACATCTATAACTTGTTGTTTGACATTGGGTTTGTTTTTCCACTTTGTAACATCCTAATTTTTGGCTTTCAATACTTTAATATGTTATTTGTGCATTTTCTTATTTTTTTGAATTTATTGGAATTTTCTAAAATTTATTTGGATTTATTTATTATTTTGAAATATGTTCAATATGAAAAGTAATTAAATATTTGAACATTTTCAATAAAATTTTGTTGGAAATATTTTATTTGAGTTCAAAATATCTCAAAATAATTTTCTAAAATTTTTCTGATATTTTTACTATATATTTTAGCTTAGTTTAATTTTTAGGATTTATTTAAATAAGAAAAGCCTAAAAACTGTTTTAAAGCAAGTTAGGCCAAAATCCGATTGGGCCCATCCCTTTTGCCCACACCAGCCTAGCACAAACCAACCCACTGCAACCCAACCTGCACAAACCCTAGCTCGTATTCATCTGAATCGTCGGATCTTGATCACGTGGTCAAAATCGAGCCATGTAGCCGTCGCGCTGTCAACCGTTCAATCATCGCCACATGGATGACCCAAATCATGCCATGTTGCCGCTATTGTATTTGAGCTGGATTCCGCCACCACCTCATGATACTTTGATCATGTTGAGCTCATGTTTACAAAATTGCTATCTTGATTTAAATTATTGCATGTTATTTTATGTGTATAATTGATTTCAAATTAGTTTGGGATCTAGTTATTCAATCTAATTGGATTATACCTACCTTGTCATTTGTATGCCATGATTATTTGTCACTTTAGGATGGTTTATTACTAGTTGGTTGCTATTAGAAATCAACACGGGATGATTAGATCGTGAATAGTCTACTTAGCCATGTCACGCACAACTTATGTCTTTTGAAATATCAAAATCAATCTTGACTAATGAAATATAGAACATGTTTATAGAATTGGTATGTCAGATATTATCACAAATGATGTTGAGTTGTAGTGACGAGGTTGTCATGCAACGATGTTGACCTGTTGATGGCACTTAGTGCATGGTAATCACTTGGGGTGGTAAATGATTTAGATTGAGACAAATAGCAAGGGACAGATTTCCAAGGTGGGTCAGTGCGACGATTGGGCTATGGAAATCTTACCTTAGTCAATCTAAGAACTTAATCTTACAAGCCTTTGACCTATGTCAAACATATAACCACATGTTTGGAATGGGACACATCTAACTAATTAATTTGCAATGTATTAGATTTGGTACTAGCAGTGGTGACGTGAGTTTTGACCAAACGATGAAACTCACATTGCGCAAGAGGGGGACCTTGAGTGTGGTAATTAGTCTCATCAATATTGAAACCTTAGCAAGTAGTATTAGGTTAAGGCAGTGCATTGTAAAGACTTCGTTATGATCTCTTAGCTACACACCTAAGGAAGTGTGATATCGCGTGGCACAATGAGATGATCATATCATGTGAGTAAAGCGCATAACCTATGTAGAGTGTAAAATCTATTTGGATAGCCATACTCACGGTATTGAGCATATGCTAGGAATTATAGTCAAGGAATAGATTTTATAAAATGAAAACTTGAAAAGGAGGCTAGATGCAATTGGAAAGTTGGAAATATGATTTAGGATGGTGAGCCAGTTTACTCTTAAGAAATACTTGAATGTTATTACTTATTATTGTTATTTGTTTTCCTGTCATTTCAATCTATTTATTATATCCATTTGTAAATATTGTTTTATTACAAAATAGCCATATCAGTCATTCATTTGGAATAAATCTTGCATATAGTTATGTTAGACTTGTATTCTATGCATAACTTATTAAGTGCTTTAAGCACTCACCCTTACCAACAACAAAATCACTAGTTAAAAAAGAGTCTACAGCTTTAGAGGAGGAGTATCAGGAAGAGATGAACATTTAGGGTGTGAGCCTTGTCAATTGTCTGTGATATAATGAGAGGTTTATCTATGTTTTTATTCTGCTTGCTACAATTTAATTTGTTATTCACAGTTTAGCCTTGCGAAGCATGTTCATGTAAGGACAACTATAAGGTCAGTTAACAGGTTAATAATTATTATATGAAGTCTTTTGTTATATTTTCTCTATGTATGATTGTGATATTCATTTATATTGAGTTTGTGTGCGTTAACGTGATCTTGAACTAGTGCGATATACACAGAAGGTCCAGATTCGCATATTCAGGCCTGGACACACTTCCAAGAAAGCAAATACTAATGTAAATCCTGGAGTTTAGCATGTAGTGTGAAGTTGCAAATTTGATGCTTTACCAACTCCAGTGTGCTACTACTAGTTTTACTTAATACTAGGAGTTAAATTCTAGCACATATCAGTGAGCAGCTAGTATATGGCAGGACCGCAGGAGGGTAGGAAGCTATGGGATTAAAAATTAAAATACTTGACATGGAGGACAAGTGCATGTGGTGTTCATGTGGAGGGGAAGGAAATAACAATCAATGTAAGCTAGAACCTGGCCTAGCTTCTTATAGAGGTGGGCCAGCAAGAACACTCCAGTGGGGAATAATTGAGGTGGTTCCTCATGGTCTAAAGACAAATCCATAATTATAAGGGAATAAACCAGCATTGCTAATCATTAAGTAGGGGCTTTCAGGGGCAATGGAGTCTTGAGTTTGGCATCTCTTTCCCCATTTGTTTTTACCTGCCTATTTGTTCCCATGTGCTTCAGTCTCTTGAACACCCAACTCTTCACGTCTGTGAATTTTATTTGGATCTGATGTACAACCTACTACCAGTACTGCTCAGCATCATAAAGTTTCAATCTTAGATGTAAATGCACCAAGTGAGCTCCGAAGGTGTCAAGACGAACAATGTAATTACAGCTTTATTCAGCTTCATCTCTTGTTCTAAGTTGTATGGTTTTAACTTTGATTATGCAGACAGCTGTTCCTTTTTATCATAACAGAAATTGGCAGCCTATATCTAGCGAAAGAAGAGAAAAACGGGGATTTAATCAGTTCAATTCTTTTTTGTTTCATTGTACTTCTCCATGGTGCAATCATAACACAAATACCCAAAGATGTTAAAAGTATAAGCAGGGATCATTGGACAACCAACCAATGTTCTAACCTTTACAATCAGTCCAGTTAATCAAACCAACTGTGCAGTTGACAACACCAAAATGGTTCTGCTTATGTCGAAAAATTCAGTGTAGCAAACTAGCAACTACAGCAAGCATCAACAACTTTTGAGGCCAATTAATAAGTACAGGAATCCATTTGATGCAACGCAATGCAATGCTTTGTGTTCGTGCAGTTAGGTCACACGGCCGGATGGGAGCAACTGCCCCCAAAATTTTTGTATTGCAGCACTCAGCACGGATGGTAGGGTCCAACGTTACTTTGGGGATGCGTTTGCTAATGGGACACTAACAAACTGGCCCTCTGACCTGTTAGCGAGATTTAACTACATGGGATGTTGCTGTTAGAGCATAATCAAGGGGTTATGCCCACCTAAAAGTGTCAGAAGTGGCGCCGCGGCGTTAGCTCAATTCAACTAATCTTGCTTGTTCACTCATCCACTAAATGGCCTGAAGAACAATCCAATCAGGTGGCTGGTTAATAAATTAGGCTAGCTGAGAATATGTTCAGTGTTGCTCACAATTCATGGGGCAAAACCGACAGAATAGCAGAAATGATCAACTAATCCAATGAGGTTAGTAGTAGTAGTGATGTGTAAATATGTAATGATTAATGAGCATGACTGAAACAATCTAGCTAGTGTTGCCTTCAGAAAAAAGATTTCAGGCAGCTGAAAGGAGAGAGAAAAGGGGATGAAAAGAGCATTTGCCTGGTAGCCCATGATCATAACTTAGTTTGCTCTAATAAGATTCTTGTTCAGGCTTTATGGGGCATGGAGAGAGCAATAACTGTAAAGATACAGAAACGATGATGACGACGGCTTAGTGCTAATTCGACTTGGACTTCCAACAGGTTCTTGCAGAGCTTCAAATTTCGAATTTGAACAGGCTGGCCTGTCAAAAAATAAAAAGAAACATTCACCTTTCAGTCTCAGACTGGCTCCAGGTACATAATATGCTGAAAAGATTTAACATTTCAGTAACTTCTTCTTCGCATGGCGCAGAGTCGATTAATTCTGCAATTTTTGCAGAAAAGCTGAAGTGTTCATCCATGAGCCAAGGAGGCTGCGACAGGGTAACATTGTTTCAGTAGTAAAAGATTTCACAGCTCAAACAGGACTGAGATGTGTGTGTCAATCAGGGAGTGCATCTCATGAGCAGCCTAGGCCAAGACAAGGTTAGGTAAGACTTGTGACCAGTTCTAGAGTCAACTAACGCTCTATGAGCTAATCCCAAGGCATGATTAGCGAAAATCACAGCGCTGCAAGGGCAAGGCCAAGTCTAACCGTTCATATATATAAATCTCATCAGCGATTTGCACCGTCGTGCCATCACAACCACAACACACAGAAAGCAGAGTTTCGCTACTAGTGCTACCTACATTGTGTAAGCTTCAGTTCTTGGGTTCGTTTCTCCGGCTGCATTGGCCATGGAGATCGAGTCGGCGAAGTGCGAGTGCTGCGGGCTGAGGGAGGACTGCACCCGAGAATACATCGCCGGCGTGAAGGCCGACTTCGGCGGGCGGTGGCTCTGCGGGCTGTGCTCGGAGGCGGTGAGGGACGAGGTGGCCAAGAAGGGCGGCGGTGGCGCCCTGGACGAGGCCGTCAGGGACCACATGTCCTTCTGCGGCAAGTTCAGCACGAAGAACCCAGCGTTCCGCGTCGCCGACGGCATGCGGCAGATGCTGCGGCGCCGGTCCAGCGACATGTCCACGCCCTCCGGAGCGTCCTGATCAAGAAACAGCCAGGAGGAGAAGGGCCTCTGAAGAAGACGAAGAAGCAGAAAGACAGCGAGCAATGGCGGCGCGGCAAAATGAACCTTGCTGCTTTTAGTGGTAATAGTTGTCGCCGGCGCTAGCTAAGCTGCAAGCTAGCGCCATTTTTAACCTCGATCCGCATGCCTCGTGGAGGTGGTCTCCGTTGAGGTGGTGACAAGTGAAGCCTTCTTTGGCCTAGAAGATGTCTTCTTGAACGTTCAAGTTTTGGCTGTAGCGAGACTGAGATCATCACTACATATATGATTTGTACAAGGAGATTAGTAGAACATGAACTACTGTTGCAATGTAGCATTCTTCTTCCTAGCTTTCATGAATTGAATTTATTTTTCCTCTGCGACTTCTTAAACTTCTACCATGGTACCATCATTCATTCATGGGACATTTGTTGCGTTCTCTTCTTCCTGATCATGGAGCATCGACTTAACCCTTCTATTTTATACCCAAAGAACAAAATCAAAATCAAATTAGATTGTCTCACTTAGGATAATCTCATGTAAAGATTACCATTATAGTCGTGCTTCATGTTTCTGGATTTCGATACATATGTGCAGAAGAATGAGGTGAAAAAGTAAATGTTACATTTCAATCAGATATACAGCTTCCAATCCAAGCCTAATTCATGAGAGGTGTTCTCCATTTTCCCCGTCAATGCATCTCCTGAAGAGATTTACACACCTGATTGGTAAGAATAACTGGGTAATTAAATGCACTTATCCAGAATTCCAGATAAATACACACACCTCAATTACTTAGCTAGATGGATTTATATTCAGTCAGGGAACCGTCTCTCTGGTCTCTACTGCAGCTGTCACTTCAGATTTGGATCAACTGTTCTAGATGCTTACCATTGAGTGGCTACTGGCTTAGCATCTTTCCTGTCACAGTTCTACTGAGCATAATTATGTTGGCTCATGTTCCCACTGATCAGCGTGCAAAGCCAAATGACAATCATGAAAGGGAGATGCTTGCTCCAAATCAGCTAAATGGAAAAAATATAAGATTGTGCCAACAGAGGGACAGATGCTGAGTTGGACTCAGGTGCTCAGTTTGGCGCCATTGTGAAGGCAACACTCACTCATGAGTCATGAAGGATAATCTATACTTATGCTCTTATGGAACACTTGCATAGTTGTGCAGCTTGCTTGAGTATATTCTCCATCAGATGCCAAGCAGAAGGATGGAGCCCAAAGGCTGTCAGTTCCACATTTTCAACATATATTTTTCGTATGTTATTGTCTCATCAATACCCCAGTGAATGGTTTGTTGGCTGCAATGATGATCACTCTAATACTGGAATGCCATCAGAAATCTAGATCCATGGAACAGTACCCTGGCAGCAGTAATGTAACTGTAAAATTCTTGAAACATAAGCTACCACCAGAAGAGTAAGGGCAGGGTAAGATTGCCTAGCCAAATTGATTGCTTATTTCTCTGGTCTAGACACATCAAAGCTTTCAGCTTCTCTCCAGAGCCTGTATGAAAAAAATCTATCGGAAATGCAATTTCTTTACAACTGTGTAAGTTGTTTTGGACATGAAGTTTACAAAGATAATCCTTACTTTGACCATTGATTTCTGCCACAACATCAATATGTCGGTAAAAAGGGAGGGAATATAGAATTACGAACGTTTTTTCTCCACAAATGTTCTACTTTCAATGATGCTCGTTGCCTGGCGAATGGACCGACGACTGCGACAGACTCCCTCCCGTTTTACGTCAGAACTAAGCTGCTTCCACTCTTCTAGAACAATCTTTCTACCGCTTCCACTGCTTCCACTCTTCTAGTCGGCACAGCTTTCACAACCAGTACCATTCGACCCAGCGCTGATGTATCAGGACATCAGTGGCTGAAAAAAATCTCGAGAACCGCGCGCCTAACACCATCGGCACCCACCTTAAGACTTTGGGGCTATTTGTATTTTTTTCTCACTATCCGGTCCGTTCGACTCAGTCAAGTTGATAAAATACAAGATGTACAGATATAGAGACAATGTTTAGTTAAATGTTTAATAGACAGATATTTTGAAATTTATATGACAAGTGTGGTCTAATTTTGTTCGAAAAAAATGTCAAGAACCCATTTTTAAAATCAGTTCGGTAATCGAAGATGCTAATCAAAAGATATAAATAAAAAAAAAAAAAAAACTTACGTACCCACGTAGCACCAATGCATGATTTGCTATAGTAGCTGACAGTAGCCTTTTGCACAGAACACGAGGCTGTCATGTGCTGCATCCAGAGATACACCCATTTTCTCCGTATCTCCAGAGCTAAACCGCATGAAAAATCTTACATCCAGAGAACCAGACTCAAAACTAGATGCAGGCAACCAAACGTAAGAAAAAAAAATAAGATTCTGCATTTGTAGATGCAAATCTGTGCATACAGACAACCAAATAACCCCTAACTACTTCAGAATAAGATAATAAAAGTCTGTTTCAAAATCAAAGATTACACAAGCAGGGCAGGGAATATGGACATATGGCAACTATTATAGTGCCCATGAGGGAACAACCCCGTAAACTGTTTGTCCAGAAATGCAAACTGGTGTTCCAAAGAACCCAGAAGTCCAGAACACCATACATGACTAAAGAACCACATGCATCGATACAATGAAATCAACAGGACCATGCCTAGCACCACATCAAGAGAACATTTAACGGCACAATATTTATACAAAAACAACATGGTCGTTTAATGTAAACTGTTCCTTTCATCCCAACCCAGTACCCTGCTCAGATGAATCTCACAGCACGATATTTGCATCATCCATATTTCCCATACAAGTACTGGTGTGCTACAACCATGCCTGCCACCCATTCTCAGCAATCTGGGGTAGCCAGAAATAATGTGATAGCATCAATAGCATTACATTGTTACACACGAGGACAAAACAAGAAACTCCAGGCAACAAAAGGATTATGGACTAACTTGGTCCGACGATAGCATTTTAGTTCTAATATAACATTAAGAGCATTTTAGTTCTAACCCACAACGTAGTAACATTGTGTGATAACAGTGATAGAAAACATAATAGCATCTGCTCATAACACCGGAACATCAACAGAAGCAACTTGCTAATCTTGATATTGCAAAAGGCTAAACTACATACTGCTCCTTGGCTGCTAGATGACAAAACACACAACAATATAACTGCAAAACCAGACCTGCATAAGCACAAGAGTCCAAAATTAGTCTCTGCTAAGGAACAAGCATTTGACAGAAAAATGTTCTCAGAGGCACACAGCTACCTTATTGGGGTTTGCATGTTCTGCAGGTCTCCAGAGTCTGACTTTCTTTCTCAAGAGTCAAGATCACTCAAGGCTTGAAGAAAACCAACTCCTAAAGTGGTTCGTGAAGAGTCGGAATGAACGAGGATGTGCTTAGACTGAAGGATTGGTGCTAGATGCAATTTGTGAAGTGGCATGAGACGTACTTAAAATGAATGTAGGCGGAGAGAATATGACATGCTAGATATGCAAGTATGCAACAAACTGAAAGAGAGGAAAGTTAGTATTGGCATAGAAGGGAGTAAGACGTAAGGGGACTTCTTCCATCTTTCACCCAGCTTCATCCTTCCAAAAAACCAGAAGAGCCAGTGAGAGACTTCGGTGTTCTTTGCAGAGCACCAAGGAAGTCAGGATGGTTATGAGTGAGATTCAGTTGGCAAGAGAATACAAGGAATGTATGTATGCAAGGATATGCAAGACCCATGAATTGTAGGTATTCTATAAATATTTAACATCTGACTGGGGACTAGGGTGTATGCTAAAGATAACAAACCACCAGACTACACTATTCTCCCTGACATAAATGGCAGAGTTCCACTGTCGGTTCAACACAGGTACCATGGATGCAAATGATGCAATTCTAGGAAGATTTAAAACTACACCTAGGAACAAGTACTTGAGAAGAAAGGAAATATGTAGGTGAATACAAGCTACAAAGGTGTCATCAACTGCCATCCACCCTAGCCTTACCCAAGTATCCACCTTCACAACAAAACCAACACGGCAGTTTCTACTATCCAACCTTCAGAAAATGTTTCACCTACAAAACTCCACCCCACCATGATCTTGACCATTCGGTACCACCCCCAAGTTACTATTCCCATTACTCTATACACTACGATGCATGCAAACAAGCTAGATTCAGTGGAAGACAACCTATATACACAGGAACTACCCTTCCATCCTCCCGTTATTCAATTATCTGTGATATCCAAATGGAGTATCCTTCTCAGATTCTCCGTCGCAATAGCAGTGTCATTATCATTAAAGAAGTCAAACCCCAATCCACCCACCGGTGAGGATGGAGCTGATTTAGCATGCGGCCTCACCTCCACATCATCAGACCGCTCAACAGGTGGCAGCTCAAGCGAGATGCTGCGCTTCTGGCGGAGGGAGAACTTGGGGATCGGCAGCGAGCTAGGGGGTGGTGAGTTGGAGAATGCTGGACCCGCCCACAGCTCGGGCCGGGAGGGTGGAGACGTTGAGGGGCTTATGGAGATGGGCCGGCTGCGCTTGCCACCGTTGCGTGGCTGCTGCTGCTGCTTCGGCGTCTTTGGCTCCGGGGATGAGTAGGTGCGGGCGAGCGGTGGCAGTGGGGACGGGAGGAGACCCACACAGGCATCGGAGTGGAAAGACCGGCAGTTCATGCCACGAAAGACACGGGAGGGAGGTGCCGACGAGAAGTGCGGTCCCGACGAGTTGCTCCGGCCACCAGAGTGGTGGTGGTTGCGCTGCTGCGAGATAACCACAAGAGTTTCCATCGCCGGAGATGGTAGTGTTGGTGACGCTGGATGTGAAAGGTGGACACTTTCCGATCAAACTTGGGCAGCTTGGAGAGCGGGTCGCACGATGCCCTAGTGCAAAAGAAACATAACAAACGACGAGATCAAAAGGCGGCATCTTTAACCCTATAATCAACAGAAACTAGTACAAATACCACAGAAAGAACAATCCTAACGCAAACCTAGCAAAGAAACAGATGGCAAAGCGCCCCCAATCTAACAGCCACATCAGCAACCCCTCAAATCCCCAGACTCAGTCAGTGGAGACGAGCAGTAACTGTAGTTTTGATGCATAAATCACAAGAAAACAAGCGAAACCAACGAAAAGGTCGCGACTTTCACCCCAAAACTAGAGAAGAAACAGAGACTCTCCGATGGATACCTTCCAGATCTACAGCCGAAGAGCGGATCGAAACCACCACAGAGAACGTCGTCTCCTCCACACTTCTCCCCGCCGTTCTACGGCAGATCCACGCGCGAACGCACTGCATCCACACACGCGCAACGCAAGCGCAACCCGATCAACATAAACACCCAGAAAATAAAACGCCAAAACAAACTACGAACCCCAACCCACCGGTTCGTCGGAGCAGCCCAGCAGCGGATCCGATCCGGAGAGTCCAGCCACTTCCGGCGCCCAAAAATACCGAGGAAAATACCCACGCGATCCGGAAGACACGACGCGCCGATCTAGGAGACAAACAGCCGGATCTAGCGGGGAGACGAAACTACCAACCCCCCCAATTCGGTGAGAGCTCGGGGAAGACGAGGAATGTGGTGGAGGGGAAGTAGAGGCGAGACGAGACGGCGGCGACGGACTTGAAACGAGTTCCGCAGCGGCGGTTGATAAAAACCCAGGCGTCCGGTTGCGTGGGGATGTGGCGCGTCCGCATCGGGGTGGTCTGTGCGGGGGTAAGTTATGACCGTTGGATCGTGGTGCAGGCGGGATTGGACGGCGATCGTGAGGGGATGGGGGGGCGTAGCGAGGTGTTGTGCGGGTGGGTGGAGGGGCTCCGGGGTCTGGGGTATTGACGAGTCTGCCACTTGGCCTCATCCATTTGAACACTGCCAAATAATCCGAATGGCCTGATGAAAAATGATTTTTGAAGGTCGAACAAGTTGAATAATAAATTAATCATCATAGGTCAATCTTAATATCAATTAAGAATATTTAGAATACCTAAAGAACAATCATATAATAGATGAATATAAGATATAGAGGATTTCGACTCTTTTCTCTTTATTGAATATAGATTTATTTTCTTGTATAATGTGGTGCTATGTTTATATCCTAAATCTTTTTGAGGTAGTTTCAAAGTTCGTCCACCAAAACCTAGACTCCGGTTATATCATAATATTCACCCTTGGCCAAATACCGCATCATACATATGTATCATCAAAAACTCATCCTAAAAACCTAGTGAGAAAAAATAATGGAGAAAAGAGTATATTGCATCCGTATACTGTGTTATACATGTTGTCTCGTTAAAAACTTTCGTGTGAGAAAACTTCAAGAAATTCACTAAGAGAAAAAGAGTACAACTTATAATCTTCTTGGTTAGGGTAGTACCTTTAGGATCGTAGTATGAGTTACAGTTTATGGATTTACTCCTCCTAACTCTGCATATCTCTAAATTATCTTGTTTTAATGCTACGAACATATCTTTGGAAATTGGATATTGGCAAAGATTTAGTGAATAAACTAGCCGGATTTTCACATAATTTAGTTTGCAGGATCTTTACCTGACCATTTTTTAAGTTCATGAGGATAAAAAAGTTTGAGGCAATATGCTTTATATATTGCTATTTACGTAACTCATTTGTATTTGTATAACATAAACAATATTATCTTCATAGATAATTATGGAGGTATCAACGGTGTTAATGCCACATGACTTTTGGATATGGCTAATCACACGCTTTAGCCAAGCACACTCACGTGAGACTTCATGTAATGCTATTATCTCTAAATGATTCATAGAGTAGCTACATGGGGTCTTTGTCAGACCCGGATTTGTAAATCCAAAACTCTCTGTGTATACTGCACCAGTCCAGGATCACGCTAGTGCGCACAGCGGCAACACAGATGAAATATCATTCCATACAACAAATAAACTAAGAAGAAGCAAAAGTATTATTATTCAAAGTAAATGACCTTATGGTCAAGGTTCATACAACTATGCGTTAAGGGCTTACGGAACAAATAAAAAATTGCAGTGAAAAATAAATATCTTAGGCCATTCGATATGCCACAGTTAATCGTCTGGAGAAACGCCTTCCTAGTCTACGTAGTCTTCATGGTATTACTCTTCATGATACTCATTACTTTTTGGTCCTTCCTCAGCAACTGATCAACAAAGGTATAAAGCCGCGAGTACAAAAAGTACTCAGCAAGCCGTGTAGGGAAATGATACAATATTCATGCAAGGCTTGACAAAGGACGGTTATATGGTTCATTTGCAGAAAGCAATAACTTGAATTGAAATACAGTAAATAGATTGAAAGCATATCGATGAAAAAGATAATAAATAACTGGTAAATCAATGGTAGACAACATGAAAAGAATAGCGAGGCATCACCCTACACCATCCAAAACAAGTATCAAACCACTAAATTCAACAGTATAACTTCAGACAACAAAACAACAGTGAACTCCCCGTTCACATCCCAATAGTTCCACATTCCCACATTTCATGAAACACTCTATACCTCGTATGAAATTCCCGGGCTTGTCCATGACCGTGGATATGGCTATTTGAATAGTTTTACACTCTACAGAGGTTGTACAGCTTTACCCACAAGATATGAACATCTCTTGGTGCAATTGATATTAACACACTTCCTTTGATGTGTTGTAAAGATATCATGACAAAACCTTTACAATGCACTATCTAAACTTGGTACTGCCCTATAAGGTTTCTCCCCTCGGGGCCCTCTCTTGAGCCATGTGAATCTACCCGTCCATCCCGGAACCCACACCAACAATTAGTAGTACTCAAGATTATACATTGCAAATTAATCAGCTAGGTCTATCCTATACCATACTCGTGGTTGCACGGTTAGGCCCAATTCAACGGCGCATAAGATTAAGTCCTTAAGTTGTCTCAGCAAGACAACCACATCCCAATGTGCTAGAAAGTACCCCTTTTACTGTACAATCACTTGTCTGAGGGAAAACATTTTGTTCAACCAAGACCAGTGGCATCCCTTGCCATGGTACAACAAATTTTACAACAGTGGTTAATGGTCATGATTCAATATCTCAATAAGTTAAGATTAATATTAATTCACATATGATATGAATCCCAACGAACAGCTAAACATGTATAAGCATAAACATGACTACGATAACCATTGTTGGTAATATGATTATGTCCAACTAATAATAACCCATCTAGTGGCTAACAATGGATACATGGCATTCCAAAAATGAAGGTGGCATAATGTCAACCAGGTGAATAGCTATTTCCAAAAACTAAGAATTGATACACAAATAGTATTCAATTGTATAAAACAAAGTACTTTGACAAACATGGGTTCAACATGATCAAAGGTTATGACTTGCCTTACTGATCTGGTACTGAGTCTTGGTCTTCGAAGTCTCCATTCACTTCTTCGGAATTCACATCTACCGGAAAAGAAAGCAATGAAACTAAATAAATACCAAACAGAGACTCAAACTAGCTCAAAATTGAAAATAAATAGCTTTGAAAGGTAGAGCTTGATTTTAAAAAATTTAAAAACTTGAATTACTTCAATCGGAGTTCGTATGAGTGAGAACGAGCCTCCGAAAGATTGAATTTAGAGAAAAAGGCTAAAAAGATTAAATCCGAATTTTTTGATTTATCTTTGTATTGGAAAATCGATTTATTGCGCAACATTGACATCAGTAAATCAATTTTCCGAAATAAAAATAAATCTGAAAATCCTTATTTGATTGACAGGTAGGACCTACGGTCTATGGACCGAGTACACAACCATAGAACAGTCCACAGTGGACTGGCTCACGAAATAGTGGCTAGGGCTAACGTCACTGCTAACGGGGCGACACGGCTAACACAGCGCTGACGGGGCAATGAGGTGGCGGTTAAGCGGTGCTGACCAAGCGCAGACGCGGACAAGCCACGTGTCACGCATCTAGCAGCGGGCGCGGATCGGACAGTGGAGAGGTAAGAATGCGGGCGGGGAGATGTGGTGCTATCTGGGGCACTGGCGGAAGATCGGACTACTACGGTCGAGGGATGGAGGTTGACGGTGAGGTGGCGGCACAACTCACCGAAGTCGAAGAAGACGACAGGGCGGACAGTGAGAAGGCGACGGATCAAGCGTGTTTTCTTGCGGATCTGGAAGAGAACTTCACGAGCAACACAAGGGCACAAATGACAGCGGTGGAGGAGGACCGACGGCGAAGATCCACACGGCGAAAGGTTGTGGTTGCGGCGGAGGACTCCGGTGAGCTCATGCAATGCAACGGAGGGGTCTCGGGCAATGGGAGAAGAGGCAGCAGGTGCGGCGCGCAGACGGGAACACAACACGAGGCACCACGGGGGCTTAAATAGCCTAGGGAGGTGTGCTCGGCATGAACTCCGAAAGCAACTGCGTGCGGCGCGTGGAGTCCTAGCGGCTAGGGTTAGGGTTTCGACGATGCAACGTGGCTACATCCGGGCCGCACACGTGGCCAACTCCAATAGTGCACGCGGCATGGGCTGGCTGGGCTGAGGTGTGAGCGGAGCTAGGTCGAAACAGGGAAAAGTGGGCCAGGCCGAGCAAAATAGGAACAGGCCAGTGGAAACAGATTTGGCCCGAAAACAATTTAAAAAAACATTTCTGAATTAATAAAACTCCTGAAATTCAAATAAAAGCAAATAAATTCAGAAAAATCTCCAAAAAAATTCCTTAGAGCACAAGGAACCCAACAAAATCTGGGAATCTTTAGTTTGATAAATAGATTAATCAAATTAAAAATTTTCATTATTAGAAAATTCAAATTAAGCTTCGATTAATTCTAGAAAAAGGCAAATGGTTCATTTTCACATTTAAACATTCCAAAACTAAAATTTTGGGATGTTACATCCTCAAAGGATGTGATTTATCCATATTGAATTTTTCTAATATCTTCTTTGTATAGATAGACCGGTGTACACATATTCCTTCTTAGAAATGCTCTAGCTGTAGGCCTAAGTAATATTTTGTTTTACCTAAATCTATCATCTCAAACTCTATCATGAGGTAAGAACTTACTTCCTTTATATCCTCTGTGGTTCCGATGATATTCAGATTGTCGATATAAACTGAGATGATATATAATCCATTTTAAGATTATGAACACATAGGGCCATCATCATTAGAGCAACCATTCTTTAGGAGGAACTCCCTAAGTCAGTTGTGCCACATTCTCTTCAATTGTTTAAATCCATACAACGACTTCTGCAGTTTGATGCTATACATATTGCAATTACTAGTTCAAGGTCTTGCATACTGCTATTGAAAAATAAAAATGTAACAAAACATAAAAGTCAAGCAATAAAAGAAAACTTTGCTACAAGATCAAACATCTATTTCTCCTAATTACAAAAGTTTTTATGGTTTCTCCTCCGACATGAATAAAAAAACAAATATATTGTATATAGTACATAAGGCATTTGTGAGAACATAACATATTTACAGATGATTTTCGTGGTAAACGTCCTGAAAGATCTGAAAATAAATAGTTACATTGCAACATGATTTAAATATCATTCTGATCAAACCTATAAATAATTTTTTTAGGTTCCCATAAGTCTTGACAGGGCGCAAGCCAGATTATGTAAAGGGATAACATATAGTCAGCATCCACCTTGAATAGCTTGCTTGCGGACTGTATGCCTGTGTCAACACATCATTGTTGAGGTAGAGATGAATTTAACAACAGAGAAAAAAAGAAAGAAAAATGGCTAATATGATTGCAACGAGCTCAGTAACAATTTGAGCTATCAATGAAATGCTGTGAAATGGTGGAAAATTCACACAGAAGGGTGAAGCATATCTGGCATTATGTAGTGCCAAAGTAACATGACCAAATCCTACAATTGTGCAACCAAAATGTTCATAATTCATACCCACCATTGAAGGCAAATGAAAGAACGCACCTGATCCTGAGCTACAAGTTGAGCATAAGCTCGTAGTGCTTGTGCAATGTGACTCTTCTATGTATGGAGACAAAGTTGCCTTTCTGTACACTTTTGTAATAGCAGCTGCAGCAATCAAATTAGTCAGGGATACAGGTTGCCATCCACATTCTAGCCAACGTACTTGTTAATATAATGGTAAAAACTGAATATAATCCTACAATTGTCATTCGGCGGAGGAGGAGCAATTCTCCAGATCTGGGATGAGTATAAATTTGAGTAGTTCAGTGGATATCCGCAAATATGAGACTGCAGTATTGCCTGAATATAACAAACATCCTCCCTACTGATGAATGTTGAAAGAAAGCCTTACCTCCTTTATCTCAGTTCCTGGAAGAGGATCGCCTTCTTGATCGCATGGCTGGCAGCTCATGGACTGATTCCATTTGCCTGTCATCATCATTTTCGGTTCTTCAGCTGCACTATATACATACCCATCCACCTCATATCGACCAGCCCTGAAACGAAACGTAAATTGAGATTTATGAACTGAAGTTTTAAAGACATTACAAAGGCAAACGAATAGAGGACCACAGAGGAAGATTTGAACGAATTGTCCACCCTTCCCAAATGAAATCAGTGCCCATATGGAAGAAGCCGCATTCAATTTCATGGTAAATGAATAAATGATAATGAAAAAAATTACAGTATAAAATGCAAGACTGAACAACATGCTACAACAATTTTCACTCAACCAAAAATGCATCAGCACAATGAAGGTTGAAATCGTCATACCCAAACCAACCGCATGGCTGGAAATAAAGCACAACTTTGTCTCCAGTTGTCAGGTTAGTCATGACCATCTCTCCAAAAGAGTCAACCCAAGTGCGCCCAAATATCAAGTTGTGGGACTTTGATGGTGGTGGTACCAATTCCAACACGATACCAGATTTTTTGATTGTCACTCTAGTCCTGTATTGCAGAAACAAGATCATTCAGGGATTAGATTTACATAACTGGTTTCTAGAACAAGGTTTGAAGTTTTGACCATAAGCTCAGTAGTACAAAAGCTTTCAATACATTTGGCTTAGATCTCCAGGGAAGAATCTAGAGCTCAAAAATTACCTTCCAACTGGATAAACGTCCACCGAGTTTCCCAAGAATTTAGTCTTCAGCTTTGAGGTAATGTCATAAGTAAAATGCTCGTTTTTAGCAGGAGCTACACCCATTGGAGGGTGATGACTTACCTGCGAAAATAATATTTTTTTTAAAAAAATGAACTGTAGCATACTGAAAGTGCATCTAGGCCCCTCAAAGAGTTTTGGTGATTTATGGCAACACAATTCCATATACTAACGGTGCAAGTGAGATTCTATGCAGTGATCGAGAAGATATCATCGTTGGAAAGCAATTGGAGATCCCCACCATCCTTAAAAATTTGAAAAGGCGACATCAAGACTTTAGTCGTAAATCTTTCATTTTTATTGAGTCTAAGGATAGCCGTACTATTAAGGGGATCTGACGAAAAATCGCTTCTAGGATATGCTTGTGCTCATAGAATGAAAATTGCATCTCGAAAGTTATTCAAAACATTGCATTTCCTATCAAAGGGTACTTCGGCCGAGAGGTCGGTAGAGTATCTGGACATTTAGTCCGGACACTCCTGACTAGGGCCCGGTTGCATTCTTCGAAAGTCCGAGTATCCGACATTTAGTCCGAACACTTGGTAAATGGTCCTGAGTATCCGGATTAAGTCCGGATATCGGGTTAACCTTCTTGCTGAAAGCAAACTCTTCATCCAGGACACTGCTAAATGTCCGGATAGTCCGGTTTACATGAAGACAAGTGTAACGGTTGGATTTTGGGTGACCTATTTAAGCCCTCACTCCAAATCTACCCGTTGGCACCTCATTCATTGCAGCATTTAACTCTCAAGTTCACTCTTACTCTCTCTTGAGCCTAGCCTCTTTCTCCCACTTGAATCCTTGTTTTGATTTGAATCTTTGGGGAGAAAAGAGGGATCTAAGTGCTTTGAGCTTGCATTGTTGATTCTTGAGCACAAGTTTCATCCTCCAAGACGATTTAGCGGCGATTTGTTACTCTTGAGTTTGAAGGGCTCCTAGCGGCAAGGAGTCACCGGAGCCTCCAAGACTTGGTGTGGAGAGCCGGAAGTTTGTGAAGGCAAGCCTCGCATGCCGAACGGAAAGAGGCAAGAAGAAGACCCATGAGTGCTTTGTGCAACACCGGAGGAAAGTGGTTAAGAGGACCGGGCTTTGTGCCTCCTCAATCGGAGACGAGGATTCCTTCAAGAATCCGAACTTGTAAAAATCGTTGTCTCCTTGTTCTTCTTTTGCTTGTTCTAGGTTTGTTGTTCTTGGAACTTGGAGCCCCGATCTACTCTATTGTTGTGTTTGCTTCTAGATCTTCACCATCATCGTGCACTGACACCATTGAGTATTTGTATTCATTTAGATTGTTGAAAAATTGCTTAGATTTAAAATCCTCTCTTTGAATTTGCTTTCAATCGAGTATCCCGACAATATACCCCAGATAATGACAGAATCCTGAGTATCCTGATAAAATCTCCGGACACTCCTGCCTGCACCCTCGGGTGAATTTAAATTGTTGCAAATTTTTATCCGCCTATTCACCCCCTCAGGCGACATCTCAGGTCCTTTCAATTGGTATCAGAGCCAAATCTCCGTAGTTTGGCTTAACCGCTAGGAGAACCAAGATGTCGCTAACAGATAAGAATGACGGAAGCCGTGACCAAGACAAGAGCACGGGCTCCGGTATTGGGGTTGCTATTCCATTTGATTACACCTCTCTTGGTGTCTCAAACTCCTCATCTTATGTCTCCGTGCCCTCCGGTCGAGCGCCTCATTTCGATGGCACTCACTATGCCGCATGAAAACATAAGATGAAGATGCACTTGAGATCGCTTCACCCTTCTATTTGGAAGATTGTGCAAACAGGTTTCAAGCCCGTTGATCCGAACAACCTTACTCCCGTAGAAGATAAAGATCAACATTTCAATGATTTGGTAGTCAATGCTTTGTTCAACGCCTTGAGTGATTCTGAGTTCAACCGAGTTGATGGACTCGAGGAAGAAAAGGCCATTTGGGATAGGCTCATGGTCAGTCATGAAGGAGTTTCAAGTGTCCGTGAATCGAAGATAGAGCTCATTATTGGTGAGCTAAGCTAGGTTCGCTCTGGAAAAGGAGAATCCTACACCAAAATGTTTGACCAGCTTGATGGTGCTTGTGAATCAAGCTAAGGGTCTTGGTGCACTGATCTTACGGACAAGGCCGTGGTGAAAATAATTCTTCATGTGATCACTCCTACCAACCGCAACCTTGTTCAACTAATCCGAGACCGCCCAACTTCGACACTTTGACACCTCATGATGTCATCCACGGCTTATGATGGACGAGATGATGATAAAGGAAGCCAAGTTGTTGAAGAACTCAAGTCGGGCAAGAAGAAGGGCATTGCCCTAAAGGCCGTGAAGACCGTGAGGGAAGTTGAGGAAAGTACAAGTGAAGATGACGCGTCAAGTGGCCCCCTAACAAATGAAGACATGGCCTTGCTCGTGAGAAGATTCAATAAATTTCTTAAAAAGAAGGACTACAAACCGGGAAGTCACTCCAAGAATCAATGGAGTAAGTCAAGAGGACGACACTCAACGAGGAAATGCTATGAGTGTGGAGAACCCGGTCATTTCATCGCCGAATGTCCACAACGCGAGAAGAAAGATGAGAAGCCCCACAAGAAAGATAAGTACCGGGGCAAAAACAAGGAAAGAAGCAAAAGATTCAAGCACTACAAGAATAAGGGGCAAGCACACATTGGAGAAGAGTGGGATTCAAACTCCGACCGACTCAAGCTCCGATTCCGATGAGGAGGAATCGCCTGCCGCCATCGCCAGACCCTCTACTCCGATTAACGTCGAAGGGCCTCTTCGACAATTTGAGCGATGACGCATTAAAACGCTCCAATGTGCCTTATGGCCAAGGGGTGAAAGGTATCAATCAAAACCTCATCATCTTCTATTATTGACTCATGTATGGATGATAGTGATAACGATAGTGACGATGATTGTGTAATCAAGTCAATTAAGGACTTTGACATTCAAAAATTAGATTTGCTTCTAAAAGATATTGAAAAATTGTAGGAAGTAGTAGAACAAAGGAAGCTACTCTCGAGGCTCAAGAGGATTTGCTCATCCTCGAAAAGGAGAAAAATCGTGAGCTAGAGAAGAGCTTAGCTTTTGAAAGAGAGAAAAATGAGGAATTGGTTAAGAATTCAATATTGACCAAATCCGAGGTGTCTAGTCTTGAGATCACCAACGCTTCACTTAAAGAGGAACTTGCTAAGGCAAAGGATGCTTGCAAGGCTCTTGAGTTGAAGCTTGTTGATCTTAAGAATAGCCCTCCGATTACCTCAACCATTAGCTCCAATTTTTCATTACCTTCTACTAGCAATGGGTGTGCTAGATGCTACAATGTTAATATTGATACTTATGCCACTAACCTTGAGTCATTGCAAGTATTAGCTTTTGAAAATGAGAAGCTCAAGAGAATGCTTGAAGATGGACTTCAAAAGTCCTACAAGGCAAGTAAGGGACTAGAGGAGTTTCTAGGTAAGCGACAAGGTAACACTATGAAGTATGGGCTTGGATATATACCACCTAAAGGGAAAAAGAGCAATATTGTGGTTGCTCCTTTAAACAAGCCCATCCAATTTGTAAAGAGCAAGGAAAACTCTAAGTACAAAACTCACTCTACATTTTTTGCATCCTATGTATTTAAGAGGACTAACTGTGGTCGGTAGTTGCTTGTCCTATTGGGGTAAGCCGTAAATGCTACTAATGTGCAATCCATTTGGGTTCCCAAATCACTTGTCACTAACGTCGCATGGACCTAAATAAGTTTGGGCACCAAGAGCAAAACTAAATTTCATTTTGTAGGCCTACACCTCCGGTGGATCAAGTTGGATCTTGGATAGCGGATGTACACATCATATGACCGGAGAAAGGGCAATGTTCGCACATTTGGAAGCCAATGGATCGAATAGTGAAAGCATCATCTTTGGTGATAATAGAAAATGTGAAGTGGTAGGTTTAGGTAAGATCCTAATTACCAATGATTTCCATATAAATAACGTTTTGCTTGTTGAATCACTAAGCTACAATTTGTTGTCCGTTGCTCAATTATGTGAAGCGGGCTACAATTGTGTGTTTAGTGATAAGGGTGTGGATGTCGTTAAGAGGATGATGGTTCAATAGCAGTTAAGGGGCGTTTGAAAGGAATCTCTATCTTGTAGATTTCACTACGGATAGAATTAACCTTGAAAGCGTGTCTTATGGCTAAATCTAGCATGGGTTGGCTATGGCATCGCCGACTTGCCCATGTTGGTATGAGGAACCTTCACAAACTCATTAAAGGCAATCACATCCTTGGACTAACAAATATTGTATTTGAGAAAGATAGGGTTTATAGCGCATGTCAAGGGAAGCAAGTTGGAGCTTCATCCCGCCAAGAACGTAATGACTACTTCAAGACCATTGGAGATGCTTCACATGGATCTATTCGGCCCCATCACCTACATAAGCATTGGAGGAAACAAGTATGGTCTAGTCATTGTCGATGACTTTTCTCGCTTTACTTGGGTGTTTTTCTTGCATGATAAAAGTGAAGCTCAAGGAAGCTTGAAGAAATTCATGAGAAGGGCTCAAAATGAGTTTGAAGTGAAGATCAAGAAAATTCGGAGTGACAACGGTACAGAGTTCAAGAATATCGGCGTAGAGGAGTATCTCGATGAAGAAGGGATCAAACATGAGTTCTTGGCTCCCTATTCCCCTCAACATAATGGGGTAGCCGAGAGGAAGAATCGCACACTCATCGAGATGGCGCGGACAATGCTTGACGAGTACAAGGTCTCCGACATATTTTGGACGAAGGCCATTAATACCGCGTGTCACAGCACCAACCGTCTTTACCTACACAAAATTTTGAAGAAGACGGCGTAAGAGCTCCTCACCGGCAAGAAGCCAAATATATCCTACTTCCGAGTCTTTGGGAGTAAATGCTATATCCTCAACAAGAAAGCTAAGTCCTCTAAATTTGCTCCTAAAGTATATGAAGGTTTCTTGTTTATTATGGATCAAATGCCTATGCATCGAAGTTTTCAACAACACCACCGGTGTGGTTGAAATTTCGCGTGATGTGACATTTGATGAAACTAACGGTTCTCAAGTAGAACAAGTTGATCGTGATGTAATTGATAGGGAAGAACCTCCATGCGAAGCAATCAAGAAATTGGCCATTGGGGAGGTAAAATCGGTGGAGCAGGATGCAATCCCGAGCACCCCAACCCGGAGTGTCCGGACTTAACCCCGGATATTCCGGACTGCAATGCTCCAAATGGTACTCCTTCCTCATCCATACAAGCTCATGATGGCTCAAACCCCTCTCAAGATAATGGAGGCCCTATTCAACGTTTAAATGCGACGGTTCCTCATCTGAGAATGCATCAAAGCGTGCAACGAGATCACCCCGTCGACATCCTTAGAGACATTAATAAGGGAGTATCTACTCGATCTCGTGTTGCAAATTTTTGTGAATTTTACTCCTTTGTTTCCTCTCTTGAACCGCTTAAGGTAGAAGAAGCACTCCAAGATCCGGATTGGGTGATGGCTATGCAAGAGGAGTTAAATAACTTCGAACGGAACCAAGTGTGGAAGCTTGTCGAAAGGCCCAAGCAAAATGTGATTGGAACCAAATGGGTGTTTCGAAACAAGCAAGACGAGAATAGAATAGTGACGAGAAACAAAGCCCGGTTAGTTGCTCAAGGCTTCACGCAAATCGAAGGTTTGGATTTCGATGAAACATATGCTCCTGTAGCTAGGCTTGAATCTATTAGAATATTGCTTGCCTTTACTACTCACCATGATTTTAAGTTGTATCAAATGGACGTGAAAAGCGCCTTCTTGAATGGACCACTCTCAAAATGGTCTACGTTGAGCAACCTTTGGGTTTCGAGGACCCAAATCATCCGGACCACGTCTACTTCCTTCACAAAGCTCTCTACGGACTTAAGCAAGCACCGAGAGCGTGGTTCGAGTGTCTTCGCGATTTTCTCCTCGAACAAGGTTTTGTAGTCGGAAAGGCCGACCCTACTCTCTTCACTAAATATATTAATGATGATTTATTTGTTTGTCAAATATATGTTGATGACATTATATTCGGGTCTACTAATAAACATTTGTGCAAGGAATTTAGCAGGATAATGACTAAAAGATTCGAGATGTCCATGATGCGCGAGTTGAAGTTCTTCCTCGGATTTCAAGTCAAACAACTCAAGGAAGGAACTTTTATATGCCAAACGAAGTACATCAAGAACATGCTCAAGAAGTTCGGTATGGAGAACGCTAAGCCAATCAAGACGCCGATGCAAGCCAACGCATCTAGACCTCGACAAAGAAGGTAAACCCACCGTCCAAAAGGTATATCGCTCGATGATCGGATCTTTACTTTATCTTTGTGCATCTAGGCCCAATATCATGCTTAGTGTGTGCATGTGCACTTTCAAGCCGACTCCCAAAGAGTGCCATATGGTGGCCGTAAAAAGAATCTTGAGATATTTAGTGCACACTCCTCATTTAGGACTTTGGTATCCAAAAGGGTCATCTTTTGAATTAGTTGGGTATTCCGATGCAGATTATGCTGGATGTAAGGTGGATAAGAAGAGTACCTCGGGAACTTGTCAATTCTTAGGAAGATCCCTAGTCTCTTGGTCCTCTAAGAAACAAAATTACGTAGCCCTATCCACAGCCAAAGCCGAATACATAGCCGCCGGGAGTTGTTGTGCGCAATTGCTTTGGATGAGGCAAACCCTAAATGACTATGGCCTAACCTATAACCATGTTCCACTCTTGTGTGACAATGAGAGCATATAAAATTGCCAACAATCCCGCATAACATTCCGTACCAAGCATATCGATATTCGCCACCATTTCTTGAGAGATCATTCCACTAAAGGCGATATCGATATCCAACATGTCAAAGACAAATGACCAATTAGCCGATATATTTACCAAGCCACTTGATGAGAAGAGATTTTGCGATTTGAGAAGTGGGCTAAATATTCTTGATTCTCGCAATTTGGCTTGAAAAGTGCACACCATTGATTGATGTTTGCAAAATGTTTTTGAAAAGTTTGTTTTGTCCTTTTCTTTAATCCTTTTTCGTGTTGATCGAAATCTTTGATCTTCGGATCAAGCCCAATGCCGTGTGACTATGGATTGTTTGATTATATGTTCGCTAGTCACATTGTGCAAAGGACTTTTAGGACCTCTTTTCTCTTTGCTTCAAGCTAATCATCCTTTTCATTCCTTGCAAAATCCTTGTTGGATCCCGAGCTGTCAACCCGGACAGTCCGGATAGTCCGGAGTATCCGGACTAATTGTCCGGAGTATCCGGGTTGAGGGGTCTGCCTATAAAACCCTTGCGGGGGGGTTTTTCTTTCTCTCTCCTTTGTCATTTCTCCCAACCGCATCCACTCCATTTTGGTGCTCTAGCCGCCGCCCTTGGCATCTCCTCCATTCCCGGCGTGATCCTCCCTCACCGAAGCATCCGGATCATCCTTGGAGGGATTGGGAAAGAGATCTCCTCAGCATTTCATCCTTTGTTTGTTCTTTGTTGTGATAAGCCTTCATTTTGCCCTAAATTATCTCTTTGCCCTTTGAAATACCTAGGAATAGGTTGCCCTGCTAGAGCACATTCATATCCTTGATTAATCCATAAAATGTGCCTCTAGAGTTTGTGGTTTGTTTGCAAATTAGGGTTTTGGGCTGAAATCTGGCATATCCGGACTCTTCGGACATTTTATCCGGAGTATCCGGAGTGTCTGGACACTTCGGATCAAATACTCCGGAGTATCCGGATTAATTGTCCGGACATTCCGGACTAAATCCCCGGAGTATCCGGGCTATACCTCTCGGCCCAAAATTCTAAATTGTAAAACTTACTTTCTTGCAAACCTTTTTTCATTCCATATCTTGTTCCCTATCGATGTCTACTTCTCAGGAGGTTAAAGGCGGCAAGCGCCCTGTTGATTCTCCTCCTTCATCGCTTTTGCAAATTTCTTCCAAGAGGCACAAAGCGCATCGTCAAGAAAATCAGTTAAGGCCGTGCCAATCTTCTTACCGCTCCTCCCGCTGCTCCATCTCCTGCTCAAGCTCATGCTCAAGATGATCCCAAGGAGCATCTCGCCGAAGAGCATCCCGCGGACGCTCATGCGAGGCTTCGAGAGCAAAAGAAGAAGCATCATCAAGCATCTCGTGAAGCCATTGGTCCGTTTGAGAAGTGCCAAATTTGGAGATACCTCGCCGATGATGCCGCCGAGTGGTTGATTATCGAGTGGGTTCGGAAAGGGCAAGGCCATTGTAGCGAAAGGAACAAGGATCCGCTGAGTTTCACCAAGATCGAGATGTCGACAAGCGGTTCAGAGCAATTTCATTCTCGATTTTATGAGATGTTCTTCTTCCCATGGAGCGCCCGTGATGAAAATGAAAAGAATTGATCGGCTCTACATGTCCAAGCTCACAATCCCAGATTTGATGAAGTCATCCAAATTTGTGAGCGTCATAAGGTAAATGATATTATGAGTTTTTTTACCCTTGGAATGATGAGATCATTATGCAATTCTACGCCACTCTCTACTTTGACAAGAAGCAAGATGCCATATGGTGGATGGTGATAAACTATGGTATGTGGCCACCAAAAGGACCTTCGCTAGAGTTCTCTGACCGAGGTCACCGGTGATGGTGATGCAAAATTGCATGACAAGAAGGTCTTGGCTCTCGGCAATTTGGAAGACTTGTATGACTCGTCTCAAAGACTTCGTGGTTGGTACAATAAAGGGTCTCAAGCCTGTGCCTGCAGTTCTTCTCAGGTTGCTTCGGGTCACTCTTTGGCCCAAGGAGGGGGATGCGTCAGCCATTAGCTCTTATGTTCGGAACTTGCTATTTCATTTGGTTGAGCGCACTCATGTCTTTGACATCGTGGATTTCATCTGGGAGGCCATCCGCCACAACTCCTTGAGCAATTCCAGCAGCTGCGGGTACGCACCTTTTATCATGGCTCTCATTGATCATGTCACGGATCTCGACTTCGTGAAGGATGTGGAGCATTTGTCATATAAGGTTCGTCCACCTCCAGCCTCGTCAGCTCCTGCAGCTCCTGTGGAGAAGCGTCCCAGGGGTCGTCCAGCCCGTGCCGCTCCGTCAGCTCCTTCCGCTCCTCCTGCCGCTCCAGCCTCAGCAGCGGCTCCTGTTCCTCCTCCAGGCTCTCCTAGCACCAGCAGAGACACCATCAAGAGAATGCTTAAATGTCTATTTTGCTTGTGCCAAGATGTGTCTGAACAAGTCAAGGAGACCCGTCGAGAGCTGCGTGTGCACCGCCGTGAGTTCCGTGCCTACCGCCGCCAGCAAGGTGAAGATATTCCTGCTAGTGAGTCCGAGGAGTCTTCTGATGCGCCTACAAAGTGGATTCGCCACTCGTTTTTTTCGGACTTCGATCCAAGACTCAGTAAAAACACAATTAAGCAATGACAATGGCGAGGATGATGATTATCAGCCTTCAGGAGACGAGGAGTGATCTTCTGCCGTAGACTCTTCCTTTTTGGTGTCTTGATGCCAAAGGGGGAGAGTGAAGTGTCTTGTGCTTGTTTTGGTTGCTTTAGTTACTCGTTTATTTGCTTATTGTTGAACTTGTGCTTGTGATTGTGTTAGTTGGTTGATGATCTGGATGTTGATCTTTTGATTAATGTTAATTTCCCTTCAGTAATGCATTTGCGTGATATCTTGTCATATTTACTTGTGCAAATTATCTGCTGTATATCATGTCATATTCCCTCGAAAACAAACATTTAGGGGGAGCTCTCGAAAAATTTTCCCGTAAGTATGTGCATTTGATATTCAACTCAAATTCTTCCAATGCACATGTTTAGGGGGAGCTTCTCCGTGTATTTGGCTTTCCAAATACTATCTCATTTCAAATTTTATCCAAATCCAATTGTGTTGTCATCAATTCACCAAAAGGGGAGATTGAAAGTGCATCTAGGCCCTCAAAGAGTTTTGGTGATTTATGGCAACACAATTCCATATACCAATCTGCAAGTGAGATTCTATGCAAGGATCGAGAAGATATCATCGTTGGAAAGCAATTGGAGATCCCCACCATCCTTAAAAATTTGAAAAAGCGGCATCAAGACTTTAGTCGTAAATCTTTCATTTTATTGAGTCTAAGGATAGCCGTACTATTAAGGGGATCTGACGGAAAATCGCTTCTAGGATATGCTTGTGCTCATAGAATGAAAATTGCATCTTGAAAGTTATTCAAAACATTGCATTTCCTATCAAAGGGTACTTCCGTCGAGAGGTCGGCCGAGTATCTGGACATTTAGTCCGGACACTCTGCTAGGGCCCTGTTGCATTCTTCGAAAGTCCTGAGTATCCGGACATTTAGTCTGAACACTTGGTAAATGGTCCTGAGTATCCAGGATTAAGTCCGGATATCTGTTAACCTTCTCTGCTGAAAGCAAACTCTCTTCAGTCCGGACACTCCGAACTAAATGTCCAGATAGTCCGGGGTTTGCGCAGCACAAGTGTAACGGTTGGATTTTGGGTGACCTATTTAAGCCCTCACTCCAAATCTACCCGTTGGCACCTCATTCATTGCAACATTTAACTCTCAAGTTCACTCTTACTCTCTCTTGAGCCCTAGCCTCTTGCTCCCACTTGAATCCTTGTTTTGATTTGAATCTTTGGGGAGAAAAGAAGGGATCTAAGTGTTTTGAGCTTGCATTGTTGATTCTTGAGCACAAGTTTCATCCTCCAAGACGATTTAGCGGCGTATTTGTTACTCTTGGAGTTTGAAGGGCTCCTAGACGGCAAGGAGTCACCGGAGCCTCCAAGACTTGGTGTGGAGAGCCCGGAAGTTTGTGAAGGCAAGCCTCGCCACGAAAGGAAAGAGCAAGAAGAAGACCCATGAAAGTGCTTTGTGCAACACCGGAGGAAAGTGGTCAAGAGGGACCGGGCTTTGTGACTCCTCAACGGAGACGAGGATTCCTTCAAGAATCCGAACTTCTGCAAAAATCGTTGTCTCCTTGTTCTTCTTTTGCTTGTTCTAGGGTTTGTTGTTCTTGGAACTTCTGGAGCCCCGATCTACTCTATTGTTGTGTTTGCTTCTAGATCTTCACCATCATCAATTTTGACACCATTGTAGTATTTGTATTCATTTAGATTGTTGAAAAATTGCTTAGATTTAAAATCCCTCTTTAGTCCTTTCGATCGAGTATCCGGACAATATACCCCAGATAGTTCGGACAGTCCGGAGTATCCGGATAAAATCCCCAGACACTCCGTGCTCAGACCCTCGGGTGAATTTAAATTGTTGCAAATTTTTTATCCGCCTATTCACCCCCCCTCTAGGCGACATCTCCGGTCCTTTCACATAAAGTAAACTAAATTCAGTTAACATCATTAATTAACAAAAATTATATGCACAAGGATTATGCAACGACAATATATCAAAGAACAGGAAGAGAAGAGATACATCAAAGAATTGACTTGACTAAATCACAGCTTTTAACGCTAATTAGCAACAAAACCTCACAGGCTCTCCAAATTAAACAATGAGAACCAACTTGAATTTCATAGTACATCAATCATATGGTCTTGCTCCTTTTTGTTATTGAATACTTGAAGACTGAAATAGATAAAGCTAAAAGGGGGAAAAGCCCTCAACGAACAGAGAATAGATTTCATTTCATCGAGAGATGTATGCTGCATTGGGGCCACATATACCAATGCAAGTGTGCTTTCATGCACTGGGTCTAGGAATGCAAAGGAACCATGAGACTGCAATAGAGACCCTCGTGACGGGTCCCGTTGCAGTGGAAGAAGCAAAATAGATGAGAAAAATGACAATACTGACCTTGCCGTCGTATTCCCGGCGAGAAAGCACCTTCGGAGCAATGTACGCCGGAGTCCCAACCGTGGACTTCAGCTTTGAGTGCAGCAGCGCGGACTGCGATGGACAAACATTTTGCAAAAGAAAGGTGTGAGTAACCGAGTATATATCTACATTCTACAATGAGGAACAACAGAGTATACTGTAAGGGGGCAAATTTGGTTTTCTTTTCAGGCAACATATAAAGGCACGAGTTTAATAAGCACAATGAGGAAATCAAGACAGCTTCATGTCAAAATTTTGGTCCTCCCAGCATGCAAAGTTAAACAAGAAAGGTGTCTTTCAGTATACCTTTTCATTGAAAACATACTACGAAAGAACAAAATATAAAATTGGTACCTTGGAGTAGCCAAAGTCGTAGATCTTGAGGCGCGGTGCAGGGCTGCCATCCAGCAGCGTGTTCTCCAGCTTCAAATCCCGGTGGCAAATTTGCTGCAAGATCAAACAAATTCACAAGCCCATATCTCATCAGCACAAAATTTTGTAACTTCTATTTTAGAAATTTTCTACTTCGTTGCTGTTCTCACCATGAAGTGGCAGTAGCTAACACCGCCAATTAGCTACTGGAAGAAATACCTCATCTAGAATATTATCACGGAAGATAAATTAGCCCACAAACCTAAACTTTTTGGGGGGAAAATAGGAAAGATTAGGACCCGTCTAATTGTAGCAAAATAACGATCACCTCATCCTCGCTGAATCTGCCAGCGTTGCAGATCCGGTCGAACAGCTCGCCGCCGTCGGCATACTCCATGACGATCGCGAGGTGCGTAGGCGTGAGCACGACCTAACAAGCTACACGCCCCCAGATGGACCGAAACGATCAAATTTCCTCCACCTAGAACAACAAATTTCCACAAAAAAAAGATGAATCGGACTTTTTCCTCACCTCCTTAAAGCGGATTACGTTGGGGTGCCGCAGCGAGCGGTGGTTTACGATCTCCCTCGCCACATTCTCGTCAATCTGCAACACAAATTCCGCGTCAAAATTCGACCCAGGAAGGCCACAAACCTCGCGAGGGATTCGAGCGCAAGAACTCGGATTGGTGCGTGTGTGTATGTTGGGGAAGGGGAGCCGAATCCGGCGGGCGGTCAGCCGTCGCACCTTCTGCCCCGCTGGATGTACTTCATGGCGACGAGCTCCTTAGTCTCCTTGTTCCAGTATCAGCCTCGCCACGCCGAAGTTGTCGGAGCCGATGTCCTGACGAGCTCAGACTTCTCCATCGGCGACTGTTGCGCGCGCTGGAACCCGGATTCGCAGGTCGGCGCGGTCAGATTGGAGGCCATGAAGAACAAAGATAAAATTCCTGTGATTGTCAATCAATAACAATAGAAATGCTACTAACAAAAAAACATTTATTAGGATTCTTGATTGTCAAAGCATTGACTTCTCTGATGAGGACAGAAGCAAGACCAAATACAGGATAGCTAGTAGCCTAGTACTCTACAGCATTTATGTTTCAGACACAAAATTGGCAGACGTAAAAAAGTTTACGAGTGACTATGTTGCACGTGTTTGTATTTTAAGCACTTTACAAACACTTTTCTCATCATCCACTACTCATCTATCAAGTAGTAAGTAGGGATAAGTACGAATGTAGAAGAAAAGAAAAGTTGAGAAACTTTTTGTAGCTAAGAGGTGTTTGCAGCATAGCCATCCCCAAAAAGTTTAGATGAAATTTCTCAGCAAAAGGAATACTATCACGGTAATAATAAAAATAGGCAAATGCTTCTGCATAAGCAAATTTCATTAGTTGGTTATTGAATTACCAAAAAGTCTATTTTGGTTGTTGCTGTAGGCATTATACAACACTTAACTGTGCGGGGAAAAGTCAGCAATAAATAAAAGGTGCCACTTTTGAGATGTCATTGAATGAATTGCACCATTAAATCTGCTGCCAGACCTGATAAATGCAGCATAATTTGCATAAACACTTCTGCGCATTTCTTCAGCTGAAGCCTTCTTTAGATCTTGCAGATAAGAGCACAAATGTCTTATTTCCTGTAATGAAGTTAATTTTGTCAGCTATCTTTGTTGCGCGCTTTAACATGGTACTGCTATTTCTAGTAGAATATAAGCTTGGTAAAATATAATATTTCAACAATGTCAAACAGAGATAATACACAGATTGGATGTGAACAAGTACAAATGCCCAAAAGCGTGTAAAGGTACTATTGCAAACCAAGTAGAAAGGCCAATTAAATTGTTTTATCTATCAGGTAAAGTGGCTGTAGTCCATGTTAGACTGGTGCAAAATTCATCTCAGACGCCATAAGAAGCAAACCGCCCTAGTAACATCTTTATAGAGGAACAAATAGTATAAAATTGCTACCTTTTTTAACACTTCACTCAAAATTAGATAAGTATCTCCAAATCCTAACTGAATTAGTATAGCATGCAAGGGTATATTTCTTGAACATGTAAAGACCTTTTCAACTACATATGTTAAAGGGAATACAAAATGTCTCTTTCTACTGCCAAATACATGAACAGAAAAGCACTAACTACAGTGAACAAAAGTTTACAATCCAAAATGAAAGGCACAAGACTTCTGCATCTGTGCCTCCCACAAAACAAAGTCAAGGTTTCAATTTAGCATGCATAACGGGAGAAGTTATCAATCACCAGGACTCAAAATTTTTGCTTCTAACATAGCCATAATTTTTGCTTCTAACATAGCCATACCAAACACAAAATGTGCTATTTTCATGAGCAAGAGCATAGAACTTCCACCTCCACAGAAGCTTGAAGATTTAAAAGTTCTGTAAATTAAATCCAACACCATTGATGTCTCTAATGTTACCCTGCCACCCCAAGACTTGAACACCAATACAAGGTTTAAAAAAAACACAGGATAGCCACATTATAATGCATTAACCAGAATGGCAGCATATTCAAACCTGAACTACAAACATTTCCAAATCCTTGTATTCAAACGTGCACTGTGCAGATAACATCGCAAAAATATTTTCCAGCTGTTTGGACCATGCTCGGTTTCCAGCTTCCACAGATAACACAAAAGCCAAAACACCATATTTTTTTCCATCAACGGATCCACAGATAACACAAAAGCCAAAACACCATATTTTTTCCATCAACGGATCAAACTTCATTCTCAAGAGAAAGTAAAACATTCGCACCTATCGTCCGAAACAATTAAAACTCATTTAATCATACAATGCAACCGCAATCTCATAACAAACTCACATCACCATGGACACCAAAAGCACACAAAACACCATTCGCAAAGCCTGACATGGCAAAACGTATCCCTCCACCATTAACCATCCATTCATTGACCGAAATCTCTACATACATCGCATACCGCAATCAGAAAAAACAATAAAGGGAAACTTGATAACGCCAAACACCTCAAGACGTCCTGTGATGCATTTGACCTAAATGCCAACACTCAATCACGCCCCAAAATCACATTTCTCTTCCCCCACAAACGAACGAGGATCACAGACCTCTGCTGCAAACACAACACGCAGCCATTCTAGTACTCGAATCCCCACCCTCCGCGATCCAGACCTCGCAACACGGGCGGGGACGGATCGAGCGTGTGTCAACCGCGGCCGGATCAGAGAGCTCACCTTCTCGTTCATGGTCTGGCACTTGGACTGCACGTAGGCGTCGGGATCGAAGTTGTCGGTCTTGAAGATCTTGAGCTTGTCAGCGAGCTGCACCCCGCCGTCGCCGCCCCCTCCTCCACCTGCCCCCGCCGCCCCGCCCACCGGGAACATGCCGGAGTGGCCGGCCGGCCGCGACTGCGACGACTTCGCCGACGCCATCCGAGATCCAGGACCTTCTAGAAGCTGGCTCGGGGGCAATGGGTGGATTTGGCAAGGCGGAGAAGAGACGCTTCCTTCGAAATTGCCGTTGTTGTTGCTGTTGTTGGGGGCTGGTGGCTGGTGGCCAGGTGGGTTGGTTGCTCATCAATCCATTCTCCATCGGTGACTGCTGCGCGCGGGCGGAACCCGGATTCGCAGGTCGGCTCGGTCAGATTGGAGGCGAGGGCGCGGGGGATTCTGGTCTAGGGAAGCTTCACTTGTTTGCTTGCGGGTGGAGGAGAGGAAGAGGATGATAGCGCGAGGAAGAGGGAACGTGAGAGGATCACGGGGGCTGATTGGGGACACGGGAAGGAAGGCCGAGCGACGATCGCGGGGCTGATTGGGGACGCGGGGAGGAATTGATGCTGATTGGGCACACGTGGCGGGCGGGCGCCCAGTAGGAGAGTGGGAGAAAAATGGACCGCTACCACCAACTGTAAATTAAGAATAGTAGAGATTTTTATTAGGATCCAGAACTTTAACTCATTCAGAGACTCTCATATAAATATACGGTCACTACATTCATCAACCACATTAGTAAGTTCATGCTAACTGCTATTGATATTAGATATTGGAACATTATTCCACTCATTACGTGATAGTAAGTTTCATCGTAATCAATATTAGGGCTCTATGTGAACCATTGTGCTACAAGCCTCGCTTTATATCTCACCGTTTAGTTATTTCTCTTTCGGATGAAAACCCATTTGGATTCTACAGGAAACATGTAGAAATACTTTAGGAGGTATTCGACCAATGGCACTGAATACTTTTCTTTTATTAAGTGAGTGCAATTTTGCCTCAATTGTGTTTTTCCCATTTGACCCAATCTAAACACTTCTAGCACTATATCATGGACTTTGGTTCTGGATCCCGATCAAGAGTTTTAGAATTTTTTGAGGCAAAATATATATCAATATTTGTACTCTTTTTTGTATCTAACTCTTCTGAATTCATATAATTAGTGCATATTTTCTTTACTAATTTCTTCTAGCTCATTATGATTTCCCATAATGATGGGGTCTAGGTGTTTCAACTTCCCAATATTAGATTATACCGCAAATATTCGCTGGGTTTACTATCTTTAGGATGGCTCACTTTAGGGATTTTCCTCAACATCATGCTGAGCTTCTTCCACTCTCTTGGAGAGTGCTGACTTGTTTAGTTCTCTATTTTTAGGACATCTTCGCTGAATTGAGTCCCGTGGGTCTAGAGGTCTCCCCTTCTTCTTATCATGAGGCGTAAGGGTGGATTTAATATCTTTCTAGGGTATTTTCCTCTTTTTAGTGCGTTTACTATAAGTATATGAGATTTTCACTCCTTTATGATCAGTGAAAGCATCTAACAGATTATTAGCTATTTGTTATAGATTTGTTATCCTTCAAACTTCAAGTTCATATTCTTTAGTGTGTGAGTCTAAAAACTGAAAACACGGGGTTAAATCGTAAGAATACCTAAAAACCCAAGGCCACGCGGCCCACTTATGTACATGGGCCGAATACCTTTTTTTTTCTTTCTTAGACTAAAATTTTAACGGACCGTAGTGGTCCAAAGAGGCCGATGGGTTTTGTAGATAATTTGAATTCTTCTTTTTGAACCTTAGCCTGGTCGTTGCGGGGCGCAACCTCGCATAGTCTTGGTGGCACTGGCAATGGGCGCAGGTGCGAACATAGCTCATCGGGAATGGCATCGACTCAGCAGCGATGCTTCAGAAGGAGCGCGGCCCATTGAGCGGCGCTTCCTGCGCGGTTTCAGGTGGCGCTTCAGGAATAGATGTATACTATTTTAGCCTATAAGTTTCAGATTTCAGGAGAAGCTGGAATCTGGAGCTCTACCAAACAGGCCCTTAGGTGAATGACAATGGCCAGATCACTGCAGTTCAGTTACAAAAAGATTTTGATGCTATGTTCTCATGGGGGTGGACATGGAAAGCAAAACCTCATAGTAACAACTAGAATATTTTTTGCGGCGTCACACGCCGCGCACGTTCTTTTTTCGTAGGAAAATTTATGGAAAACCGAAGTGGGAAAATAGTCTAGAGAAAAAAGGACGAAAAATTATTAGAGATGACAACCTTCTTTTGTCGAGCCTAACACTATACGCGTTCGCCGAGTAATAATTTAACAATCTATACGTTCAACCGTCAATAATACACGATTCGAAAAATACTATAGATAGAATTGCAAAAAAAACTATAAAGATACAACCGTACACATATTCCTTACTCGGGAAAATAGCAGAAACCGAGTTACGGGGGCAAAAATAGAGAAATAGAGTTGTAGAAATATCTCTTTCGACGAATTATTTGGAAAATATTAGAGACCGAGCTGGAAAACCGAGGTGGAAAAATAGTCTAAAGGGAAAAAGGCGAAAAATTATTAGAGATGACAACCTTCTTTTGTCGAGCCTAACACTCTACGTGTTCACCGAATAATAATTTAACACTCTATACATTCAACCGTCAATAATACATGCTTTGAAAAATACTATAGATCAAATTGGGAAAAAAGTTATAAAGAAACAACCGTACACATATTCTTCACTCCGAAAAATAGCAGAAACCGAGTTACGGGGGAAAAAATAGAGAGATAGAGTTGTAGAAATATCTCTTTCGACGAATTATTTGGGAAATATTGGAGGCCGAGCTGGGAAAATAGTCTAGAGGAAAAAAGGCGAAAAATTATTAGAGATGACAACCTTCTTTTGTCGAGTCTAACACTCTACGCGTTCACCGAGTAATAATACATGTTTAAAAAAATATCAGAGATCAAGATGAAAAATCGAGATGGGGAAAAAGTCTAGAGATAGAACTGCACACATATCGTGATTTGAATTTAATGGGTGTTTTTTTAGAGCTGCACACATATTTCTGGTGACGAAAACTTTTTTTCCGGGAAAAACGGAGAAAGGACTTAGACGTAAAGAGTAAGGGCCTATTTGTTACATTTTTGGACCCGTCCGCTATTCTGAAAAATTAGAAAAGGGTTTGTTCGCGATTTGAATTTAACGGGAGTTTTTTTTCGTAAAATAGCGCACGAGGGACCTAAACGCGATTAAGAAAAGAAAATCTTCCCCTCATAAAAAATCGCGAAGGACCTATTTGTAATTTACAGAGACCTATCTGTAATTTGAAGAACATAGGGGGTTTTTCAAAAAATGGCATAAGGCAATACGTGGCATGCCTCTCCTTGCGAGAACCTTGTAGACTTTAATTTATATCTGTAATTTGAAGAACATAGGGGGGTTTTCAAAAAATGGCATAAGGCAATACGTGGCATGCCTCTCCTTGCGAGAACCTTGCAGACTTTAATTTAGGGATGATTCCTTCAACGGCGATAACAGCCCTGCACACCGTGAGTGCCTGAAACCACACCGTGAGTGCCTGAAACCACCGCTGCGTGCAGGGCTGTTGTCACCATTGAAGGCACCCAGCACACACGGCACGAAGTGACGGGCTCACGTGCGGTTCAGCCGGCGTGTGCACGCAATAGTGATGCACATGGACTAAGACATGAACCATAATCCCATGTACAGTAAGTCAATCTAGAACCCTAATTAGCAGGAAAATCATCTAGGATCGAGAGAGCAAAAATTAATCTTATAGTACAGGGATTGAAAAGAGGGAATACGGTGACATATCATTTGGCCTTGGAGAGCTATCATGCTGATAACGTGTTAAATAATAAATTGATCACCGTAAATCAATCCTAATGCTAGTCAAGAATACTAAGAATATTCGAAGAACAATCATATAGTAGATGAACACAAGATATAGATGATTTCAACTCTTTTCTCCTTATTAATTTTATATTCATTCTTTTGTACAATGGGGTGCTATAATTATATCTAAAACCCCTCAAGGGTAGTTTCAAAATTCGTCCACCAAAACCAAGAGTCCAGTTATATCTTAATGAACAAGAGTCCGGTTATATCTTAACAAAATAGATGTATATTTGACACTGCAAAGACCACACTTCGATATGGTTTGATGATGTCTTTAATACGTGGTATATGTCAATATTTTCCTCGGCTAATTAGTGTATCAAGTACAACTTAAAAGCAGGGCCATGTATTGTATTAAGGAATTTTCTACAAACATAGTAAGAATTCTGTCCAAATTACTCCATCTAGTCACAAATAGTTAACGTTTTGGATATATATGTGTAGTTAAACTTTTGAAATTTTGACTATCAATATCTTTTTAAATATATAAATTGGATACATGAAAACCATATGTGTAAATTTTTCTCGAAAAGTACTTTCAAAGAATTATAATTTTATTGGATTTTATAAATATATTATAATAGAAATGAGTGGTCAAAGTTGTGGGTGGTGATGGTGTGGTGAGAGGTGATCTACAGTGGTGGCACGGACAGAGGTGGTGGTGGAATTGTTACCATGGCAACGGCCAAGCAGGGACTAATCCTAGAAATTAAGTGCATTACAAGCATCTACAAACTTAGGGGGACTCATCAGAGTGGATGGTGTGGACAGGATCAAACTAAGGCGAGCTGGCAATGAAGAAATGGGGTGACATGGTGAGTTTGACATGGGGGTGGTGATCTAGGTGAAGTTAGTAGAAATTAGTGTGGGGAAGGTGGGGGGATATTGCAGGAGGGACGAATTGAGCCGAAAAACACAGTATGAAAGATGGCGGTGGGGAAGGAGCACAGTGTTTTTCCTGTTAAGCCTAACAGGTGGGGCAGGGCCTCCTATCTATCAGTGAGGGTGAGAGGGAGAAAGGGAGTAGAGGTTGGGCTGGGTTGGTGCTAGTACTGTGCTAGGTGGCGACTGGGCCGATGTGAGCTGGGCGAAGAAAGGAAGAGAAGAAAGAGGGCAGCGGTTGGGCTGGTTTGGTTTGGGAGGGAATAAGAGAAGAAAGAAAGAGAGGAATGACCCGACCGGTTGGGTTTTGGCCCAACCAAGAGAGGGAATGGAGGAAAAAAGGTTTGAGATTTATTTGTTTTGCGAAAATTGGTTTGGGTTTGAAATTTAGATTTTTGGGACGGTTATGCAATACAAATTCTAAAGTTTTTTGTTTTGCACACAATTTATTCATAAGTTTTTTTTTCAATCTGATTTTGATGTCAAGAAAATTATTTTAAATTTTTATTACAAGGCAAATGTTTTTAGAAAATTTTGATATGCAACTAAAAGTTTTTGGAACTCACGAAAATATGCACTTTAAAATTGATGCCAAAATTGCAATATTACAACGAGGAGGCTGCGTGGAGGCTCAGGTGTGGCAAGGAGCACATGGAAGCTTCGAGGGGTTCAGGACTATGAAAGCTTGAGATGCTTGTCTATTGTCTGCCGCATAATGTTGTACTGTTGTACCTGGATTGCTTCTGCGCTCTTCGTCGGCATGTTGATGAAGATTTAGGCAGCTGTTATCAAAGTGCAAAATTCTGCAAGCTCATATGCATGTGGTTTGGAGTTGTCTTCAATTTACTCCATCTCCGTACTAGTATCACAACAATTTTCCCAACTGGTTAACACAGAAAAGGCTCGACAGGGAAACCAAATTTGCACTAAGGTGCTTACCAAATTCTTGTGCTTGAAATATGTAGTATATAAAAAATGTAGTTTGTAAACTGCGGTATCCGTTTTGTTAGAAAGAGGAAGAAATATCTCAACATTGTTCTCAACTGGTTAGCACAGAAAAGGCTCACAGGTAAGTCAAATGTGCATTTGTAGTCTAAAGATCACAAAGTATAAAATGTGGCATTGGTTTTGTTACAAGGAAGAAGTATCATCTCAAATGACGATGCAATGACGTGTAAACTGGAAATAATAGCATCCACTGTCAGACTCAGAGGAGGGTTCATCGTAGGGCCACTTTTACTACCCTTGGTCTTCATGTTGAGCAGTATTTCTATATTTTTTCTCTCAATACAATTTGCAATGAAGGAGTAAGTAATCAATATTTACCATTCATTCCTGCTTTAATATTTATGCAAATTAAAAAATGCATGTCTCATTGAATAAACTGAATAGAATCTGCTTGTGCCCTCTCTCTTAGATGGCATGGCTGAAGGGATTTTAACAGCCTCTTTTGTCAAAAAATAATTACGCCCGTTTGGAACTCATGAATTTCGCAGGAAGTTTACGTGTAGGAATTGAAAAAATAATCCGTGTTTTAAACATGATTTCTTCATCCACATATCAGTTCAAAACAAAATCGCTATGCCAAGAAAGCTGAAGAAGATATTGTGAACATGAAAAGTACAGGACACTACTACCTTTAGTTAAAAAAAGATAGAAGCACCGCTCAAAATTATATAATATACCAATATCCTGTCAAAATGAGGGGAAAGCCAAATTAGTTACTAACTGTTTTCATTTTGCATAGCCTCCGTTTCATATCTGTAACAGTGGCATGTTGCCTTGGTTCCATTTGATTTTAATTCTGTGCCTGTAAAGTTTTTTTTAATAATGTTATGTACTTATCTAAGATATGGCACAAGAACAAGGTAATTACAGGACATCGTGCGAGAAGCAAATACAAGAACAAAACAAGTGGGGCTCAGACAGGGACCACTGCAGAGCAGTGGCTGCTGCAGTCCGCAGGCAAGATGAGGCGAAGGATTGGGTTAATGTTTGCTTGCACAGTTGAATAATGACATTCTCAAGTTGCCTCATGTCAATCTGCTTGATCAACACACTCAATCTGCCCATAGGTGAGCAGCATCAACTCATCAAATAACATGAAGTAGTAACGGATTCTTGGTAACCATGGACTTGAATAATGCTACATTGCTATGCGATTATTAGCTAGAGGAAATCAATAATAAATCAAGAAAACACAGGAGCTTGGATTGCAGAGCAATGCGCAATGCCAAATTGCACTCACCTGTGTATAATCATCCATTACTTCTAGATACATGCACCAAGAACTATCTAAATCTTCGAAATGCACGTCATCCATCTGTGAGTAAAGCCACTAATTGTCCTTCTGGATAGATGCAATTGCCATTACTGAAAATCCCATGCTCATGTACTTGATTTGCTTCTCCCACATCTACGGGCATCAAGTTTGGAGATCAACTCTCTCAAGAGAGAGGGGCAGCTTTTAATCACATGCTCAAAGCCATCGGTTGCCATGACCGCATCCAGTGTCGTCGGAGACTTGAGGAACTCAAAGCATGCCTCCTTAAGCCCAAGACAGCGGTGCTGGTCGACCAACGCCAGCGTGGTCGCCGCCGTGCTCACGTCAATGTGCCTGCACAACATGTCCTCGCAGATCAGCTTGAGCCTCTTCATGGCGTACCTGTCGGCGGCTTCCATCAGATACTGAGCCATCGTGGCCTCTTCTTGCTCGGACATCTCTGGCAGCGAGTCGGTGTATACGAAGTGCAGCAGATTCTTGAACACGTCGGCACTCATGTCATCGATCGGCACGCAGTGCGCCGTGGTGCTCTCCTTCATCGTCCCGAATAGCTCCGCCATGAAGACAGGCGACCGGGCCGCGAGCACGCACCGGTGCGCGGCGAAAGTCTCGCCGCCGACTCGGAACCTCACGTCCGCGCCCTTTCCGCTCAGCAGGAGGTCGCGGAAGTGCTGCGGCCAGTCAGGCGGCGGCACCACGACGAAGGGAGCGGAGGGGACCGCGGTGTCCTCCTTGCAGAACTCCCCGGCGACGATCACGTCGCACCTGACCGTGAAGCAGTCGTCCTTGAGGCGTTCCGACTGCTCCAGGTCCTTCCTCTTGACGAAATTCGGATGGCCCCAACAGCCTCTCTTGTTGGAGAATCTTTTCGCCGGGATGGCGCGGATGTAGTACGGCGTTTGCTTCTCGACCTCATCGATGAAGCTGAACAGGAAGTGCACCACCACGTCCTTGGCGACGCGATCCTTAAGAACGAGGTAGAGGGATATGGAGTCGGCGCTCTTCGCGCTGACGCCGTTGGGGTAATACAAGATGGACCAGGTGTGCCCGGCCGCATGGAAGGGGCGAGACTCGATGAGCTTACCATTTAGCAAGGACGACTTGGTGTTCGAGTAGCCCTCGATCTTGAGCACGTGGTAGCCACTCAAGGCGCCGGCAACGATGGCGGAGGCGGAGGCGGAGGCTGAGAGCGAGGACTCGCTGTCGCCGACGGTGGACGCACTGTTCCCCATGAAGGGTATGGCTAAGGTAGGGTGAGAGCAGCCCGGGGTGGGTGCGGCGCGACGGCGGTTGGGGTGGAGGTAATTGAGATTTTGCCACTCCATACATCGTGCTTCGCTAGAATGCCATTAGTCACGTAGATTGCTTATAATGCCATCCCGAACGTGAGTCTCACCGCCAGAATGCCATTTTAGATTTTCTCTTGTATTTTCCTTTTCTTTTCCCTCATTTTGACGCGTGAAATAGCGCTTTTGCCCTAGCGGAATAAAAGAACGAGACTCTTTACAGGCATGGGATTCATTAAATTTAGCTATCAATTAAAGTTGAAATTTTGAAACTTTTTGACTGAGATCGAGGATAGGCATTGATATCGAGAAAAATTGGTGGATTAAAATCTTGTCTAGAAAAATCACAATAATTCGACAAGATCGCTGCATTAAAACTTAGTTTTCAGATTTTTATTTTTATTAGATAACAAATAAACTTTATTTTATATGATACTTTTTATGTGAAATAATAATAACTGTTGGGAACTAACATAAAATTTTCAGACACTTATCAGTTATATTTATTTTATAAAATTTCTAACATCTGCTAATATTGCTTTTGATTCCATTTCTTTTTGATTTTATAAAATGGTTAATTCAACTTTATTATTTTTGAAACTTTTTGTAGAGGTTTATTACGGCTATTATATTTTATTTTAATAGTTTCAAGTCAATATATATCGATATTGATATTATTGTATTTAGTTTATCTTGAGGGCAAAAGAGTCCTTTCACGCGGCAAAATGAGGGAAAAGAAAAGGAAAATACAAGAGAAAATATAAAATGGCATTCTGGCGGTGAGACTCACGTTCAGGATGGCATTATGGCGAAGTCCACGTGACTAATGGCATTCTGGCGAAGCACGATGTATGGAGTGGCAAAATCTCAATTACCTCGTTGGGGTGGGAGGCGAGGGGAAGCAGGGTTTTGGCCTTCTGCCGTTGCAGGGATGACCCAAACATATAGGGACCCCAAAAGTGGTACATACGGAGTACTAGTCATGTGTCCGGGTGATACAACGGAAACTCAATTTGTGATAAAAAAATTATTTGCAAAGAGCATCAACCTTATGAATTGGAACTCTGCTTCCTTAAGAAGGGAATCAATCCAATCCAATCCGAAAAGCACCAGGAGCAATCGTCGCCGATTCGAATGCTAGATCAATGGGAAAAAGGAAAGCAATAAATGAGTTATGCATATTCATTTAGCTTCCGCGACGGGATGATCCAATCCAATCTGCCGGGGTGGCCACTGCCCGCTTCCTACTCAACCACGCGGGTGCGAACACGTGTCGAGGTGAGTGTGGAGAACGGACGTATCACCACTAACTCCTAATTAGAATTAGTATAAAGATAGAGATAACAAACTTATTTAGTCGTGTCATGCATAGCCGTGCACATGCTACTGGCCGGCTGGAATCGAGTACATACGTGATTAGATAAAAAAATGATCTTATCTACACATGTAAGCAAATATTTAATGGAAATGATGCATATGGCAACTCAAAGGCACATAGTAACTCAGAAGCTGTATGCATGCAGTATATGGAAAAAGAATCGGCTATGCAGTATTTGGAAATAGAATCGGCTGATTGAGATAAGAGTCTAATAAATCGCAGATCACGCATGCATGCATATCAAATTGAATTAAAACTTTCTTCGTTCACCAATGTATAGAAGATCGGGACAATGACGGTTTCATGGGTATGCCCGAGGGGAAGAATAGACCACCGCCACCAACTTGTAATTAGATCACGTCATGCATAGCCGTTAGGGGTGGCAATCACACCCGCGGGTTCGGGTACCCGCGGGTCCTGCACCCGTTGGGTTCGGATTCGGATCCTATT